>JAUMJK010000275.1:0-600000 GCA_033558105.1 Coccyzus lansbergi
AGGGACGGGTGGATGAGGTCTTGAG
Source organism: Coccyzus lansbergi (assembly GCA_033558105.1). Taxonomy (NCBI): domain Eukaryota; kingdom Metazoa; phylum Chordata; class Aves; order Cuculiformes; family Coccyzidae; genus Coccyzus; species Coccyzus lansbergi. The sequence goes on from JAUMJK010000275.1 coordinate 26, forward strand.
GGACTTGGTTTAGTGTTTGATAGGAATGGTTGGACTCGATTATCCGAGGGATCTCTTCCAACCTTGTCGTTCTAGGAGTCTATCTGTCTCAACCCCTGGGCTGACGTCACATCCGGCGCGACTCTTCTTTCCTCCCCGCGCGCGCTGACCTCACTTCCTGCCCCGGCCATGCTGCGGGCCCTGAGGCGCTGCGGAGCGGGAGCGGGGTTGACCCTGAGCGGCGCCGCGGGCCCCGCCGCCCGGCCCGGGCCCTGCCTGGTGCCCTCGCGGGGCCGCAAGAGCCGCACCGACCCCCCCGCCAAGTCCAAGGCGGCGCGGGTGAAGCTGCCGCCGCCCGTGGACCCCGAGGAGCTCTGGGCCGTGACCGAGCGGTACCGGCTGCACCGCCTGGTGCTCGGGGCACTCCGGTACCGGCCGTGGGACTCCCGGGGTGGGGCTGGGGCTGCTGTAGAACGCATCGCTGGGTGTTGTGTCTGGTATGGGGCTCGGTAGAGAACTGGGGCTGCTGTGGGGCAGGGCTGCGGTGAGGCCAGGTAGGGGCTGCTGTAGAACAAGCGGCTGGATGTAGTGTCTGGTATGTCCCAGCCTCCTGCCTAGGAATCTGGCCGCTTCTCCTTGAACAGGCGAATGCCCCCCTGTTCAAAGGGATCTGAACAGGCTGGGCTGCTGGGCTGAGTCCAGTGGCGTGAGGGTTAACAAGGCCAAATGCCAGGTCCTGCACTTGAGGCACAACGACCCTGTGACCTGCTTACTGGATGAGGGAAAGGCTGTGGATGTAGACTTCTTACCCAGCACCCTTCTCTCCAGCCCTTCATTTTAGATCATTGTAGAGAGCAATGAGGTCTCCCCTCAGCCTCCTCTTCTGCAGGCTAAACACCCCCACCTCTCTCAGACGTTCCTCATAGGGACTGTTCTCCAGACCCCTCAACAGCTTCGTTGCTCTTCTCTGGACTCACTCCAGAGCCTTAACATCCTTCTTGTGGTGAGGGACCCACAACTGAACACAGGATTCGAGGAGAGGTCTCACCAGTGCTGAGTACAGAGAGAGAATAACCTTCCCGGACCTGCTGGTCACACCGTTTCTGATCCAAGCCAGGATGCCATTGGCCTTCTTGGCCACCTGGGCACACTGCTGGCTCATGTTCAGTCGACTGTCAACCAACACCCCCAGGTCCCTCTCCTCCAGTCGGCTTTCCAGCCAGGCTTCTCCCAGTCTGTAGTTCTGCAAAGGGTTGTTGTGCCGCAAGTGCAGGACAGGCTGTGGGGCAGAGAGCCTAGTACAGGGCTACGGGGCTGCTGTGGGACATAGGACACTTGTGGGGCGTCTGGAGCCACTTGGGAGCAGCGGCAGGCAGACCCCAGGTTAGTGTGGGCACAGGAGGGGTGGTGGGGCTGGGGCTGCTGTAGCGCAAGGGGCTGGCTATGGGGCTGCTGTGGGGCAGGTTCAGGAGAGCCCAGCCCCGAGTCAGAGCTCCCCGAGTCAGAGCTCTCTTTCTGTCTATCCTTCCTGCAGGGCCGAGTTCCGGGCTGAGGTGCTACAGAAGAAGCGGGAGGCGTCACTGGTTGGGGAGGACTCAGCAGAGGTGATGCAGGAGCACCAGCGCCTGATGGCCTGGAATGACGAAGAGAATGCCCGGCAGCGGGCACGCAGGTCAGCCTAGGGGCTGCATCCTTCCTTTCTGCCTCACGCAGAACAGAATTGCTCTGCAGACCTCCCTACTCTCAGGCAGATCAACACCCCTACCCAGCTTAGTGTCATCTGCAAATCAACTGGATTCCCTCATGTATATCATTGATATTGAACTATATCATATATATCGAACAAAACTGGTCCCATCAGTGCACCTTGGGGACACTGCTCGTGACTGGTAACCATCTGGATTTAACTCCATTCACCACAACCTTTTATGCCTGGCCAGCCAGCCAGGGTTTTCATAGAATCATGGAATGGTTTGGGTTGGAAGGGACCTGAAAGCCCATCCAGTTCAGAACCGGTGTTGTGAGCAGGGACACCTCCCACCAGACCAGGCTGCTCAAAGCCCCATCCAGCCTGACCTTGAACACCTCCAGGGATGGGGCAGCCACAACTTCTCTGGGCAACCTATGCCAGGGCCTCCCCACCCTCAAAATTAAAAATTTCGTCCTAATGTCTAATTTAAATCTTCCCCCTTCCAATTTAAAGTCATTCCCCCTTATCCTATCACTCCCGGACCTTGTAAAAATCCCCTCCCCAGCTTTCCTAGAGCCCTTTTAGCTACTGGGAGGCTGCTGTAAAGTCTCCTTGGAGCTTTTTTTTTTTTTTCCTCCAGGCTGAAGAACCCCAACTCTCAGCCTGTCCTCAGAACAGAAGTCCTCCATTCCTCAGATTATCTTTGTGGCCTCCTCTGGATCTGTTCCAACAGTTCTGCCTCCTTATACTAGGGATTCCAGAACTGGACACTCCAGGTTGGGTCTTACCAGAGTTGAGCAGAGGGGAAGAATCACCTCTGAGCCATGACCCACCAGCTTCTGTAGGAGAAAGCTGTGGGAGGCAGTGTCAAAGTCCTTTTTTTTATTTTTTTTTTAATAAACCTGGGACCTACCAGACTCTCCCCTGGCTTGGCTGCTGGACTCATTCCCCTTTGTCCTGTGGGATTTACATCCTGAAATATTAACCCTGTGTCACCCTGCTGAGCGTAGGCATTGAGCAAAGCCTTCTCATTCTGTTTTCCTTTCCATGTGGCAGAGAGGAAAGGATAAGGAAAGAAGAGGAAGAACAGAGGAGGCAGAAGGTGCAGGCTGCAGACAACAAGGCCAGGAAGAGGGAAGCTTTCCTGAAGGAAAAGGAGAAGGAGGTGCTCCAGCTGCAGGTAGGAGCTGCCAGCAGTTGTGGCCAGGGATGTGATGGCAGCTGGTGGGAGCGATGTGGAAGCAGTCGGCTTATTTCCCAGAGTGGAAGCTGGGAAGCGTTAGCACCTTCCCGGAGTGTTGGCAGCATGTGGGAGGGATGGAGGTTAAGGGAGAGCTGTGAAAAGAGAGGGTGGAATAATCTTGACAGAGAGGATAAAGGTTTCCTCATTCCAGATCTGGCTCCTTCTGAGGCCCCAGTGATGTTGGTGGCATCTGGTTGTCTTGGGGATCCATCAGCTGTGCTGCTGATAGCGACTCGTCCACCAACATGCACTGAGAGCCCTTTCCTTATCTTTCCTCCAGGAGGAAGCCAAATCCTTCATCACTCCCGAGAACCTGGATGCACGGATCGAGGAATGCCTGGACAATCCTCGCAACTACAATTTTGCCATCGACAAGGAGGGGCGGATTGTTCGACGGACGGTGTTGTCGTAGTGGCCCTGGCCCCGGGCTGACCTGAGGCTCCGCTAACAAGCCGGTTCCTTCCTTTCAATGGATAAATTGCCCATGGAATTTTTGGAGGAAGCAAGCCTGCAGGCTCCGGCTGTGCGTCTTTTAAAGGGTTAACGCCTGCGGGAAGCAGGGTGAGAGAGGAAATTTGGCCCTAGAAGCTTCTCTCTGAGCCCTGGGAGCAATGGCAGAGCTGCTGCTGTTCTGCACCTGCTGCTCTGTCTCCTCAATCCCGCCTCCCACAAGTCTGGATCCCTCCCGTGTTCCCGTGCAGCAGATCCTGGTGCTGCGGCCCTGGTACTTGTGGTGTTTTGACCCCTTTGAAAGAAAACAAGGTCTGAAAGGTGCTTTGGGGAACACTGACTCCGCTTCTTGTTGTTTGGGAGGGATTTTAACTGTTCCACTCTTCCTGCTCATCCATTAAACCCTTTTTTGCCCACCTGCTGGTGTGGCCGAGTGGGGAAAACAGTGCAGGGAATGGCTGAACAATATTGGCTTGTACATATCCCCTTTTTCTCCCCTCCTTAGTCGCCTCCGTTTCCCACCTGGGGGTTCTACTATGGATGGTGCTGTCATTCCTTTTGTTGCAGCTCTCGCTAGAGCTTCTGGGGCCATTTGGACTCACTGTGGTCTTCCAGACAGAGCTGTGCTCCTTTTGGAGCCTCCGGGAGTGCTGTGGGTGAGCTAAGCCCCAAACCCATGGATTTTGGGGCTGCCTGGTGTTTGCTGACTTCTCACAGGTCCCTTTCCCCTCCCTCAGGTGAAGCATTGGCTCCAGGAATTTAGCCTAAATCCTTGCTTTTTACCTGTGCTTTCCCCAAAATGGCTTTTTTCCCTCCTGAGCTGCCAGGCAAGCACACAAAATCCCACAGACTTTGGAGCTTTTATTTCTGTACAAGTTTTATTTCTGATTAAGATCATCGCCTAAGTCGGAGTCGCAGATCTCAGCTGGTCTGTTCCTAGCCTTATGCCAGGCTGGCGCAGCTCCGTAGGAAAGGGGTCGCATCGGTTCTTCTCCTGGGGTCGTCTAAGCAAACAGCATTTCGTGGTCGCAGGAGGAGTCCAGGGCACAGCCCTCTGCACAGGGAGGGAAAGGGGAGAGTGCTGGGTGGAGCAGGATGCTGGGAGCCAGTCCTTGGAGACCCCCATATGTTAACAGCTTCGAGCCAGGTCACATTTGCTTTGTGCTCTGGCACCAGGGCACAATTCCCCCCCAGGATTTGTGTCAGGATCTTGTCTGACTTAAGGAGTTGGCAGGGATTTTTCATAGAATCATAGAACAACCAGGTTGGAAGGGACCCATCGGATCATCTAGTCCAACCATTTCTATCAAACACTAAACCAAGTCCCTCAATACCTCATCCACCCATCCCTTAAACACCTCCAGGGAAGGGGAATCAACCACCTCCCAGGGCAGCTTATTCCAATGCCCAATGACCCTCTGTGTGAAAAACCTCCTCCTAATCTCTAGCCTAAATCTCCCCTGGCAGAGCTTGAGGCCATTCCCTCTTGTCCTGTCCCTTGTCACTTGGGAGAAGAGCCCAGCTCCCTCCTCTCTACAACCTCCTTTCAGGTAGTTGTAGAGAGTAATGAGGTCTCCTCTCAGCCTCCTCTTCTCCAGGATAAACAACCCCAGCTCTCTCTCTTTTTGGAAAGCCGTAACGAAAGCGGGAGGGAGGGTGGGCTTCCCTGCTCCACAAACCTGCCTTAACTCGGGCTGCTCTCTGCTTTTCCCCTTCCCTGAAACCCTATGAGTTATCCTTTCCTTCCTGGGCTTGGGATCCGGTCTTCCTGGCTGTTGGGGAGATGGCTGGGGCAAAGCTGATCCTTGAGGAGCATCCCCAGTACAATAATCTCTCCCCTGCTAGGATCCTGGTACTGATGCTGCACTCACCGCTGCTGCAGCAGATTCCAGGGGCTGCGCAGCTCCCGCCGCTGCCGCCACAGGCTTTACCTCTAGATGCACAGGGTGTCGGCAAGAAGTTCTCTTCTTGGCAGCGCAGGGTTTCCGAGGTGCCGAGGTAACAACCCAGCTCTTCCCCGCAGCAGATGTTGGGACCGAAGCAGTGGCCCTTGTTCCTGGGACCGCAGGGCAGGCACTGCTCGGGGAACAGCAGGAGGAAGAGGTAGTTGGAAAGGCACCAGATTTGAATCATAGAATCATAGAACAACCAGGTTGGAAGGAACCCATCGGATCATCTAGTCCAACCATTCCTATCAAACACTAAACAAGTCCCTCAAGACCTCATCCACCCGTGTCTTAAACACCTCCAGGGAAGGGGAATCAATCACCTCCCTGGGCAGCCTATTCCAATGCCCAATGACCCTCTGTGTGAAAAACTTCCTCCTAATCTCCAGCCTAAATCTCCCCTGGCAGAGCTTGAGGCCATTCCCTCTTGTCCTGTCCCCTGTCACTTGGTAGAAGAGCCCAGCAGATTTGAGCCTTGCCCCCTGGTCCATCCCTCCCTTCTGCTGGCATCTTCCCTGGAGGAAGGTTGGGAGAAGGTGAGGAGGAAGTTTCCCATCCCACTTGGCTACCGCGGGACCTACCTTCCTCATGTCCATGTCCAGGACAGCACGTTTGCCTCCGATGGGACAGTTCTGGATGTAGCAGGCGGAGGAGAGAGCCAGGAGCCCCAGGAGGCAGCTGACGAGGGCCTTGCAGAGCATGGTTGTGGATTGAGGAGCTTTGGCTTCTCATCCCAGCCAGCGGGCGTGTATATATATTGTGCCGGCTGCTACTTACGCATTCTGGCACCAGCGTCACCCATTTCCCTTAAAAATCAGAAGGCATTGCTTTCCACACCGGAGGGCTCTGTTAATCGCCGGAGGTCGAGGACGTGAGGTCAAGGCCAAGGTGTTGGTTTTCTCCTTGGCGATGACTCTGATGACGGCTGGGAAGACGTGAGGAGGCTGTGGATGCGATTTCGGGTCGGGGTCCCTCCTCTGCCAACCCTTTGTGGGTTGGGTAGGGATGGAGAGGGGCATCTCTGCAGCCTGGTGGGATGTGTCTTTCCAAGAGTGGGGTGAGCAGAGGCTTTGTGCTTCCCTGGGCTTGAACTCCCTTCTGCTGGGAGGAAACCAAGCCCATATCCTCCTCTGGGATTTTCTGTGGGATCTGGGGTGGGGTGCACAGTGCTGGTCCCTCCATCCATCTCTGCGTGGCCTTTGGTGGATGCCCATCACTGGGCTCATCCTGCTCTGGGATGATGCTGAGGCCAAGCCCATCCCTAACTGCTCTGACAAAACCGAGAAACCCTGGGAACACCAAACCTCCTTGGCAGAGGCCTGGAACCCCCAGTTTCTCCCTTGCTTCTCCCCTGGAGCCACACATGGAATTTGAACATGATGCTGTGGACGACGTCTGTGGGTGAAGGACTTTCTGGAAAAACGGCGCTGAGGACAGGGCTGAAGGTCCTGCTCGCCCCAACCCATCACCTTCATTATTGCAATTAAGAGCATCCTGCCTTGAATAAATTCCTCTGCTGCAGGCAAGTCTTGCGTCCATAGAGACCACGACCCTGCTCCTTCCCTGCACCTTCTTAATTGGGAATTAGGCAGCCTGGAGCCCAGTTTCTGTGACCTCTTCTCCTCCCGCTCAGCTTGCTTCAAAATCAGCCACTTAGCGGGGTCGCAGCGGCTGGCAGCAAGGGCAGCCGGGTCCTCGTCATCTGCCTGGGGTCAGGCAGCCGGTGAGCTCAGATCCATGCTAATGACTTGGAAATGGGGCTCAGCATCAGCTGGGTGCTGTCCCAGTAGCTCAGCACCAGCTGCAGTGTGTGTGGGAGGTGTGTGTGGGGGTGGGGGGGGGGGGGGAAACCACCCTCCGGGAGACCCTGTGGCTGGTTTGGGGGTGCTGGCACCCTCCAGGGCAGTGTTGGGAAGTGTCTTGGGAAGATAAATGTGGAACCATCCCCTCCTCGGTGCTGGATCCCAATGCTGAGGCTCCGTCAGCCTGGAGCATCGTCCCAGCTCAGCCATGTGTCCCCATTACTGCAAGAGATGTTGAGGTTCACATCCTGCATCCCAGGACAGGCTGAGCACCAGGGCTGGGCTGCAACAGCCCTGTTTCTTCATCCTGTAAGTGTCCAGCTCAGGGTCACCCATCCCTGTTGGCACTGCCGCATTCCCAAAGATTTTGGAGTGATTTCCTGTTCTCCCACCTCCCCAAGGCTGGGATAAGATGCTCATTGTGGAGATTGGGTGCCGGATCAATCCTGCACCCCCTTGGAGGTGCCAGGAGCTGCTGAGGGCAGGATGGGTCCTGCTGGCGTGGAGGAGCTCCACCTCTCCAGAGGTGCCACCTCCCTCGGGGATGTTATAAAGGACGAGTGCCCCTCGCGCCACTGCCAGATCCATCTCGGAGCAGGGACCCTGTTGGGGTAAGAGACCTGGGGAGAGGCTGGGGTTGGGCTCCCCACGCTTTGGGGGGGTGATGATGGGATCACCAGGGACTGATCCAGCCCCTCGGGATCGGTGGTGGTTAAGGGATGGGTGGACAAAGTGCTGAGGGACATGGTTTAGTGATTGATGGGAATGGTTGGACTCAGTAAACTGGTGAGTCTTTTCCAACCTGGTGATTCTATGATTCAGTATCTGGAGGAGATGGTGGGAAAAGATGAGTCCAGGGGAACATGTGAAGCTGGGAACCCTAATCTTTCACTCTTGGGTTTGTCTTTTTTTTATGTGCGTGTTTGTCTTTGCTTTGCTTTTTATCATTTTTAGCGGATGTGGCTTGAAGCTGCCTGTGGCGCTGGTTCCTAAAGGCAACAAGGACCCGAATCCGCCTCAAGGAGGGGTCTTGGTGGCACGTCCAAACCATCCGCAGTCTCCTGGGGCTGGGAGTGTGAGATGCTCAGCACCAGCGAGTGCCGCTTAGGGATCTGGTTTAGTTCTGGACAGGTACAGTTGGGCTTGATGGTCTTTTTTCCCCACTTAGGGATTCTGTGCTGGGGCTCCTGGGGTGGGATTTAGTGGTTGTGTCCCCAAGACCAGGTCTGCCTGGGCTTTTTCCCCTTTGTGCAACAAGGCTGGGGCCAAATCCTGCTCCCAGCCCAGCGAAACCTGCTGAACCACACGGGGCTGGACGGGGATCTGGTGAGCAGGGGTGAAAAACCTCCAAGCTCCATCCCTAGGGAGCCCTGAATCCCCCCGTGACCCATCCCCAGCGCCCCAGACGAAGCCATCACAGTGCACGAGGACTTTTATTGGGTCTCATATTTACAAGGCTGGGGTGGGAGGACTGGAGATAGTGAAGGGGACGCCTCCGAGCCCTGGCTCAGAGGAGGGGATGCTTGCCCTGCTGCTGCTGCTGCCGGTTTGCCAAGTGCATCAGCTTGAGGAGCAGATCTCCGGCTGAGCCATCCAGCACCGTCAGGTTCTTCTCCGCTGCCTCCTGAGCTCCGTCGCTGCCCTCGTCCAGGCAGCTGGCGTCCATCGCACAGGTTTCTTCAGCAGAAAGCAAAATGTCAGGGTAGTATGGATGATTTAGGACCACGAGGGGGTTATTTTCAGGTGGGGAAGGGGTTGGTGGCAGCTGGGGGTCCCTGCACACCTCACACTCCAGCTTTGTTCCTCCCAGTAACCAGGGAATGGAGCTGGATTTTTTTTTTTTTTTTCCCAGCATGTGGGAGAAGCTTGGCTGGGAAATATCGCATGGTGGCAGCTCCAGAAGGAGCGCCAAGCCCTTATCATAGCATCATGGAATGGTTTGGGTTGGAAGGGATGTTTAAACCCATCCAAACCAACCCCTCTACGGGAGCAGTGACATCTTCAACCAGATCACGTTGCTCGGAGTTCCATCCAACCTGACGCTGAATGTTTCCAGGGATAGGACATCCTCCACCTCTCTGGGCAACCCAGGCCAGTGTCTCACCACCCTCTTCATAAAGCTTCCCTCCCTTATATCTAACCTCTCCCCAAATCATCTCCAAACGCAGACAATGCTTCTCCCACTCCGTGCCTCAGTTTCCCCTTTGCAGGGCAAGTGCTGACTGCCCCAGCCATCGCCATCCCTCCATGGCCTCAAGACCCTCCCCAAACTCTCCTTTCTGGCCCCGTTGCTCTCTCCCAGCCCTACGTTACCAGAGGTGCAGCAGATGCCGGTTGCGGCGCAGCGGCCGCCGGAGCCACAGGGCTGCCCGCCAGCCTGGCAGGGTGAAGGCAGGTAGTCTTCCTCGGCGCAGCGCCGCGTCTCCGCCGTGCCCAGGTAGCAGCCCAGCTCGGCACCGCAGCAGATGCCGGGGCCAAAGCAGTTGCCTCTGTTCCCGGGGCCACAGGGCATGCACTGGGGGAAGGAGCAGCTGAGTCCTCCCGAGCCCAAAAAGAAGGGGCACCCCCTGATTACACCCCGTTATGCTCAAACGTAGCCAGCCCTCGTCAATGCCACAAGCAGAGTAGCCTCGCACCGGTGCTGTCCCTGCTTTTGGGGGGCTCCCTACTGCCCCCCATGTCCTCCCTCTCCCCTGTCCTCTCATTGAGAATTCTTGGCTGTCTCCAAGCCTGGTCCTCTCCTTGAGGTGACAAGAGCGTTCAGGGTGCTCCTTCCTCTGCCACTGCCCTACTACATCATCATAGAATGGGTTGGGTTGGAAGGGACCTTAAAGATTGTCCGGTTCCAACCCCTTGTCAGGGGCGGGGACACCTCCCACTGGACCAGGTTGCTCAAAGTGTCATCCAACCTGGCCTTGAACATGTCCAGGGATGGAGCAACCACGACTTCTCTGAGCAACCTGGGCCAGGACCTCTCCACCCTCAAAGGAAAACTTTTCTTCCTAAGATCTCATCTCCCCCAGCCCTCCCAAATAAACTGGGGTGCACTGTGCTGCTTGGGGGACTCTGGTGTGACCATGGGGGATGTCACCTGCAGGTGATGGGGAGTTTCTGCACCTCATGGAACCACTGTGTCCCCCTCTAGACCCTGTGCCGTGCCGTGTCATCCCATCCCATCCCATCCCATCCCATCCCATCCCATCCCACTCCATACCTGTCGGAGGGCTGTGTCGGGCAGGGCCCGCTTGCCGCCGCGGGGGCAGTTCTGGATGTAGCAGGCGGAGGACAAGGCGAGGAGGCAGAGGAAGGAGAGGGGCAGCGAAGGTTCTGCCATGGCGAAGGGTACCCGCAGCTGTGCCAGGGGAAGCTGGTCGCTCTGCCTCTTGCTTTGCATCTGGCCCCGTGCTGTGCTGCCTGCTATTTATGCCTCTGTCACCCCTTCCCAGGGGAGGAGGAGGAAGAAGAGGGCTGGGTTGTTTTCTTGTTGGGTGTTTTTTTTTTTCCTTTCCTCTCCCTTTCTTCTTTTTTTTTTTTTATTCCCAAATCGCATCCAAGCGAATGTGTAATTGAGGTGATTCAGTGCAGGAGCGCAAGCAGCAGCCCTGGTGGATCCCCCTATCTCTGAGTCGTGGCAGCTCTGAGGGGTCTGCGCTCCCCCCAGGGAGGGGGGCTGGGTGGGGAGGGGGTGGGTTTGAGGAGGGTGGTCAGTAGGAAGATGTTGGGTTTGGGGGGAAGGTGGATTTGGGGAGGGTGGTCGGTACGAAGATGGTGGGTTTGGGGAGGGTGGTCAGTACGAAGATGGTGGGTTTGGGGGGAAGGTGGGTTTGGGGAGGGATGCTTAGCAGAAGGTGCTGCTCTGGGAGGGATGCAGTTTTGGGGAGGGAGGCTCAGTGAGAAGGTGCTGCTCTGGGCGGGATGAAGGCTTTGGGAGAGGTGATGGTTTGGGAGGGATGCAGGTTTTAGGAGAGGTGATGGTTTAGGAGAGATGCAGGTTTGGGAGAGATGCAGGTCTAGGGAGGGTTGATGGTTTAGGAGATGCAGGTTTGGGGAGGGATGCTCAGTGAGAAGGTGCTGCTCTGGGTGGCATGAAGGCTTTGGGAGAGGTGATAGTTTAGGAGGGATGCAGGTTTTAGGAGAGGTGATGGTTTAGGAGAGATATAGGTTTGGGGAGGGGGTGATGGTTTAGGAGATGCAGGTTTGGGGAGGGATGCTCAGCAAAAGGTGTTGCTCTGGGTGGGATGCAGGTTTGGGGAGAGGTGTGGTTTGGGGGAATGTAGATTTTGGGAGAGGTGAGGGTTTTGGAGGGATGCAGTTTTGGGGAGGGATGCTCAGTGAGAAGGTGCTGCTCTGGGAGGCATGAAGGCTTTGGGAGAGGTGATGGTTTGGGAGGGATGCAGGTTTTAGGAGAGGTGATGGTTTGGAGGGATGCAGGTTTTGGAAGAGGTGATGGTTTGGGAGAGATGCAGGTTTGGGAGAGATGGAGGTTTGGGGAGGGGGTGATGGTTTGGATGGATGCAGGTTTTGGGAGGGATGCTCAGTCAGAAGGTGCTACTCTGAGTGGGATGCAGGTTTTGGGAGGGCTGGTAGTTGGGAAAGAGTGGTGGTTTGATGTTCGTTCAGAAGGTGCTGGCTCAGAGGGGGCTGTTGCTTTGGAGGATGCTGGTTTGGGAGGAGTGTGGGTTGGGGAGGGGGTCTTGGTTAGAAGGTACTGGTTTGGTAGGGGATGTGGGTTCGAGGAGGGACGCTCGTTCAGAAGGTGCCGGTTTGGGGGGGATGCTGCTTTGGAAAGGGATGCTCATTCAGAAGATGGTGTTCAGGGTAGGATGCAGGGTTTGGGGGTGGTTTTGTGGGAGGATGAAGGCTTGGGGAATGGGCTCATTCAGAAGATGGTATTGAGGGTGGGATGCAGGTTTCAGGAGGGGAAGTGTTTTGGAGGATGCTGTTTGAGAGGGATGGGGCTTTGGGGAGGGATGCTCATTCAGAAGTTGCTGGTTCAGAGAAGGTTGTTGATTTGGAGGATGCCGGTTTGGGAAGAGATGCTGGTTCGGTTGAGGGATGCTGCTTTGGGGAAGGATGTTGGTCTGGGAGGGATGCAGGTCTCAGGAGGGATGTGGGTTTTAGAAGCTGCTGGTTTGGGTGTCATACTCATTCAGGAAGCGAGGCTCATTCAGAAGCTGCTGGGCTGGGGAAGCCTGTTGCCTTGGGAGGTCGCTGCTTTGGGGAGGGATGCAGCTTTGGGAGAGATCCAAGCGCTGGGAGGTGTGCTGGTTTTGGCGGAAGGCTGAGCTGGGAGCGATGCTGGGCTGGGGAGGGATTGCTCATTTAGCAGATGCTGATTTGGAGAGGGATCATAGAATCACAGAACAACCAGGTTGGAAGGGACCCATCGGATCTTCTAGTCCAACCATTCCTATCTAACACTAAACCAAGTCCCTCAAGACCTCATCCACCTGTGCCTTAAACACCTCCAGGGAAGGGGAATCAACCACCTCCCTGGGCAGCCTATTCCAATGCCCAATGACTCTCTGTGTGAAAAACCTCCTCCTAATCTCCAGCCTAAATCTCCCCTGGTGGAGCTTGAGGCCATTCCCCCTTGTCCTGTCCCCTGTCACTTGGGAGAAGAGGCCAGCTCCCTCCTCTCTACAACCTCCTTTCAGGTAGTTGTAGAGAGTAATGAGGTCTGGAGGATGTTGGTCTGGAAGGGATGTTGGCTTCGGAGTTTAGAAAGAAACTGCGAGTGGGTGCTGGAGGTTATCAGTGGGATTGGGGGTGGGAGAGCACTCTGGGGAGGCACAAAGATGCACCAAAACCAAGAGGCTCTGCTGCAGCGCTGACCCCAGAGCACTGGGGTGTAGAGCAGGACCCGGCCGAGACCCATCATGGCAACCCACCACTCGCCTGCCTCTTCCACCTTTTTTTTTTTTTTGCTCCAAGAAACAAGAAGGCAGAGAAACCAATGGCAGAGGGAGGACCGAAAAGACAAATGCAAGCATCGAGTCCCACTTGCTCTGAGACCCAGCACACTCATGTCACTGATAGGCTCTCAGAAACATCCGTGTAGGCTGAACAGCACCTTCCCTGGAGGTGTTTAAGGGATGGGTGGATGAGGTGCTGAGGGTCATGATTTAGTATTTGATAGAAATGTTTGGACTCAATGATCTGATGTTTTTTTTTCCCAACCTGGTGATTCAATTATTCTATGAAAATGCCATCCCTGCACCATCCAGCTGTGAAGAGCCCTGCCGATCCCAGCTGCCTTTTCTGGCAACACTGAGGGTGACCTCAGCAACATGAAATTCATATGCAGAAGGGAGTCAAGTGCTTAATGAGCATCCGCCATCCCCAAGCTTTGGAGCTGGCTCACGGCAATTAGGAGCGGTTCGTTTGTGGTGCTGGGAGGAATGGGGATGGAAAATAAGGGGTTGCCATCAGCCATGGTCCAGCCTCTGGGGTGATTTAGAATCATAGAATCATAGAATCACCAGGTTGGAAGAGACCCACCAGATCATTGAGTCCAACCATTCCTATCAAATTTCCACCCTTCGGCCCATCCTGAACTCATCTTCATCAAAGATGAGGAACTGAGGCAGAGAATCCCTGAAATTCAGCTTGAGGATCACTTGGAATCATGATTCCCCACCCTCGTTAGCATCTCTCATTTTCTTTCCCTCGTTAACACCCTTTCTTTCTGCTGGATCCACAACCCAAGCTGGCTCAACCTTGGTTGGAGCGAGGTGGATGGTGGGACCCTGGATGGGGAAGGGGCTGCTGCTCTGCTCGAGTGTCCCAGGAGGGAGCTGTGGTCCCACTGTGATCCACCTTTTGCTTGGAAAGCAAAGCAAGTGCTGGGATGGGCTTGGTGGTTTCCAGCCAGGGATGTTAGAGGGGAACAAACACCAGAGCATTGCTTCACCACCTGGGGGAAACTGAGGCACGCAGGAGGAAGGGCAAGCATCTATTTCAGGGTCCCAAACGGCTCCAATCTCCTGCCTTGAGGGTGATGGACCTAGTTTTTGGGGTGTTCCCAGGCTTTTTGATGTATAAAATCTAGTAGGAGGTGTTGGAACTGGATGGGCATTAAGGTCTCTTCCAACCCAAGCCATTCAAACCAGTGACAAGTGGGGTTCCCCAGGGCTCAGTGCTGGGTCCAGCCCTGTTCAATGTCTTCATCAATGATCTGGATGAAGGCATCTAGTGTAGCCTTAGCAAGTTTGCGGATGACACTAAGCTGGGTGGAAGTGTTGATCTGCTGGAGGGTAGGGAGGCTCTGCAAAGGGACCTAAACAGGCTGGACCACTGGGCAGAGTCCAACGGCATGAGGTTTAACAAGGCCAAATGCCGGGTCCTGCACTTGGGGCACAACAACCCTATGCAGAGCTACAGACTGGGAGAAGCCTGGCTGGAAAACTGCCAGGAGGAGAGGGACCTGGGGGTGTTGGTCGACAGCCGACCGAACATGAGCCAGCAGTGTGCCCAGGTGGCCAAGAAGGCCAATGGCATCCTGGCTTGGATCAGAAATGGTGTGACCAGCAGGTCCAGGGAGGTGATTCTCCCTCTGGACTCAGCACTGGTGAGGTTGCTCCTTGAATCCTGTGTTCAGTTGTGGGCCCCTCAGCACAAGAAGGATGTTGAGGCTTTGGAGCAAGTCCAGAGAAGAGCCATGAAGCTGGTGAAGGGGCTGGAGAACAGGCCTTATGAGGAACAGCTGAGAGAGCTGGGGGTGTTTATCCTGGAGAAGAGGAGGCTGAGAGGAGACCTCATTGCTCTCTATAACTACCTGAAAGGAGGTTGTGGAGAGGAGGGAGCTGGGCTCTTCTCCCAAGTGACAGGGGACAGGACAAGAGGGAATGGCCTCAAGCTCCACCAGGGGAGATTTAGGCTGAACATTAAGAAAAAATTTTTCACAGAAAGGGTCATTGGGCAGTGTCAGAGGCTGCCCATGGAGGTGGTTGATTCGCCTTCCCTGGAGGTGTTTAAGGGACGGGTGGGTGAGGTGCTGAGGGACATGGTTTATTGTTTGATAGGAATGGTTGGACTCGATGATCCGACGGGTCTCTTCCAATCTGGTGATTCTATGATTCTATGATTCCATGATCCTATAATGAGGGTGATTTTTCCCTTCAGGTGGGACAGAGGGAACCGCAGCCCCTGACTCAAATCTCAATGGGACTGAGGGAGTGACGAGTTCCCAAATTCACCCTGTGCCCATCACCGGAGCCACTGAATCACGCACGCAGGGCAGCTTTAATGACCAATATTATTAGCACTGGCCACGTTTTCCTGTCCAAACCCAGCCTTTCCCAGCAGGAGCTCAAACTCACTTGCGCACAGGACTGAAGAGGACGCAAAAGCCCTCGGCTGGGGAAACTTTTCTTTAAAAGGACCCCAAATGTCAGCTCTAAATTGGGTGTTAGACGCTCGTGCTCCGTCTCTTCATTACTGTATCGTAAAATTACATTAGCTGGGAACGATCTGCATTCAAATGACTCTGTGTCTGGAATGATAACAAGGGAATATGAGATTAAAATGTAATTATGCTCTTTAAAGTCAAGGAAGGTTAATAAAATGTTTTTCCAAGTTGCAGAGGCTCCGCAGCCACAACGCAGAATCACTTACGGGAATCAACGGGAGGATGAGGTGGGAAGGGGGAGGCAGAGGGAGGCGAAAAAAGTGGAGAAAAAAGAAAGAGGGGGCTTGGGAGATGACAATATTGGGGTCACCTGGGGTGAGTCATGGGGGAAGTGATAGTAGGATGATGGGTTTGCATGGGAAGACTCAGCCAGGAGCATCTTTGCTGGGCAGTGATGCTCACTGGTGCCCAACCAGTACCTGGTGGTGACCCTGGGTGACAAAGTGGCCCCCAACCCACATCCACCTTCTGCTCGATGCATGGATGCTCGAATCCACACCCCCAAACCCCCCAGCATCAGCTACAAGGGGTCCCCAGCACTGGGGTTGCTCTGCCACGTCGCTGCTCCTCCCAGGGCCCCAGAGGAGCCCCCTTCGTTAGCGCTGATCTACTAACGACATGCGAAGCAGGCGAGGAAGGCACCGTGGCATTAATCGGTGGCGTTAGCTGCCTGCTATCTATAACCCAGCTCGTCTCGGCTTGCGGAGGAAAGCCCCAAAGACCTGCCATGGGGTGAGGAGCAGGCAACATCATAGAATCATAGAACAACCAGGTTGGAAGGGACCCATCGGATCTTCTAGTCCAACCATTCCTATCTAACACTAAACCAAGTCCCTCAAGACCTCATCCACCCGTGCCTTAAACACCTCCAGGGAAGGGGAATCAACCACCTCCCTGGGCAGCCTGTTCCAATGCCCAATGACCCTTTCTGTGAAAAACCTCCTCCTAATCTCCAGCCTAAATCTCCCCTGGCGGAGCTTGAGGCCATTCCCTCTTGTCCTGTCCCCTGGCACTTGGGAGAAGAGGTCATTACCCTCCTCTCTACAACCTCCTTTCAGGTACTTGTAGAGAGTAATGAGGTCTCCTCTCAGCCTCCTCTTCTCCAGGATAAACAACCCCAGCTCTCTCAGCCGCTCCTCATAGGGCCTGTTCTCCAGCCCCTTCACCAGCCTCGTTGCTCTTCTCTGGACTCTCTCCAGAGCCTCAACATCCTTCTTGTGCTGAGGGGCCCACAACTGGACACAGGATTCAAGGAGCAGCCTCACCAGTGTTGAGTACAGAGGGAGAATCACCTCCCTGGACCTGCTGCTCACACCATTTCTGATCCAAGCCAGGATGCCATTGGCCTTCTTGGCCACCTGGGCACACTGCTGGCTCATGGTCAGTCGGCTGTCGACCAACATCCCCAGGTCCCTCTCCTCCTGGCAGTTTTCCAGCCAGGCTTCTCCCAGTCTGTAGCTCTGCAGCATCCTCACATCCCCTCCCTCCAGCCCTCCTGCTCAGCCCAAACACGGTTCCAGCTCTTCCTAGGGACCAGCAAAGGGGTTGGGGGCTCCTGGAGCTGCAGAGCTTCACTGCTTGTGCCCTTCTCAGTCTAGGGGAATAACCAGGATGGTGGATTCCATGGAGACCTTAGAGCAGCCAATCAGTAGTTAAAGGGGCTGCAGGAAAGCTGAGGAGGGGCTCTTGATCAGGGAGTGCAGGGATAGGATGAAGGGGAACAGGTTTAAGCTGCAAATGGGGAGATTGAGATGAGACTTTTAGGAAGAAAGACCCTGGCACAGGTTTCCCAGGGAAGTCATGGCTGCTCCATCCCTGGAGGTGTTCAAGGCCAGGTTGGATGGGGCTTGGAGCAACCTGAGGTGTGGGATGGCAGGGGGGTTGGAACTGAATGATCTTTAAGGTCGATTCCATCCCAAATCATTAGATGGAACAGGGTGTCCCGTGGTGACCTGTGATGCTCCCATGCTTTTACGCCCATAAAACACCCTCTGGCTACACCCAGAGCTTTAAAGCATCATCGATGCACAGAAACGGAGAATTGGACTCGATGATCAATGCTTGGACTCGATGATCCGATGAGTCTTTTCCAACCTGGTGATTCTATGAAATTACACTGAATATTCCAGTCCTGGAGTGATTGCACAGTCAGGGCAAACCTCAAGTATATTACCCGCCCCCCCCCCCCCGCACTGACATAGATGACAAAGTGACAAAGATTAATCAGAATATATTAGAGGACATTGGGTAGCACATGAAAAATTGGATTTTTTTTCCCACCATTTTTTGCATTTTTCTGCCTCTGCCCACGACTGGAGGGCGTTACAGAGAAGGAGGAACTTGTTTTAAACAGGTTGCTCCAGCACCAGTGATGGAAAGGAGGTCAGGCTGGCAAGGTCACGCTCCCATCTCCTGTCTGGGGGAGCTAATGCTCCTCAATTCTCCTGTCTTCATGGCATTTAGGTGTGACCCCTTCTCCCCCAGCCCATCACACACCTCTCAGCTGGTCACTGTGACCTGGCAGCTCACAGGGAATGAATGGCTGGAGGACAATGGGGAGGGGGGACCCTGCACCTCCTGGCTGAGCACAGCGCCTTCTTTTTTTTTCGTGTTCCAGCTAATGATGCTTCTCTGCTCCTGTGACGTGATGGAAAATAGCTTTGATGGGTGTTTAAAGAAGGAAGAGCGGCCAACGTCAAGATCTGCCTGGGCGCTGCCTTCATCGCTTGTCCATCCAAATGCACCCGCTGCCATGCAGGCGTCACACCGGGAGGTCACAGACCAACAAGGGACGGATCTGCCCTCCTAAAAAAGCTTGAAAGTCTGCGTTAGAGGAAATTGCTCAGGCAGGCATTAAAGGAGGGGGACAAGAAGACAGGCTCAGTGCTGGGAAATAAATTTGCTCGCTCTACACTGGAGCTGAAGGGGAATGGCTGTGGGTCTGGCTGTGGATCCCACGGGAAGTCCTGGCTATGTCACCCACTGCCAAGTCCATCTTCTTGGAGTGCAGAAAAGGTCTTTGCTGCTCACAGGTTCTGGTACCCTGCTCTTTTGTAAGGGGAGCAATCAGGAGGACTGGAGCTGAGCCACGGGTACAGGCTCCTTCCCCGAGTGATGGGAGGGAAATTCATCCCTTCTCCCTCCCTGGCGCAGCAAGAGGGGTTGAAACTTGCTATCAAAGGCTCCTACAGGGTTGAGGAGGAGAAACAGGGTGAAGGAAGGCACTGAGAAACCTGATATGAGGTGGAGCCCTGCTTGGAGCAGGGGCTTGGAATAGATGCTCCCTTCCAACCTCTGCTCCATCAAGTTCCATGGTCCCTCCACGGAGAACGAAGGATCCTCAAGAGCTAAGTTGCCTTCTCACAGCATTCTGCTACGGAAACTGTCAACCTCTGGCCTGGACAGACGCACACTCTCCTGGGTAGAAAACTGGCTGGATGGTCGGGCCCAGAGAGTGGTGGTAAATGGTGTTAAGTCCAGCTGGAGGTCAGTGACAAGTGGTGTTCCCCAGGGCTCAGTGCTGGGTCCAGTCCTGTTCAATGTCTTCATCAATGACCTGGATGAGGGCATTGAGGGTACCCTTAGCAAGTTTGCAGATGACACAAAGCTGTGTGCAAGTGTCGATCTGCTGGAGGGTAGGGAGACTCTGCAAAGGGACCTAAACAGGCTGGACCGCTGGGCAGTGTCCAACGGCATGAGGTTTAACACGGTCAAATGCCGGGTCCTGCACTTGGGGTACAACAACCCTATGCAGAGCTACAGACTGGAGAAGCCTGGCTGGAAAACTGCCAGGAGGAGAGGGACCTGGGGGTGCTGGTCGACAGCCGACTGAACATGAGCTAGCAGTGTGCCCAGGTGTCCAAGAAGGCCAATGGCATCCTGGCTTGGATCAGAAATGGTGTGACCAGCAGGTCCAGGGAGGTGATTCTCCCTCTGTATTCAGCACTGGTGAGACCACTCCTTGAATATTGTGTCCAGTTCTGGGCCCCTCACCACAAGAAGGATGTTGAGGCTCTGGAGCAAGTCCAGAGAAGAGCAACGAGGCTGGTGAAGGGGCTGGAGAACAGGCCCTATGAAAAACGTCTGAGAGAGCTGGGGTTGTTTAGCCTGGAGAAGAGAAGGCTGAGAGGAGACCTCATTGCTCTCTACAACTACCTGAAAGGAGGTTGTAGAGAGGAGGGAGCTGGACTCTTCTCCCAAGGGACAGGACCAGAGGGAATGGCCTCAAGCTCTGCCAGGGGAGATTTAGGCTGGAGATTAGGAGGAGGTTTTTCACACAGAGGGTCATTGGGCATTGGAATAGGCTGCCCAGGGAGGTTGTTGAGTCACCTTCCCTGGAGGTGTTTAAGACACGGGTGGATGAGGTCTTGAGGGACTTGGTTTAGTGTTAGATAGGAATGGTTGGACTAGAAGATCCGATGGGTCCCTTCCAACCTGGTTATTCTGTGATTCTGTAACCCAGCGCAATGGCTCCCAGCCTGCACCACTACCCACCAGCAGGACATCAGGAGAAACTCTTGGGCAGGAGAGATGCTTGGCTGAGTTGGTGACTTTGGGTTTCATCTGCTGGCACCGCAGCAGAGGAGGAGACAGCTGTACGGATGGGAAGCTCTTGCGGCAGCGCTCACTCCCTAGGGATCTGGGGCGGAGGAGGTGCGAGAGCTGAATCACAGCAGGATGGTTCACTGCAAACACAGCAACACCACAAAATTTAAGAGGATTTTTTTTTTTTTTTTGCTGCCTCTGAATTGTGGGATTTTTAAGAATTTTCTCACTTATTATTGAAAAATGGGGGTATTTCCTCTTCCTGCTCCAAACGGAGATGGATTATGAGCTCCTGGTGACGCAGACAAAGTGCGAGATCACTTTGGTGCTGACACAAAGCCCCGTCGCAGTTGCTTGATGAGCCTGCGATTTGCCGTGACCATGAACATTACGGGTTGTTCAGCAAGGAGGTGCCTTTTAAGAGAGAATAAAGGTATTTATTACATGCAAAGGTGAGTTGAGTCAGCTCCCAGGCTTGTTACCCCAGACCAACCAGCACAGAACATCAGTTCCACAAGAGAAATTAGCAATTAAGTGGGAACAGCAGGGGGTTCTAGAGGTGACAAAACCTCTGCTGCCACCTCAGCCCCAGCACAGCTGGGATAGAACGTGATTCTTTCTGGCTTTTTTCTAAGTGTCTCTTTGAAGACCGGACGTCCCCAAGTTTAGGAATGTGAGTCTCAGCCCTGTGATGGTGCAGGCGGCTGCTGCGACAACCTCAGGTCTGCGGCTCCTTTGTGTCAACTGGCTTAGCTTTTTCCAGCCCATTTATCCAGCGCTCTGCAGTTTCACTCCACGAAATCATTATGACACATAATGAGACCAATTACGAGTCAGAAAGAGAACCTGACTTTAAACATCGTTTTATTAAGGCTTAAATGTCTATCAGCCAGACGGGAGCTGGTCCAGTCACACGACACAAACTGAGAGTGACGTTCGGCGTAATGCGATGGCTTTTCTACAGGAGCAGGATGAGATCGCTGCCAGTTACTCACGCGTTGACCACCTCTCCTCATGATGTGCTGGACTCCGGAAGGATGAAGGATGTTCTCCCGCAGCAACGGTGAAGGCGCCACAGGGAGGAAGGGGATGAGATGGGGAAAAGGGAGAAGTCAGGTAGTCTTGCATGTTGTCAACCACAAGGACTGCGCCAGGTCCAGGACCGAACGGCAGCTCGTCAAACACGGAAACGGTTTCAGTTCACGGGGAAGCTAAACTCACAGTCCAAAGGCACCTATGCTAAACCACTGAGCCACTGGGACGGTGAGAGAGGGCGGGTGCGACAGGTGGAAATCGGTTCGGTATAAATACATATTCCTTGTTAAAGAAGCTATGGCTTTTATTATCCTCGGATCGCTTTGCTCAGGCGCGATGATCTAACCCCCCACCCCCCACTACTCTGTTAAGCACAAGAAGACCGAGTCCTCTCTGCCATTGCGGGTGCTCATCCGGCAAGCTCTCCAAAGGCCTTCGTCCTCCTACAATCGGTAACAGCACAGGGAACAGCAGCGGCTCCTCGTTCTCGTCCTCCTGTCGGACTCCGGCAGCTGAGGGGGTCAGAAGTGAACCCTCCTGATGTCGTGCGTGGCAGCTGATCTTTTACAACTCCCGCACAGCACCAACGAGAGGGACTTCTGCTTCTCGGCCAAGCACGGGCGACACATGAGGTGGCCACAGGGAAGCTGGTAAACGGGCTCCGTTTTGAAATAAGAGGAGAAGGTTTTGCTGCAGGAAGCACATCCCTGGGTTTGGCCACTCCTGCCGTGCTCTGCAAGGGGGACAGGAGAAGCGGCTTGGTCAGGGGAAGCGACAAATCCACATTGTGCCACCCCTTACAAGCTGAAGGCCCTGCTTTCTGTGGACAAACAGCACAGCTGAAGCCTCTCACTGCTCTGGACCATGGTCTGTTTGCTCTACCACTATCACAAGGAAAGGGAACGGTTTTGCTTCAGAGGCAGGTCGTGCTCAGGAGGGATTGGATCACGTCAGCGTTTGCACCATTAGGCTTTTAATTGAGGACAGATGACTGTAAAGGGCTTTTCACTTTTACTGAGACTAAATCGGCCTCCTTTCCGCTTTTCCAGTGAATTAAAATCACCGATTCCCAAGTGAAATGCTTTAGGTATCGCTTTGCATTCCCGTCACACACTACCTATCAAGGGCTACTTGGGCAACTCTTAAACAGCAGCAATTTTAAAGGGGACAGGAAAAAGCTTAACAGCTGAATGTCACTGCCGAACGGCAAAAGCTCTTCAGCGTGATGCCAGGCACTGGGAGCTGCATGCCCCTGTCCTTGTTCAGGGTGTCCTGGTGCCCCCCAAACCCTTCTGCCATGAGCAGGCAGACCCTCACTCAGAAGAAGAGGAGAAAGCCAGGAGTTAGGGCATCAGAGGGACAAATGAAGGTTCAATGCTTCCCTGAATCATGAAATGGTTTGGGTTTGAAGGGACCTGAAAACCCATCCAGTTAAAACTGGGCAAGGGCACGGGACACCTCCCCCAGGTTGCTTCAAGCCCCATCCAACCTGGTCCCGAACACCTCCAGGGATGGGGCAGCCACCACATCCCTGGGGAACCTGAGCCAGGGCCTCCCCACCCTCACAAGAAATCATTTCTTCCCAAGATCTCACCTCAATCTCCTTGCTTTCAGCTTAAAATCATTCCCCCTTGTCCTGTCCCTGCACTCCCTGATGAAGAGCCCCTTCCCATCTTTCCTGGACCCCCTTTAAGTACTCAAAGGCCACTCCAAAGCCTCTGCAGAGCCTTCTCTTCTCTAGGCTGAACAATTCCAACTCTCTCAGCCTGTCCTTCCAAGGGAAGTGCTCCAGCCCTCTGAAAAGAAATCATTTTGGGAATGAATCCACAGCTGGATTAGCACATCTAGCCAGCAGGTGGGACAAAAACTGAGGACTCTACAGCTTGGCCTGTACCTGTTCAAACCTGATGGGATTCAGGGCACACACTTGGCTGGTCAGCCTGTGATACTGCTACCATTGTTCATGGTATGCGCTAGATTTCATAGAATCACAAATCCCTTTGTTGGAAAGGATCTTTTTGATTATCAAGTCCAACCATAACTGTCCACTATAAAATCATATCCCTAAGCACTTCATCTACTCGTCTTTTAAACACTTCCAGGAATGGTGACTCAACCACCTCCCTGGGCAGCTGTTCCAGTGCCTGAGAGCCCTTCCAGTGAAGGTGATTCTATGATTCTAGCTCAGTACGGGGCTGGGCTAAGCACCATGTCTCAGCACAACGAACCCAGGATCGTCCTTGGGCTGGTAAGTAACAGCCATCAACATGGGCAAATCAGAGAACGGTTTGGGTTGGAAGGGAACTTAAAGCTCATCCAGTTCCAACCCCCTTGCCATGGGCAGGGACACCTCCTACGGAGAATCACAGAATGGTTTAGGTGAAATCATAGTGCTGAACCCTGCCCTGACTGGGAACATGGACAGCATTCCTTACTTTCTGGGGGTCAGCAAGGTCTTAACCTGCTTCACCGGGACAATAAACCATTAAAACTCCAAGATAAAAAAGCGGTAGCTAGGGATGGTTACGTAAACTTGCTGGGAGACGATCTAATATTTTTATATTGAACACGTAACATTTTGGGGTCCAAACAGGCAAAGAAAGATGCTGAGCAGTAGCACAATGTTAAGCCAGTCCCTGTTCCCCTCCCTGTTAAGCGAGTCCCATTCTCCTCTCCTCTCTCCTGCCAAAGGCAAACCAGAGGCTTGTGTTGCTTACCGAGGACGGTGCCTGCACCCCACAAACTGCTGCAGCCTCCCTCGCTCTGTGCCTGCTGCTGGCTCTTCATCAGCTTGGCCGTAAATGAGGGCATTGAGCTGAGTGCTGAGTTCAAGGCAGTGTCCAAACTCTCCGACAGCTTTTGTTCGTGAGACACCAGATCTGTAAAGAGAAGCACAAGCTTCAAGAGTGGATGCTGGGAAAAAGAAAGCTGTCAATGCACAACAGCTATGCTGCTCTGGCCCTGAACCTTTTGAACAACACCAAGGATTTTAGGAGCTCTGCTATTTGTTTTCTCCAGAGGTCTTTTTTCCCAACTGAACTGCCAGGATGGGGATGTAGTGCCTCATTTCCCACGGGTCATAGAAACATAGAAAGATTTAGGTTGGAAGGGACCTCAAAGCCCATCCAGTTCCACACCAGCAGGGACACTTCCCACTGGACCAGGCTGCCCACAGCTCCATCCAACCTGGCCTTGAACACCTCCAGGGATGAAGCAGCGATGACTTTTCTCGGAAACCTGGGCCAGTGCCTCACCATCCTCACAGGAAAACATTTATTCCTTATATCTCATCTAAATCTCCTCTCTTTCAGCTGAAAACTGTTCCCCCCTCATCCCGTCCCTGCACTCCCTGATAAAGAGCCCCTCCCCAGCTTTCTGGGAGCCCCTTTCAGTATGGGCAGCACTTCAGTGCTAGAAGGTGTCCCTGGTCTCTCCTGAACGACCCCAACTATCTCAGCCTGGCCTCTTATGGGAGGTGCTGCAGCCCTCAGATCATCTTCGTGGCCTCCTCTCCACTCTCTCCAACAGATCTGTGTCCTTCCTCTGTTGAGAACTCCAGAACTGAACTCAGGACTCCAGGTGAGGTCTTATGAGAGCAGAGCAGAGGGGCAGAATCCTCTCCCTCTTCCTGCTGGATCTTTAGGGTTCTAGAGATAAAAAGTCCCGTGAATTACCGTCAGGCACTCATGCCATGTTGTCTCAACATTCAGGTGCTGGATGGCATCTGCATGTCTGAACAAGACCAAGAGATGCCAAATGATCCAGATCCCCAGTTCTCTCACAGCCCCAGGCAGCTCCCTCCTAGCCCAGTGCTCCCACACTTGCTTTGTGCACCTTGTTGGGAACATTTAAGCCACTAACAAAATCTGGAGGACTCGGTTTTAATCTCTGTCCCAGTTCTGAGTCAAGGGATAAACCACAGGCACCATGGCTGGACTCTTCCTCGCAGTGTTCTGTCCTGTGCACCACCGAAGGCATTAATTAAGACGATGAATTAAGAGAATCTTGTCTGCATCACTAATTCTGCTAAATCCATCTCCCAAAGGAAGACCTTTGAATCAGAGCTGTATATTTGCTACAGCAATCAAGGCTGATGAAATACTGAAACACGAGCTCCCTGGGCCAAGCACCGTGCTTTTATTTATGTACAGGCACGGCTCCCCCGGGAGCTCCAGGACCTGCTGGGCAGTCCCTGCTCCTGTGGGACCAGGGCACATCCCCAGTGGGAGCTGCTACAATGCCTCTGCAATAAATAACTAATGATTCCTCCTAAAACATGGAATGAGCTTTTTAAATGAGCAGAGCAGAAATGTGCAGTCTGACACGTTCCTGCCCTTTCCGGTACCACAAAACATCGATTATTTCCTACTAAGTCTTTAACGAATTCATTTACAATTAAAGAACCAACTGAACTTTTCCCTTGAAACATTTAGGGATGTTTTAGGAGAAAGACCATGCGAGTGACAGGTACCAGCAGCCATGAGAGCCACCAGAAGCTGTGGGCTGTGTTTTGACACGTTACAGGCCGTTAATTTAGAGGACATGAGGAAATCAAACTTACCTCTCTAGAGAGAGCCCTTATGCAACCTGGAGACATGCGTGCAGCGTGTATTTACACCGATCAGACTGGCCCCACAGACACTGCAGCAGTTTCCAAGCTCACCTAAACATAATATTACTTAAGATGCCTCTCTCCGTATTCCCAGCTTAATTTAACCTTCCTCCTCCAGCAGGATTTATTCCCAAAAGCAGTAACTCGGTTTAAGGAGGGCAAATATAAGTGTTGCTGTGTGTAGCACGGTTCTATCCGCACAGTTGTGCATTTCAGGAATTCCTGTGCCAAGGGAGAAAGCAAACATGGCAAAATGGGCGTGGATTCAGGTGAAAGATCTAGCATGAAGAGGAGCCATGCTATTCACCCAGAGAGCAAGCTGAAGGTCCTTAGAGAATGCATCACGAAAGGGAACAGATTTGGGGGAGAGAGGTGTGACTCTCCTTAGTATTTGAGCTGCAGGTCACCTCTGCTTTCTAAAGGCAGTCACCGCCCCACCAGCCCAGCCCGTTCCAGCTCCTGATCGCTGCTAGGTGGGAGCTGCTGGACCTACAGAACATTCGACGCTGTTGCTCCCAGCGTTTAGTGGGTTTGAAGGTTTGTTTGCACCTCTTGAGAAGCTGTGACATGGCTGGGGCCAACGTGGGTGAATGTTCATATTCGCCAATAACCTGGATGAGGGCACAGAGTGACCCTCAGCACGTTTGCTGATGATACAAAGCTGGGAGGAGCGGCTGATCCACAAGAGGCTGTGCTGCCACTCAGCGAGACCTGGGCAGGCTGGAAAGTTGGGAGGAGAGGAACCTCATGCCTTAACAAAGGTAAGCGCAGAGTCCTGAACCCTGGGAAGAACAAATCCATACACAGGACAGGTTAGGGGCACGGCTCCTGGAAAGAAGCTCTGCAGAGAAGAACCTGGTGGGCACCAAGCTGACCATGAACAAGCAACGTGCCCTCGTGGCCAAGAAGGCCAATGGTATCCTGGGGCGCATCAAGAAGAGAGTGGACAGCAGAGCAAGGGAGGATTCCTACCCTCCTATTCTGCCCTTATGAGGCACCACCTGGAGTCCTGCGTCCAGTTCTGGGCTCCCCAGCTCAAGAAAGACAACGAACAATTGGATAGAGTCCAGTGCAGGGACAATGATGAGACTGTAGTATCTGTCTTATGCCCAGCGAAAGGACTAGGGGTAACGAGTACAAACTGGAGCACAGAAAGTTCTGTGTGAATATGAGGAAAAATTTCTTTCTTGTAAGGAAGACAGAGCACTGGAACAAGCTGCCCAGGTAGGGTGTGGGGTCTCCTTCTCTGGAGATATCAGAATATGCCTGGATGTGTTCCTGTGCAACCTGCTCAAGGGGAACCTGTTCTAGCAGGGGGCATGGACTGGATGTGCTCCAGAGGTCCCTCCAACTCTGACAGTTCTGTGATGCTGTGAATACATTCAGGTTTTCAGGGTTGCAGGTCTGGATTGTTTTTCTGGAGCTTTCACTTGGAGCTTATGCCCAGTGGCACTGCTACCAGACAGCTGAGAAAAGCAAGGATAAAAGGAAAGCAGTGCCCATTTCCATCCCCTTTAGACACAAGTCACATCCCTTGCTTAGGGTCTCTACCTGTTTTATCACTTTAACCAGCTGACAACACTGGGTAAGTCGCATGCAGCCTGTGCTGGCCTCTCCTCCTTGCACTGCCTGCAATTCCCTTGCTGCTGTCTGCTCCAAGCCCTTGTGCTGCTGCACTAAGATTAGTGGAGACCGGACGCTGTGCAGAGACACAATCCTGAAGCCACAGCAAGAGTAAACCCAGGAGAGGATAAGAAACCAGCCTGTCCTGGGGACACAATGACACTGAGCACACAGGGGATGAGCTGCTCCAAGAGCCCATGCCAGCAGTGCCTGATGAGGGAAATCCATGAGCAGGATTAGTGCCCTGTTCCTGCTTTCTGCTCCACCTCACTCCTCGTGATAAGATCCACACCAGGCAGGGCTTCCTGCACCATCACCACTGCACCACCAGACATTTCTTTTCCTGCTGTTGCACACGCAGGAATATGCTGGATGTCTGGGATAACACATCACCCATGACAAAGAAATGTCAGACCAGCACACTGTGATAAAAATCTTGTCTCCACATGGCCAGTGGCTGGAAAGCAAGGAGAGGAAAGGAAATAGGAACTAAAAGGGAAACACAGCAACCTAAGCAAACAAAGAGTCTGTGAAACAAGGAGCACAACGAGAGGGATGAGCCTACAGATGAGAGAAAGTGAAATGGAACGGTAACAAACCCCATCCAGGGATGGTTGGTTGTGCTGAGGACAGGGAAGGTGAATGAGACAATGACCTGACTTCCACAACATCAACAGGGAAACACAATGGTCTTAAGGCTTTCTAGAGGTGGGATGAGAATCTACCGGAGCCTCCTGACTCGAAAACATGGCCTGGGCTTGATGATCTCAAAGGTCTTGGAAAACCTAGTGATTCTATGATTCTAAGACACTCAAGAAACACAAGTGACGCAGGGAGCCACGATACCTGTTGAACAGTCCATCTGGGTCAAATGCGAGTCACTGTCAGTTTTCATTTTTTTAGCACTGTTCTCTGAGGTAGACGTGATAAGTAAGTTTGTAGAAG
The DNA here is from genome assembly GCA_033558105.1 of Coccyzus lansbergi. NCBI lineage: Eukaryota > Metazoa > Chordata > Aves > Cuculiformes > Coccyzidae > Coccyzus > Coccyzus lansbergi. The sequence continues at coordinate 28,306 of JAUMJK010000275.1, forward strand.
CAAAATAGGGTGGTTGCACGCTGCTCTGATCCATACAGTCCATTTTCCTTTTCAGAGAAGACATTGTTACGGAAGAAGGTACGAGTGTTTCCGAGGCGTGAGCCCTCCCGAGCAGGTTGGTGCCTGGGATGCTGTGCTGTAGGAGGAAATGGTCTATCCTGGCCTTGAGGGTAGGGTGAGGTAAGGGCTGCGAGTGCTGGCTGAAGGCCACCCCAGTGAAAGGGTCGCTGGGTACCCTGCCCCAAGAAGCCTCACTCCGGTTGCATTTTTCCAAAGTGGTTTGGTCGATCACCTTCCCGGAGGGCAGGAGCATGGGGAAGGTCATGATCTCCAAAGTGATAGGGTCCAGGAATTCTTCGGGGATGTCCTGGACGACATCCACCAGCTTGTGGAGGGTTTGCTGCTCGCTGTCATTGGCGCTGAAGGGCACACAGTCACTCTCCATCGGCGTCCAGAGCTCTGGCTTGAGGCTGCTGACATCCTGGGCGAAGAACTGGGAGGCCACCTGAAAGACGCCCTCGATCACCTCCTGCGGGCAGGATTTGGCAGGTTGTCCCCACACCTCCAGCCTCTTAATGCAAGGCAGGCCGCCTCCGGCCACGTGGGTGATGCAGATCTTTAAGTGTGACACGTTGCTCAGCGAGGAGGGTCCTTTGTTCCAGAGATCTTGAGATGCAGAGCCAGGATAGGAGAAGACGTTTTCCATCTGATGGAAGGGTGGCCTCGGCTTGAAGCCTCTGTGGCCAAACGTCACTTTGCTCTGATTTTTTAAGACTGCTTTTCCCACCAGCGTGAAAGTGTCTTTGTCTGACACAGGCTGACCGGCCAGACCTGAGAACGGACCTTCAGGGCTCTGCCAAGAGGTCTTATTGCACGAGGTAGAGGTGTAAACTTCGAGCCCGGAGAAGGTTTGGTATCCCCCAGATGAGACGTCGATATTAATCCGGCAGATCTCAATGTTGAAGGGAAAAGAGATAGTGACATGGACTGGCGGTTTGATAAAGTATTCGCTGCGGAAGCCACGGTTTCTCCTGGCAAGGTCTTCAGAGATCAGATTCTCCACTTCGTAACCATCAGCAGAAATCTGCATGTTGAGAGAAAACTGGATTTAATTTGAAGCAAGAAAAGGAAATCATTTCAAAAAGACTTACATAGATTCTCAAGATGACAAACAAGGAACCAAAGCTGTGTTTCCAGGTGCCGCTGAGACAACACATGAGCTCCCTGCTGCTGCAGCAGAGTGGAGTTGCTCTCACCCTGCTCTGGCCACGCAGTCCCACCCGCTCCTCTCTGCTCCCTCCATTACCCAGGTAGATGTTTGCAGAGCTGATTCAAGCACTACAAGAGCAGAAAATTATGGATGGTTTGTGCTTTTGGCTGGGAAAGTGAACTACATCACAGAATCAGAGTGGTTGGGCTGGAAGGAACCTTAAAGATCATCCAGTTCCACCTCCCTGCCACGGCAGGGGGTCCTGATAATCAAGAGACAGACCTGTGGCTGGGAGCAGAGGATGAGGGCAGGACGGAGACAGGAGTCTCCTCTCTCAACAGCGGTGAAATGGTATGTTGGCTTATCCGGCTATGTGAGAATGTACTCTGAATCACCCAGTTACAGGGACCCAGAGAAACCTCTAGAGGTCAGCTTTCTGCTTTCTCCTGCTCTGGGATCAACCCTATTCATGCTTGAGGGAGATGCTGCTAAGAATAATCCCAGAATCATTAAGGTTGGAAAAGTCGACAGCCGACTGAACATGAGCCAGCAGTGTGCCCAGGTGGCCAAGAAGGCCAATGGCATCCTGGCTTGTATCAGAAATGGTGTGACCAGCAGGTCCAGGGAGGTGATTCTCCCTCTGTACTCAGCACTGGTGAGGCCGCTCCTTGAATCCTGTGTCCAGTTCTGGGCCCCTCAGCACAAGAAGGATGTTGAGGCTCTGGAGCAAGTCCAGAGAGGAGCAACGAGGCTGGTGAAGGGGCTGGAGAACAGACTCTATGAGGAGCGGCTGAGAGAGCTGGGGTTGTTTAGCCTGGAGAAGAGGAGGCTGAGAGGAGACCTCACTACTCTCTACAACTACCTGAAAGGAGGTTGTAGAGAGGAGGGAGCTGGGCTCTTCTCCCAAGTGACAGGGGACAGGATGAGAGGGAATGGCCTCAAGCTCCGCCAGGGGAGATTTAGGCTGGAGATTAGGAGGAGGTTTTTCACACAGAGGGTCATTGGGCATTGGAATAGGCTGCCCAGGGAGGTGGTTGATTCCCCTTCCCTGGAGGTGTTTAAGGCACAGGTGGATGAGGTCTTGAGGGACTTGGTTTAGTGTTAGATAGGAATGGTTGGACTAGAAGATCCGATGGGTCCCTTCCAACCTGGTTGTTCTGTGATTCTGTGATTCTGTTATCAAGTCCAGCTGTCAGCCCAACACCCTCCACTCAGCTCCTAGGCAGACTGGCCTTTTCCTTTTCTAGAAGTCCAGGGGCCTAAAAGGTCTGGAGCTCTTGCCAAATAAACAGATAACAGCAAAGAAAATCTATTTATTCCACCTGCTTAATGTGGTCACTCTACACCCTCATCATCTGCATGGCTTGGGTCTCACCCCACACTACTGGACACATGGTCCCACCTCTACTGTGGTTTTCACAGCATAACAATTAAAATGCATCTTGGATTTCAGGGTGAAAGGCAGAGGGGAAGCTTAGGATTGAAAAAATGACTTTGTAAAATAATGACAACATACACTGTGAAGAGCTGCGTATTCTGCTGGATAAAGGGAAAACATAATAGTGCAGGGGAAAAGGTATTGCAAATCAAAGCACACTGTGCAGATCATTGTCTTGTTATGAGATCCCGCAAAATGAGGCTTTTTTCCCCTCCATCCATCAGTGTGTGCCCCATTGGAGCAGTCACAGGATGTTTACAGTGTTCTGGAATTGACCAAAGGATAGACAGAATAAAGCAAATTTTGAAGAGTAACTTGTAGGAAAGGGCTAAATACTGATTTTTTTAAAGCACTGAGCCTTTAGCTCTGCTTTATCTTCATGTCAGCTGCGGATTCCAGGCACCCGAACGCCAATGACCCAAGCACAAAAGGGGAAAGAGACTCAGGAGCCCAGATTCCCAACACAAAACCTCCCAAGAGACTGGTAGGCTTGGAAGAGAAAGCAGTGAACAAACCCTCCCAAGACACGACTGTTCCGTCCCCCATCACTGGAAAATTATTTTAATTGACAAAAGTGTTCTCAGCTCTGCAGACCGAAGAGCCTTCATCTCACCTAGGCTGGACTACATTGCTGCTGCTGCCAGGGAACACACACAGCCTCCTGTGCTAAAATCCTCCTCGGAACCAGCCAGACCACTCAAAATGATGGGAGTTTGCTACAAGTTGACTCTGCTTCACTTTCTCAGGGAAGCCCAGTGTGGCCAGCCAAAAACCAGGTTTCCAGAAACACTAATTATCACAGATGAGAAGCAAACGAGCCCTCCTCGGTTCCAACCAATCCAGCACACTTCTTCCACCTAACCCCTCCATCCCTCCAGCTCCCTAACCCCCATCATCACTATTTTACCTTGTTGCAGTGAATTCTTGGCTTGAACTGTGGGAGACAGACGTTTATTACCATCTTGGCAGCTGGAGAGAGCTCACTTGCTGTGCATCGGATTCAGCTTGTGAAAAGAAAAGAGGCAAAATAAAGAAAGTGATTATCAGTGAACAGGGAAAAGATCTTGTGTTCCGGAGCCTGTATGAATTACAAGCTTGGCAGTTCCTAAAACGTAGCTCAGATCTGAGTCTGAGAAGTGAAGCCAATGTAAACCCAAACAATGTGATAGAGAGAAAGGATCGAGAGATAATATTGCTTTAATATCAATTAGGGAAGAAACATCAAAGAGAAAATAGCTATTTTAATTTAAAAAGCTTCACCTGTGGAAAGAGTAGCAACTACATGTGAAAGCTTATCAAAGAGACAGGTTTTGCACACACAGCAAAGCATCAGATACCCCACGAGGTTGTCAAAGTCATCGAAGTGAGCTCTCAGCAGCCTCAGCTGGAGCTGCACTGGGATCTGCTGGTGCATTCTGCACAGAGCCCCTCAAGGTGGAAAGAGATGGTGTCTATTCCCATCCTGCTTCCTTGAACCACATCTTCCGAAGGCTGAACGGAGACCTTATCGCTTTCTACAACTCCCTGAAAGAAGGTTGTAGTGAGGTGGGTGTTGGTCTCATCTCCCAAGTGAAAAATGATAGGATAAGAGGAAATGGGCCTCAAGTTGTCCTGGGTAAGGTTTGGATTGGATATTAGGAACAAATTCTTCACCAAAAGGGTTCTCAGGGCAGCCAGGGAGGCGGTGGAGTCTCCATCCCTGGAAGGATTTAAAAGATGGGTAGAAGAGGTGCTTCAGGATATGGTTTAATAGTGGACAGGTCCAGCTGGACTTGATCTGAAAGGTCTTTTTTAAAAACGAAGCAATTCTATGCTTCTATGACTTGGCCTCTGTACCCAGTTCCCTCTGCACAGCACATCTATCTGCTGCCTTCAGCAGCTTGAATCATAAAATCATAGAATCACTAGGCTGGAAAGGACCCTTCGGATCATGGAGTCCAATCATTCCCATCAGTCACTAAACCATGTCCCTCAGCACCTCATCTACCTGTCCCTTGAACACCTCCAGGGAAGGTGGCCACCAAAGCTCCCAGGCTGGCAAGGGAAGGGATTCTGTTAGTGAAGAAAGGACCTGTCTGTGTTCTTGGACAACACCCAACGTGACCAGCTGGGATGGGGCCTCTTGGGATGAGGGTCAATCAGCTACACTCACACAGCGCGTCACAGAGAGAAAGGTTTCTTGAGGGCGCCGGGAGCCTCAGATACAAGCTAAGATTGAACACGAATATTAACAATGGGTACTTAATAGCTCCAAGGGAGCAGAGGGCACTTAATAGCTCGAAGGGAGATCATCTGTGTTCAGAACAGCAACTCAGCTGATTCCTCTGACAGTGTTCATTACAGAAACTCAAGTGAATACGTCTTTTCCATTGAAAAAAAAATGTGACTTGAATTGGTGATATCAGATGCCTTTAAAGAATGAAATTATCCACGAGGTAAGAGTTTTAACCTCACATTAACCTTAGTTTTAATATGTCATCGCCTTGGGCAACCTTGCAAATCAGGAACCCACTGCTTCCTTCAAGAACAAGTGGCCTTTTAATGATTTTTCAGCTGAGGCTGTTAGTTCAGCCAAATTGAAATTGGCCTTCTAGGGGCACGCTGATCCGGCTGCTGGAATGCCGAGTGTTAGGAAGCCTGCTCAGCGTGTGGGAGTCTGGTCTACGTGTAAATCCAACACCTAAAAAATCAACACTACAGAAACCAAACCTATGGAAAGCTTGAAAGTGGCACTGCTGATGCTTGAGCGAAGCAAGTGTGAAGCTAAAAGAGTTGCAGCAAGTTGGACGAGAACCCCTTCTAGCCCAATATTTGGTCTGACTTGCTCACTAGGAGCAATTCTTAGTTGCAAATTCTTAGCAATTGCTTAACTGCTCGCTAGAAGCAATTCCTGCTCCTCAACAGGGAACACAGGAACAGGGAAAGCACAAAGGAACACTCTTCCGATACTACTTGTCTGGCTCTCTGAGCCATTTGTTCTATCAGGTTGGAGGTTTCCAGCACAGGGCTACCAGTGAGGAACTATTCAAACAGGCTTTTGAACTGGTCTGGCTTTTGAGAGCGAGACTGCTGGTTTAACCACAAGCTGGATGACAGAGTCATAGAATCTGTCAGATTCTCCCACTCTACTCCACTCTTGTGAGACCCCACTTGAAGTCCAGTGTGCAGTTCTGGAATCCCCAACAAAAGAAGGTGACGGAACTGTTGGAACGGGTCCAGAGGAGGCCACGAAGATGATGTGAGGGCTGGAGCACCTCTGCCATGAGGACAGACTCATTATCACAGAATGGTTTGGATTGGAGGGAACTTAAAGGTGGGGTTGTTCAGCCTGGTGAAAGGAAGGCTCAGAGGAGACCTCAGTGGTTTCCAGTACTGGAAGAGGCTACAGGAAAGTTAGGGAGGGGCTTCTTATAAGGGCCTGGAGTGACAGGACAAGGGGGAATGGCTTTAAATTGGAAGAGGGAAGATTTAGATTAGACATTAGGGAGAAAATTTTCATGATGAGGAGGGGTGGAACACTGGCATGGGTTGTCCTGAGAGGCAAGAAATGACTCATCCCTGGAGGTGTTCAAGGCCAGGTTGGAGGGGCCTTGAGCAGCCTGGTCCAGAGGGAGGTGTCCCAGCCCATGGCCAGTGGGGTGGAACCGGATGATTTTTGAAGTCCCTTCCAACCCAAATGATTCTATTCTATGCTTCTATGAAATCAATCCACTTTCACTGAGGGTGGAGAAAAAAGTAATCACAGAGAAAAAATGTATAGGACAGTAGTTTTTATTTATTACGGAAGCATCTAGGGATCTACGTACAAAAGGAGAGCATGGGACACATGATTTTCAGCTGAGCAGAACTGGCTAATGCAGCAAGGTAGTCTGAGCACACAAAGAACCTAGAACAATTTAACCCAATGCTCAGAGACTGTTTTAACCAGCAATCTGAGCAAGAGCTGGATCTGGGAGACCACACTGGCCTCTGAGGCAGCAGCATCCTAGACTAGGCAGCCCTGTTGAGCAGTGCTGGGTCGAATACTTTGTAATGGAGGTAGCTCAGTTTCTCCAAACGTGTGCGTTTGAGCAGAGGAAACCATTCCCAGAATGGAAGCTCCACCACCACATACCCCAACTGCTGCAGCTGCCGCCGTTTCAGGCAGTGCAACCCCAAAAGCCGCTTGGAGCTGTAGCAGTAGTGGTTTCGGTTGGACACCTGAATAGCCAGTTTCACCCTCTGAGGCTGCTGAACCAACGTGAGAGAATGGGGGGGTTCAAGCCAGCGCCCTGATTTAGGCTCAGCTTGCAATCCAGTATCTGTGAGAGAAGCTCCACCTGCATATGCTGCAGGATCTCCAGCACATGGTGTTTGTACTTCTTCCTTACTGGGATCCCTGGCTTCATGTTCCATTTCCACAGGAGACTGGCCGGTAGCTTTCCCTTTTATCAGCTGAGTCATTAAGTCATCTGTCAGACTAACTCCAATGCCTTTTAGTTTCATGTCAACAGGGTTTTGGGTGTTGAAAGGGATGGGACGTCCATCCATGGCCAAATGAACCTCCAAGTCACTCGATCTCGTATGAGGCAGGATCATGTGGTTCTTCACATACTCAGGGCCACCTAATACGCTCTTGAGAAGAGATGAGGCTTCCACAATTTCAGGCCTGATGTAGATTTCTTGCTCTGCAAAGTTCAACACCATCTCGGTGATCTCTTGGCAAAGCTGTGGTGGAAGAAGGCTGCCTTGGTAGCTTGGGCACTCAATCTCAACGCTCTTACTAAGGGTGAACAGGTCCTTTTTGAGCTCATATTTACTGCTTCTCGTTTTCCTGACAAACTCATCCCTCAAAGCAAAGTCTATCAGCTCCTCTGGGAAGCGTTTGACAAAGGCCAGGCCGAGCAAACCAGTAAGGAGATGCTCTGGAAACTTCCTGAATTCATGGAGTTTTCTATGCAATTGTTCTATCAGGCTGGAGTAAAACTCCTCCTCATTTGGAGGTTCGTAGTTCAGGCATCCAAATGACCACAAGAACTTGGCAGCATCTTTGCTTCTGCAGTAAGTCACCTTAGAAGGCAAAGACATGGCTACAGCAGTCAGAATGCCTTCATCAAAGTAGTGGAGGGCCGAGCAGCTAAGAGTGATGTGCATGATGCCCTGGATGTTTACCGCAGGAATCCGAGCGGGAATAACCTTCCCAACTGCCTTCAAGAGGGGCAAGTGCTCTATGCGTGTGTAGCGGAGCATTTTGAGTACATTCACCAAAGCGTAGGTGCTCATGTCTTCCACCTGCAAGGAGACCCTGTCTGCAATTTTCCTCATGACATGGTCAGAGATCCCACTGACAGACTTGAAGAGCCCCAAGCAGATAGCGCCCACCTCCTCCAAAGTGAAAGAGTCCACGTACTTCAGAATCATGCTCTCCACCTTCTGCGCCAGGTCTGCAGGTGACCTCCGGCCTTCACCGATGATATAAATGAGCTGAACAAACTGGGGCAAAGTGAGGTCTTTCCAGTGCATGTTGACATAGCTGAACAAAATGCTCAGGTAGGATGGGACGTTGCGCTCCAGACAGCGCCAGCAATCAGCCACCAGCAGCAGCTGGTCCAGGTTCATGTCCCAGGCCCGGCGGCAGAATTCGCTCTCACATGCATTTAGCATAGGGTGAGTAGGTGGAACAGCCAAACGAACGCAAGCCTTCAACACATCAATGAGGTCAGAAGTACTGAACAACCTGATGTTTTTGACAGCACAGCGACACAGCGTGTTAAATCTCAGTTCGGATAACAACTCCGCATGTTGTTCTGCTGGCAAACGACTCAGCTTGCGAAAATAATCTGTGATAGCTCCTGTGCTCTGGTGGTCCTTGCCGAGGGCCACACTGTGTAAAATAGCATCACCTTCTTCTAAAGTAAGAGTCTCCACCGGTTCAGACTTGTCACAGCTGAGAGACCGGTATTCAGGCCTCCCCTTCTGAAACATCCGAGGGTCCTCCTTGGAGTCGTGCATCTCTGCTTTTTCCTTTTCCGCTTCCTCCTTGGTTTGTGCCATAGAGACAGGTGCTGGGAGGCTTTGCTTAGGCAGCGGTGTGGGCTTTCGCTTTGGCAGGACATTTCTGATGGGTGGCAAAGCTTGGGAGGAGGTGGCGTCAAAGGAATGCTGGACCTGTGTAGCACCAGGGCTGGTGAAGGCATCACAGAGGGCTTGGTCACTGTTTGTAGCACAGTGCTGCTGGGAGGCAGCTCTGTTTTTGGCATAAGCAGATGGATTATATGACACTTTGTAGCCCAATGGATTCAGCAACTGGATGGTGGCTGCAGATTCAGTTCTGCTGCTGGCTGCTTCTGGGTCCTGTTCCTTTATCTGGTTACTTTTGCTGCTTCCACTCTTGGCCTTGCACTTGGCTGCAGTCGAAAACGTAGTCACCCTGCTCAGTCTTGGAAATCTTCGGCATATTAGCACTGTAGCCATGGATGACAATTTACTGGGGTCAGAATTGCTTCCAGGTACTGAAAAAAGGGCAGACGGAGAATGAGTGGCTTCCACGTGACACGAAGCATGTTTTATTCTATCCTTTATGCTACCGAGAGTGAGGTGATGCCAGTGCTTCCCCTGCTGGGGCAGCTGTTTCCCTGCAATGCCGTAAATCAGCTGCTACCAATTGTCCTCATGCAAAGGCGGTTTGAGACAAGCGCCCAGGTGACTGGAACACCCGAAATCGGGGGAGCACTCCCTGCTGCTCAGCAGCTACAAGTAACCCGGCACAGATGGTGGGAATTAACAGATGTCATGGCTTTTTCATTTTTGAGAGACCCAAACTGCTTTTCTTTCATTCCAAGCAATGAAAACCTATTTTTGCAGTGGAGCTGCTGCTTCAAGAGAAATTATGTATTTAAAACAGAGACAGCATGTGGAAGCTGTGAGCAAAGTCTCCACAAAACCGGTCCAGAGAGTGAGAGCTGGCCCATAACCTGCAGTGGGAGAACAGTGGAAAGGAGAAATGTGGCCCCAGAACAAGGTCAGGGAAGAGTATGGCAGAAGTGTCATTATGAAATGCTACATCCTGAGCTGAGAACCAGAGGGAACAGGGCTTTACACTTCAGACTTGGGAACATTTCCCATAGTTTTAAAGTACAGAAAGCTTAAAAATCTTAAGGTTGGAAAAGACCTTTAAGATCATCAAGTCCAACTGTGAACCTAACTCTGCCAACTCCACTACTAAACCATGACCCTAAAGACATCTACACATCTTCTAAATCCCTCCAGGGATGGGGACTCCACCATCTTCCTGGACAGCCTCTGCCAGTGCTTGACAATCCTTTCAGAGAAGACATTTTTCCTGATATCCAACCTAAATCTTCCCTAGTGCAACTTGAGGCCATTTCCTCTCATCCTATCACTTGTTACTTGGGAGAAGAGACCAACACCCACCTTGCTACAACCTTCTTCCAGGGAGCTCTGGAGAGTGATGAGGTCTCCCCTCAGCCTCTTTTCTCCAGACTAAATGGTCCCAATTCCCTCAGCTGCTCCTCAGAACCCCAGTGCTCCAGACCCTTCCTCAGCTTTGTTGCCCTTCTCTGCGTGTGTTCCAGTCCTTCAACATCTTTCGCGTAGGGAGGGCCCCAAACTGAACACAATATTCAAGCTGTGGCCCCACTCACGCTGATTTTAGGGGGATGAACCCTACCCTACTCCTGTTGGCCACATAATTTCTGATACAAAATGCCAGTACCTTCCTAAACGAGCTACGGCACAGAAGGTGAGGATGAGAAACCTGTCAGGAGTCCAGCTGCCTGCTTCCAGCCTGCACAAGCACTGAACAAGCCCATTTATATTGATTCAGATGGTGATTAAATAAAAGCACCAGGTCAATGCCCTGAGTAACAGACCTTTCCCCCAGCTCACCTGACCAACCCCAACAATGCATTAGATGTGGTGTTTTCAACTTTAAAGCCATTTGTGCTCTTGTTACCACAGGGTGCTGAGCCATCAGGAAAAAAGAAGCCTGACAGATACTGCAACAGCGATGCAAACTAGTGTCTGTGTTTCCCGCACAGGGGCATAAATCCTTCTGTGCTCTGCTTATACATGTGGTTTCCCAAGTAGGGTCAGATCGAGATGTCAAATCAACGAAGGCAAATACAGTTTTCAGCAGTAAAAGGAAGCTCCTGAGGTAAGAAAAGGAAGGGTGAGGACTCTGGAGGGAGTGGAGAAGGCTGCAGTTGGATGGGGCCCACAAGCAACTCAGGCTGAACATATTCTGCAGTACAAGAATACCCCATGACCCCTCAGATGATCCATTCCGGCATCACAGTGACAAAGCAACAGCTCCTCTGTAGGAAGGGTGAGATGGGAAGGCAGAGAGGATGGGGAGAGATGAAGTGACAATCTTGGCTCCCTCTCAGTGCCAGACATGCAGTGCTGACTGAGGTGGGATGGTTCTTGAGCACCCTGAACTCTCCCACCACAGCAAAAGCAGCAAAAGCAGAGAGACAGCGAAGACATCCCTGATCTGGCATGGGTACCAGGAGCCTGCTGCTCTCCCCACACAGCTTCACCTCTGCCTTGACAGAGCTCAATTTATGTCTGAGGACAGGATCTTGGTGCATAGATCACTCCTGATCTGCTCCCAGTGCTCACTTCAACCCTCTAAGATTGATTCACACCAAGGCAGCTAAAGAGATCTCGCATCCTCCACTCCACAGGCAGAACTTGGGGGCAGCAACCACCAGCTGCTGGATGAGGAGAAGCTGCCACAGCATGAACCCTCTCAGCAGCTCCAGCAGGAGAGGTGGAAAAAGCATCCGCGGTGGGGGATAAGGGGCTCAAAGAGGGAAGGCAGGGTGAAATGAAGATTCCCGGAGACAGCCATGCAAGGAAGATAGTACAAAAAAGAGGCCAATGAGTTTTTAAGATGAGTAGTAAACGGTTGATAGATACTCTGAGAGACTCAACAGCAGTTAAGTTTGCTGGGCAATGTATTTGTCCCAAGGCACAGCAGGAGGTGGCTCCCTGCTGCAGATCAGGCTCTACCCCACAGACCCCAGCCCCTTGCAGCTGTGCTGTTCTCACCACCCAGGCAGCTGCAGGGCTGGAACCAACCCCTTCCAGTGGGAGAAATCACATAGCAACCAGCAAGAAACTCTATCCCTTCCTGACTGCCTTGTGAGGCAGGGAAAGAAAAAGCCTGCTCGGAACCAAAGAAAGTAAAACCTCGGCCAAGAACCACGATGCTGCAGCACAGCCCAAGCCTTGCAATGCCGTCAGCAGCAGTGATCAGGAGCTGGATTTCAAAGCTCTCCCATTTAGCACAAAGAAATGTTTGGTGCCAATAGCATTCCTGGCTCCACTGGCTGTGACGTCTGAGCTGCCTGCAAGTGACATGGCACCGTCCCCGTGTGGCTGCAGACAGGCAGCCGTGAAGCAGGCACGGCTCAGACCTGCATGTGGTTGGGGGAAGGAGACTCCAGCCCTGCTGGCATATCATCTTCTCCTTTGGCACTGCACAGGCCTTGTCCTAGACGGCGCTCAGAGGGGCTGCTTCCAGCTGCAAAGATTATCTGGGACAAGAGATTTATCCTACCTGGCCTTCTTTCATGTCTGATTCTGTTTTGCACATTTTCTATCTACTTTTCTATTACTGAAAGGCAGACATGTGCTACTGAGGGGCATGCTGTTTATTTAAAGTTCTGTTTGCCATTTCTACCTAGGAACCCAAGCCCTGCTGCTATCAGAAACGCCCCTCTCAGTGACCACAGCCCCATCTCAACAACAGAGAGTGAAAGCCACAGTGTTCACACATCTAGGGCTCCAAAGGCCAATGTCATGTGCTGCTAAGAATACCATCCGTGCTATTTAGGGTTAAGCTTTGCAAAGCTCTTCATTAAATAGAGTATTTCTCTCCTCCTTCATTCCAAATCTAGCAAAAATGGAGAAGACCAGATGGAGGGAAGAGAGATCGGGCTATGTTGAGACACTTCAAGCACCTTATCATATACTGACCTGAACTGGAAGGGACCCACAAGGATCATCAAGTCCAGCTCCTGCCCCTGCACAGAACAACCCCAACATTCACACCTGTCTGAGGGTGTTGACCAAACGCTTCTTGAATAGAAGGCTGGGTTCAAGCAGCATTTTGCTGATGACTTTCACCCAACCCCAGCCTAAATCTTTGTGATCTTTTAAGTTTTTACAACACTTCTCTTCCAACTCAACCTACACATCTCCTCGATTCTCCTCTCTTCCTGTTACCCTGAGTAATCAACCTTTCTTCCTCCTCCCACCTTCTTGTTCAAACACAGCCAAACTCCTTCTCACCTCTGGGCAAGTCTCTCCAGAAATTTCACTTGCAGAGACTCCAAAAAGGTAGTCAGAATGCAAGCCCTGACGTGGGGCCCTGCCGGCTGTGAAGGTGCCTTGTGGCCTTTCGGATGGGAACAGCTTTGCGTGTGTGTCTGTGTATCATGCTTAGAGCCACGTTCCTGGCCAAGAGCGCAACTGCACAGCTGAACATCAGGGAAAACAACATTCCTGGAGAGATGCTGCCTGCCTGGGAGGATCTGCTCTGCGAGAGGGGAAATGGATGCAGCTACAAAACACTGCCCATGCTTGTGGTCTGTGTGAATTGTTTGGTTGGAAAAGAATATTGAGATTATCGAGTCCAACTGTAACTGTCCACTACTAAACCAGATCCCTGTGCACTTCACCCACACATCTTTTATATCTCTCCAAGGGTAGGGACTCTATCACCTCCCTGGGCAACCTCTGCCAGTAGCCGAGAACCTTTTCAGTGAAGGAATTTTTCCAGATATCCAATTTAAACCTCCCCTGGTGCAACTTGAGGCCATCTCGTCTTGTCCTATCACTTGTTATTTGGGAGAGGAGACCAGCACTGACCATTCCAGGCAGTGCAGGGCCTGTGCTGGAATCTCCCTCAGCTGCAATGCCCAGAGACGGTGCTCCCCTGCCCAGCAGCACTAACGTCTCCTCAGCCCTCCAGCCCCGGTCACAGCAATCTTGGGGGTTAAATCAGCTCCTTTTGGCCTAAAGCCCATGGTTCACTCCAGTGCTGGGGCTAAAAAGAAACACAATAGGGAAAGATGGTTGTTTCCCTACCAGATGATGACATCAGATCGCAAACTGGCCACTTTTCATAAACTTATGGAACGGTTTGGGTTGGAAGGGACCTTAAAGATCACCCAATTCTAATCCCCTACCATAAGCAGGCACACCTCCCACTGGATCAGGTTGCTCCAAGCCCCATCCAACTTGCCCTTGAACATTTCCAGGGATGGGGCAGTCACGATTTCTCTGGGCAACCTGTGCCTGGGCCTCACCACCCTCATCATGAATTTCTTCCTAATGCCTAATCTAAACCTTCCCTCTTCCAATTTAAAGCCATTATCTCTCGACCTCTCACTCCAGGCCCTTATAAAATGTCCCTCCCCAGCTTTCCTGGAGCCCCTTCACGTACTGGAAGGCTGCTCCAGGGGCTCCCTGGAGCCTTCTCTTCTCCAGGCTGAACAACCCTAACTCTCTCAGCCTGGCCTCATAGCAGAGATGCTCCAGTCCTCATATCATCTCTGTGGCCTCCCGTGAACCCATTCAAACAGTTCCATCTCCTTCTTATGCTGGGGATTCCAGAGCTGGACCCAGGATTTCAGGTGGGGTCTCACAAGAGCAGAGGAGAAGAGGAGAATTCCTTCCCTCACCCTGCTGGCCACACTTTGTTTGATCCAACCCAGGGCTTTTGAGGTGGTCTGTTCTTCCCCTCCGATCCTTGCCCAGCCCTGGCAGTGGGGATAGTGAGGACTGGGACTTTACTGAGCGAAGAGTTTAAAACCCATTCAAACCCCAGAATCCCCCAGAAAACAGATCAGACATGAAAGAGAAGCACTGCCTCCATGTGCTGCTCTAATTCTCTTCCTGAACTACTGAGCTGCCAAATGAACAATCTCTGACATGGAACATCTCAGTGTCTTCTTTTTACCAGCCAGAGCTACCTGGAGACTTTGACTGAAATTCGCAAATTATTTCAACATCCTCCTAAACAGCATTTTTTACCCCCTGCATGTTTTATTGAGCTCCACCCCACTTTATTTTCCTCTGGTCATTATAGGAGGCTTCTACCTTTTTTCCCATTGACCTTCTTGGCCACCTGGGCCACTGCTAGCTCATGTTCAGCTGCTGTCAACCAACACCCCCAGGTCCTTCTCTACCAGGCAATCACACTCAGCTATTTTTTCCCCCATCGGTATTGTTGCAATGTCTTTTATTCTCTGCAACAGCATCATGGTTCCCACAGTGCCGCTCTCCCACCCGTTGGGTCTGGATCTGCAGTGGGTGACTACTGTTCCTTAGAGCCACAGCCAAGATTTTACAATCATGGAATCACCAGGTTGGAAGAGACCCATTGGATCATCGAGTCCAACCATTCCTATCAAACACTAAACCATGTCCCTTAGCACCTCATCCACCTGTGCCTTAAACCCCTCCAGGGAAGGTGACTCAATCATAGAATCAGTAGGTTAGAAGAAACCTTTAGGATCATCATTCCAACCATACTTGTCCCCTACTAAATCATATCCCTAAGTACTTCATCTACCCACCTTTTCAATCCCTCCAGGGATGGGGCCTCAACCACCTCCCTGGGCAGTCTATGACAGTGCTTTATAATACTTTGTGTGTCATTTCTTTTAATGTCCAATCTTAACTTACCCTGCAGCAGCTAGAAGCCACTCCCCCTTGTCCTATGACCTGTCACTTGGGAGAAGAGACCAACATCCACCTCTCTACAACCTCCCTTTAGCAGCTGTAGAAAGCAATAATGTCTCCCCTCAATATCCTATTCTCCAGGCTAAGCAACCCCAGTTCCCTCAGCCACTTCTCGTGAGACTTGCGCTCCTGTCCTTTCACAAGCTTCGCTGCTCCTCATCATGCTCTACAACGGCGTGGAGCGACAGGGCCAGGGCAAGTAGCTTTAAATTGGAAGGGGGAAGATTTAGATTAGACATCAGGAATAAACTCTACACAATGAGGCAGGTACGGTTTGCTCACAGGAGACGCGGCTGCCCCGTCCCTGGAGGTGTTCAAGGCCAGGCTGGATGGGGCTTGGAGTAACCGGATCCAGCGGGAGAAGTCCCTGCCCTCAGCAGGTGGTTGGGGCTGGACGGCCTTTAAGAACCCTTCCAACTCAATCCATTCCCTGATTCCCAGCTGCGAACCCGTGCGGCCCTGCCTACCTGTAGGCGCTACAGTCGTAACCTCCGCTACCCGCGCCCACCGGGCAGCGCAGCTCCGGAGGCTTCGCCGAAGCGCCGGTATCGCCCCCTCCCGCGGAGAGGAGCGGCTGGCTGAGAGGGAAGGAGACCCCGCGGCGCCCGGGCCCGCGCCGCCCCGCTCGCACTCACCGGGCCCCGCAGGCGCCGCCGGCTCCGTCCCCGCCGCCACAGCCCCCGCGCGTCGCTTCCGCCCCACCGCTTCCGGCCGCGCCGCGTGACGCACTTCCTGTCGCGCGACACCAGAGGGACGGAGCCGACAGGGGACGGTGGCGTAGGCCGACGTCACGTGACGTGAAAAGAGGCCACGTGTTGGTGCGGGTCACGTGACAGCGGCGGGTAGCGTGGCTGCGGGCGGCCGGCGGCAATGGCCGAAGGTGTAGGGGGTGCAGGGGCTCGGAGCTGCCCGGAGAGAGGTCGTGAGGGCCATGGGTGCTTCGTAAAACGGCCCAGAGGCTGTGCTTGTCACAGAGAACCGCTGTGAAATCCTGTGTGTGCCCGATCGAGGGTCTGTGATTGCCCCGAGGGGCCCTGTTTGCCCCATGGAATCATAGAATCACCAGTTTGGAAAAGACCCACCGCATCATCGAGTCCAACCATTCCTATCACACACTAAACCATGCCCCTCAGCACCTTGTCCATGCGTCCTTTAAACGCCTCCAGGGAAGGTGACTCAACCACCTCCCTGGGCAGCCTCTGCCAGTGCCCAACCACCCTTTCTGGGAAAATTTTTTCCCTAGTGTTCAGCCTGAACCTCCCCTGGTGGAGCTTGAGGCCATTCCCTCTCGTCCTGTCCCCTGTCACTTGGGAGAAGAGGCCAGCTCCCTCCTCTCCACAATCTCTTTTCAGGTAGTTGTAGAGAGCAATGAGGTCTCCCCTCAGCCTCCTCTTCTCCAGGCTAAACAACCCCAGCTCTCTCAGCCGTTGCTCATAAGACCTGTTCTCCAGCCCCTTCACCAGCTTTGTTGCTCTTCTCTGGACCCGCTCCAGAACCTCAACATCCTTCTTGTGGTGAGGAGCCCAGAACTGAACACAGGATTTGAGGAGCAGTCTCACCAGTTCCAAGTACAGAGGGAGAATAACCTCCCCGGACCTGCTGGTCACACCATTTCTGATCCAAGCCAGGATACCATTGGCCTTCTTGGCCACCTGGGCCACTGCTGGCTCATGTTCAGTCACTGTCAACCCACACCCCCAGGTCCTTCTCCTCCAGGCAGCTTAACAGCCAGACTTCTCCTAGTCTGTAGCCCTGCATAGGGTTGTTGTGCCCCAAGTGCAGGAAAGTAGATGTGATTTGCCCACAGAATGGTTGCAAGAGTCCCTGTTTGCACCCTGGAGTGGCCGTGAGAGCCCATGGTTGCACCACATGGGTTGCCCTGGGAAGTGGCTATGAGGTCCCTTGTGCCCCAGGAAATCAGGACTGGGAAACATGCCATCCAGACATGGACACGCACAATGTTCTGCTCTGCTCCCAGCATCCTCCACCTGTCCCTTCCTGTTCCTCCTTTCGTCAAGGCAGTTTTAGATTGGTTATTGGGAAAAGTTTCTTTACTGAAAGAGTGGTGAAGCATTGGAATAGGCTGCCCAGGGAAGTGGTGGACCTTCCATCCCTGGATGGGTTCCAAAAACCATGTAGACATAGCACTTGGGGACATGGTTTAGAAGACACTGTGGGGTTGGGCTGATGGTTGGACTGGATGATTTTAGAGGTCTTTTCCAACCTTATTCTATGATTCCTCCACCAAACCAGGCTACTGTCCATCCTCTGGCATGGGGTATACAAGGAATCGCTCAACCGGAGGGTGCTGGTGCACCCAGGTTGTGGTCTCCTCTTGCAGAGCCACATCCCTGTGGTTCCCCAGCCTGAAATCCCACACCAAAACAACCAGCCAAGCCACACAGTCAGGGTTTTAAAATGGGGCCTTCCTCTGTTTTATTTTGCCAGATAAAAGTCCTTCACAGTCAGGTCGAGAGAGGAGAGCAAGAGATACGTGTACATCTGGATCTCCATAGCTATTGGTATCTATACATACCTCTGTACAGAGAGATTCACCGTAGAAAATCACCAAGGCAAGAGCTCTTCACATCTCAACAACCTCAGGGAAACAAAGACAAGCAGTAGATTGGGAAGTGTTGGGTCAGTTTGAATGAGAAATTCCAAAACGGATACACTTTTGCTGTACAAAAACTCCTGGAACGCTGTGGTTTATCTCTTTATTTGCCAGCCTCTTGTGTTTCAGCACACTGAGAAGAGGCAAAGTGAAGACAACGGTGTTAAGTGACTGGTGGACAGGAGAGACACTCAGATTATGGAGTTCTTTGTTAAATATTTTATTTTTTAAGTATATATATATATATATAATTTCTTAATTTTTTTCCTTTTTTTTGCAAAGTCTCATTAAAACGCGGTTTGAACCAGCAACAGTCGACGCAGAAACAAAACAGTGACGGAGTCAAGTTCAGAACACTTCTGGTTTGAAATCACAGTAAGAGCAGAGAGAGAAACTGAGGCGTCAAGAAACGAACAAGAGGAAAGAAAGCACGAGGCTGGGGTTGAATTTACAGTCGGGGAGGTCCAAAGCGTTGGACGAAGGGTCTGGTGCAGAAGTGACACAGCCTGCAGCTCACCCGGCAGTGGAGCTCTGGCTGCTCCTCCACGGGCCTTTTATTGCTGGTGAAATCAGAGAGCAGGCTGGCTCAGGGAGGTGTCAACTGGCCCAACCTGATGTTCTCCCACCAGGGAGGTGGGGTTTAGGAGGACACCTCCTGATCTGCTGGAGAACAGACGCAGAAGATGGGCGACTAAGCAACGTGCATCCATGTAGGAGGAAGGAAACCTCACAAACGTACTGCCCGGTGCAAGGCAAAGACCGAGAGGGGTTCCTCTCGGCTCACAGCATTTACCAGGTCCGAGGGAGTGCAAACAAAGACACCTTGGAGGAGCTCCAGCCCTGGGCTGGGCTCTGTGGGGATGCCACTGCGTGAAGAGGGACTGCATAGACACATTGGCCGGTTGTGCAGCATTTTTTTTTTGCACCGGTTGTGGAAAACTTTTGCACCGGTGGGGGAGATCTGCCCATGCCCATATTGCTCCCTTCGGCCAGTGGAAGGGAATCCACATGCCACCCGTGGGGGGAAAGGGCACCTTCTCCTCCGAGAGACCTCCTAGAACATGCCTGACTCCAAACATGCCAGTGCTGTGGTCTCCCACTGGTGTCTGGCTGTCACCGAATGTCACTCTGTGAGCTCAGGTGCCCCAGAGGACCCACTGGGTCCCATGAGCTAATGGAGAAGACCCAGTAACAGTCAGGGGATGGACACCAGAGAGGAGTGACCACACCTCCTGAGGACCCAGACTGTAGACTGGCTGCATATGGGCAGCTTTGGGCTCTCCAGGGAAGTTGGGGTAGCTAAGTTCAGCTTGGGGTAGTCAAGTTCAGCTGCGGGTGATTATTTGGAGCCAGACTGGGCTCCACACCCCTTTCCAAAGGAGGAGAACTCAAGACTGGAGTGGTGAATGTATTCAAGGGAACACTGGTGTGCCTGCAGGTCTGAGGGTTGGGAATAGTCCCTTTTAAATCTCTTTAGAAAAACCTATTGCTTTGGGACAGAGAGCAGGAGCTTTCTGCCTGAGAAAACAGATCTGTAAGCAAGCCATGGGAACTCAACCCCACATGCCAGAGGTTGTCCCAGGCTCCAGATCTAACACAATCCCTTTCATTGGGAGAACCAGGGAGGAAGCCTGTCCTGGAAATTCAGAGGCTCTTTTTTGGTGTTGCTGGCAGTGGAACAGCTGTGATCCCAACCCCTTTGCTATGCTGGGGATAGGTGGCATGGCTGCTGCATGGTCCTACAGACCAGGGGCACTCATATACCCATCACACCACCTCTTTCCAGAGCATGGAAGGACCAGGGAAAC
Organism: Coccyzus lansbergi; assembly: GCA_033558105.1. NCBI lineage: Eukaryota > Metazoa > Chordata > Aves > Cuculiformes > Coccyzidae > Coccyzus > Coccyzus lansbergi. The sequence continues at coordinate 48,132 of JAUMJK010000275.1, forward strand.
CACAGAGCTTACTGGATGTGGTGGTGCAACGGTGTGAAGCCCCATGCAAGTGATGCCAAGTCATTTCAAACTGTGGGGATGTCCTTCAACCAGAAGCAAGGTTGCTTCTGGGGGTACAGCAGGGCTGATCTAGGAATGATGGAAAGAAGAGGTGAGGATCACTAGTCTAGAAAGCTCTTCTGAGGGCAAGGACACACCACTCTCAGTGAGGGCTTTAGAATTCAGCTTTGGCTTTCTCAGATGTATCAGGGAGAGCCCTGGGAGATGCACCAGCTGCTGCTGAGACAACAGGGATGGCAATGATCTAAAAGGAGGCAGGAGAGTCTGGAGAGCTGCGACAGAGGAGTAGCAGTACACAGGCAACATAAGTAGATCATTAGCAAGGGATCTTGTTGAAAAGTAACTCTATGAAGTGGCCTTCAAGGCTTAGGCTGAAGGCTTAGGCTGAAGGATTGGGTTTGAATACCAGCAAACTGATGGTTGGACTCGATGATCCGATGGGTCTTATCCAACCTGGTGATTCTATGATTCGATTCTATGACACTGGACCTGCTCCCATCCAGCGAAGAAGCGAGAGCTGTCACTGCACATCAACAAGATTTTGTGGTCTTGGTAGGAACAGAGCAGAGAAAGCTTAGCATGGCCATGGCGGGAGGCACAGTGAAGAGGCGTGTGCCGAGACCTACCTGAGCATCCATCCACAGGAGCACTGTGGGTGGAGTAGAACAGATCTCTCACTGGCCTATGCTCCTTGTGCCGAGGCTGGGAGCAGGGCCAGGAGCCTCCATGGAGCTGAGGTGGGCAGAGGTGCCATCAGCAGTTTCTGCCAAGCAGGAGAAGCAAAGACCATGATGTCTTCACCTCAGAAGATGGTTCCCTGGTAAGGAGGGTGCCAAGGCTGCCTTGAGGTGATCTGGGGAGAGGACCAAGGTGGGAAGCCAGCGGGACCACCAGCTCTCAGGATACACTTTTTCCTGGCCAGTTCACACTAAGCCGGAACTGGACCTTGTAGCAACCTCTACTGCTAAAGTAGAGATGACCCGTGGCCCTGAAGACAAGTGCAATGGCTTGGCAAGCATCCTCTCTTCTCCCCCAGAGAAAGGAGGGGTCACATCCATCAGTTCTGCCTCCTGGGAATACACTGTCCCTGGGTAACACATGGAGCTAGTTGGTACGGCCATGGCGGTTACTGGTGTAACCAACCAGAGACCATCGGCTCACTCAGGAGCTCTGTTCTAACCTGTCCTATCACCAGAAAGGCCAATCATGGCCCTGCAAATGCTCCCAGGTGAGACACAGGGAAATTCAAACCTCCTGTCCCCTGCCAGCTCTCATTCCCCTTCCCAGTCCATGCTGGCTTCATCCCTCTCCAGGAAAGCTCGGAGGCAGCTCCAAGCTTGCAGTCTAATGCTCTCCAGAGATCTTTGGTCACATTGCTCATGAGCTCACAGTCTGAGCAAGCTATAAAGTGCCATGATGAGGGGCAGGAGTGGTGTGGGTTGGTCCTTTCCATGGACAGAGCTCATGGGCAGCAGGGCTCAATGAGGACTCCACCAGGAGCCGCTGTCTGCAAAGGGGTTTGGTGTGACATGAGGATGGGCCAAGGGGTCTTAACCAACGGGTTAAGCTGCAAACCCTCCTTCAGGATGACAGCAAGCATCAAAGCAGGACAGAGTGACACCAGGCTGCTGTGTCAGAGCCAATCCCAAGTGGATTGCCTTCCTGGGAGGTGCTGAGAGCCTCCCTCCTCGTTTCCACTCCAGCCAGGAGAAGCTCAGAGGGTGCTGAGCACCTTCCACACTGAATGCAGCATTGGCTGCTGCTGCCAACCCCGCTCAGCGATACAGAAGCCACAGAGCTTTCTTGTCTCTTCATTTAATTGTTGTATGTACAGAGCTGGGCTGTTATTTACATCCAAGTACACTTGTCTCCGTATAACACAGCAGCATAAGGGCAACAGTTCCATTCCTATCTTGAGTGTAGACCCTTGGAGGTGATCTTCCTCCAGCGACAGCAGGAACGATGCAGCTGGCTGCCACGAGGCTGTGGCAGAAGGGAAGTGGGACTGTGAAGCACAACAACACGTACAGGTTGTGGTGTTCACACTCAGGATGACCCAGGAGTGTGATGGGAACTTGCCCAGGTGGGTTGGCATCTTACAGTGACAGCAACCAACCTTGAAATGACGGTGGAGCAAAGCAACCCTACTTGCAGCAAGTGTTAAGAGGGGCTGCTTACACCTGCCCTGGCACCAGGGTTGGCTGCTTAGCCCAGATCCTCATGGATGCAAATTGCTGGAGCTCATCAGTCCATGTGCTCATGTAATGGCCATGTGGAGCATGACTTAGTTGCCCACATGCGAGTGATGTGGCAGTAGATGTGCTCCAGGTCTTCCCACCACTGGCCTGGCTCTCCCACTGGATCACATTGGCCAGATCCATGGATCTGAGAGCACCTCTAATGTCTCTGGACCCCATGTATGGGCAACTGATCTGAGACCCTCATGACCACAGCTTTTGCTGTTGGCCAATGGCAAGTTAGAGATAACTTGTTATTTCAGGAGAAACATGAACCACGTGCAGCATTTTGAGGGCAGTACTTGGAGAATTACACATGAGCCAACACGCCACACTGAATCCTGTCGGCTCCAGAGCTGGCTGAGCAAAGGTGGAGGAGACAGCTGCGTTATGGTCAAGCTCAAACTCTGTGTTGAATTTCATGTGGCAGAAACACTCTCAGCCCTGCCTGAGCCTCCAAGAAACAAGATGTCAACCTCTTTGGCCATTCCCAGGATGTGTCATCAAAACACCTGTCTGGCGCACCTTGGCAAGATCCCATGGCCCCAGCACAGACCTAGATTGTGATGGGAAAAATCAACCAGTCAGCAGGTGAAAGTGTTAAGATCTAGAAGGACCAAGGTGAGCTCTCATCTGGGCCAGATCTGAGCACAAACAACATGAACCCAGGTATTCCACCATCATTTTGCTCCGTCTCTGCTAAGTAAAGGGCTGTCACCTCCAAGAGAGCCTGGTTGCCACCATGTGGTCACACAGTGATAACACACGGGAGAGGACGTGATGGAGAGCAGAGCATCCAGTTGTGAGGAGGATTCCTGAAGGACAGGAATCCTTTGTGGCAGCTTGGCTGGGACACTTGGCAAAAACTTCTGTATTTTATGTGTCTGTAGCACAGCAGGACAACTGAATGCTTGGAGGATGCTGAGCGAATCCCAAGGGAGGGAAAACCACCACCAGCAACACAGCATCTTAATGGTGTTCACGAGGGTCTCTGCCATCCACGGAATGGCCACAGTTGAGGTTGCTGAGATCTGGATTGAAACTCTAGACCAAAGTGATGCAGTGAAGGTGATGAAAGGAGCATACCTTTCCTCCTCCAAGGTGACAAACGTCTCCTTGCTGCTCCTGCTCCATCCCGAGGAGCTCTGCAGTCTCTGATGAGGCAATTGAGTCCCAGCACCCTCCAGCAGTGAGGCAAACCAGTGTGCCTCCAGGTTACACTTGGTCCATCAAGATGTGCTCATTCCTGGCACCACTGCGAAAAAGATCTAGGAAAAAGGTGATGGAACAAACCTGGCACTCTGGAGGGCTTGGCTGGCTGCTGCTGACTGGAACCAGGTACGTGGGGAGGCCAGACAAGCCCCTGCTTTTCCTGCTTGTGGATTTGCGTGGAGCTCTGGTGAGAAGGTGTCCCACTGGGTGATGCCGATGTCCATTCCTCTTGAGTGTTAGCACAGAGGGGAATTGCAGTGGACATTTGGGTCTAGGAGGAGCAAAGGTGGAAGTGACCCATCTTGTGGTGAGGGCACTTGCTGTTGGGTTTACTTTTCACGTGGTGGCCTCAAAACCGACATACGACCATCTGAGTCTAAGCCTCTTGCAATTCTCTATGCTTTGCCCTGTTGTCCAAGCACTGCAAAGCCCTTCACAAGAACAGATGCCTCACAACTGCGCCGAAAAGGAAGACAGCGTGAGTTTAGCTGATGTGGAAAGAGAGGCATGAAAAGCTGAGATGACTCAGGACAACAGATCTCCAGCCCTGACAATGAGGGTTGTTTGATTCCATCTTGAAGGCCCTTAGAGGAAGCTCTAGGATTTGCCTGGCCAGGTGTACGTTTATGTAGCCCATGCAGGTGTCTCGCTTGGCACAGCAAAGTCTGCTGCTGGGTGGCACCGGCAGGCAGCTGCATTCTTTCCTCAGTGGGGTACATGGGTTGAAGTCCAAGACTGCTGGACTCTTCTCCATACCCCACAGGAGTCGGACCCAACCTAGTCCCTTTTCTATGGCTGGTCCTGGGAGAAGGGCTTATTCTGAGCTGCCCTGGTGCTTTCTGGACTGATTGGTCATGTCTTCTTCCATCTCCAAAGACAAAGGCAGAAGTGGTAGGAAAAGACAGGTGCGGTCCACTGGGATCTTGAAATACCCTGGTCTCATTTCACATCTCCATTTCCTAGGGCTCCAGGGATCACTGCCAGCCACCAGCAATTCCTGCCTAGTAAAACTACCTGTTGACCTTGGCTGGAGGTTGGTGAGACCAGCTGAAGTCTCCTCTCTCCTGCTCAGCCTCTGCACAGTCAGAGCTTACCACAGCAACATTTGTTCCCAACTTGAAGGTGAGATCTGGTGATGGCTATGGGGAGCTTTTGGGCAAGGAAATTTGGAAAACATGTTCTTCAGGGCTTTTGTTTGGAAGGTCTTCGGTCCCTCGATGCTGTGAGGTGCTTCCTTGGTAAGCACATAAAATGTGATCTGGCCAAACTCTCCCTGGAGTCACCTCACAGACATTCCAAGGCATCCTAGTGCTACCTCTACTTTCTTTTAGCTGCTCCCTAGGACAAAGAACCAAAATTGTCACTTGGGTTGATTGTTTTGCTACTAACAAGTGAGTGCAAACTTCACTTTGCAACATTTTTTTTTTCTCTTTTCTGTGGATCATGAGAAAAAAAGTGTCCCTGAAAGGGAGAACCGAGCTCACTTTGCCCACCTTTTCAAGCTGAATGCTGGTTTTCAAAGCCCACACCATCCTCAGTGACTGTACATGTAGGACTTCGTTATTATTCTGCCAGGGCATAAGCACTTGTGTGATTTGAAGCATTTTCCCTTCTTATGACTGCTTTTCATGCTCAGAGCTAGTAGCTGAATATCTTCTTAAGCTAGGGTTGTGTTATCTCTATCCCTGGAGTATGCGATGCCACGTGGGATTGCTATGGGTGCTCTTGGAATGGTTGTACTCAAGGCTCATCCTCAGCCTGTTCAACCTATTGGATGTGCTCACTGCAACTCTTGAGTGAGGTTCCAGTGCCGTTTTTTGAGTAGACCCTGGACCAAGAGAGTGCACCCAAGTGGGAATGGGGGAGCACAGTTCCCCACTGTTGGACAAACTGCTAAAACTTCAGTTTGCATAAACATCCCAGAGATTTGGAGGCATCCCCAAACCTTGATTCCACTGACTTTGGGAAGCAAGAGGGCTCTTGGGAAGGGAAACTAGCTTGGACTTCCAAGTTCTTTTCTTGCTGTAGCCAGCTTGAGTATATAGTAAGAACAGGGGGACCAAGGTGGAGATGGGAGGGTATTTCTGCTCCCAGGGCTGGTCACCAGCCAGGAGGGAAGTGGAATTGCAGAAGGAAACCACAACGAAATGAAAACACAGCATGTGTCAGCTCTGCTGAGCCTCCAAAGAGACTCCTGCTGGGTCATCATTCCTTGTTGGCTTATGTTACCAGGACAGGGTCATCCTGCTCCTTGAGGACATCCTAACCTCTTGCAACCATGGTAGCCATGGACCATCAAGAGGGAGTCATGGTAGAGATATGTCTGGTTTCACTGAAATCAGCAGCCAACCTCCCACTGACTTCACTAAGACCACCGTCTAGACAGGATACTTGATGCAGAACATCAGTTTGCTCAGGATCCCCAGAGCTTTGCTCTGTTAGCCAATGTGGCTAAAAACGCCCTGAAAGGAAATCTGCCGCTTTGAACTGTTTTGCTGCACAGAAATACTTGGAAAACCAAAGAAACCCTCCAAAACAACCAACCGAGAGGGGTGAATTGTAGGAGAGGGGATGGCAGCCTCTAGCAAATTAACAGTCACGGCAGATCACAAAAGAGCCAATTGACCCTCACCAGCTGTACTAGGAAAAAAACAGAAGAGATGTCGCATTATCGATAGAAAAACAACGCACATCCATAGTTATTTTACCTACAGAGCACAGAAGTATAGAGTAAGGGTGACAGAGCTTGGTGCAAGCAACTCACACCACTCCTACAGTAGCATATTATCCTTCGGAAGATCACTGGCTTGAGTAGGTAGTACATGCACAGCACTAAAAAAGTTAGGTTGTATTGTCTTGGTCCTGCTTCAGATCTCAGTGGATTCTATTCGCTCAAGTCTAGAGGGAGTCCATGTTTTCTTCTCCTCGGTATGCGGGGGGCTGGTGGCCTTTGTGTTCATCTCGTTCACCTTGTGCTCCAGGAGCTGGTTCTTCTGGTACATCTCCACGTAGTTCAGTTGCAGCTGTTTCTGGTACTTGATGACTTTCTCCTTCTCTTCTTGCCAGGTGCGCCGCTCCTCCTCAAAGTCCATCACCTGCTGCTCCCGCTGCTGCCGCTCCAGCTTCAGCTCCATCTGGAGCCGCTCCACTTCCTTCCGCAGTGTGTTGACATTGTCCTCGCTCTGCCTCTGCATCTTGGCTTCATCGCTTTCACAGGCCAGTGGGTCCCGCAGCTTCTCACCAAGGTCCCCACTAAAAGGCCCGGGAGGTCCTATGCTGGAAAGTGTCCGCTTCAGGCTGGAGACCTCCAGCTCACAGTGGTTCAGTTTTTCCCTCAGCACCTGGACCTCACTCATCTTTCTCTGCAGTTCGCTTTCACAGATCTCCAGGTTGACGCTCTTGGAGCTGTAGGAGTCCTTCAGGGTGAGGATCTGCTCCTCCTTCTCCCGTAGGAAGTTCTTACCTTCCTTGAGCTGTGTCCGCAGTCCCACAATCTCGTTCAGCTTCTGGGAGACATCTGCTTGGGAGTCCTTCAGTTGCTGCTTGAGCAGGGAGATCTCACCTGCCTTCTGGCACACCTGTGGGAAGAGCATCCATGAGGCAGGAGGACAGCAGTGAGAAGCCACCACTGCTGCTTGTCCTCTGCGCAGCCTGTGAAATGTCTCTGTGGCCTGTGATTCTGTGATTATGTGTTGCTGAGCAAGACCTTGAAGGTCAACTATCACAGAATCATAGAATCATGGAATCACTAGGTTAGAAAGAACCCACTGGATCATCGAGTCCAACCATTCCCATCAATCACTAAACCATGCCCCTCAGCACCTCATCCACCTGTCTTTTAAACACCTCCAGGATAGGTGACTCAACCACCTCCCTGGTCAGCCTGTTCCAGTGCCAATGGCTTGAATTGGAAAGAATATTAAAGATTATCCAGTTCCAACCCCACTGCCACGGACAGGGACACCTCACACTGGACCAGGCTGGTCAAAGCCCCATCCAACCTGGCCTTAGACACCTCCAAGGATGGGGCAGCCACAATTTCTCAGGGCAACCTGGGCCAGGACCTCACCACCCTCATAGGAAAATATCTCTTCCTAATATCTCATCTCAATCTCCCCTCTTTCAGTTTAAAAACATTCCCCCCTCATCCTACCCCTGCACTCCCTGATGAAGAGCCCCTCCCCGGCTTTACTGGTGCCCCTTTCAGTACTGGAAGCTGCTCTAAGAATCATAGAATCATAGAACAACCAGGTTGGAAGAGACCCACCAGATCTCGAGTCCAACTGTTGCTATCAAACACTAAACCATGTCCCTCAGGACCTCATCCACCCGTGCCTTAAACACCTCCGGGGAAGGTGAATCAACCACCTCCCTGGGCACCCTCTGCCAGTGCCCAATCACCCTTTCTGTAAAAATTTTTTTCCTAATCTCTAGCCTAAATCTCGCCTGGCGGAGCTTGAGGCCATTCCCTCTCATCCTGTCCCCTGTCACTTGGGAGAAGAGGTCATTACCCTCCTCTCTATAACCTCCTTTCAGGTAGTTATAGAGAGCAATGAGGTCTCCTCTCAGCCTTCTCTTCTCCAGGCTAAACAGTCCCAGCTCTCTCAGTCTCCTTGTAGCCTTCTCTTCTCTAGGCTGAACAACTCCAGCTCCAGCCCTTAGATCATCTCTGTGGCCCCCTCTGGACTCTCTCTAACAGATCCATGCCCTTCCTGTGCTGAGGACCCCAGAACTGAACACAGGACTCCAGGTGGGGTCTCACGAGAGCGGAGTAAAGGGGCAGAATCCCCTCCCTTGCCCTGCTAGTTTTTGGATGCAGCCCAGGATACGGTGGGCTCTCTGGGCTGCAAGTTCACATTGCCAGTTCATGTTGAACTTCTTATCCACCGGCACATCCAAGTCTTTCTCTTCAGGGCTGCACTCAACCCATTCTATCGTGACTGCCCAGTGCTCGCTACGAATGGCTGAGGTGATGGTAGAAGTACCTGATCACTTTCTTCTTGTAGCAGCTTTCCCTAGGGCTGACAACCGTGGCGGTTCTCCATCCAGACCTGGCTGTGCGAGTACCCACTTACACACCAGCTGCAGCAGCTGCAGGGCTGTGTCACGCTGGTTTAGCTGTGGTTAGTGTGATGTAGTTACTGCCTACCTGAAAAACCGCACAGTTTACTGGAACTGTTCTCCATGGGCTTGCTATTCCCAATAGGCAGAGAAATAAGTGATGAAGAACAGCTTGTGATGAAGAACAGCTTGGATAGGAGTCAATTTACAGATTAAAATTTTAATTTAGGCCTCTACTTGGGTGCTGTGGAGATCTAGGTCATGGAGCCTGAACCAAGCCAATGAGTGTAAGTGTCAACAAATTTTAGGTGTCTTGATCCACATTCTGAATTCCTATCATTACATCGCTACCACCGAGTTAGCTGTTGCAGATAGAATTATAGCATTGAAACAAATAATTGAAAGCCCGTCTGCAGTTTTACTGGTGCAAAATCAGGGACCTTTCCAGACCAGACTTTTTGGAAGCAACAGAAGACCTGGGCAGAGCAGCTGGCCAAAGGAGGCGTCACATGGGACAACACAGCCTGCTTGTGCTGGGGTGTAACATGCAGAGATTTTACAGCAAGCTTTAATAAGCTCTGCTGAACATCTACAAATAGCACATTTCAGAGCCTAATTAATCCCAGCTTCATTGACTTTCCATCAGGATTAGCAGAATCGGGTCTTCTTGATTCTAGAGCTACGTGTTGCCTCTGCTCTCTTAATAAATTTGAAGTTTCTAGCCAGCCTGTGGAAGGATTAAAATTCTTCACATAATCAAGCTGAAAGAAAATGTTAGTACTGGCTATGCAAACAGACTTTGATAAAATGTTCCAAAAATAGAAACCGTGCAAAAAAAAAAAAAAAAAAGTAAGGAGAACTAGAAAGAGGAATTTGCCTTTCAGCCTTTTAGGAGAGATATACTTATTAGCAACAGAAAACAGTGTGTTATAATGGAAAGCATGAGGTAGACTTGGCTATCGGTGCCATTCTTAGCTCGCTTGCTTTATTCTTAAATAGAAAAGAAAGTCAAATATTTGAAAAGCAATTTCAAGGTTTGCCCAATTGCAGATGTTAGAAGAATTTAATTAAAATAGGCTTAAATGCATTTTTGGTGGGCACAAATACCTGGATGGGAAGACCTGGATGCACTGAAATTGGATTGAAATGGTACATGTCGGAGTGACCTGACTGGGAAGCCAAATTATTAATGAGCACAGGAGGTGTGCACAAAAAATCACACTTGGTTTAATTCAAACTACAGACTTAGAACTCAGGCCAAATGTCATCTGTTACCTGGAGGCCACCAACCCATAACCCAATGGAAGGTATTTTGGGCTATCAGAGCCCTCAGTGAAAATCTCACTCCAGATCCGTTACAATAACTTACCTCCCACTTGGTCTCTTCAATCTTTGGGAGAAACTCAGCCTGTTCCTTCTTGAAAGCCACAAATTTCTTCTCCAGCTCCTCTCGTTGCTGGAGGAGTTGTCCCATATCATCCTGGAGTTTTTTTTTCTCTTGCTGGAGCTTGAAGATTTGGAGCTGCAGGGCTTGCTGAGCCCGCTGTGCCTTTTTGGAGACCTGCTGCAATTTGTTGGCGTAGTTTTGCCTCAGGTCCTCCATTTCCCTTTCCCAGATCTTCTGCTTCTCCTCAAACACCTGGAAGATGGCTGCCTCACTTTTATCCAAGTTCCTTCGCATCTGGAGGACCTCCTGCTCCTTCTCCCACAGCCGGTCTTCCAGGTCTTGGATGATGTCGTCTGTTGAAGGCGAGTGGAAAGGCATCGTTTCATTGAGATGGTTCAGTCTGTTGAACGAAGAGGTGCTCTTGCTCGAAGACCGCCCACTGTCTGAGGTAGATATCCCGTTGTATCCCACAATGTTCTTGTCCATGTAGGTTGTGCCGATGCGGTTGATGTGGCTCGTGGAGGCGCTCATTGGACCCACGTGCTGGCTGTAGCCTGTCCCATAAGTGGGCAGGCTCGTTAACGAGTTACGGCCTGAATCTGAAAGGCCCCCCACTTGGTTTGTAGTCCTGTTAAGGCTGCTCTTGTCGAGTCCACTTTTGGGTGCAGACGGGCTATTGCTGTTGGTGTGGTTCAAGCTCTTTCTGTTCTCTGTCGCCCCGTTGCTCTGCGGCGGGCAGAGGTTCTGCATGGAATGGAAGTTTTTAGGAACTACTGGTTTAAAGGCTGAGGGTCTAACTAAGGGCTCATTGCTCTGCAAAAGGAAAAAGGATCACGCATCAAACACAGCAGGAAGCTTGATAACAACACAAAAGAGACATATCAGCACAGGGTGGGGCTGATGGAGCTAAGGTGTCTTGGGCCAGCTCCATATTTTTCACCCTTGTTGCACCGAAACCTCCAGGGGGGCTTTAGATTGGATATTAGGAATAAATTCTTTACTGAAAGAATGGTGAAGCAGTGGAAGAGGCTGCTCAGGGAAGTGGTGGAGACACCATCCCTGGAGGTGTTCAAAAACATGTAGATGTGGTGTTTCAGGACATGGTCTAGTAGGCATGTTGGTATTGTGTTGATGGTTGGACTTGATGATCTTAAAGGTCTTTTCCAACCTTAATGACTCTGGTTTGTTGATTCTACACCCTACCGGGGATTTAACATGAGGGATCTTGTCTCAGCTTAAAAAAGGAAATCTTAATTCCCCCCAAATGTGAGTGATTTTTCCCTAGAATTCTCCTTGGCTCCTCTTAGCGTTCTTTGCAAGAAGGAGAGTTGCCCCCTACCTACCAGACCTCACCAAAACAACTCTTTGATTTTGGCAGAACAAAGTACATTTGAACAAAATACAGTCTTCCAGTCCTTTAGTAGGCATGGTGGTGTTGGGCTGGTGGTTTGACTTGATGATCTTATAGGTCTTCTCCAACCTTAATGTTTCTATGATTCTATGGTATGAAAGACATAAAGTTTTGAGGGTGCTTCGCCCTTTTGCTGAAAGCTGAATTAAACCCTTGGATTAGCAGCTGATTTGTCCTAGGAGCATTACATTTCCTTCCTGTCAGCAGTCATCTCTCCCCTGTGTGGACATCATGTCCTGCTTGTGCTTGGACAGGAATACAATCATAGAATCATAGAATAACCAGGTCGGAAGAGACCCACCGGATCATCGAGTCCAACCATTCCTATCAAACACTAAACCATGCCCCTTAGCACCTCGTCCACCCATCCCTTAAGCACCTCCAGGGAAGGTGACTCAAGAGCTGTGACCCCAGCAGTGACAAAAGGCAAAGAAAGTGCTGAAACTGCTCTTCATTTGAGCATTTGTGTATCCTACAGCCATAAGCAATGCTGGGGAGAGGATGGCCTGCAGCTGCAAGGGATTTAGAAGGGATTTTAAAACCTTGCACATTCCTTGCCTTGTGAATGGACCCACAGAAAAAGAAGTTTCTTCAAAATGGAATTGAGTCTCCCCTACTGCAGGTTTCAGATTCAGGTGAGAATTAACCCAGAAGAAGCTGCTTTGTATTAGCAAAGAGTTTTTGAAAATGCCTTTCAGGAAAAAACACAACAAGCCCTGGTGAGCAGGCAAGGTTGGAGGCCAAAAGCCTGGTGCCTGGCATACGGGGCTGAGATGGACCCCAGGGGCTGGTGGATTGACAGCCCAGGAGACAAGGCCACCAAGTGCTGCAGAAATAATACCACACAAGGCAGCATCCCCAGGGCACAAATTATGGGAGTTGCTCCAGCAGAGCAGGAGGCTCTGGGGCTCTGCTCCTCCAGGCTTGGGAGATGTTTGCTCCTTGAAGCTGACATGAGCCACGAGGGCTGTGCTTGAATGGAGGTGTTCAAGGACAGGTTGGATGGGGCCTTGAGTAGCCTGGTCTAGCGTGAGGTGCCTGTGCCCATGGCACGGGGTTTGGAACTGGATGAGCTTTAAGCTTCCTTCCAACCCAAACCATTCTAAGATTCTATTCTATGAGTCTATTATAATGCTTACAGGATTGCTTTTCAAGCTTTGTCAACTTGTCCCTCACAAGAAGCACCAGGATTTTGAACAGATGGTCATAGCTGCTTTCAAACAACACCTTTTGATGGCAGTGGGCTGTTGGAAATTGCCTATAAATGGCACAAAATGTAAGATTGTGACTCAGATGCCGGACCTACTGAAATAAGAGCTGACTTCAGCTTCCTCCCCTGTCAATATGACGGTAGGTGCAGCATCTTGGGCAGGTTGGAATAGACAGTGATTTAATTATAGGCTTAACTGAGCTGGAAACTAAGTTATGGAAGATTTGTTATTATGCTCTTGGGTTCCTCAAGAACTAGCATTCCCCTTTGTTCAACCCCTTGAAAGTAATAGGGTTTATCTTATCTTTACATAAAAATGATGACATTTATATAACGTGACTCAAACTATCTATCAGGACTGTGCCATTACCCAAGGCTTTTTGGTCTCTGTTTTCAGAGATGTACCATGGTCATCACAATGCTCCAGGAGGTGGGAATTCTCACCTGGTCTAGCTTGCCAGAGATTGGCAATATCTTTGGTGGGTTACTGGGCTCTCGGTACTGGGGAGGAGGTGGCATGTTCTTCTCGTTGTTGGTGGTCACATTCCCACAGATGTCCATCTTCACTTTCTCGCTCTTGCGTAGGTCACCATTGATGTACAGGGAGTTAGAGACCTTCTCCGACTTGTATACCTTCTCCTCACCGGAGTAGCGATTGGAGACCTCTCGTGTGGAATACCCATTGCGAGAACCCTCCGTCTGCCGGCCACTGCTCTGCGTCCTGGTCCCCACACTCTTCATGGCAAACTCCTGGTCATTGGCGACTCCGCTGCCCACGCTCCCCATCGTGCTCTGGGAGGTGGTTTGGGATGCCCGGGGAGCAAAACTGTGGAAGTTCTCCAGGCTGGGGTAGGTTGGGTCACTAAGAACGGGCAGTGTTTCTAGCGTGGCCATGGCAGCACAGAGGTGAGGTGGAGGCACAGGTCAATGGCACTGGGAGAAGGAAGAAAAGGAAAGGACCGTTAAAGAGGTGCCTGTTATCTACCATACCCGCTGCAGATCAGCATTGTTCAGAGATGACCAAATCTCTGGGCTGGGTGATGCAAGGACAGAAGCTGTCATGTCTTGTTATGTGGGATAGAATCATAGAATCATAGAATCACCAGGTTGGAAAAGACCCATCGGTTCATCGAGTCCAATGATTCCATTAATGACTAAACTATGTCCCTCAGTGCCTAGTCCACCTGTCCCTTAAACCCTGAGAGAGATGGATACTGCCTACCTGAAGCTGCACTCAGCTCATGGTGCTTTTAGTTTTTATTGGTCAAGGGAAGATTTTGTTCTGCTAATTTAGGAATAACCTGCCCTTCAGTGAATTTGAGATCTTTACAGGCCATGTCTCTTTTTTTTTATGGGACACCAGTCACCACAAGAGGGATGTGCTGGAAATTCTCAGCACCAGACAAGAGAATGGCAGTGGCTGCATCGCCTCCACGCAGTCAACCCCAACCCTACTTGGCAACTGGAGAAGAAATGCACATCAGCTTTTCCTCGCTGGGTAAATTCCACAGTGACATTTGCACATTTATGTTGACATTCTGAGGGCAGTGTGAGGTCACTGGAAAGTTTGATCCTTCCCCACAAAAATTCCAAGCCAACACAACAACAAGCAGTGGAGGAAAGTGTCATAGAATCATAGAATGTTTTCGGTTGGTAGGGACCTTAAAGCCCATCCAGTTCCAACCCTGCTGCTGTGGGTCAGGCTGCTCATAATATGGTTTGGATTGGAAAGGATCTTAAAGGCCATCCAGTTCCAGCCCCCTGCCATGGGCAGGGACACCTCCCACTGGATCAAATTGCTCAAAGCCCCATCCAACCTGGCCTTGAACACCTCTAGGGATGAGCCAGCCAGACTTCTCTGGGCAACGTGTACTAGTGCCTCCCCAACCTGACAGGAAAAAATTTCTTCCTAAATTCTCATCTAAATCTCCTGTAAATCAGTCCTTATGCTAGTGAAAGCCACAGCAATGCCCCCTTGGACACTGCTGAGAGGCTGCATGGCTCCATGGCATCTCCATCGCTGGTGTTCACTAGCAGAATGTCACAACCTTTCTCTGCCCTTGGAAACCTCCTGGCTAACGGGTAGTGCTTTCCATATCAAGCAGGTTTCTGCTTGAGGCCTTGTCCCAAGCCCACTGGGGTGTTGAGCTGGCATTCCAGCTCAGTGCCAGCAACCCAAAAGCAACAGAGCCTCCTGGATGTAGGCTCAAAACCGCTCCACAGGGCTAGACTTTGAAAATGGACCTTTTCTCCTGTTTTTTTTTTCCCCTTTCCTTTTAATTGGGAATCATCCAAGAAAATATTCTGAAAAAAATGGTTATTAGCTTATGTTTACTGTAAACCACCGATGTGATAAACACAGCATACGGACAAGCATTACCAACATGTTATTAAGGGGATTCCAAAGTGCCAACAGATCCCTGACAGTACAGCTTGGTTTGCTAAAAGGGGCCATTTTTTCAAGAACAACAGCTCTCACTTTTTGTTTCTTCTAGCCAGTTTCAGTTCCAGTCAGGTTTCAC
This sequence comes from Coccyzus lansbergi, assembly GCA_033558105.1. Taxonomy (NCBI): domain Eukaryota; kingdom Metazoa; phylum Chordata; class Aves; order Cuculiformes; family Coccyzidae; genus Coccyzus; species Coccyzus lansbergi. Next base: position 63,232 of record JAUMJK010000275.1, read on the forward strand.
CAGGGTCATTCCTCAGCTGAACCGTGAAATCAAGTTTTGAACACAGGGAGGTAGGGGATAACTCTGGAGGCTCCGGGTCTTCTTTTCTCCTTCCAGGTTTGGAAGAATGCATGATTAAAGACTTCCCCAGGACTTTTCTCCTCCTTAAATCTCATAACCACCTCCCTCCCAAGGGAACACAAACTAAAATTGGGTTTACAGGTGATTGCCAAGGAGAGAAAAAGATGCTGAGCCTAGCAGTCCACGAACACTGAACTGAGAGAAGCAGAACTGGTTCACATTTACCAGGGTTACACTCTCAGGTCTGACCTTTAGAAGGAAAGAGGAGTCAACTACAAGCACAGTTGGGCTTGGAAGAGACCTCTGGGCCACAGTAGAGGGATGAAAGTGGTTTCCCCTGCCCTGTGGTAGTGAGGAAAGGATTCACACAGGTGGAAAACCAAAGCAGGAGTTTTAAGAAACTCGCCAACCACTACCCTTTTGAGATGTGTTATCATTCCAGATGGTGCATCCCATCGGCAGTGGTGAGGAGGCACCAGGACCACCTCACTCTTCATCTGCAGCAGATTCTTAAGAGAATAATAGGTTCATCCCACCTCCTGAGGAAGACCAATTTTCACAGAATCACAGAATCACAGAATCACAGAACAACCAGGTTGGAAGGGACCCATCGGATCTTCTAGTCCAACCATTCCTATCTAACACTAAACCAAGTCCCTCAATACCCCATCCACCCGTGTCTTAAACACCTCCAGGGAAGGTGACTCAACCACCTCCCTGGGCAGCCTATTCCAATGCCCAACGACCCTCTGCGTGAAAAACCTCCTCCTAATCTCCAGCCTAAACCTACCCTGGCGGAGCTTGAGGCCATTCCCTCTTGTCCTGTCCCCTGTCCCTTGGGAGAAGAGGCCAGCTCCCTCCTCTCTACAACCACCTTTCAGGTACTTGTAGAGAGTAATGAGGTCTCCTCTCAGCCTCCTCTTCTCCAGGCTAAACAACCCCAGCTCTCTCAGCCGCTCCTCATAGGGTCTGTTCTCCAGCCCCTTCATCAGCCTGTTGCTCGTCGCTAACAAATTGCTTCGAAATTACATCCATCTATCCATCCATCACAGCAGCCACCAGCTCCAAGAGCCAACAGTCAGCCCTTGCTGAGCTCTACCCTTGTCGCATTTCCCCAGAGCCCCGTGGTTCCTGCAGGAACATCAAGTGACGGGACTTTCTGCAGACACAAAGGAGGAGAAGGGAACCGTTCCAGAACAAATACTGAGCCAGTTTCCCTTTTCCCAGCATTACTGAGTTAATAAAAGCCAAAAAGGGTTTATTTGTCTGCCTGGATCAATTCAAAGCAGACTTCCTTGTAGGCCTCTCTCCATCAGCACCTTACCTAGGAAGAGTGTTCTGTCAAATTGCTACAGGCAGTCTCCTGTCTAGCTGGGGAAGGTAGAATTACATGAGATATTAGGAAGATTTTTTTTTCCTTTGAAGGGTGATGAGGCACTGGCACAGGTTGCCCAGAGAAGTCGTGGCTGCCCCATCCCTGGAGGTGTTCAAGGCCAGCTTGGGTGGGGCTTTGAGCAGCCTGGTCCAGTGGGAGATGTCCCTGCCTATGGCAGGGGGGTGGAGCTGAATGGTCTTTAAGGTCCCTTCCAAACCAAACCATTCTATGATTCTATGACTTCATGCAATGGTGCAGCTACCCACCATCTTTGCGGTGCTTGACCTCCTTGTCCCATCCAACCATGGTGTCCCACTTGGCCTTTCCCTCAACAGCTCTGCCTTGGAGACGACAATATTTTTATGCATGGTGCAGAAAATCCGGGGTGAAATTTCCTTTACCCCAGCTGTTTTAGGTAAAGTCCTCGTGGCCACATCTTACCGTGGTTTCCAACCATGCCTGCAGCTCCAGGGGATCCCTAGATGCTGCTGTAAATATAATAATCCTTAAAATCATCGGCTTATAGAATGGTTTGGGTTGGAAGGGACTTTAAAGATCATCCAATTCCAACCCCCTTGTCATGGGCAGGGACACTTCCCACTGAACCAGGCTGTTCAAGATCCCATCCAACCTGGCCTTGAACACCTCCAGGGATGGGAGAGCCATGACTTCGTGGGACAAGTTATGCCAGGGCCTCACCACCCTCATCATGAAGAGATTCTTCCTATTGTCAAATCTAAATTGTCCCCCTTCCAATTTAAGGCCATTCCCCCTTGTCCTGTCTCCTGTGTCTTCACACTTGCTTTACCCAAATGAGTTAGCGACTGCCTTCCAGTTAGAGGGAAGAAAAATCCCTTTCACTTAAGCATCTGAATGGTTAACTAAGCCTAGATGATGAAGGCCTGGCTCTGTTTCTGCCTGAGTAGGTTAATTGTTAACACTCTAGCAACAAAGGCCTTTGGGAGACATACCTAGGCACTGTGCCATGCGAGAAGGAAATCAATCACTGGTCTCGGGTAGAGGCAGCTCAAGCAAACAGCCTGAAAGCAAGACAGTGCCTTGGCACATGCGCCATCCCAGGCATGTGATCCCAGCAGGACGGGCAGCAAAGGCATGTGAAGGTCAAAAATCTCCCCCCTAGCCAATTGCGGTAACAGGTGTGTCCATGACCTTCAATAGTTGGGTTCGTTTGTGTCTGTTTTAATAAGCGTGCAATTACCGGCACAATGAAAACATGCTTTGCTTTTTTTTTTTTTTTTTTTTTTTTTTGCCAGAGGGTAAGACCTACACCTGTGCTGTGTTTAGGGTTCTGGTGGCTCCCCAGATTGTTGGCAACCGTGCCAGAGAGCTGGTATGGCTGATGGAAAGAAGTCATTTGTCCTGGGGTGGTGGAGCAGGTTAGAAACAGCGTTAAAAGGGCTGTGAAAAATTTACTGTGATTATTAGACTAGACATAAGGAAGAATTTCTTCACTGTGAGAGTGGTGAGGCACTGGAACGGATTGCCCAGGGAAGTTGTGGCTGTCCCATCCCCGAAGGTGTTCAAAGCCAGGTTGGATGAGGCAACCCAATCCAATGGGAGGTGTCCCTGCCAATGGCAAGGGGGTTGAAACTGGAAGATCTTTAATGTCTCTTCTGACCCAGACTATTCTATGATTCTTCCAGAAAATTATATGGAGAGGGAAAGGAAGACTGGTAATTGGCTGGCAGTGAGAAGACACCTGTAGGGAGTGAAACCACCTGTGTCTGGTGAAACATTAACAAATCCTGGAGAAAAAACACCACTTAAAGCCAAGAACTGTGATCTGACTGGGCCACCATATCATAGAATCATAGAATAGTTTGGGTTGGAAAGGACCTTGAAGATCATCCAGTTCCACCCCCTCTACCATGGGCAGGGACACGAACCACTGAACCAGGCTGCTCAAAGCCCCATCCAACCTGGCCTTGAACACCTGTCCCTCTATGATCCCACCACTTTCCACAACCTCCTATCCCAGCAGCTGTGAGCACTGGGGCTCCATACAAGGACCTGTAGCATCCTCAGGATAACTGGGACCAGTAAAAAGCTATTTCTGAGATGTGAGGACCATGTTTTGCTTTTCTCTCCTGCCAATACAGTGGCATCAGGTCAGGGTGCCAGAATTTGGAGCGGGAAGGTCCCCGTTTCAGGAGCTACCCTTTCATGGGCTGCTGTGGGAAATAAAAGCAAGCGGCTTAGAAACATTTCCTTTTCCTTTCCGCCTGCTAATGAGATAATTACAGCCTTTTGTATTCTGGGAAACTACTTTCTCATTACAGGGGCCGCATCAGCTATTTACATAATAAGCCTGAAACAAAAAAGAGGAGATGAAAAGACCCAGGCTCTTGGCTCTTCCCAGAGCTGGTATCACTTAGAGGGAGAGCCTGTGGGATGATGGATGGCTTTCCCCACCCCAGGGTCCCTATACTGACATCCAGAGAGGGTGTCAACACTTTGTGTGGGACGTCCTCAGCGTGGTATACTCCTCACTCTCAACTCTGAGTGTCTCTGGCGCCCAAGAAGAAACACAAAGCGCTCTCATAAACCACTTGCCATCACTCCCTTTGCCAGAGGGTTTGGGAGGGATGGCCATGGGGTTCAAACCCTGTATGGGGACATAGAATCATAGAATCACCAGGTTGGACAAGACCCACCGCATCATCGAGTCCAACCATTCCTATCAAACACTAAACCATGTCCCTCAGCGCCTCGTCCACCCATTCCTTAAAAACCTCCAGGGAAGGTGAATCAACCACCTCCCTGGGCAGCCTCTGCCAGTGCCCAGTGACCCCTCCCAAGAAAAAATTTTTCCTAATGTTCAGTCTAAATCTCCCCTGGTGGAGCTTGAGGCCATTGCCACTCATCATGTCCCCTGTCACTTGGGAGGAGAGCCCAGCTCTCTCCTCTCCACAACCTCCTTTCAGGTAGTTGTAGAGAGCAATGAGGTCTCCCCTCAGCCTCCTCTTCTCCAGGTTAAACACCCCCAGCTCTCTCAGGTGTTGCTCATAAGGCCTGTTCTCCAGCCCCTTCACCAGCTTCGTTGCTCTTCTCTGGACTCGCTGCACCATCCCGTCCCATCCCACATCCCATATCCCATTTCTCTTTCCTCCCAGGTGGCCAAGGGACATTCTGGGTACCAACCTGTCGCATCCCCCATCCCGTATCCCATTTCCATGTCCCCCCAGCTGGCCAAAGCAAACATTTTGTACCAACCTGTCCCATCCCATGTTCCAGTTCCTTGCCCCCACACCTGGCTGTGGGACACTGGGTACCAAACTCTCCCATCCCACATCCCAGTGCCCTCTCCCCTCAGCTGACCAAGGGAGACTCTGTGTACCAAATTGTCCCTGCCAGCCTGCCAACCCACCACCTCCTTTACTCAATAAAGGCCCCATTGTTCCACCCCGACAAAGCCTGAATAGTGCAGCCTGCTCCACCTTCCCCCAGCTAATCCTCATGCTTTGCTATCAGTTTTCCTCCTGGATTTGTCTCTGTGGTTCAGGACCATGCTCCACCACCACCCTTGCAGGTCCCCATCCCCCAGGGAGGGGCAGCAGAGGGGAATCACAGCTGAAACCTCTGCTGTGGAGTTCATGGGCTTGCACTCCTGCCTGTCCTCCATCCTCCTTTGCTCGCTGAGGGTGTTCCTGGAATGCCCCCTCCTCGTTCTGTCCTGTGCCAGGAAGTGATGATGGTGAGGATGATGAGGAACACTAGAAGCTTGTGCTGGGTCCAAGCTTGTGGCTGATGCTGTTGCCGCAGAGCATCCCTGTACAAGAGGGCAGCTACTTAGAAGCCCCCTTAACGACAGCAAAATTATCAATAAATCAATCTGGGCACTATTATTTCTTATCTAGAAGGAGCTGCTCCACCTCTCCCAAGCCCAGTGTCCCCACAGCTCATCATCTCAGGGTGTCCCCAGTTTTAATCCACAGCATTTTCTGGATTCAAAAAAGGAGACAAAGGTATGGAATAAAAGCTCAAGCACCTGACAGGCTGCGCCAGTCTTGAGCTACTCCAATAAATGAAAGAAAGAAAAATTGCTTTGGAGGCTGCAGCAAGGTGGGCAAAGCCCCAGAGAAACCTCGGTGGGTGATGTGGAAATGTAGTGTGGTGCTCTGTGATTTGTACAGGACCAGCCCCGACCTGTGGGGTTTTAAAACCTCCAACCTTGGAGGTTTTCAAGCCCCAGATGGACCAAGTAGGACCTGGACTCCTAGCTGATCATACCTCAAGGGACAAGGTGGTGGCCTGGAGACCCCCAGGGTCACTTCCACCATGAATTATCCTGCAACGGAAGGTGGAAGTTCTAACAAGCCATGCTGCGGGATGGAAGGGGAGATGGGGCCACATGCCTGGCACAGTCCTCATCCTCAGGGGCATGTTTCCTGCTTTCCCAGGCTTTTATCAGAAACCCAGGTTTGGATCCAAGTTGGTGTCCTCCAGGATGCACCCAAGGACAGATTTTCCATTACACGGTACGTAAAAGGATTTTCCATTACATGGAGTGTCTGTCCCCATCATCCCAAGGAGTGTCAGCAGGACAGGATGGTTTCAAGCTTAGCCCAAACTAGCAACCCAAATCCTGTGTGTCCATCAGGGTTTGGACATGGTCTCATCCATGCCCACCTACACTTGTGTTTGCACACAGAAGATGCTCAGCACCAGCTGTGGGCTGGTCATTGTCCCCTAGTGCAGTCATGGTGACAACCACTGCCCAGAAAATGACTTTGGTAACACAAGGAAAACTCCTTGGATTCATTTAGCACGGGGAACCGATGGTTTGATGGAACGGCCTTGGTGCTGGTTGTGGGGCTGCAGGTCTGGGATGCTCTACAGAACAGGCTGGACCACTTGAAGTCACCTCAGCCCTCTGTGCCTCAGTTTCCCCTTATTCCAGTTCCCTCTCCTCAGCAAAGTGGCTGGAGATGAGCTGCTGCTGGTTGTCCCCATGGTGCCACTTGATGTAGATTATTACAGCAGGGGGGACAGAGAAGCTCATGGCTCACCACAAAGTGCTGTCCCAGTGCCTGCTGTCCCCTGGAAGTCACCCAGAGGGGAGCTACCCCAACCTGGCACCCCAACATCTGCCTGAGCATCCTTGTCTGACCCCAGATCCCAAATGTTGGGGAATCCCAATGTTATTCCCTGGCACACACCTGTTCCTTGGCCCTTAATACCTCACCATGGAAGCAGGACACCCCTTGTCACCGGTATCCCCCACCCAATGTGATTTAGACCCCTGCCCTGAGCGTTTCCAGGGTAAGCCTGCTCCTGCCCCTTGGGGTGAGCCATCATCTCTGTATAGGAGCCAAACAGCCACCTCCACGACCCCTGCCCGGGTCTGCTGCCCCCAGACCTTGCTCAAACCTCTGTCCCAGCAGGAAGGACAATGAGGGGATGCCCCACCAGCTCCCAGCCACCACCCACACTACTGACCAGGCTGTGATTTATTATTAACTTACCCTGAGGAATTTCAAGGGCGCGGAGCCAGCCCGGGACATGCTCGCTCCTCCCCAAAGACCGTGTTCCAAGTGAGCCCCTGAGTGGCTTGTCCCCACCTCTGGGATTAGCACTGCTAACCGGGGGGGGGGTGCCCCCAACCCCACTGGGGTGCAAAGTCCTGTTGCTGGAGGATGCCAGCGTGATCCAGGGTGAGTTTATAGGAAGGGAAATAGCAGCTTTCTCCGTTCTGAGCAACCCACCTCCCTGCACCCCATCTCTGCTCCAACCCCCTGGTGTCACCACAGCCCAGTGCGTGTGTTCCACCCTGAAAAAAACATCTGCAGTGGGGTCCCACCAGCTCAGCCCCACAATGATCCACTGAAAACCTTTCATTCCCCTGCCTGGCCTCTTGCTGGACTCAAACAAAGACGATCAGTGAGAGGGGGAAGGAGAGGAAAAGAAAGAGCGTCCCCAAAAGCCAGCACCCAACAGGATTTACCTGGGCAACCCAGGGGTGCATCCTCCAGCTCCCCATCCTCCGCAGATCTCGACGTTCATCGTCTCCTTGTTTGGTAACCCAGGAAAAAACTTAAAATAACACCTGCTGAGAGCAACCTGCTGCTGTGCTGGGGCCAAGGGCCGCAAAGAGCTCGGTGTGATTGGGCCGCCTGCGCCCACGGGATCTTAACTCTTTCTACCCATCAGGCCGGAGAAGATTTTCGTGTCCTCAATGGGTACTTCGCAGCCTGACTTCATGGGATCTTTCAAAGGGGAATTTTGTGGTCTGACAGCTTATTCTTGCTCAGATGGAGATTTTTGGGGTCTGTTGCCTTATTTTTGCCGAATTAGGGGTTTTGAAGTCTGAAAACTTGTTTTTTTTCAAATGGGGATGTTGGGGTTTGACTGCTTGGTTTTGCTCAAATAGAGATTTTTGGGGTCCAATTGGTTAGTTTTGTTCTAATAGAGATTTTGGGGACTCTTATCTTTCTTCTCCCTCAAACAGAGTTTGGGGGGGGGGGTGTCAAATGAATTGTTTTCATTTTTCCAATTGTGATTTTGGGGTCTGCCAGTTTATTTTCGCTTTCTCAAATGGGAATTTTAAGGTCCAGCAACTGTTTAATTTGTTTTTTAAATAGAGTTTTCTGGGGTCCGACTGCCTGTTTTTATTTCAGACAGCAATTTTGGGGTGTGATGACTTGTTCTTGCTTAAATGGGGATTTTGTGGTTCAACAGCTTGTTTTGCTCTAATAAAGATTTTGGGCTCCAACGGCTTGTTTTTCTCTAATAGGGATTTTGGGGTCCAACAGCTTGGTTTGCTCTAATAGGGATTTTGGGGTCTGACTGCCTATTTTTTGCTCAAGTGGTCATTTCGAGTTCTTTCCAGGAAAAGACCCTGCTCCTCCATTTTCCCATCCTGAGGGGGATGCTTCCCAGATGTGTGGCTGAACCAAGAGTCCATTCACCATGGAGAGAGGGGCAGAGAGCATGAGTCCAGCCCAGTAATTCTGAAACAGCCTCAGCTTTTGTTTTCAAGGTGTTTTGAGTTAATTTCTACCCTAAATCTCCCCAAAGTGCACAAGAGAGGCAGACTGACACCCAGAAAGGCCACGTTTTCTTTATGTGCCAATACTGACCCATCTCAACCCCAAACACCCTGATAAAGCTGTACAGAGAATCATAGCTTGGAAAAGACCCACTGGACCATTGAGTCCAACCATTCCCATCAATCACTAAACCAAGTCCCTCAGCACCTCGTCCATCCGAGCCTTAAACACCTCCAGGGAAGATGAATCAACCACCTCCCTGGGCACCCTCTGCCAGTGCCCAATCACCCTTTCCGTGAATTTTTTTTCCCTAATATCCATACTAAACCTCCCCTGGCGGAGCTTGAGGCCATTCCCTCTCATCTTGTCCCCTGTCACTTGGGTGAAGCAGTGACCAGCTCCCACCTCTCTACAACCTCCTTTCAGGTAGTTGTAGAGAGCAATGAGGTCTCCTCTCAGCCTCCTCTTCTCCAGGATAAACCACCCCAGCTCTCTCAGCCATTCCTCTTGTTCTCCAGCCCCCTCATCAGCTTTGTCGCTCTTCTCTGGACTCACTCCAGAGCCTCAACATCCTTCTTGTGATGAGAGGCCCAGAACTGGACACAGTATTCAAGGAGCGGCCTCACCAGTGCTGAGTACAGAGGGAGAAGAACCTCTCCGGACCTGGTGGTCACTCCATTTCTGATACAAGCCAGGATGCCATTGGCCCTCTTGGCCACCTGGGCACACTGCTGGCTCATGTTCAGTCGCTGTCAACCAACACCCCCAGGTCCTTCTCCTCCCTGCAGCTTTCTAGACAGGCTTACCCTTGTCTGTATCTCTGCACAGGGTTGTTGTGCCCCAAGTGCAGGACCCGGCATTTGGCCGTGTTAAACCTCATGCCATTGGACTCAGCCCAGCAGTCCAGCCTGTTCAGATCCCTTTGCAGAGCCTCCCGACCCTCCAGCAGATCGACACTTCCACCCAGCTTAGTGTCATCCACATTAAGCACACGCATCAAAAATTAAAGTTATGGAGGGATTTAGTCCTGCTGTAGCCCATTAACACAGAGGAAAGGGAAAGGGGTAGTTGCTTTCTCCCCTCGTTATTGCAGGTGAGGAAGCAGGCATCAAATATTCTACTTGTCCATCTGTCCTCCCCCATATTTGGCAGTTTCTGGCTGGTTTCTGCCCATCTGGACAAATGGGATGACGCTCATCACCCCATAAAGGCTGGAACTGGATCCTGCCCTCCTTCCTTTGCCATCACTTTATGCCTCCTATACCCCTGTCAGAGCAGAACCCTAGTGATACAGGATGGTCCAGAGCTCCTTCTCCTCCATCCGTGGCTGCCAGCGCTGCGGCAGGAGAGCAATCAGCCTTCCCATCAGGGGCCAGCTGGCCTCAACACTTCCATTAGATTATTTGCAGTCGTGGAAGGAGTACAGCGAGGGAAATCAAGCTCCACAAAGCTGCTGCTAATTTAGACTTATTTGCTCAAGTGAATTTTCTATTGGCAGGATGAATGGGTATCGAAGGAGTCGCCGGTCGCTGCTTCGCAAACACAGCATCGTTAGCAGTGGGGTGATAGCAGCAAGAGTGGTAAAACAGCAATAATGTTAACAATAATCAAATATGGGTTACACATGCATTTAAACCCTGGCAAAATGCACTGCTGGGGTGCATGGGAAAAGTGGAAATTATACCAGAACGGATACCTGTGGAGGTTCAAGCTCTTAATTTTGCCTTTTGACTTTAGAAGCAAAGACCTCCAAGAAACAGGCTGGCTTATACATTGCTACAGGAGTTTCCCAGCAGCAGGATGCATGGCACACACCTTGGAAACAGCCAAACAAATAGAAAGACTTTTTGATCCCCAGGATGGCTCTTGCAATAATCAGAGCTGATCCAAGAGCTTCATCAGGGCATGGACCCTTCGCACCGGTGGGATCTGGGGAAGCTGCCCGGGGAAAGGAACCCTTGGCTGCACAGTGTGGAGCTGCAGCATCCCCCAGGCTCAGCAGATCTCACAGCAGGAAGTATCCTGAAATTACAGCTGGTTAAGGCTATGCTCGTTGTCTCTTTGGGGGTTGTGTTATGTCTTAGTGCTTTCCCATGAATGAATAAATCATGAGGGAAGAGGCTTTGGAGAATACCAGAAACTCCAGGGTCATCCATACTCCTGGTGCTCGCAGGCAAGTCATAAACTTTTGAACCCTCAACTCCCATTTCTTACCCAGGTCTCCAGTCGCTGTGACAAAACCCTCTGCACCCACCGAGCTCACCCCCACCAAACCTCCTCCACCACCTCTGAGAGGCCACAGAAACCCCCCAATTTGCAGCCAGCATCCCATTGTGCAGGCACTGCTGCATAGCCAGAAAATTGAACTTTACTGGTAGAAGAGCTGATAAAATCACCACAAATCTGCACAACCTGACCAAACTCCATGGCTGAGCTCCCAGGAAAAATGCCATGTGAGCGCTCAGTATTTATTTTCGCAAGAAACTGTTGACTGCTTATGGGATGTAAAAGCCTTCTCTGCACCTAGAGGCTCACCTGCATCAGTACTTGCACAGTGGGATCCCCCTATTGAACTGGTCTGGAACTTAAAATGCTGAAAGAGGTCGTTCCTGCTTCTTAAATGGAATAATTTGAGTCCATGTGAAGACCCCTCATACCCACACAGAGCTGTGAATGGGAGATGACCTTCTCCAAGCTGCCGCAGGGGCCTGGCAGGGGGTCCTGAGGCTGCAAAGCTGGGTTGATGCCATCTGCTCTGATGGGGGGACACTTTCTATCTCCAATCCATGATGACATCTGCCTGCTCAGCTTGAGGCAACGCGAACAAGCCAAAAGACTCTGGTTTATATCATCCAAAGAGATGGTTTCCTACTCTGGCAAAGACGTCCCTGCTGGTTTAAGCTGTCTCCTCCTGTATCGACACAGAGCAGACAAAGCCTCTGCGGTGCTGGCAAGCCCCAACCTGGTGCATCGCCCAGGTCTTCCCATAAATCAAGGGCAGCTCCTGCATCTCTTGCTGCTGGTGCTGAAAACCCAGTGTGTGTGCTGGGATACTCCAATGCGGTGGCTTGTAGGTGCCTGGGGGGGGAAGATGTGATGCTGTGTAAAAACTAGTCCTAGCCATATGGCCCTCTTGTCCTGTGCCTCCTCATCGGAACTGAAGAAATGGGCATTAAATGAGCACCTTCCTTCCTGCAGCTGAGGAATGAGTGGAGCTGGGTTTTGTTCACCAGCCCTCAAACCACACAGTCTCCGCCAGAGAGGAGAGTGTCTGTTTCGCTCACAGGAACTTGAATCACATTAATTCCAGCCAAGACGTTCATCTAAAACTTAAAAGCTGGAAAATAAAAGGGGAAGGAGAGTACTGTTGTCTTTTATTTCTGCTCTCACTTCATGCCTTGGCTGAACAACCCCAAGAAAAGCAGTGATGGTAGCAATGCTGGAGAGGTACCAACCAGTAGCCTTGAGAAAGTCAGGGGTTACCATGTTTCCCAACTGGTTTCTGAACTGGAGAAGCTTGCTTAAAGATCCTTGGGTGGTTACCCAGAATGAAGGAAGCAAACCTCCCCTTCGCAGTCCTAAAGCAGGACAGTTCTGGCAAAAATAAGTTGGAGAAAAACAAATTTTGGGCTAGATTTCCACTGAAATCACCAAATCAAGGTGGGTGGACAAGGCACTGAGGGGCATGGTTTAATATTTGATAGGAATGGTTGGACTCAATGATCCAGTGGGTCTTTTCCAATCTGGTGATTCTATGATTCTATGAAATCGGCATGTATGTTTTATGAAAGTGCCACTTCTGCCCACGCTGGGATTCAGCACCCCTCTTGGCTAGGGGTGGACAGTTTTTTTCAGCATTACAAGGGAGGAATGTTGGGGTTAGATCCTCAATGGTGTGTGTGTGCGTGATGCTCAGTCCACCCACCCTGTCCCTGCCCACCAGTTCCATCTCCTTCCTGGCCAAGCACTCTGGCTAAGGTGAGTTGCGTGAATGGCTTCAGCAAAAGCAGAAGCAAGAGGGTCTCCTAGCTCTGGGAAGAAGATGCTTCTGCAAGGGTGATGGAGGACCAAGCAGGAAGCCTGGAGCAGCTCCATGGTGCCTTTCGGTATAGGACCCAAGGTCTGCACTTTGTTTCCAATCCACAGGAATCCAGCTGACACAGTTGACAGACCACAGGGAGGAGGATTAGGCTGATTGAAGATGTGGGTTGAAATGCCATCTAAATCCATGACCAGCTGATGGCCCTGGGCTCAGTTGGGAGTTTACAGTTCGTGGTTAATAAATGACGTGAGAACAACAAACACATTGTCTAGCTATTGCCTTCCCCATGGTTTCTTTATCCTCAGAGAAATGCGACTATTCCCTACCCTAAAGATAAATTGCTTTGCAGTTCCTGGCACTGGACCATGTCTGGAAACAAGTTTCCCCAGTGGGTGAACCAGTGGTTTTGTCTCTGCTCCCAACTCCAGCTACCAGCTCTCTTGCTGCCTTTTCTGTAGATCATATACAGCCAATTCCCTCTTTCTCAGCTCTCTAAACTCTTCCTAATGTCTTCTTCTTGGCCACCGAGGGATTCAGGTTTTGCCCATCTCCGGGCTTGTCCTCCTCAAGCCATCCTCTGGCTCAGATGCCATGTGGAGAAAATGAGAAGGAAAGGTCTTCACAATCCAACTTTGCCACCCCAGCTAGTGACAGGATGGGCCAAAGCTAGGAGTCATCTCTCCCTGTCACACATTAGTCCTAAAACACAGCAAGAAAGGACTCAGGTCCTTGGCAAGAATCATAGAATCGTAGAACAACCAGGTTGGAAGAGACCCATCGGATCATCGAGTCCAACCGTTCCTATCAAACCATTCCTATCAAAGAAGAATGGAAGAGAGTAGGAGCAGGCGGGTGCTCAACCATAATCCGTGCTGCGGGTATGGGGTGATGCCTCCAGGATGTTTATCAACCTTTTCTCCTGAATATTTGCAGTTAAGGTGGGGTTTACTGGTCATGTCAGGGGGCTGTGTTCTCTCTGGTCAACACTAGGGGTGAAAGCCTAGATCCACATCTCTGACCTCTGCTGCCTGTCCAGCCATAGGAGAAAGGCAGCAGGACAGAGAGAGTTTGGAGCAATAAAACTCAGAAGGGGTCCACAGGCAAAAATCGGCCTGGTTTGGAAGCATTTTTGGCACACCTGAAAGCACACTGTGATTTCCACCTGGCAGAAGTGACTTTGCGCGTCATCTGAGAGACCTTTATGTGTTGTGGAGCCACCTTCAGAGCAACTGAAGTGTTTGTGTCCTACAAATCTTTCCTCCCTTCAATGACAAGCTTTCTTCTGCAGTTTGATGGCATCTTTGGCATCCTCCAGCCCTTTCTCAGCGAAGGGGCAGGGGGCTTTCCCTGCAGGTGCTCCTCGATGGAATACTGGATGGAGCAGATGGCTGCCTGGCATCCTCTGACATCCAAGCCACAGTAGACGCCAGGGCTGGAGGGACATCTGGCTCTGATGCGACACCCCCTTCCAGTCCATCAGGTGGAAAGGTGGATGGGGACCTCTTCCCAGCCCCCCTGAAGCCAACACAGCAGATGCAAAGCCATTAACTCCTTGTGCTCCTTCAATGATGAGGCAGATGGGGAAAACCAGGAGCAGACTTTCTACAAAACTGCCCTTCTGCTTCCTGTCCACTTGGCCTACTGACCTAACCCCATCACCTTCTGAATAAGCCATAGAGAGCTGAGGGTGAGAAACAAAAAAAAAAAGGAGTTGAGGGGAAAGTAGGGGATGGGCTAGAGAGGGAAAATTTCCATAACTGCATAAGAGGAGGTGATTACATAAGGGCATCTTGCGTCATCTGCGGCTGGCATCTCCAGAGAAGTAATTACATCTGCACCACACATCTGAAGAAAATATTATCACGTTAGCTTCCAAATCCTATAATTAGCTCTCACAAGATATGTGCCAGGGGCTTTATAATTTCATATACATTGGTGATAGAGCTAGACACAGAGATACGGATGTGTTTTATTTGCCAGCTAGGAATGAATTGGAGTTTTGTGTGGCAGCCGACCCGAGTCCCCGTGGAAAGGCTGGCTCTGAGGTTTTGAAGTGGTATGGGAAGAGTGAAATATTTTTGTGGTCTCCTTCTCAGCCTACTGGGCTGGTGGGGATCTGGTGGGAGGGCAGGACTGGCAAAGCCGGGGCTTGGCTTTCTGTCCTCCTTCAAATGCTCTTAGATTTCTGCTGTGAACCTTGGGAAGCTATTTTTCACTTGCTAAATGAATTATCTGATTTGCAGGGAGGTGTTGCTCTCATGGGTTTCTGGTCTGTCTGCTCACAGAATCACAGAACAACCAGGTTGGAAGGGACCCATCGGATCTTCTAGTCCAACCATTCCTATCTAACACTAAACCAAGTCCCTCAAGACCTCATCCACCTGTGCCTTAAACACCTCCAGGGAAGGTGACTCAACCACCTCCCTGGGCAGCCTATTCCAATGCCCAATGAACCTCTGTGTGAAAAACCTCCTCCTAATATCCAGCCTAAATCTCCCCTGGCAGAGCTTGAGGCCATTCCCTCTCGTCCTGTCCCCTGTCCCTTGGGAGAAGAGCCCAGCTCCCTCCTCTCCACAACCACCTTTCAGGTACTTGTAGAGAGTAATGAGGTCTCCTCTCAGCCTCCTCTTCTCCATGCTCATTCCTATTAACCATCATAGAATATTTTGGGTTGGAAAGGGCCTGAAAGATCTTCCAGTTCCAACCCCCCTGCCACGGGCAGAGACACCTCCCACTGGATCAGGCTGCTTAAAGCCCCATCCAGCCTGGTCTTGAACACCTCCAGGGATGGGGCAGCCACCACTTCCCTCGGCAACCTGTGCCAGGACCTCACCACCCTCACAGGAAAACATTTCTTCCAAAGATCTAAATCTCCCTTCTTTCAGCTTAAAACCATTCCCTCTTGTCCTGTCGCGGCACTCCCCAATGAAGAGCACCTCCCCAGCTTCCCTGTAGGCCCTGTCCTGTGTCTCTATGATTCTATGAAGGAAGAGGCGAATTACAAAGGTCAACAGAGCTGTAATTAGGGCCAGATCTAATGAAACCCTGAAAGCTGCCCTGTGGTGGCTAAATAAATCATCCAGCAGATACAAGGGGAGACCTGAATCATTTTGCTTCTGTTCACGATCGCTCTCAGGGGCTGTAGGACCTCTGGTGCCAGTGATCAGAAATGGCCTTCCTAGGCAAAGAAAACCCATAAGGACCCAAGTGAGGCAGCAGACAAAAAGAATTCACGGTGTCCCTATCACTGCTGACCCTGTCTCCAGCCCAAACCTTCTTGCAATGCCTTGGCCCTTCTGCTGAAGATCTGGTGTCCTGTTGTGCCTTTCTCACAGTGACCTATGACTGAGGCCAAGCCTTTCTCTACTGCCTCTGTCAGCCAGAAGATGACCATCAGTGGTCAAAATCTGATGGGCAATGGTCCTGTTCTTACTGAAAAAAAAATTTCTTCCCTCTTATTACAGGCTTTCATGCCTTTTAGAGCTGTTGCATTCACCCAAGCTTTGCAAACCTGCTGATGGAGTGTGTTTGGGCTACCCCGTAATGTGGTGGAGTGTTTTGTGCCTCAGGCTCCAGGAAGAAAAAGCAGCTCACGTTGCCCTCCTGCCCTAACCCTGCTTGTGTGTGGTTTTCGCTTTGCTTGCTGCCCAAGCAGTATTTGTAGCACCTCCGAGAAATAGCTCCAAATGGTTTTATGAGGACAGAGGTAAATTAAGTGTGTAGATAACCTGCTAAGCAAACAGTCCTTGAGATGCCTCACCCCCAGAGGGCCAACAGCGCTTCTGCTGCTGAGAGGAAACTGGTGTTGGGCTCTCATGGTGCTGCTTCCACCTTGGTGCTCCAGGGGGACTATTAAAATCCCCCATTTTCTTCACGAATTATTTCCCTCCCCCAAGCATCAGTGTCACAAGGAGAAGGTAGGAAATGATGCCCTGATCACAAAGCAATGGGCACGTCTTTCTGTGTGGAAAGGAGATGAAGGTGGAGAAGGGTGGTGTGGGGGTGGGAGGAAAGGGAAAGAAATTTTGTAAATGATTTGCACAGAAGAAAACAAGCACCTGGGTGTTTTCAGAGGAACACAGCAATTCTCAGTTCAGATAGGATGAGGAGGCATGGCCGAGGACTTGGACCCAGATATTCTGATCTACCTACCATGCCCAGGTCCTGTCTCCCAACAGTAGCCAAAAGCCTAAAGCAAAGCAGAAAGCGCAGGGCAAGCACCTCTGATATTTCTTCTCCAGCCTCCACCATTCTCATGTCTCCCATTACTACCATTTTCCTAGGTTGAAGAACTGCAGGCTCGTCATCATGCAGAAACCATGCCAGATCCTGCCATGTTCCTCCTAACTCATTCTCATCCCTTTCCCATCACAGCTGATGTCCTTCTGGCCCTCCCATGTGCGCGTCTCTGCACCACTCTAGGTGAAACAGTTCCCACCCCACACACAAAGCTGCTTTTCTTCCTTAACCACCTCTTGCACCTCAACTTTTTTTCAGCTGCTGATAAGCAGTTAGTGCTAGATCAGCAGGAACCAGTTCATGGGCGCTGTAAAGCTCCTCATGGCCAGAATCAAGTTCTAAATGCCTCTGCTTCTGCTCGTGCCTCCACATCAGGCAGCAAGATCATAGAATCATAGAACAACCAGGTTGGAAGGGACCCATCGGATCATCGAGTCCAACCACTCTTATCAAACACTAAACCATGTCCCTCAGGACCTCATCTACCTGTCCCTTAAACACCTCCAGGGAATGTGAATCAACCACCTCCCTGGGCAGCCTGTTCCAATGCCCAATAACCCTCTGTGTGAAGAACTTCCTCCTAATGTCCAGCCTAAATCTCCCCTGGCAGAGCTTGAGGCCATTCCCTCTTGTCCTGTCCCCTGTCACCTGGGAGAAGAGCCCAGCTCCCTCCTCTCTACAACCTCCCTTCAGGTACTTGTAGAGAGCAATGAGGTCTCCTCTCAGCCTCCTCTTCTCCAGGATAAACACCCCCAGCTCTCTCAGCCGCTCCTCATAGGGCCTGTTCTCCAGCCCCTTCACCAGCTTCGTGGCTCTTCTCTGGACTTGCTCCAGAGCCTCAACATCCTTCTTGTGCTGAGGGGCCCAGAACTGGACACAGGATTCAAGGAGCAGTTTCACCAGTGCTGAGTCCAGAGGGAGAATCACCTTCCTGGCCCTGCTGGTCACACCATTTTTGATACAAGCCAGGATGCCATTGGCCTTCTTGGCCACCTGGGCACACTGCTGGCTCATGTTCAGTTGGCTGTCGACCAGCACCCCCAGGTCCCTCTCCTCCTGGCAGTTTTCCAGCCAGGTTTCTCCCAGTCTGTAGCTCTGCCTTCTCCAAAACCAGATGCCTTCTCCAAAACCAGTGATGCCCTTGACACCTATATATGTCCTTTGGAAGGAGCTTGAACACTGAATTTCCATTTACAGCATGGCCCCCTTCCCTCATCTCTAGCCTGAAACCAGTGAGCATCTCCTCCAGAGCTGTAAATACACCAGATGCGGATGCTCTGGTCAAGCTTGTCCATTGTCCCCATCCTATCCACATCTCAGAGCAGTGACGTGTTTAATCATCCACATCCCATGCACAGCTCACTGCTTCTCCTGGTCCCAAAGCTTCAAACACATTTCAGAAACGACCTTTAACCTCTGTCTAGATGATGTTTCCACCATGCGTGAAGCCAAGCATGCTGTGAACATTGACATGCCTCAACATCATGATGAGTGTGTTAGGGAGCCAGGCAGAGCTTGCAAGCAAGAGGAGCTTCAGCCTGGTTTGCCCTGGAGGCTGTTCAGGGCAAGCAAGTCCTGAAGCAGAGCCCGGACTTTCTCAAGATCACGCCAATGACAAGGCTACCTGAAGGTGAATACAAAGCTCAAATGACCTCTAGATGATGATGCGAGACCCGTTACTCTTCCATTATGAGATTTATTCCCCCTGACAGTGATGATTTTATAGATTTATAGACCGTTATATATAGATCTCCTCCCCAGTCATTTAATTCCCAAGCTGGAGATTTCTACCCTAGAAAGCTGCTGTCCCTAAACCCCCCACTCTCTAACCATTCTCTTTTTCTGTATCCTTTCCAGTGTGTATCTTTTGTGGGATTTTGGGACCAGAAATCTTGAAGGAGTAAAGCAAGTTGAGGGAGAACTACTAGACACTGGTTTTAAGCAGACTTACAGTACATATTAGGTGGGGATCTTCTCCTTGCTACTCACTGAGCATGGGCCACATGCCAGACTTTCAAGGCATCCCTTTCCCCTTCTTCCAAGAGCTTTGCATGCATTGTTCAGCTCTGAACGTCCACCTTGCAGTAAGCAAATTGCCAATACACTATGGATCAGCCCAGTGATCCGTTCAGGATCCATTCAGCCCCAGCTGCACGAGGAGAAGACCTTGATGACCAAGCCTGATGCATCCACCCTGTCTCCCACCATGATGATGTCCATCCAACCTGAATCAAAGAATTGTCGAATGATAGAATAGCTAAGGTTGGAAAAGACCTCCAAGATTATTCAATCCAACTGTCATCCCACCACCACCGTGCCTACTAAACCATGTCCTAAAGTGCTACATGAACACATTTTTTGAACACCTCCACAGATGGCGACCTCATCACTGCTCTGGGCAGCCTGTTTCAGTGCTTTACCACTCTTTCAGTAAAGAAGTTTTTCCTAATTTCCTATCTAAGCCACCCTGGCTCAACTTGAGGCCATTTCCACTCATCCTATCACTTGGGAGAAGAGCCCAGCTCCCTCCTCTCTATAACCTCCTTTCAGGTAGTTGCAGAGAGCAATAAGGTCTCCTCTCAGCCTCCTCTTCTCCAGGCTACACAAATCAGTCCAGCATCTATAGCCTAAAGCAAGGCAAAGGCTCCCAGGGTTTTATGCTGATCTGGGGCAAAGATGCACAACGGGAAAAGGTGGCTGCCTGGGGTTGAACCACCACCTGGTCTCTTCACTCCTGTTTGTTTTTCTCAGCCCTGCCTGGAGCTCAGGGCAGCAGGACACCTCAGACGTGTGTGTAAAATGGGAATCACTTGTGAAACAAGCTCCACAGGAGCTTGGCACATGTTATGAGCTTGCACTTCATATATATTTGGGGCAGAAATCGTCCCAGCACAGCATCCTTATTAATTTGTCTGGGCTGCAAGCATTCCCATGCCGCTTGTCTCACCTGTGCTGCTGACAGGGGCTGCCACGGGATCTGCCTGTACAAGTATTTTCAGCATTTTTTTCCTCCGTAGGTTTTTTAAAAGAATTCCATGCCGATGAATTGCTCAGACATCCCCAGGAGGCTTTACAAGGGCATTGGTGGCTTTAGGGCAGTGCTGCAGAGAAGCTTGCAGTTGGGAGCTGGGCTCCAGCCATGGCCAAATGACATGCAGATCTCTGTCTCCTTTTCAGCATGGAAAGGAATAGAATCATAGAACCATAGAATCACCAGGTTGGAAGAGAACCATCGGATCATCGAGTCCAACCATTCCTATCAAACACTAAACCATGTCCCTCAGGATCTTGTCTACCCGTCCCTTAAACACCTCCAGGGAATGTGAATCAACCACCTCCCTGGGCAGCCTATTCCAATGCCCAATGACCCTTTCCGTGAAAAACTTCCTCCTAAAGGAGAAGCACTTAGTCCAAAGCCATCAGGAAGTAAAATAATAAATAGAGAAGAAAAGGAAGAAACTTCTTACTTCATGCCATACTAGCTGGCCTGGAGAGCTCCCTGATGAGGGACACAGCTGTTTCCCAAGGAAGCAGTCACAGCACCAAGCCTGAAAATATTCCAGAAGCATTTGGCCAACACCCTCAAACACGTGGCGTGAATGTTGGGGTTGTTCTATGCAGGAACAGGAGTTGGGCTTGATGATTTTTGTGAGTCCCTTCCAGCTGAGAACATTCTATGATGTTGTGATGCTTGAGGGATACCTGAGATTTTAGGGGGAAACTTGACAAGTTCATGGAAGAGAAATCCATCATGAGTAAAATGCACAGAAGTCAAATATTGGGGTGTAGTGAGGAAGCATTAAGCAGGCTATCAAACTAACCTTTTTCTATCTATCCTAGCCCATTGATTGTAGAGATTTTCCCTGCTGTTCATCCCTAGAGCACCAAGTACCACCACCATGTCCAGGAAGGCAACAGGTTGGAGAAAGATCTGGGAAAGCATGAATGTGCCCAGCAGTGTGCCCAGGTGGCCAAGAAGGCCAATGGCATCCTGGCTTGGATCAGAAATGGTTTGGCCAGCAAGTCCAGGGAGATGATTCTCCCTCTGTACTCAGCACTGGTGAGGCCGCTCCTTGAATCCTGTGTCCAGTTCTGGGCCCCTCAGCACAAGAAGGATGTTGAGGCTCTGGAGCAAGTCCAGAGAAGAGCGATGAGGCTGGTGAAGGGGCTGGAGAACAGGCCTTATGAGGAGCGGCTGAGAGAGCTGGGGTTGTTTAGCCTGGAGAAGAGGAGGCTGAGAGGAGACCTCATTACTCTCTACAACTACCTGAAGGGAGGTTGTAAAGAGGAGGGAGCTGGGCTCTTCTCCCAAGTGACAGGGGACAAGACAAGAGGGAATGGCCTCAAGCTCTGCCAGGGGAGATTTAGGCTGGAGATTAGGAGGAAGTTCTTCACACAGAGGGTCATTGGGCATTGGAACAGGCTGCCCAGGGAGGTGGTTGATTCACCTTCCCTGGAGGTGTTTAAGACACGGGTAGATGAGGTCTTGAGGGACTTGGTTTAGTGTTTGATAGGAATGGTTGGACTAGAAGATCCGATGGGTCCCTTCCAACCTGGTTGTTCTATGATTCTATGATTCTGTGATTCAGAATCTAGAGAGTCTTGTGTGTCTGATACTTAAAATTATATCACCACAAAATATCTTAATATTTTGCTAAAGAAACCTGACCCTGGATGATAGAATATTGGCATGAAGGTAGCTAAATTTACATCACTCTCCTGGCTTGATTACTTGCATGCTGAAAATAGAGAGCGAGACTTTTAGTAGGACCATGCTAGAATCATGGAATGGTTTGTGTTGGGAGTGACCTTCAAGATCATCTCCACGAAACCGTATTTCACTGTTGGGGAAACCTGGAGCAAGCATAAGGAGTGGCTTAGCTGTCCTGGAGCCCAGCTGGGAAGCTGGACAAGTCCCATGGTGCCACAGCAGCAGGTAGATAAGCTGGAGGAGTCAGTGGGCTGTGTTAACTCCCAGAGAGGGTTGCCAGGAAACATGAGTTACCAGCACACCAACCCAGGAGTTACCCCAGGCAGGACAGCAGAGATAGCACAGGTATGTTGAGTTTCACTGTGCCAGGTGGTCCCTAGTCCCAGGAGGAGCTCAAGCTCTTGAGAAGCATTCCATCACTCGATGAGGAGATTTTTAACTCAAGACAAGTGGATTCTGAGTTGGGAAATCACCCTGGTGCAAACAAACCTCTGAGCACCTGAAGAAGCAGATAGGTAAGGCTTAGACGAAATCCTGTAGAAGGCTTCTTGCCTTGTCTCTGTGGCTCCTAACAACCACCTCCTGGTAACCTTGATCCTGCCTTCTTCATCCTCTCTTCTCAGTCACCCTCACCCTGTATCCTTCATCTCCTCAAACTATGAGCAACCTGATCTAGTGGAAAATGTCCCTGTCCATGGCAGGGGGGTTGGAACTGGATGATCTTTAATTTCCCTTCCAACCCAAACCATTCTATGATTCTGTGACACACACGTCCTATTCTCTGCTGGGTGTCTTACTGCAGGTGTAGAAAACCCTACTGATAGGGATGAACCCCAGAAAATCCCAGGAGAAGGAGAAGAGAGTGAGGTTTCCCAGTCATAGAATCATAGAATCACCAGGTTGGAAAAGGCTCACTAGATCATTGAGTCCAAGCATTCCTATCAAGTCCATCCTCTTTTCAAGCTCGCCTTTTCTGGGACGCTGACACGTCTCCCTCTGTCCTCAGTGCCACCTCCCACCCCACCACCCCCGCATGCTTGTGAGGACAGGATTGTCCCTCAGAGGATGCCCAAGGGTCACCCTGGAGACAGATTCGTGGTCTGTTTGGAGCAGAGCAGAGAAAGGCGATTGCCCCACAGCCCGTGACGTGTCTCAGGAATTCGCGGTTTGTGACGGGTGAGTCAATGTGAGCGGGAAAAGTCTGGTTATTTTTAAGACCACTGACATTTGGGGTGTTTAACCCCTCTCCTTCCTCCTCCAGCCAGTTTCTCAGCAGCGCCTTGCTTGTGGTGCGGCCACCTCAGGCAAGGAGTGAAGTCAAAGGCACAGCCCAACAGCCATCATCAATGCCATGTGGGCAACAACGGTTCTTCAGAGGCTGTGCCAGACTACATGTAGGCAAAAAAGACCCAAGGCGAATAGATGCCAGCCCCACGGGGTGGTGCTTCCTAGGAATGGTTCGGCTGGAAGGGATCTTGAAGATCCCACAGTTCCAACTTTCCTGCCAAGTGCAGGGACACCTCCCACTGGATCAGGCTGCTCAACGCCTCCTCCAACCTGGCCTTGAACACCTCCAGGGATGGGGCAGCCACCACTTCTCTAGGTAACCTGTGCCAGTGCCTCACCACCCTCACAGGAGAACATTTCTTCCTAAGATCTCATCTAAATCTTCCCTCTTTCAGCTTAAAATCATTACCCCTCATCCTATCCCTGCACTCTATTTCCTCCAAACTGAATTTCAGTTGTCTCCAGTTTCAAGTCCACTCTCTCCTCCAGCTCAAAGTTCGCCATCTCTTCGTGAGTGCCCGAACCTTGCATTGAAATGGCTTAAAGGTCCCTTCTCAAAAAGTCTCACTTGGTGACTCCTGCTAAGGAGAAGAAATGCAGGGAAGATAAGCCAGAGTATTTTGGAGGTTGGGATCCATGTGTGTTTAATGGTGTTTAAGCCAGATGCAAACAACTTTGTGAGTTCTAGTGCCAGTCTCTGTTTTCCCTGCAGGAGCCCATCCTCTCCTGCTCAGCCCTTCCCACCAAGAGGTGTTCCTTCTCCAGCACCCAGTTCCTCATGGTCCTCACCTAACCTGCCAAAAGCTCTGCGCTTTCTTCACTGGGGACGTCTCCCACTAAGAGGAAGGTGCAGAAGGATGTGCTCACATCTCCTGCCCTGCGATGTCCTGCTGCTGCAGAGACACCCAACCCACAGCCACAGCTGGAATTAAAGGAAGGGTTGTCACTGATATTTTGGGAGCCACTTCCTTCCCCTCCCCTCTTCCAGAATAGCTTTTTGTCTTTGGGTTTATTTTCTTTCTTGCATTAAAAAGGTTTGACCCTGTTTTGAATGGATTCAAATGTGGCATTGAATGTCTTTTGGGATGTGGCTTTTTCAGGGTAGGAGTGGGAGGAGGGACTTTCATTGTATCCAACCCTGCAGACCCTCAGCAAGGAAAAGTATCGCCTTCTACCTCTGTTGCTTTCTGCCTTTGTTTCTCTCTGCGTCCCACGTCCTCACCCAACTCCTCCCTTAGATCAAACGAGACAGCCACCCCCACGCGTGTCACTCATCCTTTGCAAAGCTGTTCAGCGACAGCTCCACCAGCAAAACTCCTCCACAGTGGTAAAAAAGCCTTATATCTACCTCTTGGCCAGCTCGTACATGGCCTGGTCTGTTTTATGAGTTGTCAAGGGTCTTCTCCCCTCTGCTGCAGAATGTACAAGTCACCACAAAGTCCTAGTGGGCTCCTTGTGCTGCTGAGACCTCATGGATGGGTCCAAATGCTTCTTGCATGTTTGGAGACTCAACCAACAGATAAATAATGCAAACCCAGGATCTCCCTTAGCATCATACAGAATGATAGGGGTTGAAAGGGACCTCTCAAGATCAACCAGTCCAGCCCCCAAGCTAAAAGTGCCTGCTTGCTACCTCTGCCAAGTGCTCAGGAAGCTTCAGAGGTCTTTTGAGGTCTTGAGGGACTTGGTTTAGTGTTCGATAGGAATGGTTGGACTAGAAGATCCGATGGGTCCCTTCCAACCTGGTTGTTCTATGATTCTATGATTCAGAGATAGTTATAGAGGGTAACAGGAGCCTCAGGTGATGCTCACCTGCAAGCCTGGCTACAGAGATGGTATCTGCAGCAACCACGACGCTTGGGACCCCTATGAATCTCCTACATGATAAGAGGAGGACAAGGGACCCACACAGATGGGGAGATGACAGTGCTCTGCAGCTGGGTTGCTGGCAATGAGTGATGACATTACATGTGTTTGAGACCAGTTTATGATGTTTATTCAGGTAGTGGATGCCAAGCTAATTATTTGACCCTCTTGAAACAAAGAATAAAAGGTCTGGCTAACGATCTGGTTTTTTTGGTTTTTTTTTTTTCAGTGGCACTGGCAGAGAGTCAAAGAATCTTGGAGACCCTAGTTCCATTTGGGCTGCCTTTTCTTCACTCAAAACACAGAAGAACCAACACTGGCTACCAGGAGAAGAACTTCTTGCTCTTCTGGCTCAAGAAAGTTACAGTATTCACTCTGCAATTCAGTTTGCAATGAATTAATTCCCTTCCCAAGAACTGGCCATATGAGCTCTCTCCTGAAGTTTCATGGAAAACAGGGAGGAATTTACTTCTGATTTAATCTCGCAAAACGAAGAGCAGTGAAATAACTGAGCTGCAGCAGCTTTCCCTGTCCCCAGGCTGGAGATCAGAAAACTGCTGATACAACAGAGAAAAGGCAGAAACGCTCAATAATTTCTCTTCTGGCTTTGGCAATAGGAGGCTGATGTTCTCATACGGCACAGGGGCAACAAAGTGCTTTCTAGTCCATTAGTGACCTAGAATAACACTAAATGGCATGGCCTAGGGATAAACATTTTTAAATAGCAGGCTGAGGCTAATTTGCTCCCAAAGGTCCCCTAGAAGCAGGGTGGGGAGTGGTGTGGGCTGCTGCTCATCCTGGAGTCAAAGAATCATAGAATGGTTTGCGTTGGAAGGGAAGTTGAAGATCCCCCAGTTTCAATTCCCCTACCAAGTGCAGGGATACCTCCTGCTGGATCAAGTTGCTCAAAGCCCCATCCAGCCTGGCCTTGAACATTTCCAAGAATGAGGCACCCGCAACTTGGGGGCTGGAGAACAGGCCCTATGAGGAGCGGCTGAGAGAGCTGGGGGTGTTTAGCCTGGAAAAGAGGAGGCTGACAGGAGACCTCATTGCTCTCTACAACTACCTGCAGGGAGGTTGTAGAGAGGAGGGAACTGGCCTCTTCTCCCAGGTGACAGGGGACAGGACAAGAGGGAATGGCCTCAAGCTCCACCAGGGGAGATTTAGGCTGGAGATTAGGAGGAGGTTTTTCACAGAAAGGGTCATTGGGCATTGGAATAGGCTGCCCAGGGAGGTGGTTGATTCACCTTCCCTGGAGGTGTTTAAGGCACAGGTGGATGAGGTCTTGAGGGACTTGGTTTAGTGTTTGATAGGAATGGTTGGACTAGAAGATCCGATGGGTCCCTTCCAACCTGGTTGTTCTATGATTCTATGATTCTCTGAGCAACCTGTGCCAGCGCTTCACCACCCTCACCAGTCCTTGGATTTCTTTCTGATCCCAGAAGATTGGGAAGACGATAATTGCAGGGCAATATTCAGGGAAAGGCGAAAGAAGAAGAGCTGGAGCAATGCAGCTTATCCCCGCAGAAAGTGATGTGGGACCAGAGGGATGGAGTGTGGGAAGCTGTCAATATAAATAGATGGCTCATGCAGAATAGGACTTTGCAGATTCCTTCAGCTTCGTTTGGATCAGTCTTTATTAGATGGCCCAGGCAGCTTCACAGATGGAAGTCTGCTCATGTGAGGTGCTCTTGTTTGTAGAAACATGGTTATTCTGGTTACGAAATGAACATGAGTTATCATTAAAGCATATGATTGGGAGTGGTGAAGTGATGGATCTAGACTGGGTGCCAAAGGGGCTGGGGAAGGAGTGTTTCTGGCTGGGCTTCACAGACGTCCTCCGATATCAGCTCCTTCTTCATCCTCCCTGATCAGCTGCTACTTAGAGCAAAAAGGATTAGGAAGAGGAAAAAGCGCACTGATCCTTCCCTCCGACAGGGGAGGTTCAGGCTCGACATAAGGAAAAAATTCTTCACAGAAAGGGTTGTTAGGCAATGGAATGGTCTGCCCAGGGAAGTGGTTGACTTGCCTTACTGAAGGTGTTTAAGGTGCAGGCGGATGAGGTGCTGAGGGACATGGTTTAGAGACTGGTGGGAATGGTTGTACTCGATGATCCGGTGGGTCTCTTCTAACCTGGTGATTCTGTGATTCTGTGATCACCTGCCACAAAACTTTTCAGGATACCTCATGCCCGAGGCTGCCTTTGGAACCCCCAAAGGATTTGACACCATCAAAGGGCACTCACTCTCCACGGCACCTTCTGGTCCCTCCTCAGCCAATCTACTGGTGTTTTGTCCTCCGTGACATCCCCTGGCAGTGAATTTTGCAATGGAATTGTGCCCTCTGAGAAAAAAATACATAATTTGGCTTATCTTGAGCCCAATATTTGAGTGACCTCCAGCTACATTTTGAGGAAGAACGAAGAGTCACACCCACTCATCACTTCATGACATAAACAGGCTCCTTAGTCCATATTAGGCTCTATAGTAGCTAGTGCGAATATATGTGAAGTTTTAGTCCATCTGAAGCACTGTGGGAATGAAAAATCATTGTATTAGGTGATGGTTCCCTTCTTCTAACTCTTCTGCTTCTCTACAAAGCACAGGGATACCTGGTACTGGAGAAGAACATATCTCACTGCTGTGATTCCCACTCTTACATGGGACTCGTCTGCCACTGCCGTGCCCTGAGGAGGATGAGGCAAAATCCCCCAAGGTAATTCATGCCATTTACTGCAATCAGCTAATTAGCTAACAAGATCGATTCGAATGAAGTTACAGTGTCAACAGCGATTAAACAAGCTTGCCCGTGCTGGAGTAAAGCCACACCAGGAGTGGTCTGCGAGAGGTGTTGGAGCTGGAAAGCCCCTGGGGATGGAAAATAGGAAGAGTTAGAGAGGATACAGTGGGCAGCAGTGAAGCTAAGGGGGAAAAAAAGCATCGCTGAGACAAATTGAGGAGGAAAAGTGTTGAAATCTGAAGCAATCAGGTAATTGCTTGCAAATAGGAAGGGGATGACAGAAAAGGATGATGCCCACTGGCCAGGTTGAGATGACAAGGGGAAGGCAGTTCTTTATCAGGGAAGTATCCAGGTTTCTCTGTAGGGAGGAGGGGAGCAGGGTGGGGGGTTCTTCCCTCCTTCCCTCCTTGGCAATGCCAGGGTCAAATCCCTACCCACAGGGCACACTCTTCAACCCACATCCCTGCTACATCCTCAACCTGCACAAGAACCAGCTCTGCAATTCAAAATGATCACCGCTTTTGGAAGTAATTTCTAAGCCTAGGCTTGCTTGGGATGCAGCAATCTCCCGACATGACGTAGAGCCGGGCTTGCTCTGTTTTTCCTGCTTTCTTCAGGAAATAGAAACTGAAAGCTGGATGGGGCTACCAGGGTTGGATGTGGGACTCCGGGACCAGCTCCAACCCGGAGCCAGAGGCCAGCGTAAAGCCTGTAGAAGCATTGGCTAATCCTCCCCTAAGCCTGCTGTGATGGATTTAAAGGGTGTTTGTGTCGCTCGCCCCCGGGATCAAGATCCTTAGAGGATAAGTGTCCAAAGGAAATGAAGAGATTCTCATTCCAGTGGCAGGGCATGAAACAGAGACACAGCCCCTGCTGGGATGTGCCAGGGTGGGGGGGGCTCGTGTTATCTCCTGCGTGCTCTCCCTGAGAGGAGAGGGATGTGTCCTCTAATCTTGCACTGGACTTTCTGGCAGGGAGTTTTGCTGCCCAGCTCTGGAGCTGGCAGATGCCCTGGGTTTATCACAGCAGCTGGCCAAGAGAAATGTTATCCGGCAGCTCAAATCTCTGCCTATCTGTGAAATGCTGGAGGGGTGCTAAATTGTTTTTTACCCCCATGTCAAAGGTGGAGAACAGAAGTAAAAGGCTTTTCCCCAGTTCCTGTCCTGACTGAAGCCAGGGCTGAGGTGAAAAACACTGTTGTTCTATCTATCCTCGACTTCTCTGCTCAGAAGGAGGAGAAAAGATGTCAACAAATGGATGGGAAAGTTAATTAAAGAAGGAATGATTAAGTTTTCCAGCTTTAAGGAACAACCTCCAGGTGATGGATGTATCCACACAACCTGATGCTGAAACAACTGCATGGGCGATGCAGGTACCTGCAGCCTGGGGAGGCTGCTCAGGGGTTGCTCGGGTGTCAGGTGAAGACTTGTTTTTAAACTCAACAGACCCCTTTTATCATTTGAACCCCCACACCTCCAACAGGGGGAAACGTATTTAAGCAAGAAACACCACCTCTGGAGCAGGAGGCTTTGCTCACACCTTGGCTGAGGGACCTCTTCCCAGAGCCACGTACCCACCTCCCGCAATGCTGGGCACAATCCAGCAGCTGCTCACGCAGCAGACTGCAAGGAAAGGGAAACAATCCCTCCTTTCTTTTCCAGCTATCAGGAATGCACCACACCTGCTGCCCCTCGGGAGTGTTTGCAGCCCCGGCAGGTGCCTGGACTGGGTTGTTTGCCCAGGAATTTTTTTTTTTTTTTTTGTGTGTGTGTGTGTGTGTGTGTGTGTATTATTATTATTAAAAGCTAATTTGGGCCCCTGAGAGCATGGAGGGGAAAGACAAAGCCCTTGGACGGCGCTGAGGAATGTCAACAGGCTGTGGGCTGGTGTGGCTGGTGCAGTGTTGCTGCACAACCCTCTCAAGCAACAGGTCACAAGTGAGATGAGTTTGTTCGGGCTCAGGTTTACCTGCCCCAAACATGTGTGGGTCACACATTTACTACCTTAACCACAAGATTAAGTTTTAAAATCATAGAATCATCGAATGGTTTGGGTTGGAAGGGACCTGTTCCAGCCTCCCTGCCACGAGCAGGGACACCTCCCACTGTCCTCTTCACTCAGCCAGGGGATTTCCAGCCCACTTTCTATGTGCAGATTTCAGTAATGGTACCCACAATTCCAAAAGGAAATCTTCTGTATTGCCTTTGGAGCTGATAAAGCCATCATAGACGATAAGAGTCATAGAATGGTTTGAGTCGAAGGGATCTTAAAGCCCATCCAGTTCCAACCCCCCTGCCATGAGCAGGGCCACCTCCCACTGGATCAGGCTGCTCAAAGCTCCATCCAACTTGGCCTTGAACACTTCCAGGGATGGGACAGCCACGACTTCCCTGGGCAACCTGTGCCAGTGCCTCTCCACCCTCACAGGCAAACATTTCTTCCTAAAATCTCATCTCAATCTCCCCTCTTTCAGCTTGAAACTGTTACCCTATTCCAGAGAAAATCAATATTCCCTAATTCAGTTCCCACTCAGTACAACCCCTTACTGTTAGCGCTGGGCATGAGGGACTGAAATACAGCCCAGCGGAGGGAAATAGAGGTCTGAAGGGTTAAGGAACACGTCAGGGGCTACACAAAATGATGGAGTGCTTAGGAATGTGATTTAGTAGTGGACAGGTACAGTTGGACTCAATGATCTCAAAGGTCTTTTCCAACCTAGTGATTCTATGATTCAAAATGCCAGCAGCAGAGCACAGAACAGAGAACAAACTTTCCACTTGGGATTCAACGCTGCTAAAACCAGTCCTGGCTATCGCGTATGTCCTGATCCCCCAAAGAAATCAGCCCGAGGGGTCTGCAAATGCAGCTGCGACTGCATCCCAGCTCAGAAAAACACTGTGAGGGAGGAAGAGCACGGCAACTCGCTGATCAGAGGAAAGAGGAGAGCAAACTCCTGCTGCGCAATGGCTGGCTGGGGACCAGCTTGGCAGCAGTGATTTATTATTCACATTACAGGAGGAGCTGGAAGCCGTGGAAAACATCAGGGTCTCCCTGAGACTGGCACGAGAGCCATGCTTTATGGGCTGTACTCAGCTCGCTCCTAGAGAGAGGTATTTATGCCCCTGCTGAGCTGAAACTCGGTGGAGCTGTGGCTTCTAGAAGTCTTTTGAGAAGTGTATTTATTTGAAGAGGGAGAAATCCGAGCCAGGAGCAGGTCCTCGTCTTTCCCAGAGCTGGGAGAGAAAGACCACAGCATTGTGACTTGGAGAGGTGAGCAGGGAAGCTGCAGGACAGGGGGATGCAGCTTTTCACATCTCAGTGCAGCATCCCTGATGGTTTTTGGGATGTTTTCATAGAATCATAGAACAACCAGGTTGGAAGGGACCCATCGGATCTTCTAGTCCAACCATTCCTATCAAACACTAAACCAAGTCCCTCAAGACCTCATCCACTCGTGCCTTAAACACCTCCAGGGAAGATGAATCAACCACCTCCCAGGGTAGCCTATTCCAATGCCCAATGACCCTCTGTGTGAAAAACCTCCTCCTAATCTCCAGCCTAAATCTCCCCTGGTGGAGCTTGAGGCCATTCCCTCTTGTCCTGTCCCCTGTCCCTTGGCAGAAGAGGCCAGCTCCCTCCTCTCTACAACCTCCTTTCAGGTAGTTGTAGAGAGTAATGAGGTCTCCTCTCAGCCTCCTGTTCTCCAGGCTAAACAACCCCAGCTCTCTCAGCTGTTCCTCACAAGGCCTGTTCTCCAGCCCCTTCACCAGTCTCGTCGCTCTTCTCTGGACTCGCTCCAGAGCCTCAACATCCTTCTTGTGCTGAGGGGCCCAGAACTGAACACAGTATTCAAGGAGAGGCCTCACCAGTGCCGAGTACAGAGGGAGAATCACCTCCCTGGACCTTGAGCTATGGCTGCCCTGAGAAGCCATAACAGGGACAGTCCACCCTGGCTTTCCACCCCACTGCTGGGAGCAATCACCTTGGGTGGACAAGAGCAGAATAAGATGCTCGGTCTGGCCAAAACTAACACCAACATGCCCCTGTTCCCTGTCTCCTTGCAATTCCTTGCTGAGCTGGAGGCAGAGGTCCCCACTGCAGGTTAATGTCTGAGACGGGACAGCCGGTTCTTCCATACTCAACATTGCAGATGGGATGTCTTGGCTGTTACTCCAAGTGCTTGCGAAGGGCAGAGCTAGGGATGTAATGAAGGCCCACAGGGAGTAGAACAAGCTTGTACTAGATCAACTGATATAATTAGAAAGCAGAGACAAGGAGATGAGCTCCTGTGCCTGAAAGCGGGTCTGTTTTTTTCCAGCTCTGGCAGCTGGGCTAATAAAAGCTTTGACCTCCCCTTGTTCATCATCTCTGGAGTGTGTCTGCAGGGCACTGTGATGGCCATGAGCTTAGGGAGGAGCTCCTATCCTTGCATATTCCAGGGATGAGGCATCTACAACGTCTTCAGGCAACATTCACCACCATCACTTTGGCCACCCCGTCTCTTCTTAGAATCACAGAATTATAGAATCACCAGATTGGACGTGACCCAACGGATCATTGAGTCCAACCATTCCTATCAAACACTAAACCATGTACCTCAGCACCTCATCCACCTGTGCCTTAAACACCTCCAGGGTGTTGCAGAGCTCCCAGCATGGAACCACTTCCCTTGGGATTCACTACGTGCTGGACACAGTCAGAAATTGCTTATCATAGGTTCTTTTTCCTGGCTGAGATAGTTATTATCATTACTGGTGCTGGGCTTCCAGAGCAAAATATGTCTTTAGGCCACATACCAAGGGATTTGGCTAATTCATCACCTGCAGACGCACATATATTTGTTTAAAAGTGCCTCTTGTTATGTTACTTGGCAACTTCTGAGCCAACGTATTTCTCCAGCTGATAAATATTTGTGAGGCTGCTCATGTGATGACTGACAGGTGTTAATAATATTATCTTCTTTCTTCTGAGCTTCCTACAAAGAGAACAGGCTCTGTTCAATCTGACTAAACCTGGAGCACCTTGCTGACCTGGGACCAGAATCTTGACCACAAAGGAGAGGGTTGTGTGTCTCCACACTTCTGGTCCTGTGTGAGGACGAGGTGCGTGAGCTCATTTTGCATCGATCAATTGTAGAGTCATAGAATGGTTTGAGTTTAAAGATCATCTAATTCCACCCCCTTTGCTATGGGCAGGAACAACTTCCACAAGATTCAGATTCCAGCAGCACCCACTGGGACCAACTGAGGACCAAAAGGCAGGAGGTCACTGTTGGGTGGGTGATGGAAACGCTGAGGGTATCAGAGGATGCTAAAGGGCACAGGGCTCAAAAATTAACCAGGAAAAATCATGGAGCAAAAGGGTAAGCTCAGACTATTGAATAAATCCCATAACTACAAACTGTCTGAGCCAGCCCAGGCTGCCGTAGGTGTAGCCATGGTGGATCCTTTTGCCCACAAGGGCTTTCAGAGGTCTGCACCCTCCAGTGGGGCTCCACCTGCTGGAGTCATGCTATCTCATGGCCTCTTCTACTTTCATCCAAAGGAAAACAGAAGATGAATTATTGAATCATTTGGTTGGAAAAGACCTTTGAGATTGTTGAGTACACCTGTACCTGTCCACTACTAAACCATATCCGTGCACACCTCATCTACCTGTCTTTCAAATCCTTCCAGAGATGGTGACTCAACCACGTCCCTGGGCAGCCTGTTTCCAGCCTCTGTGACCACCCCAAAACTCAATGCACACACATAAGAAGGAAGGTGTCAGCCAGTGGGGAGGAGAGGGAAGGTAGAGGTCTCGCCACTGGGTCTCTTCTTGGGTCAAACTCCAGCAAAGCTCAGAAGAAATCCACCCTTCTGGCTCAGGAGTCAGATAAAACTAGTAGGATCCACACATCATAGCAAAAGCAGATTTATGAGGTGGAAACTTAGCTAAGATCACTGAGAACCTGGTTACAAACCTTGCAGCATATCTGATGAGATGAAGTTTCTGCAGCTCCTTCACTGGGTCAAGGGGACTTTCAACTCCCTCCACCAGGAGACCTCTTGGCTCCAGCCAGCCGTGGATTATTAAGGCATAAGCCATCTTCCTCGTTCCTGACGGCTTCTTTAATGCTTGTGGTTGTTTTACTTGCTGTTTAAGGAGCTAAGTGGACCTTGCACTTGAATCCCAGTCTAGTTGCACTCTCACTGCCTGGTCTCCTCCAGCTCATTGCTGCATCAGGGACAACCACTGGGTCAGTCGCAGATGTCCTTCTTGCCCACTGTCCTACCAAGACTCATTCCCACAGGAAAAGTGGGAAAAGGGTAAAGTCCAGCCCCTGGCTTCCAAAAATGGAGGGGTATCCACCTGATTCTTTCCCTTCATGAGGGTGCCTGGGGCTGTAAGGTAATGGGAAGGCTGAGTTTTAGGAGCACATCACTCCCTGCCATGAACCACCTGGCTTCTTACAGGGTCTCAGAGTGCTTGGACCACAACCACCTCTAGGATGGAACATCACAACCTACCCGTGGCTCCTGGTGCCAGCACGTCCAGCAAGGGAAGGACTTCCAGGCTGTGGAAAGCCCAACCACAGGAGACATGCAGCCACCCAGCGTGTGGCATAAAGGCTTTATCCATGGAGGAGAAGTGTGGATGAGCTGGAGGGGGTGGAGAGGTCCTTGCCTGCTGCCCACAGCCCGTGGGGCAGGGACGTCTGGGCTCCTGGACACGTGCCTCCATTTCAGATCCCTTAAATAATAACAGTGTTTGCCAGCTCCTGTGACAAGAATGACTAATGGGGAAAGATCCTTAGTGAAGGGAAATGAGAGATCTCCTCATTTCACCCTTTGTTTGCTGGATTTCTCTGACAGCCCTGGGTATGGCTGGGATTTCCTTCGTGTTCCTCGGTTCCACTTCACAATAAATCAATTTTAAGCCTCACGACAAATCCAGCAACACCCTCCTTAACTCTTGAACTTCCCTATTGGGACCTTATTCCCTTTAGAAACTTTTTTTGTGGCCTGATTTATCCAGATTCCTGCTCCAGACTGAGTTATCATACAAGCAATGCCTCTGACTGCTGCTGCAACGGCTTTTCACTGTGAATTTGGAAGCCAGCCTCTCCATCTGCCTGTTTTTTTTGCAAAGCAGGAGACCTGCTCTCCTCCTGTGGGGAAGAAGGGGTGATCAAGGGATGCCCTTGTTGTGCTCCATAACCCTTGAGATGGATGCTGCAGCAGGAGCCCAGGGTTGATTGTGGAGCCCCTGAGGAGGCTGGGTGGTCTCCCAGTCCCACCTCCATCAGGATAAGCTGCTGCTCTCACCCATATATCTAGGCTCCTGCAACCAGATGCTGGACTTCTGGGTGCCTTTTTGCATTATTTTGTATCTAGAGGTTGGAGGTTGGTCCCTTAGGACATCCGCCCAGTGACCCAGCAAAAACAAGCTCAAGGATAGGTAACCACATTCTTGTGTGGAGTCCATGCAGCC
The DNA here is from genome assembly GCA_033558105.1 of Coccyzus lansbergi. Classification (NCBI taxonomy): domain Eukaryota; kingdom Metazoa; phylum Chordata; class Aves; order Cuculiformes; family Coccyzidae; genus Coccyzus; species Coccyzus lansbergi. Next base: position 98,034 of record JAUMJK010000275.1, read on the forward strand.
ACACATGCTGCTGCACCTGGTTTTAAATGCCCAGCCCTGCGGCACAGACACAACAGAGGAGATTTGGGCCAGCAATGTGCTCCTGCAGCCCACAAGGCCAACCCTGGCCTGGGCTGCATAAAAAGGAGTGTGGCCAGCAGGGTGAGGGAGGGGATTCTCACCTTCTACTCTCCTCTTGTGACACCCCATCTAAAGTCCTGTGTCCAGTTCTGGAAACCCCAACATAAGAAGGAGATGGAACTGTTGGAACGGGTCTAGAGGAGGCCACAAAGATGATGCGAGGGCTGGAGCACCTCTGCTCTAAGGACAGGCTAAGAGAGTTAGGTTTGTTCAGCCTGGAGAAGAGAAGGCTCCAAGGAGACCTTAGAGCAGCTTCCCAGTACCTGAAGGGGCTTCAGAAAAGCTGGGGAGGGACTTTTACAAGGGCCTGGAGTGACAGGATGAGGGAGAATGGCTTTAAATTGGAAGAGGGAAGATTTAGATTAGACATTAGGAAGAAATTCTTGATGATGACAGCGGTGAGACATTGTCCCAGGTTGCCCAGGGGACCTGTGGCTGCCCCATCCCCGGAGGTGTTCCAGGCCAGGTTGGATGGGGCTTGGAGCAGCATGATCCAGTGGGAGGTGTTCCTGCCTGTGGCAGACACATGGAATTGGATGGGCTTTAAGGTCTCTTCCAACCCAAACCGTTCTGGAATAGGCTGCCCAGGGAGGTGGTTGATTCCCCTTCCCTGGAGGTGTTTAAGGGACGGGTGGATGAGGTCTTGAGGGACTTGGTTTAGTGTTTGATAGGAATGGTTGGACTAGAAGAATCGATGGGTCCCTTCCAACCTGGTTGTTCTATGATTCTATGATACAATTCTATGAAATATCAGCCCCTCCACAAATTCCTCCTCTGCCCCGTTGTCATCACAAAGCCAACGCTCAGGACAACGTGCCTGAGCTGCCATGCAGGAGCCCAGCCAGCAGAACCAGGGAATCCCACCTCTCTGACATTTCCACGCCTGTTTGCAGCCCATTCGCCTCCCAACCTTTGCAGGAAAGAAATTCCCCAGCCAGGCTGAACTCGGATGACAGCATCCCATGCTATATTTAGCCACGGCACATCGCCGCTCCAACCAGGGCCACACATAAACAAACTGCACGGCGCACGGTTCCCTGCGTGGAGAGGGGACTGGCGAACGTATTGCACGTGATGGAGAAGCCTCCCACCCTTTGCTGCTGGAAACCGGGGGCGTTTTGAGATCCTGCAACCTCTTTTAGTGCCAGCGCCTCCCTGGAGGGCTCGCCCGCTGGCATCAGCCGCTGCCCGAGCGGGTTTGCGGATGAAGGATGTGCTGGAGGGTGTTGAAAGCAGAACACGGAGGAGCTCTGGGAGTTGCCAAAGGTTATGCTGCAGGGCAAACAGCATCCCCTGGTTTGAATCACACCCGCTGGCTCCCAGCTTGAATTAAAGCAGATGTTGCACCCCCCCCACCCCACCCCATGCCGTGATGTGGGGCAGAAAAATACCAGCGTGCCTCTGCTCCAGCATCTGCCCATCTCCTCTGCCTTCGCTCCACATCTCCCTGCAGCCCTCCTGCTGCCTCTCGCCCTGCCTGACCCTCTGCTGCCATGCATGAGGCTGCATGGAGCTGCTTGGGCTGCATGGGGCTGTGTGGGGTTGCCAGGGGGATGCACAGGGCCATGTGGGGCTGCATGGGGGTGTGTGGGGCTGCACTGAGGCTGCAATGGGGCTGCACAAGGCAATGTGGGGCTGCATGGGGGTGTGTGGGGCTGCGATGGGGCTGCACAGGACTGCAACAGCGCAGTGTGGGTCTGCGTGGGGGCTGCAATGGGGCTGCACAGGGCTGCATGGGCCTGCATGAAGCTTTATGGGGCTGCATGGGGCTGCAAAGAGCTTCAATGGGGCTGCAAAGGGCTTCAATGGGGCTGCATGAAGCTGTATGGGGTTGCATGGGGCTGCATGAAGCTGCATGGGGCTGCAAAGAGCTTCAATGGGGCTGCAAAGGGCTTCAATGGGGCTGCATGAAGCTTTATGGGGCTGCATGGGGCTGCAAAGAGCTTCAATGGGGCTGCAAAGGGCTTCAGTGGGGCTGCATGAGGCTGCATGAAGCTGTATGGGGTTGCATGGGGCTGCAAAGGGCTTCAATGGGGCTGCAAAGGGCTTCAATGGGGCTGCATGGGGCTGCATGAAGCTGTATGGGGTTGCATGGGGCTGCAAAGGGCTTCAATGGGGCTGCAAAGGGCTTCAATGGGGCTGCATGGGGCTGCATGAAGCTGTATGGGGTTGCATGGGGCTGCAAAGGGCTTCAATGGGGCTGCAAAGGGCTTCAATGGGGCTGCATGGGGCTGCATGAAGCTGTATGGGGCTGCACAGGGCTTCAATGGGACTGTTCTGGGGCTGCATGAGGCTGCAGTGGGGCTGGACAGGGTCCAGAGAGGAGAGAAGCAAGTGTTGATAAGCAGCGGGGACCCACGCCTGGCTCAGCTGGCAGGCCTTGCCCTCCTTCCCCACCTCCCCACGCGTGCAGGGAAGAGGCAGGGGATGTCCAGGTGGATGCTCAGGAGGCTGTGGAGCATCCAGCAGCCCGATGCTCTCCAGTGGAGCAGAGGAACCGGCCAGCCTGGGGTGCTCCTCGCAGCCACAGGTCCCCAGGCTCTCGCCTTGGCTCTGCGCAGTGGATGGGGGTGGCAGAGGGGGTCCCTGCCCTCCCCTTTGGGGCACACTCGCATCTCCAGATGGGGGTCTCTGCTGCAGTGCGGCACCTCCAGCCCTTCTCTCTCCTGGGGAGCTGGCAGGGAGAATGCCTACCTTCATCCTTCCTTCCTCACCATACCCTCTCTGGCTGCTCCAAACCCCGTGTGCAGGATGAGGCATCAGGAAGAGCAGCAACTTGCTCCTCTCCTGCGTAGGGATGGAACCTAGGGGCTTGGGCCATAGGGATGGAACCTGGGCGCTTGGGCACCCTCGGGAACAAAGGACACTTGCTTTGCACCCATGGCTTGGGGTTTGCACCCTTGGCTTGGGGTCTGCACCCATAGCTTGGGGTTTGCACCCTTGGCTTGGGGGTTGCAATGGGTTGGGAGCAACGCTCGATGCCCACGTCCTTGCAAAGCCAAGGAGGCATCAACACTCCCTTGGGCGAAGTCCCAAGTGGGGAGCCCCATGTCATGACGTCCCCCCACGTCCTCCCTCCCTCCTCCGCCGCCGCTGCTGGGCGAGGGCCACCCAGCACCGAAGCAGATGACATAATTCCCAGCAACTGCACGTTAATCACTCGGCCGCCAGCAACCTCCTTCGCTTGAATCCAACCTCCCTCCCTCCCCAGCTCCCCTCCCTGACATCACTGCTAAAAAGAAATAAAGAAATAAATCCAAGAAGCCGAGGAAGAGGTGGCGGGAGGGGTGTGTGTGTTGGGGGGAATAACCCCATCCTGCCGGGCACTGGCAAACAGGTCTCTCCCCCCACCCTCCATCCCCTCCCTGCCTCGCACTCTATTTTTGGTGCTGTCATCTCCAACCCAGCCCCGCGGGGCCAAAGCCAGGCAGCTGCCACTTTAGGCACGGAACAAGCCTCCCTCTCCTCCTTCTACACCAGCAATCGGTGCTGGCAGCCCCATCCTCCAAAATCTTCCTCTCTCTCTCTCTCTCTCTCTCTCTCTCCTCCAAATCCTCTCTGGGTGGGTGGTTCAAGCTCCAGCACCAGGTGTGTCGCCCCCCACCCAACCCCCAAATTTTTCTCCCTGCGCACCCCGCTCTCCAAGGACGCCCCCATCCTTCACCCCCCCCCATCCTATCACCCCCCCCCCCCCCCAACACACACACACACCCTCCCAGTGCGGCTTCCCAGTTGCTCCAGGTCCCTCCCCACCCCAAGCCTTACTCTTGGCAGGGATGCTCCGGGGCAAGTGGGCGAGCGAGGGAGCCGGGTTGGCAATCAGGAGGCTGTGGCTGCGCAGCCGGGGGGCTGCTGGGCTCCGAGGGGTCTCATCTCATTCTGTCCCCTGTGTCACCCAAGGCACACACACACACACACACACGCACACTCACACTCACACACACACACACACTCGCAGCCACGTTTCCCCCCCCTTCTTGCGGCAAACGGCGTCCAGCCCCGACCCCACCCCCTGTCAAAGCAGCAGCCTAACAGCGAGGAAGGGGAGGATGGAGGGAGGATCTGCTCGCTTTGCCTTTAACTCTTCCCTCGCCACCCCCCAGGACAGGGCTCCCACGGGTCAGGCCGTGTCCTTGGCTGGGGAGGAAACATAGAAGAGTTTGGCTTGGAAGGGACCTTAAAGCTCATCCAGTTGCAACCCCAGCCAGCTACAGAATCACAGAATCACCAGGTTGGAAGAGACCCACCAGATCATTGAGTCCAACCATTCCTATCAAACACTAAACCATGTCCCTCAGCACCTCATCCACCCATCCCTTAAACACCTCCAGGGAAGGGGAATCAACCACTTTCCCCTCAGCAGCTTCTGCCAGTGCCCAAAGACCCTTTCCGGGAAATTTTTTTTCCTAATGTCCAGCCTGAACCTCCCCTGGCAGAGCTTGAGGCCATTCCTTCTTGTCCTGTCCCCTGTCACTGGGGAGAAGAGCCCAGCTCCCTCCTCTCTATAACCTCCTTTCAGATAGTTGTAGAGACCAATGAAGTCTCTCTTCAGCCTCCTCTTCTCCAGGATAAACACCCCCAGCTCTCTCAGCCATTCAGTCTGTTCTCCAGCCCCTTCACCAGCCTCGTTGCTCTTCTCTGGACTCGCTCCAGAGCCTCAACATCCTTCTTGTGCTGAGGGGCCCACAACTGAACACAGGATTCAAGGAACAGTCTCACCAGTGCAGAGTACAGAGGGAGAATAACCTCCCTGGACCTGCTGGTCACACCTTTTCTGATCCAAGCCAAGATGTCATTGGCCTTGGCCACCTGGGCCACTGCTGGCTCATGTTCAGTCACTGTCAACCAACAACCCCAGGTGTTTCTCCTCCAGGCAGCTTTCTAGTTCTACTAGATCAGGCTGCCCTTGGTCCATCCAATCTGGCCTTGGACTCCTCCAGGGATGTTGCAGCCAGGACTTCCCTGGGCAACCAATTCCAGTCACCCCCCACTCTCATGGTTAAGGAATTCTTCCTTATGTCTAGTCTAAATTTGCCAGTTTATACCCCTTCCCCCTCATACTATCACTCCAAGCCTTTGTGAACAGCCCCTCCCCAGCTTTCTTGTAGCCCCATTTAGGCACTGGGAGGTCTCTATAAGATCTCCTGACAACCTTCTCTTTTCCAGGTTGAACAAGCCCAACTCTCTCTGCCTGTCCTCCTACGGGAGTTGCTCCAGCCCTTGGATCATCTTTGTAGCTCTCCTCTGGACCCATTCCAGCAGCTCCATCTCATTCTTTTGCTGACGATTCCAGAACTGGACACAATACTCCAGATGAGGTCTCATAAGAGGGGAATAGAGGGGCAGAATCCCCTCCCTCCAGGGACGGTGACCCAACCTGGGCAGCCTCTACCAGTGTCTGAAAACCCTTTCTGTGAAGAAATTTTTCCTAATGTCCATTCTGAACCTCCCCTGGCACAGCTTGAGGCCATTCCCTCTCATCCGCTTACCTGTCACGTGGGAGAAGAGACCAACACCCACTTCACTACAACCTCCTTTCAGGTAATTGTAGATAGTGACAAGGTCTCCCCTCAGCCCCCCCTTTGGCCTCTGGCTCCTCCCATCTCCACAAGCTCTTTGGAGTGGCACAGCTTGAAGACCCTTTGGGTCTTCCAGCAGGGTTGGGAAGGGAAGATGAAATCAGTGTGGAAGATGAAAGCTCCTCTTCCCACCCCATGGGATGATGAAGGATCTGAGCTAGAAGAAGGGCCAAACCCATCAGACTCCCTCTCACACAGCTTAGCTGTGAAAGGGACATGCAAATGGCTTTAAATTGGAGGGGGGAGGATTTATATTAGACACCAGGGAAAAATTCTTCACAACGAGGGTGGGGAGGCCCTGGCCCAGGTTGCTCAGGGAAGCTGTGGCTGCCCCATCCCTGGAGGTGTTTGAGACCAGGCTGGATGAGGTTTTGAGCAACCTGATCCAGTGGGAGGTTTCCCTGTCCATGGTAGAGGTTTTGGAACTGGATGGGCTTTGAGGTCCCTTCTAACCCAAACCATCCTATGATTCTATGAACTACCACAGGGATTTGGTCAAGGACTAAAACTGAAGGCAAGGCAGCTCCTGACAGTGACTTTGCATGGAATTGCCTTCTCCAAGGTGAAATGAGAGGTGCCAGAGGGAGAGGGAAAATAAAAGGCAGGTGATGTTATCCATGAAGAAGAGCTGCAATGCATGGGGAGGTTAGTGGCCTGTGTCCCTGCTCCAAGCTTCATCCTGGCACTGAGGTTGCTGCAGAAGGATCAGGTCCTACAACACTCACTGTCCATCTCTAATCCTTGGCCCCATTCATGGATGTGCAGTGGATACACCACTTCTGCTCACCTGTTGAGAAGGGGAGAGGAGGCAGGAGTTGCTGCCACTTCTTTCTGCCTCTTTCCAGTGAGATGGCAGGTCAGGTAATTAATTATTCCTGCTAATGTTGCTGGACAGGCTCTCAGCTGCTCCTGCAGAATCGCAGGCTGTGAGCGGTTCTTGCATAGGTTATTGCTGGCAGAGCTCCAGGGGCTGTGTGTGATCCTCCTTGGGCTGCAACTGCAACCCTCTGACTTATAGTTATGTTTAGGCGCCATGAGTAGAGCCTGGGACAAAGTTCCTTGTGGGTGGGACTCTGTTGCCTCCCACCAGCACCACCAAGCAACGGAGCAGTGCAGATCCACCTGTTAAATCTGGTGGGACAAAGGGAACGAGCACAGCTGCTGCTGAGGAATGGAGAAGGTCAAGTCAGATGTGTCTGCTGGGACCATCCCACCAGGAATGAAGACACACCCAGGACCCACCAGGATTATTCTTGTCCATGCAATGCAGCCCCTTGCTTAGGGGCAGCTTAGTCTTCTCCGAGCATGACAGCTTCTCTCTGGGAACATGCAATCGTATGGGTTGTCTCACATATGAGGTTTTGGCTGCTGCCATCCTCAGATGAACCCCTCTCTGATAGTCACACACCTCCAGGACTGAGCACCAACACTGAGATAGATGCATTAGAAAGGAAATGGGCCCCAGTTCCGCTCTTCCACTCTCCAGGAGGCACTTGGGTGGTCGTGGACACTCTGAGGAGATGAAGAAGAATTATGCAGCTGTCACCTCCTCCAGTGATGGGACAGGATCAGGCTAAGGCAGGACCAGGTGTCTAGCTCAGATAATGCTCTGATGATGCTGCAGCTCCACAAGCTCAGCCCAGCATCCCATTAAAACTGATATGACACTTGATCTTATGAGCCAGCATTGTGCTCGGGTGGCTAAGAAAGCCAATGGCATCTTGGCTTGGACTGGAAATGGCGTGGCCAGCAGGTCCAGGGAGGTTATTCTCCCTCTGGACTTGGCACTGGTGAGACTGCACCTTGAATCCTGTGTTTAGTTGTGGGCCCCTCACCACAAGAAGGACGTTGAGGCTCTGGAGCGAGACCAGAGAAGAGATATAGGTGAAGGGGCTAGAGAACAGGCCTTATGAGGAACAGCAGCTGAGAGAGCTGGGGTTGTTTAGTCTGGAGAAGAGGAGGCTGAGGGCAGACCTTATTGCTCTCTATAACTACCTGAAAGGAGGTTGTGGAGAGGAGGGAGTTGGACTCTTCTCCCAAGAGACAGGGGACAGGATAAGGGGCAATGACCTCAAGCTTCGCCATGGGAGGTTTAGGCTGACCATTGTGAAAAAAATTCCCAGAAAGGGTCATTGGGCAGTGTCAGAGGCTGCCCAGGGAGGTAGTTGATTCACCTTCCCTGGAGGTGTTTAAGGGACGGGTGGACGAGGTGCTGAGGGACATGGTTTAGTGTTTGATAGGAATGGTTGGACTCCATGATCCGATGGGTCTCTTCCAACCTAGTGATTCTATGATTCAATGATTCTATACCCAGACACCCAAGGAAAAGCAAAATCATGGCAATATTTCCCTCTAACAGTCTCCATCTACTTCAGTCCCGGGGGCTTCCTCATGCTGAGGTGGTTTTTGCAGGGTCCAGACCTCAGTGAGGGCTGAGAGCCCTTCACATGCTGTGCATGTCCCCACTGAGTCCATCCTCACTGCAAGGCCTTGCCTTCTCCAGGTGGGTTGAAGCCCAGAGCCTGTAGGACACTTCAGATGCTTTGGGTTCACACAGCTCTATCTTCCTCTCCCCTTTCTGCTGAGTCATTTTGTAACGATTATCCTGGGAGTAGCACTGGGGCAGCAGGGTTTTACTCTCCTCTTCTATGCCACTGTTGATTCCTTTCCAAGAAGTGCTTGCAGATGTCTTTGTTTTCTACATCAGGCCAGGGTGAGGGCTCTCTCCAGAGGGCATTCCTCTGCCTCTACCCCTTGTCCTCATCGCAGCCCTGCTAGCATCTCAAGTGGACTTTGTTTTCCCTTATTTGCTGAGTGTTTTGTGTGTCTTGATGTGGTTTATCATGCTCCAGCCGTCAGATTGTAGCGAGTCCCAGGGAGAAGGTGCCAACTTTAACATATGCCTGAACAGTTCTTTTCAGACATATACAAACTGGAACAATGCCTCGCTGAGAATATGCTTGTTGATGCAATTTGCCAACTGTGGTTTCAGATCTGCTCTTTTCAGCTAGTACCAACTATTTGTAGACAGTGCAAAATCTTGGATAGCTGGGCTCTGATGGACACTCTGGAAGTCTCTCTCCAGGCACAGCAGGGAAGATAGCCTAGGAACGAGAGAAGACCTCTGTGAGTATCACGAATAATGTTCAGATCAAACACTTTGTCTTCAAGAACCTCGGTCCTTTTCCCCTTTGCTTGATGAAGTGGCCAGCCCCGGGCAGTCCCTGGTTTCTTTACCACATGGACCATGAACATGTTCTCACCTTGTCTAACCAGGATATTGCTCAACACCTCACATCTCCTGGGTTCAAATATCCTCCAGTGCTTCCTCCATCAGTGGCACTTGTCGTTCTGGTAGGACATCAGCAGGATGTGGCTCTACTGCACCTGGACTTAATGCTGCCTGGAACAGAGCCAGCCAGAGCACCCCCCACTCCAGCACGTCTTTGGAAACAGGATTTTCAAACCTCAGCTGGTAGCTGGACACTCCTCAGCTTCTTTCTATGGATTTGCAGACACCATGGCAACGTTTGAAGAAGGGTGAGCAGATGGCAACAAGGTGGGTTTGCGGTTGTGTCTAAGGAGACATCCCGAGCTCACCAAGTTTTATTTGTCAATGAAGACTGCTGGGTTTGATGAAGCAGAGGTGTTTTCTCAGCATCATCCATCAGAACATGGTGCTGCCCTTGCCTACCTGCCTGCCTGCAGCTTGCAACCTCCCAGGGCAGGGATCACGTCCTGTTTTTTGCTAACGAAACACTTTGTCAGCTGTTAGCTTTGAATGTGGAAACGTTGACGAGTCAGTCCAAGAGGGTGAGGGTCAGCGCTTGAACTGCCTGTTCTCCGTGGAGGGTGGCCAAAGGCATATGTGTTTAAGACAGCAAATAATCAAGAGACCATTGTTCATAGCAACCTCAGTGGAAATATTTTTGTGTGTGTGTGTGTGTGTATGTGCTGGCATCCAATTTGGCAATGGTTACTCAGCACAAGTAGGCGGCCTGTCCCTTTCTCTCAGCTGGAGTCTCCTCCTCCTCACAAGGGCCCAGAAGAGGGATGAAACTAGAGCAGATGGTTTGGGGGTGCTCAGAAGTATCAATGCCAGGTGCTGTCTCATCACCAGTTAGAGCTCCATGGTGTTCTGAACATGCTCAAGACCAATGAGGTCTCTCTCCAAGGAACTGGGAACACGGGGGGCTGTGTGCAACTCCTGGAGATATCGATGGTTTCTGCTTTTGGTTGATTTTTGAGAAGAAGGGGCAGAAGCGGCGATCTTGGGAGTATTGTGCAATGTGTGTCAAATTTTCCCTCCACAAGTCCAAGGGAATTTGAAGCACTGCTGCTGAAGGGACCTTGAGAGAGGCCACGCTGGTTTTGGTACGGAAAGATCTCAGAGCTTTCTCTAAATAAGTATCCAAAGGCAAACACCTGGAGAGCTAGCTGAGGCAGGCATGCTCCAGATTATCTCCTCTTTGAGTGCTGCAGAAGATCTGCCACAGTCCTTCAGTGAAGAAACTCCCAAGCATCCATTGAAAGCTTTGCTGCCGCTCTGATCCCTTCAGAAGTGAATGGAGAGATTTGTCTCAACCTCCATCCCCCCTCCATGGCTCCTGGCATTTTGTTCTCTCTGAAGCAACACACCGCTGCTAGAATCAGCTGAGATGAAACCGAGCTGGCTCCTACACACCTTGGGCGCTCAGGCAGGGTTGCTTCCCACACAGTGTCTTTCACCCAAATTAAACAGCTCTCAGCTGAGCTCTGCCATCCGTCACGCCAACACGCAGGCAGAGCTTGGTTTTGGCAGCTTTCTGCACCCTTGGGTTCATGTTTATAAGGGAAAGAATTTTTGTGAATGTGATGCAAGGGTCACACGGTTGAGGAGGCCAGAGGAATGTCCTTGAAATCATACTGAAATCGGTGGGAGGCTGATTGATGTTAAAGATGTTAAAAACATGGGCATAGAATCATAGAATCACCAGGTTGGAAAAGACCCACTGCATCATTGAGTCCAACCATTCCTATCAAACACTAAGCCATGTCCCTAAGCACCTTGTCCACCTGTCCCTTAAACCCCTCCAGGGAAGGTGACTCAACCCCCTCCCTGGGCAGCCTCTGCCAGTGCCCAATGACCCTTTCCATGATTTTTTTTCCCAATGTCCAGCCTAAACCTCCCCTGGTGGAGCTTGAGGCCATTCCATCTCATCCTGTCCCCAGTCACTTGGGAGAAGAGGCCAGCTCCCTTCTCTCTACAACCTCCTTTCAGGTGGTTGTAGAGAGTAATGAGGTCTCCCTTCAGCCTCCTTTTCTCCAAGCTAAACAACCCCAGCATGGAGGGCTGTTTTCAGGAGCATTCAAGGTGGAAAGGATGGGGCTACTCCATGAGGAGATATCACTGAGGTACTGGGTTTCGTCAGCAAAAACATTCAGTAGATGTTGATATCATAGAAACATAGAATATTTTGAGTTGGAAGGGACCTTAAAGATCATCTGTTCCAACCGCCCCCCTTCCATGGGCAGGGACACCTTCCACTAGATCAGGCTGCTCCAACCCCCATCCAACCTGGCTTTGAACACCTCCAAGGATGGAGTGTCCACAACTTCCCTGGGCAACCTGGGTCAGGGCCCCACCACCCTCATTGTGAAGAATTTCCTCCTTGTGTCTAGTCTAAATCTCCCCCTCTACAATTTATAGCCATTCCCCTTCTCCTATCACTCCATTCCCTTGTAAACAGCCCCTCCTCATCCTTCTTGTACGTCCCATTCAAGTACTGCAAGATTGCTACAAAGGTCTCCTAGGAGCCTTCTCTTCTCCAAGCTGAACAACCCCAACTCTCTCAGCCTATTCTCCTATGGGAGGTGCTCCATATGGTGATACAGCATCAAAGAAAGTAACAGCTGACTTTACAAGGACCTCACTGGCCTAAGATTCAGCTGCATTGAGGAACCCAGCTTCAGATGACTGAATGCACTTGTTTTTTTATCAGTGGTGGTTGGATGTCATTCAGCTGACCACTCCTTGCTGTCTAAATCTGCACCAAGTGAGCACAAGTCTCCAAGGTGCATTGGTTGTATTGGTTGGAGCTTGGTTCGACTGGCCACGCCCACATCTGATTGTGATCTAGGTGCACTGGAGCGCTTGAAACACCTACACAGAGAGGCAGGACCCCTATTAGCATCACCTATGGTGGCGACTCTTGGTGTAGACTGAATACTGTCTGTTTTCTTTTGCAGTTAACAGGTCTATATGAAAGCTGGGAAGGGGCTTTTTTAACAGGGAGTGCAGGGATAGGATGAGGGGGAACAGTGTTAAACTGAAAGAGGGGAGATTGAGATTAGAGATTAGGAAGAATTTTTTTCCTGTGAGGGTGGAGAGTCATGGGTTTCCCAGAAAAAAAAAAAAGTTGTGGCTGCCCCATCCCTGGAGGTGTTCAAGGCCAGGTTGGATGGGGCTTTGAGCAAACTGTTCCAGTGGGAGGTGTCCCTGCCCATGGCAGGTGGGGTCGGAATAGGATGAGCTTTAAGGTTGCTTCCAGCTCAAACTATTCCATGATTCTGTGATTCTATCAGCCCATATGAACCGGCATCTGTGTTGACAAGTGTTTACGTCCAGCTATCTGAGATGGAAAACTGCGGAGAGTTGGCCGTCTCAGCTCTCTGTGCTGGAAACATCTGCACTGTTCCTGCCCATATCCACAGTTTCAGATGACCACAGCCTGCTTTCATATTGAATCCACTGCACAGAAGAATGATTTCTGGGGTAATTTTAGCAACTCTCCGCCACATCTCTGGATGGTAAATGAACCTATGAAATGAATCTTCTAGATCTGCATCGACAGGCTTCACCATGGCCTCACCAGACCAGCCACTTCAGCAAGGTGGAAATGACTGGCTTTTGGCCACATAAAGGCTTTTGGGAGAAATCATCATTTACTCACTTTCTAACTTGCTTTTCAGATCCTCTTTCAGGGCAGGTAGCCCTGGCTAGCAGATCCTGCAGCCCCTCTCTGCCTGCTTGCCAGAGAGCAGCCTGGGGGAATGACCTTAGACTCAAATTCCATCAAGAAAGGTCCTTGTTAAACAAGGCTGTTCTCACAGACAGAGTTTACAGGCATCCTAGGCAACCGCCTTGGGCTTTTTCCAGTCCTCCAGGGACAAGCACAGTCCCCAGAAATCAATAACTGAGTTCTTTTGAAAGTCAGCAGGACTTTGGCTCAATCTAATCCACTCTCTTCAGTGATCTCATTCTGCTGAAAGCAAACAAGGGTCCCTTAATGACAACCCACGATTCAAGTTGCCTGAACCTCTGTCCCATTGCTTGCTGAATGTTTGCTGATCACACATGTGCCACTGGAGGGGTCAGGTCCCCCAACACACGATGCCAGGCTAGGCTTTGAGCAACCTCATCCAGTGGGAGGTGTCCCTGCCCAAGGCGAGGGGGAGCACCGAATGACATTTAAGGTCCCTTCCAACCCAAACTGTTCTTCAATTCTATTATTCTATGATTAATGGATTTAGAAGGCCTTGTTCTCCTGTCTGATCACCATCCTGCATATCTGCCAAAGGAAGATACCATAAACCAGCAACTTTCCCAGGAAAGCTCTTAGAGTGCAGGGTCCCTTCTGGTACTGGAGCACCACATACTCATAGAATTATAGAATCATAGAATCATAGAATCATCAGGTTGGAAAAGACTCACTGGATCATCTAGTCCAACCATTCCTATCAAACACTAAACCATGTCCCTCAGCACCTCATCCACCTGTGCCTTAAACACCTCCAGGGAAGGTGACTCAACCACCTACCTGGGCAGCCTCTGCCACTGCCCAATGACCCTTTCTGTGAATAATTTTTTCCTTATGTTGAGCCTGAACCTCCCCTGGTGGAGTTTGAAGCCATTCCCTCTCATCTTGTCACTTGGAAGAAGAGCCCAGAACCCTTCTCTCTATAACCTCCTTTCAGGTAGTTGTAGAGACCAATGAAGTCTCTCCTCAGTCTCCTCTTCTCCAGGCTAAACACCTCCAGCTCTCTCAGCTGTTCCTCATAAGGCCTGTTCTCCAGCCCCTTCACCAGTTTCGTTGCTTTTCTCTGGACTCACTCCAGAGCCTCAACATCCTTCTTGTGCTGAGGGGCCCAGAACTGAACACAGGATTCAAGAAGCGGTCTCACCAGTGCTGAGTACACAGGGAGAATAACCTCCCTGGACCTGCTGGCCACACCGTTTCTGATACAAGCCAAGATGCCATTGACCTTCTTGGCCACCTGGGCACACTGCTGGCTCATGTTCAGTCACTGTCAACAAACACCCCCAGGTTCTTCTCCTCCAGGCAGCTTTCCAGCCAGACTTCTCCTAGTCTGTATCTGCACAGGGTTGTTGTGCCCCAAGTACAGAACCTGGCACTTGGCCTTGTTAAACCTCATGCCCAAACTAAGTCTGCTACGTTCTCTTCTCCACAGGCAAGAGTTGGATTTTGAGCCCAGTTTAACAGAGGAAATGCCTAACACCCATTCATGTGATGAATTCATGAATAATTGTATGTAACGTGCTTTATGAATGAAGAGGCTCATAGCTTTAGCAGCTGAGGGGCTGAAGTTACAGACAGAGAGATCCATGTCCCACCAAGGGTCAATGCTGCTCAGCAGCATTGAAGGAATTTAAGAAAAAGCCACATTTATAATGGCCTGAGAATCCCGACTCATGGCCAGAGAGGTAAAAATGTCAGTCAGGTGTGTGCAAGAGGAGGTTAAGAGGTGAGTGGGTCATGGATTGACACTGTTTGCATTGTGAAGACTTTTCTAGGGGTTCATGGATCATCAGTGTAGCCGAGAAAAAGCACAGCAAAAGGCAACGATGGGAAGATGCAACTGCCTGAATTCCCAAGTTCACCCTTTTTTCAACAGTAAGGGTGTTTTACCAGCTGGACAACTTACAATTGGATCCCCTCCCAGTCTTTAAACTGAGCCCATCTGTGTTTTTAAGTACCAAGTTTAAACCTAGAAATTGTGATTTAGGCAGAAAAAAATGAAGTTGTTAGCCACATTCTGAGTGTGTTCAGAGGAGAAGCACCTAATGACCCCTTGGAAAACATAACGAACCTATGCACCTTCCAGACACAAGCTCCAGGATGTTTGAAAATATGCTTGTGCTATGCCTAGCGTGATGTAGCAACAGCTGAAGGTCATAGGCGCTTTATAAATAGAAAGGAGATTTTATTGTGACATGTCCATCCGGAGCTGTTGCTCTTGGGGATGCCATCTGGGATGGGAACAGGAGCCTGTGAGTTCCTGCTGTAATAAAGAAAAAAGAGATCCTCGCCCTTGCAAGGAGCGTAAGGTGATACCCAGGGGCAGGGGGGTAGTGCCAAGTTTGTAACTCGGCACCTAATTTACCAATTCTCAAGAAAAATCAGATGTGTGAGGGTGACCTTTGGAACGTAAAATGGTCTCCTGTGGGGATTAAATCACATACCCAAGCAGAAAGAAGGAATTTTTTCACCCATAAAGAACACTTTCTATCTGCTTATCATAGAATCGTTTGGTTGGAAAAGACCTTTGAAACTGAGTCCAACTGTACCTGTCCACTACTAAACCACATCTCAGAGCACCTCTTCTACCTGTCTTTTAATTCCCTCCAGGGGTGGTAACTCCACCACATTTCTGGGTGGCCAGTGCTGGAGAACCCTTTCAAAGAAGAATTTTTTCCCCATATCCAATCTAAACCTCCTCAGCTGGGGTTGTTTAGCCTGGAGAAGAGGAAGCTGAGAGGAGACCTAATTGCTCTCTACAACTACCTGAAAGGAGGTTATAGAGAGGAGGGTAATGACCTCTTCTCCCAAGTGACAGGGGACAGGATGAGAGGGAATGACCTCAAGCTGCACAAAGGGAGAGTTAGGCTAGACATTAGGAAAATATTTTTCACAGAAATGGTCATTGGGCATTGGAACAGGCTGCCCAGGGAAGTGGTTGATTCACCTTCCCTGGAGGTGTTTAAGGGATGGGTGGACAAGGTGCTGAGGGCCATGGTTTAGTGTTTGATAGGAATGGTTGGACTCAATGATCTGGTGGGTCTCTTCCAACCTGGTTGTTCTGTGATTCTATGGTGCAACTTGAGGCCATTTCCTCTTTTCCTATTACTTGTTACTTGAAAGAAGGGAACAACACCCACCTCTCTACAACCTCCTTTCAGAGAACTGTAGAGAGCAATGAGGTCTCCCCTCAGCCTCCTCTTCTCCAGACTAAAGAACCCCAGTTCCCTCAGCTGCTCCTTATTAGACTTGATCACTCCAACAAAGACCTATAGATGTCCTGAAAGAAGGGCAGCATGGGGAGCCATGGGGGTGGAAATGCCAGAATCATTTAGTAAAACCAGCAAGGATGAAACACTGAGATGCAAGATACAATGAACCTGGCTGAACAGCTGCTGGAGGTCTTTGCTGGACCTTTGCTGGACCTCCTTTTCAGTACCTGAAAGGAGGTTGTAGAGAGGAGGGAGCTGGTCTCTTCTCCCAAGTGACAGGGGACAGGACGAGAGGGAATGGCCTCAAGCTCCGCCAGGGGAGATTTAGGCTGGAGATTAGGAGGAGGTTTTTCACGCAGAGGGTCATTGGGCATTGGAATAGGCTGCCCAGGGAGGTGGTTGATTCCCCTTCCCTGGAGGTGTTTAAGGCACGGGTGGATGAGGTCTTGAGGGACTTGGTTTAGTGTTAGATAGGAATGGTTGGACTAGAAGATCCGATGGGTCCCTTCCAACCTGGTTGTTCTGTGATTCTGTGATTCTGTGGTGTAGCACACTGCAATTGCTTCTTCTCCTGAAACAATGAGTCAAGGTAGCTGCAGAGAGAGGATGAGACCTTCACTTTCATTCCTTGATGTTGAAGAGAACTCTTGGTATTTACTTAAGGAAAGTAATTTGAGAGAGACACAAAGCTGTAAATCTTCATAATGTCGTTGCGGGATGAGAGCCAAAAAAGTTTCTCAGCTGTGTCTGTGTGAGGTCCCAGTTCATCTAACCGGGGTATTTGCTTCACTGCTGAAGACAGTAATATCATGCCCTGTCCCATGAGCTAGCTGGTCCAGGACACATGCTAGGGAAGACTGGGAGATGAAGGATGCTGTAGCCATGGCTGAGTAACAGGAGGTTTAGCAGCACAGGTAGAGTTAGATGAGCTCCAGCTGCATCTTGCTTATCCTACTTGATTGCAGCCTCGCTGGGTTCATTTGTTCTTTGTCACAGAATCACAAAAGCAAGGAATGGTTTGGATTGGAAGGGACCTTAAAGCTCACCCAGTTCAAATCTTCTACCATGGGCATGGACACTTTCCACTGGATCAGGTTGCTCAAAGCCTCATCCAGCCTGGCCTTGAACAACTCCAGGGGTGGTGTGTCCATGGCATCCCTAGAATTATTTTTAGCAGGTGATGAGGATGGGGTCTGTAAGACTCATGAAACATTGAAGCACATAGCATTGGCCCATTGGAAACCCTGAAGAATAAAAGGAGGTGGGTGCCGGGGCTTCTCTGCCGCATGGAGCGAGTGACTGTGTCTCTTTGAGGGACAGCTTGATGCACAGCATTATAACCACAGAGAGGAAAATCTTTGCTCTCCTGCTATGATTGCTGATATGGTATTGGATTGTGTGTCAGGTCACACCTATTGATCACAGCAGGCTAAAAAAGAAACAACCCATAAGTAACTCCTGACAACCCCTGCTGTGCCAGAAATCCTGAAAAACAGGACTCTTGGGAAAGCTGGTTTTGGTATTTTTCTGTCCCCTTTTCCCTGCA
Source organism: Coccyzus lansbergi (assembly GCA_033558105.1). Lineage (NCBI taxonomy): Eukaryota > Metazoa > Chordata > Aves > Cuculiformes > Coccyzidae > Coccyzus > Coccyzus lansbergi. The sequence continues at coordinate 115,510 of JAUMJK010000275.1, forward strand.
AAACGCTTGGGACAGGCTTGATTTAGGCCAGATGACTGGGGCTCATTAATTGTTTTTTCAGGTATTTTTGTAGCAAGGGATGAGTTGCTTGTTGCATAATCCAGCCCTTCCTGAGGAGCACCAGCTCCACTGGGATGGGGCATTGCTACTGATGTTCAGCCCTGTGCTGCTCCCATGTCTGCTCTCTCTCTGCTGCTGAGACTGGTAGGTGGGCAGACGGTTAAGACAAGAAGGCAAAGGCAACTCTCCTGTTCCTTCACCAAACCTAGTCATTTCTTGTGCTGAATCTGGCCTTTGAATTAATGAAACCGCAGGGGTTTTGGCAAAAAGAACTGTAATAAATGCATTCCAAGAAGGCTAAGGGGGGTAATTTTGGCTTGTGCTTTCGTAGGGAATCATAGAATCATAGAATCACCAGGTTGGAAGAGACCCACTGGATCACTGAGTCCAACCATTCCTATCAAAGACTAAACCATGTCCCTCGGCACCTTGTCCACCTGTCCCTTAAACACCTCCAGGGAAGGTGACTCAACCCCCTCCCTGGGCAGCCTCTGCCAGTGCCCAATCACCCTTTCTGGGAAAAATTTTTCCTAATGTCCAGCCTGAACCTCCCCTGGCAGAGCTTGAAGCTATTCCTTCTTGTCCTGTCCCCTGTCACTTGGGAGGAGAGCCCAGCTCCCTCCTCTCCACAACCTCCTTTCAGGTAGTTGTAGAGAGCAATGAGGTCTCCTCTCAGCCTCCTCTTCTCCAAGCTAAATACCCTCAGCTCTCTCAGCTGTTACTCATAAGGTCTGTTCTCCAGCCCCTTCACCAGCTTCGTTGCTCTTCTCTGGACTCACTCCAGAACCTCAAAATCCTTCTTGTGGTGAGGGGCCCAGAACTGAGGAGACTCAGCCCCAGATGGTGCTGGGGTGGAAAAGCAAATCATGGTCCCTGCAGAATACCAAGGACATCTCTCCAAAGCCTCTGCCAGGATATCATGATGGGAAGGGTCAAGAGGGTGAAAGAGATGCTGTGGGAAGCAACAATGTGTGCAGTGCTAAGGGGTGCAAACAAGGTGAAAGGGGCAGACAGACACAATTTTGCCCTGAAGGGAAAAACTTTGGGTGCTGGTCCATGGGATGCTCAATATGACCCAGCGATGTGTGCTCGCAGGCCAGAAGGCTGATGGTATCCTGGGCTGCATCAAAAGCAGTGACCAGCAGGGTGAGGAAAGGGATTCTGCCCCTCTGCTCTGCTCTTGTGAAACTTCACACAGAGGGTCATTGGGCATTGGAATAGGCTGCCTAGGGAGGTGGTTGATTCACCTTCCCTGGAGGTGTTTAAGGCATGGGTGGGTGAGGTGCTGAGGGACATGGGTTAGTGTTTGATAGGAATGGTTGGACTCGATGATCCCATGGGTCCCTTCCAACCTGGTTGTTCTATGATTCTATGATTCACCTGCAGTCCTGCATTCAGTTGTGCACAGGAAGGACATGGATCTGTTGGAGTTAGAATAGACAACACCACAAAGATTATCTGGGGGCTGGAGCACCTCCTGTACAAGGACAGGCTGGGAGAGTTGGGGTTGTTCAGCCTGAAGGAGAGAAGGCTCCAGGGAGAACTTAGAGCAGCTTTCCTGTGGTGAAAGGGGCTACAGCAAAGCTGTCAGGGGCTCTTGATCAGGGACTGCAGGGATGGGATGAGGGGGAACAGTTTTCAGGTAAAGGAGGGGAGATTTGAGTTAGATTTTAGGAAGAAATATTTTCCTGTGAGGGTGATGAGGCCCTGGCACAGGCTGCCCCGAGTTGCCCCAGTCCTGAAGGTGTTCAAGGCCAGGTTGGATGAGGCTTTGAGGAACTTGATCCATAAAGCTTTGATTGATGCTCCTCCGGATCCCACATGCTCTCTGTGGGCTGACTGTGGTGAGGGACACGTGAGAAGGGGAGACAGCCAGGCACCATGCCTGTCCTCCCCCAAGCCTCTTTCTTCTTCTCTTCCTCCCCCTCTTTCTTGTTTTTTCATGACAGGGAAAAAAATGCCCTCTGCATAATGGTGATTCGGCCAACAGGTCAAGTCAAGCATGATGGATTTCATTTTCGAGCTGGGGTCAGGCGGTAAATTGCCTTAATGCTGCTGGCATGAAGATCACTGTGCTGAGAGGTTCTTGCAAATGAGTTCCCCTGGCACCACCCAGACCAATCTTTTCTGCGGGAGGAACACCTTGGGTTGTTGTGGGGCTCAGGGACCTGGCCAGAAGCAAAAGCAGCTTTGAGAGTAGCACCATACTTGTAACTCATGGCCTGGGGGTGTTTCTTACTTTCTAAGGGGCTGCTGCAACAAGCTTAATTGATATATGAGTTCTCTCTGCTGCCAAAGTCTCTGCAACAGGGTGCACTGGGTCCTACATTTCCATTGTAGGAAGAAGACGGCACAAAATGATTTTGCTAGAGGAAAAGAGGTCCAAAGGGGGCCAGGAGCTGCAGGTCACCTCCAGGGAGTGAGGCTGGTGCTCATAGAGCTCCAGGAGAAACCCAGACCTGGTTGTGAACCCAAGAAATAAATCCATCCCATTGCAGAACGATGGAGAGTCAGCCAGGGAGGGGAAAGTTTATTTAGAGAAACAACCGTGGGCTGCCTGCCCACATCAGGCTTTCAGCTGATGATCTGCACGTGCCATATTTGGGGGCGGTTGGGGGAAGTAGTCCACTATTATAAGCTTTGCAGCATCTCCACCAAATCCTGCTGAAGCCTGGGGAGGGCTTGATCCAGCAGGATCCAACCTCTAGCGTCACCTTGCCTGACCTTGGCAAAATCAAGAGACAATTTCATGGCATGTTACCCTCTTTTCTTCCAGGGCTGCAGCCTTGAAGCACCCAGCACTGATGGGAAACACTAAGAAGTCCTGAGAAACCAGGCCCTTTCAAGGATTACCCAAGATTTTGAACGTGCCACATACGCCCTGAGCCTCTTCTGCCAGGGCAGGCAGGGAAAAGGTGGCAAAAGGCTGTGCTGAAGGGAGGACTTCCACGGAGAGGATGGAGATGTGCAGGTTCACCCACTCTTGAGCAGGGTGCAGTCCAAAACATCAATGATTCTTGGGATTAAAGGTGATCTGTGTGCTGAATCCATTCCCTTTACGCTTCTCATCCCTACAGACACGGCCAGCACGTGCCAGCGATGTGAATCAGCACGAGATAATCCATCTCTTTCCTTCTCCATTTCTGCCTCTGTTAAACATCCCCCGCTCTGGGGAAGGCTCTGTCCACAGTAATTAAGGTGGATGGATCTCCTGTAGCAAAGGGCATTTCCTGGCTCGTTAGCGCAGGGGAGGACTCAGCAAGGGCATCTCTTCGATTGCCCTGGGAGAGGATGCAGCAAAATGGAATGGTTGGACGCGATGGTCCGATGGGTCTTTTCCATCCTAGTGATTCTGTGATTCTATGAAAACCAGTGCTGGGTATCCCAGGAGGTTCTGCAGCTGTGGGGTGCCAGGCATTCAAATACATGGGTGGAGACACATGGAGCCAATGTTCTTGAAGTTTTTGGGGTACCTTGCTCAGCTGTTCTTTGGGGTCAACCCCATCTGCTCACATTGAAGCAGTGCGGGAGCTTTAGTGCTAGCTTGTGCTTGCATGTGGGAGGGACGTCTGTCCTCATCGTTGCAAGGATTGAGACCTTTCTCTGTGGGTTGATTTGGTCTGTCTTCACAGAATCACAGAATCACAGAACAACCAGGTTGGAAGGGACCCATCGGATCTTCTAGTCCAACCATTCCTATCTAACACTAAACCAAGTCCCTCAAGACCTCATCCACCCGTGCCTTAAACACCTCCAGGGAAGGGGAATCAACCACCTCCCTGGGCAGCCTATTCCAATGCCCAATGACCCTCTGTGTGAAAAACCTCCTCCTAATCTCCAGCCTAAATCTCCCCTGGTGGAGCTTGAGGCCATTCCCTCTTGTCCTGTCCCCTGTCCCTTGGGAGAAGAGGCCAGCTCCCTCCTCTCTACAACCTCCTTTCAGGTACTTGTAGAGAGTAATGAGGTCTCCTCTCAGCCTCCTCTTCTCCAGGATAAACAACCCCAGCTCTCTCAGCCGCTCCTCATAAGGCCTGTTCTCCAGCCCCTTCACCAGCCTCGTTGCTCTTCTCTGGACTTGCTCCAGAGCCTCAACATCCTTCTTGTGCTGAGGGGCCCAGAACTGGACACAGTATTCAAGGAGCAGTCTCACCAGTGCTGAATACAGAGGGAGAATCACCTCCCTGGACCTGCTGGTCACACCATTTGTCTTGTTGGAGCTGAAGTGTGTGTTACTGTCCCAGATAGCTGCAGCTCTTCTCAGCATCCCGTGGGTGTACGCTTGCTGGGCTGCAGCAGGAAGGGTTGAGATGGGAGGGATGAACAGCTGTCAGGAATTAACACGTGCCCAGCAGGACCAAAGAATGTGCTGCAGCAGCACTGTGGGATGTGGGACCAGGACCTGAGCATGTGAACTTCTCCCGGATGCCAACATTTCCTGTGAACCCCCCCACGTGGAACCCTGTGTCCAGCTCTGTAATCCTCACTATAAGAAGGATATAGAGCTTTTGGAATGGATCCATAGGAAGCCATGAAGATGATGTGAGGGCTGGAGCACTTCCTATATGAGGACAGGTTGAGAGTTTGGTTTGTTCAGCCTGGAGAAGAGAAGGCTCCAAGGAGACCTTAGAGAGGACTTCCAGTATGTGAAGGGAGTTGGGGAGGGGTCTTTTACAAGGGCCTGGAGTGATAGGATGAGGAGGAATGGCTTTAAATTGGAAGGGAGAAGATTTAGTTAGACATTGGGAAGAAATTCTTCCCAATGATGGTGATGAGGCCCTGGGACAGGTTGCCCAGAGAAGCTGTGGCTGCCCCATCCCTGGAGGCGTTCAAGGCCAGGTTGGATGAGACTTTGAACAACCTATTCCAGTGGGAGGTGTCTCTGTCCATGGCAGGGGATTTGGAACTGGATGATCTATAGGGTCTCTTCCAATCCAAACCATTGTATGATTTTTGGAAGACAATGGCTGTTCACCCCTCACTCATATCTGGCACCTGCAAACCTCACCACAGCTTGTCTAGAAATTGAGTCCTGTTGAGGCAGGTCCAGTGCTGTGGCTTGATAGCACTCGGAGCTGCTTGTCCTTGCTCCTCTCAGCCTTGCAGCTCTAGGAGCTGGAGGAAGGATGCTGAAGGACCTGCCAACCTCACCCAACCAGGCTCTCTTGAACCGAGCAGGGAAGCTTTGAAAATACATTCACTTCATTGTTTGCTTAAAAAGCTTTCTTTAGTATTGCCTCTGAGCCTCCTTGCTACCTTGCATTGCAGTTCTTGCTCACGCCGCACCTCTCAGCCAGTGCTGCTGGTCCTTCATCCCTTTCCTCATGCCTCTCTCTGCAAGGATGCTCGACAATGTGCCCTGGGTAAACCTCCCAGGAACCATTCTCTAAGGAATGAATCCAAGAAGGATTTCATACTTCAGCATCTTAACTGAAATGAGATTCCTGTCCTCCCCTCCCCTTGCTCACCAACTGGTTCAGGCTCCGTCAAGGGCACACGGTTAATGGCTTTCCTGGCCCAATGCTCTGGACTCTGCATCCCTGATAAACTGCACTCATTCCTTTAATTAAATGTCAAGAGATGCGGGTTTGGTGTTATTTTTTTTTTTTTATTTTTTAGAGCCCTGTACCTGGAAAGATTCACAGAGAGATCACAGTGTGGTGAGGAGGTAGGAATGTTTTGTGGAATCAAAATTGAGAAAATTTTAGAGGAGATGAGAATCATCAGAGAATGATACAGAATCAGAGCACAGCATTAAATTTGTCCTGGCTGTGCCCAGACCTGTGCTGTGCTTCCCACCTCACCTATGAACATCAATGAATGTCACAATGTCTTTTGAATGTGGATGAAAACCCATGTCTCGAGTCTTTCATGTGATGAAATCATTAAGGCCCCTAGATGAGATCAGAAAGCAGCACAACTAAAACTGATAAATGCTTATGGCCAGCCCACATCTGCTGGAAATACTTTAAGTTGTTTAGTTTCAAAGATCTACTAAAACCAGCCACCTCCATGCTTAAAGTGCAGCTCCTTCGTCTCCAAATTGATGAACAGTCCTGAGGCATCATCCCCAGGGGAAACCAACCCCAACTCTTATCAGCGTGGATTGTCCTGAAGGACCAAAACTGCTTCTGTGTAGTAAAGACCTGACTGACACAATCCTTCAGAGGTTTGGGTAGATGCTATCAGCCTTAATTTTTTCTCCATACTGAGCCCTCTGAAGTCATCTACTTTCCTGCATGCTTCCTTATTAAAGATGTCCTTTAAAAAGCACGGTGACGGCTGTGGAGAGATGCCAGATGTACTTTCTTTCAGCTGATGGAGGGCTGGATGCCGAGCGCTGGCACTCCCAAAGGAGGCATTTGGATGTTCCTGTACAATTTGTCCTCACGAGGAGGCTTGAAGGTGAAGCAGGAGAGGAGGCAGCGCAGCAGGGAGCCGCAGACAGGATGGAGGGCAGGACACATTCATTACATCCACCTTCCCATGGTGTGTCCATTTCTGGAATCTTCAACATAAGAAGGAGAAGGAACTGTTGGAGCAGGTCCAGAGGAGGCCGTGGAGATGATCTGAGGGCTGCAGCATCTTTGCTATGAGGAGAGGCTGAGAGAGTTGGGATTGTTCAGCCCAGAGAGGCCCCAGGAAGGCCTTAGAGCAGCCTTCTAGTACCCGGAGGGGCTCCAGAAAAGCTGGGGAGGGACTTTTTACAGGGACCTGGAGTGACAGGACAAGGGGAAATGGTTTTAAATTGGAAGAGCCTGGTCCAATGGGAGATGATCATTGAATCACTAGATTGGAAAAGACCTTCGAGATCATCATCTCCAACCATACCTGTCCACTACTAAATCATATCCCCAATCACCACATCTACATGTATTTCAAACACCTCCAGGGATGGGGACTCAAACACTTCCTTGGGCAGCCTCTGCCAGTGCCTTTACCCTCCTGGGAATCTCAGCCGTACCCAGCCTTGATGAAGTTGCTCCTTCTCCTCAGTGCATTTTGGGGTCTTTGGCTCTCTGGGAGGCACCCCCATGCAGTTCCTCTGGTGGGATCTCATTATGTGACGAGCTGAACATCTGGATTAAAATAGATCAAATAGTCACTAAATCCTAAATAAGCCTGAGAGCTCAGCAGCTGCCATATGCTTCCTACTGACAAGCTAAAAAAATTATCTCCTTGCCATTAGCTCACACGGCATGCAGTGCAGTGCTTTCTTCTTCTCCAGGCCAGCTGGGAGAGCTAACCTTCCCGCTCTTCCTCCTCAGCCAACCCTGTTCTGACCATCTTTTGAACGAGCAGCCTGAGGCTCCTCTTAGGCAGAGATGTCTGAGGGCACACGTCACGTCTGAGCTCTATTAACTAGAAAATGGGTGGGCACTTACCCTGCTGTGCAGATAATTTGCTGCTAGTAATTAAAGAAACACTAATAATAATGAGGAGAGGGGATTGAAAAAGAAAGAAACCCAGAGCTTTGTTGTTCAGCATTCATGCTTGGCTCAGACAGGGGTCCAACTACCAAAAAATCCTGTAGCAACATGGTAGATATTAATGTTTTGTTGCCTGTATCGTTGTGGGGCCAAGAGGGGGTCTGGTGGCCTCAAAGTGCAGCTCCTTCTTGCTTGGAGAATGTGGAGGATCACGGAATCATAGAATCATCAGGTTGGAAAAGACCCATCAAATCATCGAGTCCAACCATTCCTATCAAACACTAAACCATGTCCCTTGGCACCTCATCCACCCGTCTTTTAAACCCCTCAGCCGTTCTTTATAAGGCCTGTTCTCCAGCCCCTTCACCAGCTTCATTGCTCTTCTCTGGACTCGCTCAAGAGCCTCAACATCCTTCTTGTGGTGAGAGGCCCAGAACTGAACACAGGATTCAAGGAGCGGCCTCACCAGTGCCGAGGATGGAATGGACCCAAGTATATTGCAGATGCAAGAGGATGCAGGACCTGCAGAGATGCTGCTCTTCCCTGGGCTTCACACAAGCTGCCTCTACACTGGCTCTGCAGCCTCATAGAGCTGCTCCGCACAGGAGAGGACAATCTGTGACCTGTTTGAACTCCGTGGCTGGGGGGTAGCTGGTTCTGCTGATGCCACAGGTGTGAGTTTTGCTCCATGAGTGACTCACGGATATAGGTTTTCACATCATTTTTATGACCTGGTAGCACAGAAAACATGGAAGGCGTCCCTGCCCACGGCAAGGGGGTTGGAACTGGATGAGTTTTAAGATCCCTTCCAACACAAACCATTCTGATTCTATGAAAACAAGGTGCAACCATTGCCTTTAGGTCACAAACCTTGTTTATCTTAGGAGGACAAGGGCTGAGGTCTTGTGAGGTCTTGGCAGACTTGTCCTGGCTGGAGCTGTTTTTAGCCAGTTTGAGCCGTAACAGCCTATTGCCCAATGGTCAGATGAGTGTTGCTGGCTGTGACAGCCAATCTGCCCTGCGGTCAGATGATGAGCATCAAGCCTTAGCTATGCTTTTTTGCAATTGTGTGGTTTCACTTGAAAAACATTCTACCAGTCAGTAAAGGTCTAAAACAAAAATATAAGGGATCCTTGTATAACCCCATCTGCTGGCTGGTAAGACAGAAGCGTCCGCAGTAGGTTGCCTGATGAGGTATGAAAATAGCACCAGTGACCTCCAACCCCAAAGAAGGCACCCTCAGCACCTCCAGCAAAATATTTGGGGTGCTAGTGCCTTGCCATGGTCACTCTGAGGAAGGGTGAGATGGCTGGAGATGGTTGGAAGTCTGTGTAGAACAAAACTACGCTGCAGGTTGATAGCTGGCTGAACATGAGCCAGCAGTGTGGCCAGGTGGCCAAGAAGACCAACAGCATCCTGGCTCGTATCGGCAGTGGTGGAGCCAGTAGGACCAAGGAAGCAGTCGTCCTCCTGGACTCACAATGTGAATCCTGGGTTCAGTTTTGGGTCCTTCACTCCAAGAAGGACATTGAAGGACTGGAGCACATACAGAGAAGGGAATTTAGCTGGGGAAGGGGCTGGAGAGCGTGGGTTATGGGGAGTGGCTGAGGGACCTGGGGTTGTTTAGCCTGGAGTAAAGGATGCTGAGGGTTGACCTTGTTATTCTCTTCAGCTCCCGGAAAGGAGGTTGTAGCAAGGTGGGTGCTGGTCTCTTCTCCCAGATAACAAGCAATAGGAGAAGAAATGGCCTCAAGCTGCACCAGCAGAAGTTTAGATTGGATATTAGGAAAAATCTCTTTACTGAAAGAGTGGCGAAGCTTTGGAAGAGGCTTCCCAGGGAAGTGGTGGAGCCTCCATCCTTGGAGTTGTTAAAAACAAGGTGTAGATGTGGCACTTTGCAACATGGTTGAGTAGGCACAGTGATGTTGGGCTAGTGATAGGACTGGATGATCATAGAGGTCGTTTCCAACCTTAACGATTCTATGATTCTAATCATAATTGCATTATTAATGGAAATTAGCAGTAACTGGATAATTTGGACACTACATGTTGGTCTCATTGCAATGAGGCTAACAAAAATGACTTGCTTGATTGTGATTTGATTTTTAATGAAACTAATGCTAAACTACCTGCTTTGTGTGTAAGACCCACTCCCTTTTTTGCCTGAGTGTAGCACTTCAAAGGCGATATTTGGGGAATGTCGTTGGCTTCCCTGCAGGGAAAAAACAGGACAGCTCATGACCTAGGCTGGCTGGAGAAGGTCTTCCTCCTTCTCTGCCTCCTTCTCCCTCCCAGGGCCAGGTTTGAGGGAGAGGAGGATGGTGGTGACTGAGCTTTTCATTGCATGCACTGCTTACTATTCAGTGATAATGAGATCAATGGGAGTGCGAGTTTGTCCCACTAGTGTCTCCTTCCCTCCATCCCCCATGATCACGGTGGCCCCAACCCACGTCTGGAAGTGAAGGACGCACATAGCAGCATGTGTGCAAGAATTCACAGGGGTCAAATCCTGCTGGTGGAGGTCAGAGGGCCCTATTTGGTACTTCTGGTCAGAGGGAAGGACAAGATATTCATCTCCAGGATGCACAGCCTGGAGGAACCAGCTCTCCATTTGTGGAAACATCTCCGTAGGTCATTTATTTTGCAGAAAAGCTTTTTTTTTTTTGCTGTGGGAGGGGCTGGTTGTGCTGTGATAGTGTGGGGTCTGCATGCTCCTTTTTCCTTCTGGGTGAGATTTCATGATTATACAAGCTGATTTCCCAGCTCTTTCGGAGGGGAAATGAGGGGGCAGGAGAGGAAATGACAAACCCTAGGAGGGGGATTGCTAACCGAGGAACACCTTCTGGCTTTGTTTCGACTGCTGAATGCCTTCCTCCCCCCTGCCCTGTTAGCTTTTCTTTTTTGCATCCTGGGAAAGGCCTGAATTTTGGGCCAGGGAAAGCACTGGGGGAAGGAGTGGGGTGATGGGGGAAGGGATGCAGCCTCTTGCGCCTCCGGTCCTGTCTGTTTGTGGCTGATCCCTTTGCCGCTTGGGGTGATGGTGATGTGAGGCGACACTTGACTGTGTGGAGCGGGGAGATTGCAGCCCCCTGCCAGCCTCTCCCCCTCCCGCAGCACCAGGGCTGAGCCGACGTTGCCCAAGGAGCTGCTCCCACTGTCTTGATCAACACCCCACGTCCCACGGCCAGACCTCCAGCTTGGGTTGATGCCGTCTGAGATGGTGCAGAGATCTGGCGTGTGATGGAGGAGGTGATACAGGGCTGGAAAAAAAAAACCCTACAGCCACTTGCTGGTGAAGAATCATCCCTTGGATGGGGGTGTGCAGTGCTGGAGGGCAGGAGAGTTTCTGGGATTGGGACTTGTGAATGGCAGATAGGCTGAGGGAGATACACCCAGTAGCTGAGGGTGAAAGGTGCCTCCTCAGCCATTTCCAGCCTTCCCTTCTTCATCCTTTGCTTCTCATTCTCTGTCCTCAGCTTCCCTTTACTCATACTTTCCTTCTCATTCTACATCCTCAGCCTTCCTTTATCCATTCTCAGCCCCACTTTATCCATCACCAACCTCCCCTTCTCCATCCCCAGCTTCCCCTTCTCCGTCCCCAGCTTCCCTGTCTCCATCCCCAGCCTCCCATTCCCAATCCCCTGCCTTTCCCTCTCTATTCCCTGCCTTTCCTTCTCCACCACAGCTTCCCTTTCTCCATCCCCAGCCTCTCACTCCTTCTTCTTGCCCCGTACTTGGGAAAATCCTGCAATGTTCAACTGCCTTGAGCTTGACTCGGCTCCATAAACCCAGCCCTACAGGACACCCAGCTCTGCGCTCTGGGGCTTAGCTCAGTATCAACCCTCTGCACTGAAGCCTGGAGGCAGGAAGAGCAAGAAAGGAGCCTCTGTGTGTCCCCTTCCTACCCAAACTCAGGGCCAAGGGAACCTGAAAACACCACCTGCCCAAAACAGACATGATTTCTCACCCCCAGAATGAGAAGACACAGGGCAAAGGACATGACCTAGTTTTTGATGGCAGCATTTAATATTTCCCCTGCAAGGCAAGCCAGCTTCCTCTCCCTCCTGCTTCTCGTCTGAGCAGCCAGACTGGGCTGGCCCATCGCCTTCCTGGGGCTTAAGAGCTCATCGGCATGGGATGGAGGGGAAAATGTGACTGTGCAGGCTCATCAGGAGCCCAGATGTGCTGCTGATTCATCCGCTAATTGCGTAAGCTCCGGTCTTGCAGTCGCTCGCTCCACTGGGAGCCGTGCAGGGAAGCATCTGGTTCCTACCTGTTGTGCACCATGAAAGGGGCTGTAGAGGGAGACCACCCTCCATGGGGATGGGGAGAAGGACCACCCGCTGGTCAAGCTACATTGTAGACAGGGGCAGAGGGCTCAGGATGGGGTGCAGCAAGGGGACATGATCCCTAGAAACCACAGCAGTAAGAAGAATGGATCTGCTGGAGGGTGGGGAGGCTCCAAATGGTTCTGAACAGGTTGGACCGCTGGGCGGAGTCCAATGGCATGAGGTTTAACATGGCCAAATGTTGGGTCCTGCACTTGGGGCACAACAACCCCAAGCAGTGCTGCAGACTAGGAGAAGTCTGTCTAGAAAGCTGCCTGGAGGAGAAGGATCTGGGGGTGTTGATTGACAGCGACTGAACATGAACCAGCAGTGTGCCCAGGTGGCCAAGAAGGCCAAAGGCATCTTGGCTTGGATCAGAAACAGTGTGACCAGCAGGTCCAGGGAGGTTCTTCTCCCTCTGTACTCAGCACTGGTGAGGCCACTTCTTGAATCCTGTGTTCAGTTCTGGGTCCCTCACCACAAGGAGGATGTTGAAGCTCTGGAGTGAGTCCAGAGAAGAGCAACAAGGCTGGTGAAGGGGCTGGAGAACAGGTCTTATGAGGAGCAACTGAGAGAACTGGGGTTGTTTATCCTGGAGAAGAGGAGGCTGAGGGGAGACTTCATTACTCTCTACAAGTACCTGAAAGGAGGTTGTAGAGAGGAGGGAGCTGGGCTCTTCTCCCAAGTGACAGGGGACAGGACAGGGGTAATGGCCTCAAGCTGCACCAGTGAAGTTTAAGACTGGATATCAAGAAGAAATTTTTTCACAGAAAGGGTCATTGGGCATTTGAATAGGCTGCCCAGGGAGGTGGCTGACTCACCTTCCCTGGAGGTGTTTAAGGGATGGGTGGATGAGGTGCTGAGGGACATGGTTTAGTGTTTGATAGGAATGGTTGGACTCGATGATCCGATGGATCTTTTCCAACCTGGTGACTCTATGAGGCTATTTGATTCTAAGAGGTGAATGAACTGGAAAAGACAGCATTGTTGTACCATAGCTGGTGGGAACCAGGGGACCAGAACCAGAAGAACACAAGAAAGGCAGTCAGAGGTTGCCAAAACAGTCCTCCCAGTGCTTTGTTTGTAACCCAAAGGGGAGTTTAGCCAGTATGATTTGACCCAGGGGCACTCGCCAAGGGAGAAATTTCTATGGGATGCTGCATGTGCTCCTTTAGGTAATCATGTGGATATAATTTGATTATTCCTTCCTAGATGTTTAGCATCACAAAGGGAAAAGCTGCCTCCAAGCTGAGCCTTTGGAGCCACTGCTGTGAGACAGGTCTGGGAGAAGAAGGGTCAGAAACTGTGCTGGAGAGGCTGCAGCACAATTTATGGCCATTTCCCCTTGTCCTATTACTAGATACATGGGTGAAGAGACCAACACCCACATTGCCACAACCTCCTTTCAAGTTGCTGCATAGAGTGATAAAGTCTCTATTCAGCCTCCTCTTCTCCAGGCTAAACAACCTCAGGTCCCTCAGCTGCTCGTCATGATCCTTGCTTTGGGCTTTTGGCTTTTGTAGGCTGGTGTTCACGATGATGAGCAAGACCTTGGTCAACCCTTTGAGGAGGCCACCTCAACATCTCATGGGAAGCAGGTCCTAAATTAAAGTCACCATGCAGGGGAGAGGCCATGCAAATGTTGATTCTGGCCGTAGCAAGAGGGGAAAACCACCCTTCAGTGTTGGAGTTACTGGATGTGCTCATAGAGAAGGGGGTGCTGGAGCCAGCTGTGCCCTCCTGCATTTCCAAGGGGAGGGAGGAGGCTTTTTCTTTTGAGAGGAGCAAAAGAAATGGCTCAGTGAGTCATCCGGGACCCAGAGAAGCGTTCAGCTTAGCTGGGGGTTTAGCACGATTATAAGCGGCTTTAGAAGCAGCGAATGCAGGAGTCGCACACGCACAAAAAGTCAGGAAGAAAAAACAAACAGTGTCAGTGGTTATGTAAGGGATCAGAGTTGCTGAAGTGTCAGCTGCCTGCCGTGTGCTCCCTGGGGTCTTCCACTGCCCAGATGGTCTTTTAGTCCATCCTTAGAGCATCTTATTAAGGATTTTGAGAGAATATTCGGAGAATGGACAAGGAACCACTCTTTAATGGCCTCTACCAGGAAACTAGAGCTTGGGATCAAATGACTCAAGTCATGGTAGTGTAGGGCAAGCCCATCATGGGTACAGCTAAAGCAGGGAATTATTGCTGCAGGATGTTGCAAATACAAAAATCATAGCAAGATAGAATTGTTCTGATTGAAAAAGTCCTCTAAGACCATCAAGTCCAACCATCAACACAATACCACAGTGCCTACTGAACCATAGAATCACAGAACCACCAGGTTGGAAGAGACCCGTTGGATCATCGAGTCCAACCATTCCTATCAAACACTAAACCATGTCCCAAACCACCACTTCTACACAGTTTTTGAAAACCTGCGGGGTGATAACTCCACCACTTCCCTGAGCAGCCTCTTCCAATGCTTCAGCACTCTTTCAGGAAAGAATATTTTCTTAATATCCAATCTAAACCTCTACTGGTGCAGCTTGAGGCCATCTCCTGGCCTCTTCACTATCACTGAGTGAAGAGACCAGCACCCTCCTCGCTGCAACCTCTTTTTCAGAAGCTGTAAAGAGCAATACATGGATCCCAAAACTCCAGCACGTGAGCAACAAAAAAAAGTGCATTCACCCGAAGTTCCCACCTGTGCCTTAGGAAGTGTTTGTGTTTGAAGTTGTTGGGTGCTGGGAGGGAACTTCTCCAGGGCAATTCGATTTTCTTGCTTGCTCTTTTCTGCTCTCCACAGGATGAACAAGCCATCATTTTGCCACAGTTTGTCCTCTGCTGTGTTGTAGGACACAGAGGGCAGAAGAGGAGGCTGAGAGGAGACCTCATTGCTCTCTACAAGTACCTGAAAGGAGGTTGTAGAGAGGAGGGAGCTGGGCTCTTCTCCCAAGTGACAGGGGACAGGACAAGAGGGAATGGCCTCAAGCTCTGCCAGGGGAGATTTAGGCTGGAGATTAGGAGGAAGTTTTTCACACAGAGGGTCATTGGACATTAGAATGGGCTGCCCAGGGAGGTGGTTGATTCACCTTCCCTGGAGGTGTTTAAGGGATGGGTAGATGAGGTCTTGAGGGTCATGGTTTAGTGTTTGATAGGAATGGTTGGACTAGATGATCCGATGGGTCTCTTCCAACCTGGTTGTTCTATGATTCTATGATTCTGTGTGGTCGTGTATGTAGTTGCTATATCGATAGTTGAGCCTTTTTTGGGGTAAAGACCCCCTATGATGTTCCCCACACCAGTGTCCATGAGAGCTGCCCACCTGTGTGATGCTCACCTGCCCCTCCCAGCCGTTATCCGTGAATCTGTTGGATTTGGTGGAGGAATAGGGAGAAGCCTGACTCGAGATCATCCCAGAGAGTGGTTGCAGGGCTCGGGGTAGCTCTGTCCCCATTAGGACGGCACCCATGAGGCACCAGGTCCTCCAAGGCTGCATCTTGGGAAGAGAAGCAGCAGGTCAGCTCAAGCACATTCGCAGCAAATACCAATGAGATGTTAGCAAAGTTCACCAAAGGTAGCCAGAACAACATGTGCTGCAGCCTGTCTCACAGAAACCTGCTCCAGGAAAGACTCACGGAGCCTGCCCTCTGTGCTTACTGCTTTTTTTGTTTTTCCATACATCTATTTAAAAGATTAATTTCTCTGGCTGGAAAGTTTGTGAAACCCTCAGCCACGGCTGTTGCCTCACATCACTGTTTGATTTGGCCAGCGATGCAGAGCAGCAATAGCATCCTGACTTCATCTGGATCCGCTTGCCTCACAGTGACGCCCATAAATAGAAGAAGGTTGGGGATGGGTGGAGGGATCTGCATAGAAACCCAGCACAGCCGGACCAGAAACCACTTCTGACTGGCCTGTGACAGGCCCACTCTGGGCTGCAAGACTTGCCTTTCATTCAGAGAGTGGCTGACTCTAGAGAGAAGTGATAAGAGATTGGATATAACGGTGGTGAAACAATGAGGGTGGTGAAACACCTGTACATGTCGCCCAGAGAGGTAGTGGAGGCTCCATCCCTGGAAAGATTCAAGGTCAGCTTGGATGGGGCTCTAAGAAACCTGATCTGGTTAAAGATGTTCCTTCTGGTTTGGTCTAGATGGGCTGTAACTGTCCCTTCCAACCCAAAGTATTCTACGATTCTGTGAAATAAGAGCTGAAGTACATGTTTTTTTGCCCTCTGGCCCAGGATTCATAGAATCATAGAACAACCAGGTTGGAAGGGACCCATCGGATCTTCTAGTCCAACCATTCCTAACAAACACTAAACCAAGTCCCTCAAGACCTCATCCACCCGTGCCTTAAACACCTCCAGGGAAGGGGAATCAACCACCTCCCTGGGCAGCCTATTCCAATGCCCAATGACCCTCTATGTGAAGAACTTCCTCCTAATCTCCAGCCTAAATCTCCCCTGGCAGAGCTTGAAACCATTCCCTCTTGTCCTGTCCCCTGTCACTTGGGAGAAGAGTTCTTCTCTTCCTAAAATTCTTCCTTCCTAAAAGGGAAGCACAACTCCAGGAGGTGTGGCATCAAGAAATTAAGCAGCCAGCACCTTTTATAGGAGGTGGAGAGCAGAGACATGACCATGCATGGTCAGTAGAGAGCCTGTAGGGCCACGAGGATAGAATTGCAATGTTTTAGATATAAGAAGTTACCTTAATGACCCCTTCAGGGCTGTGTCAGCACAGGGCAAGTTGTCCTGGGAAGATCTCTCCACCACATCAATGAAGCATTTGTCAGATCCTGATGCACTTTGCTCTGTGCCTCAGTCTCCCCAGTTCTGGAATAGGTTAGAGACATAACCAGTGTGTACTGAAAAATCTGGAAAAACAGCTTTGATGGAAAGTGATGGAGTTTGCTTCACAAGAAGAAAAATAAATCCTTGGGAGGAGATGTTTGCTTTCCACACAGAGTTTCAGCTTTTCATTGAAGCAGAGCCAAAATGTCTCTTTCAGACATGAAAGAGGCCATGAAGAGAAGATTCAGGCCAGCTTCAGAGGCCATGAAAGAAAGATTTCCACTTATCCAGCTAAACAGGAAGGTTTGTGTCCTAAAGCTTCATAAGACATCCCGTTATTTCTAATGTTCTCTATGGAGGAGAGGACGCCTTTGACCACCTAATCTTCCCCCCAACAACATAGAATCATAGAACAACCAGGTTGGAAGAGACCCATTGGATCACTGAGTCCAACCATTCCCATCAAACACTAAACCATGGCCCTCAGGACCTCATCTACCCGTGCCTTAAACACCTCCAGGGAAGGTGAATCAACTACTGCCCTGGGCAGCTTATTCCAATGCCCAATGACCCTCTGTGGGAAAAACTTCCTCCTAATCTCCAGCCTAAATCTCCCCTGGCGGAGCTTGAGGCCTTTACAGTTGTGCTCAGGAAGTCAGGGAGAGCCTTGTCTGAGCATGAACCTGCAGAACAAATTGTCCCTTAACAATGGGACAAATGAAAGAATAGGACAATAATCCTTTAATGATGCCAAAAGACCTGCTGGGCTAATTATATTCTCAAGGTGGCCACTTTGCCTTCAGTGGAAGCTCCTGCCTTGTCGTATATTGCTGCCTAACTTCTACCCCTTGCTCATGTTAATGTTCTTTTCAGTGTCCCAGGCCTCCTCAAGACATCCAAATTTTTTCAGTTTGAAGCCATCAGCTGCTCTGGAGTGTTCTGTGAAATATGATCTTGTTCCTCACTCCCTTTTGCTGCTTTGTTACCAGATCCCATTTTCATGTGGAAGTTTGTCATGACCTTTTGGATGCTCCGACACGTGTTCTTGGCTTCAGTGCCTGGTGAGGATGAGTCAAGTGCCTCCTGCCTCTTGTTTCCTGGATCAGAAGCAGGAATCAGGTCCTGCTTGGTGGAACACAGGCTTATCCTCCCCGAAAAAACGACCTAAGAGGAGTGAGTTAAGTAGTGGCAACCAGCTCTTGGGTGGTGAGAGGAAATGGAGGAGAGGGTCCAAGCAGGTGGGTTGAGGAGTGTGTGGTCCTATGGTTGGTTTTATCCTTCCTGAAGCCTGTTGAGGAGGGATTTTATTAATGCTAAGAGCGGCTTGGCTGCATGCGTATGGAGCTGGCACCCATCTGCTCACACCTGGCCTCGGATGAAATCATCCTCCTGCCGGGGAGGGGGTGCTGATTCAGTTCGTCACGAGTCCTAATTAGACACAACATGCTGTCTGATTAGCACTCATGTTTGGGAGAAAACACTTGGCTGGTTAATAGCCCATGGAGGAATGGAGGGTGGAGGTAAAAAGAAACCCCCATCCCTCTTTGCCAGTGGGGCCAAATCCACCCTGGACAGCATGGCTGAACCTAGGTAGCACCAAGAATGGATCATTGCATCTGCTGGGATGCTTGGTGTTTCTCCTGGCTTCATTTCCATGGCTTTCATATGAAGCCTCACTCATCTTTTCTTCCCTTCCCTTCCCTTCCCTTCCCTTCCCTTCCCTTCCCTTCCCTTCCCATCCCATCCATTTCACTGCAGTCAAGACGGTGTCAAGGAGCTCATTTATTCACGTCCTGGGTGTTGCTGGACCTTATTCCATACCACAAATCAAAGAGTGAGATTTTTCAGGGCTTGTTTATGGGCTGAACACAGACAACGTTTTGGGTTTGGTTATTTTTAGCCCACTTCCCTAAGGATTCCAGGTTTTCTCTCCACAATGTTGCTGCTCAGCCATAGGGTTGGGTGCCCTGAGCAGAGCCGTTCCCTGCAGTCTGAATGAGGTGCCTTGGCCTCATCTTCTCGGTTATGATCATTACAGAACAAGGTTTCCCAGAAAAAGCAGTTGAGAATGAAAACCAAAATTGTTGTCATAAAGGAAAAGTGAGGCTACGGGGGTTTGTCCAATTGCATCAACCCACTCTGGAGTTAATTGTAGTCAATATCCTCTGCAGCTTTCTTAAAGAAAACCTGAATATTTTGATATTTAGAGGGAGTAGGGGGATGGGTTCTGGCTTATTTTGAATGAAAGACTTCCCTGCAGTTTTCAGCAGATGTTGCAGCTGACTCTGTTCATTCACAGCCCTCCTGACTTCCAAAATGTGCAGGTGCGAACAAGCCCATCTCGATTCGGCGGAGACTGGAAACTGCTGCAGCCCACTTGGACGAGAGCATCCTGCAAGTGGTGTGATGCTCGGAGGGTTTGCCGTGACCCCAGTCTGCCCTCATTTCCCCATTTATTATAGCAGCATCACCAGCTGGGAACTCACTCCCGGCCATGCGGGCTGCCCCGTTCCCAGATGCACTGGGAAACCGCAGCTGCCCCGAGTCCCTCAGACTGCAAACAGTCGCTGCAGGAGGTGAGCAGAGCATCAGACTCTGGCAAGCAGGACACGGGGAGACAGGCAGACCACCAGTTTCTATGACAACCAGTTCAGGTGTCACTGATGGAGGGATGCAGGTGGAGATGCCTCCTGGGCCGGGGGTCCAGAGGGGATGGGGATGTTGGCGTTGCTGTGGATCTGCATTTTGCGAGGCAGCAGGGAGACAGCAGCGCTTGTGCTTGAAATCTTTTCTGGCAAATGTCAAAGCGAAGCTGGGAATAGTCTTACACAGCTTGTTTTGTTTGGCTAATCTCAGCAAGTGAGCTCACGTCTCCTGCAAACCTAAGGAGATTGTGTGACAGCAGCCAGCAGGGCTGGGCAAACGGAGTCGGGTGGGCACGGGGAGATGCGCTAATGGTGTCTTTCAAGTCGGGAAGACCCCGTGGCTTCCCAGGACCTGGTGGGACCACATGGCCTTTTCCCAGCGCTAGCTCTGGCTCACTGGTCCATGCAGGCTCAAAGAGCCTCCAGCTTCCACTGGGACTGCGGCTCTTAATAGGCTGCCTGAATCTGGGCCAAAATGTTTTCCTAGCTGCTGAAGAACCCAGACGCTCTCCTGGGAAGGTGGAGAGGGAGGAGGAGCTAAGCAGAGATAATTCCAGACTCCAGCAGAGCCTGTGTTTTGACTGTGCGTGACTTCTGAGATCCTCCTCCTGCCTTGGCCTCCTTCAGCATCTTATCCTGACCTGCTGCCAGAGACACTGAAGGATCCCTCCTCTACCTGAGGGATCGTTACTCTCTACAAGTATCTGAAAGGAGGTTGTAGAGAGGAGGGAGCTGGCCTCTTCTCCCAAGTGACAGGGGACAGGACGAGAGGGAATGGCCTCAAGCTCCGCCAGGGGAGATTTAGGCTGGAGATTAGGAGGAGGTTTTTCACACAGAGGGTCATTGGGCATTGGACTAGGCTGCCCAGGGAGGTGGTTGATTCCCCTTCCCTGGAGGTGTTTAAGACACGGGTGGATGAGGTCTTGAGGGACTTGGTTTAGTGTTAGATAGGAACGGTTGCACTAGAAGATCCGATGGGTCCCTTCCAACCTGGTTGTTCTGTGATTCTGTGATTCTGCGATCCCTTAGACTTTGTGGTGGCACAAGTCATTCCCAACCTGACAAGCCATCATTTTTTCAGGGTCCTTGTCCTCTGTATGTTAAGTAATAAAGTTTCTAATTAAAGCTATGAGTTTTCAGCAGAGGAAAGATCCATGGGAGTCCAGTTCAACAATTTCGCCTAGCATAGGTTTTTCCCTCATGTAAGGTGCAAATGCACCTTAAGAACATACTAGCTTCATCACAGAGTTGGAGAAGGGGGATCAAGGTCAGGGTTAAGTCCTTCAGAGGAAGGAAAACTCTTTGTGCTCCATTCTTATGGCCTGTGCTCAGTACAGATGCCATCAAACAAGAAAGCTGATGTTCCCCATTGAGCTATAGATAACTCTGTCTATTGGTTGGGAGAGTGAAAGGACTCCTTGCATGAGTAAAATCCCCTGGAGAAGGCCTATATTCCTTGGCTGTGTATTTCTGCTGTGTTTGGACTAGACCAAGATCTGGACTTGGAAAGAAGGTTTGAGAAGTGGAGGCTGGTGGTGAATCCTAGTCCCTACAGATTACAAGGGAGGGAGCCCTTGGGTTTTGCTGTAGTTGATCCACCGGTAAGTGAAATGTGGAGTGGCCCACCACGTCCTCATTATAGAACTTGATGAGATTTTTAGGTGTGTTTTTCAACTTTGGGATTTTTCCTTTTCTGCTCTTTCACACAAAGAGGAGACTCGACAGGCTGAGTGAACAGCCTGGAGAGCTTGTGTCCAGAGGAGGGCAATGAGGCTGGTGAAGGGTCTGGACCACAAGTCTAATGAGGAGCGGTTGAGGGAACTGGGATCGTTTAGCCTGCAGAAGAGGAGGTAGAGGGAAGACCTTATTGCTCTCTACAACTGACTGAAAGGAGGCTGCAGTGAGGTGAATGCTGGTCTTTTCAACCAAGTAACAAGAGATAGGGCCAGAGGAAGTGGCCTCAAGTTGCGCCAAACAAGATTTAGATTGGGTATTAGGAAACTTTTATTTCCTGACAGAGTGGTGAATCCTTGGAATAGGTTTCCCAGGGCAGTGGTGGAGTCTCCATCACTGGAGGTGACCCAGAAACTTGTAGATGTGACACCTCGGGACATGGTTTAGTAGACACACTGGTGTTGTGTTGATGGCTGGACTGGATGATCTTAGAGGGTTTTTTTCCAACCTTAATGATTCTAACACTTCAGAGACACTTCCAATGTTCAGGGTTCTCTCCTCTCTGAAAGGCAGGGGTTATCTCTTGGATGACTGGGTTTTAAGAATAGGATCTTGTTCCTCAGAAGCAACTAATTTGACCTGGAGGCTGTTCAGGCAGCTTCTCAGAGTTTAGAAATGAAGCTCCACCACTGGCCATTTCTTGCTTTGGACAGCTGCAAGGACTATTACTTTTCCTCTCACAAGCAACCTTCTGGCAGAGGATATCAACATATTTTGCAAACATTGTTTGTGCTTTCTGCTGTCTGCATAAGCAGTTTACTTTGTATTCTAGCTTTATATTTACCCCAAACATCTTGGTATGCTGGTAAGTGGCCGTTCTCTATGACTGCATATGTGAATAAACTTGTGCTAATTCAATGTGAATCCCTCCTGCAAGCAAGGCAAATAATTACAGTGGGGAAAATTAGGAAAGAAAGAAGGACAAAGAGATGCAGCATGTCTGAGAAATGATCAAACAGGCCAGGAGACCTGGTCTATGCCAAGTGCCTGCCGTTTCATGAGGTCTCCGACATGAGACATGCTCGTGTGGTCAGTGTTTTTCTACAGAGCTGTATCTGCTGCGTCAGACCATAGCTGGGACTTGAAAACACAGCAGTTCATCAGCCAGAGTCAGGGCTGGAACAACACATGTGAAATGCCTGGTTATGCTCTGTCAGGTCCTAGCAGGGTGACAACAGCACTGTCAGCACCTCTTGCTGGAGCTCTGGTACCAAAGGGAATGATCTAGCAGCTGGAGAGCAGCCCTGGGACTGGACCAGGGACTTGGGGGTGTTGGTCGACAGCCGACTGAACATGAGCCAGCAGTGTGCCCAGGTGGCCAAGAAGGTCAATGGCATCCTGGCTTGGATCAGAAACGGTGTGACCAGCAGGTCCTGGGAGATGATTCTCCCTCTGTATTCAGCACTTGTGAAGCCGCTCCTTGAATACTGTGTCCAGTTCTGGGCCCCTCAGCACAAGAAGGATGTTGAGGCTCTGGAGCAAGTCTAGAGAAGAGCAACGAGGCTGGTGAAGGGGCTGGAGAACAGACCCTATGAGGAGCGGCTGAGAGAGCTGGGGGTGTTTATCCTGGAGAAGAGGAGGCTGAGAGGAGACCTCATTGCTCTCTACAACTACCTGAAGGGAGGTTGTAGAGAGGAGGGAGCTGGCCTCTTCTCCCAAGTGACAGGGGACAGGACGAGAGGGAATGGCCTCAAGCTCCACCAGGGGAGATTTAGGCTGGAGATTAGGAGGAGGTTTTTCACACAGAGGGTCATTGGGCATTGGAATAGGCTGCCCAGGGAGGTGGTTGATTCACCTTCCCTGGAGGTGTTTAAGGGACGGGTGGATGAGGTCTTGAGGGACTTGGTTTAGTGTTAGATAGGAATGGTTGGACTAGAAGATCCGATGGGTCCCTTCCAACCTGGTTGCTCTGTGATTCTGTGATTCTGTGAAATGCTTTAGGTTGGAAGGGACCTTTATGGGTCATCCAGTCCACTCCCTTTGCAGAAGCAGCGATATCTTTAACCACATCATGTTGCTCAGAGCCCCATCTAACCTGACCTTGAATGTTTTCAGGAATGGGGTCTCCGCTACCTCCCTGGGCAACCTGCATGGTTTGTTGGAAGGAGAAAGATGAGCCCACCTCCAGGGTCCAGCATGGGAGTCTGCAAACAACAGAGAATAAGTTGCGATTGCTGGCTTCTTGTTGTGGTTTGAGCTAAAGTAGAATCAGTTTCTGACTTCAGCTCAGTCTCATCGAGGTAACCTCATTTTCTGGAAGTCATCTGCATGTTTTTCAGACAGGGCTTGTCTCTAGCAGTGATCACACGGGGCACTGGGATGCAGAAAGGGCAATGCTCATATTTATTTCTACAGAATTCAGAGTCATCCTTGAGCTGGTGGAGCCCTAAGTCAAAGTGTGACCTAAAAAAAGGACACACCTGCAGGAGGGGCAGACGGGACAGGTGACCCCAAACTGACCAACAGAGGATTTCATCTCATAGACGTCACGCTCGGGATAAAACTGAAAGATCGCGAGAGCCTTGCTCTCTTCTTTGATGACCAACATCCAGTGAGGATCTCATCTGTCTGTTTGCCCCTGATCTTGGACCTGTGTGCTCATGAATCCAGTTCCCGAGCCCAGCTCCCTCCTAACCTCCGACCCTTCCCTTGTGTCTGCTCTGCAGCATCTGTGGTGATCTGGACTTATTGAGGGATGGGGTGGGGGCACTATTTATATCTGTGTATGCATGTTATTATTTTCCTATCAATAGTACTTTCTTCATTATTATTTCATGAAAGCTGCTTTGGTTTTAGTTTCCAACTCACAAGTCTTCCCCTTTCATTTTCCTGGGATTCGGAGGGAATCACCAGGTTGGAAAAGACCCACCAGATCATCGAGTCCAACCATTCCTATCAAACACTAAACTATGTCCCTCAGCACCTCGTCCACCCATCCCTTAAACACCTCCAGGGAAGGTGAATCAACCCCCTCCCTGGGCAGTCTCTGCCACTGCCCAATGACCCTTTCTGTGAAATTTTTTCCCCTAATGTTCAGCCTAAACTGCTGCTGGTGGAGCTTGAGGCCATTCCCTCTTGTCTTGTCCCCTGTCACTTGGGAGAAGAGCCCAGCTCCCTCCTCTCTACAACTTCTAGGTAGTTGTAGAAAGCAACGAGGTCTCCTTTCAGCCTCCCCTCCAAACAATTTCCCTGCTCTCTGTGAAAGACTCTTTGAGCCAAGCCCCAATTCCTAGGATTGATGACACATTTATGCCGAAACACCCTTCTTCATAGCCTTTCAGAGCAGGTCTGAGCTGGGTTTCAAGAGCTCCGCTGCTTGACTTACCCGTAACTCACCCTTCATGTAAGCCGCATCAGCCACAGATGGAGGGACAGGTCCCCAGTGGTCACTCAACGTTACACGGTGCCTAATTGCGACAAATTCAGTGTGCAAATCAAGGGCAACAACCGTAATGATTTTCCTGCTGTAGGAGTTAGATTTTGTTAACATGCATATTAGCTCACGCTAATGAGCTCCCACTGCTGCTCCTGCCACAAGCCTGGAGATGGATTACACCACATGTGCTAAGCAGCTTAGTTTGGGTGGGAACACACTGGAAAGCAGGGAGCCGAGAGGGAGCAGCCAGCTTTCTAAACACCAAAGATCAACTGTTTCTGAGCAGCAGGGAGGGATCTAAGCTCACAAATGTTTCCCTGCTGCTCTAGCTGCTCCCTGTCAGTGACAGGGACTGTTGATGCTGCTGTTTTCTTTCCTTGATACATCTGGGAGCTGTGCAAGTTTTGCAGTAGCTTTCCCCTCCTGCTAAAATCACAGAATCATAGAATCACCAGGTTGGAAGCGACCCATCGGATCATCGAGTCCAACCATTCCCATCAAACACTAACCCATGTCCCTCAGCACCTCATCCACCCGTCCCTTAAACACCTCCAGGGAAGGTGACTCACCCCCCTCCCTGGGCAGCCTCTGCCAGTGCCCAGTGACACTTTCTGGGAAAATTTTTTTTCTAATGTCCAGCCTAAACCTCTCCTGGTGGAGCTTGAGGCCATTCCATCTCATCCTGTCCCCTGTCACTTGGGAGAAGAGTCAGCATCCTCCTCTTTACAACTTTCTTTTAAGCAGAAGAAAACTCAGTAACGTTGGCTAATTTGCAGTCACCTGGATGTCCAATTTGAGAATCCTCAACATAACAAGAAGATGGAACTGTTGGAATGGTCCAGAGAAGGCCATGGAGGTGATGAGAGGGCTGGACCCCTCTGCTATGAGGACAGACTGAGAGAGTTGGGGTTGTTCATCCTGTAGAAGAGAAGGCTCTGTGGAGACCTTATAGCAACCTTCCAGTACTTGAATGGAGTGTACAAGAATCACAGAATCACAGAATCACAGAACAACCAGGTTGGAAGGGACCCATCGGATCTTCTAGTCCAACCATTCCTATCTAACACTAAACCAAGTCCCTCAAGACCTCATCCACCCGTGTCTTAAACACCTCCAGGGAAGGTGACTCAACCACCTCCCTGGGCAGCCTATTCCAATGCCCAATGACCCTCTGTGTGAAAAACCTCCTCCTAATCTCCAGCCTAAATCTCCCCTGGTGGAGCTTGAGGCCATTCCCTCTCGTCCTGTCCCCTGTCCCTTGGGAGAAGAGCCCAACTCCCTCCTCTCTACAACCTCCTTTCAGGTAGTTGTAGAGAGTAATGAGGTCTCCTCTCAGCCTCCTCTTCTCCAGGATAAACACCCCCAGCTCTCTCAGCCGCTCCTCATAAGGCCTGTTCTCCAGCCCCTTTACCAGCCTCGTTGCTCTTCTCTGGACTTGCTCCAGAGCCTCAACATCCTTCTTGTGGTGAGGGGCCCAGAACTGGACACAATATTCAAGAAGCGGCCTCACCAGTGCTGAGTACAGAGGGAGAATCACCTCCCTGGACCTGCTGGTCACACCGTTTCTGATCCAAGCCAGGATGCCATTGGCCTTCTTGGCCACCTGGGTACACTGCTGGGGAGTGACTTTTTACAAGGGCACGGAGTGATAGAATGAGAGGGAATGGCTATAAATTGTAGAGAGGCAGATTTAGACTAGACAAAAGGAAGAATTTCTTCACAATGAAGGTTGGAAGACCCTGGCCCAGGTTGCCCATAGTAGTGGTGACTGCCCCATCCCTGGAGGTGTTCGGGGCCAGGTTGGATGGAGGTTTGAGCAACCCGATCCAGTGGGAGGTGTCCCTGCCCATGGCAGAGGGGTTGGAACTGGATGGGCTTTGAGGTCCCTTCCAACCCAAACCGTTCTACGATTCCATGAATCATTTCACTGTGATGCTGGGCAGGCAGCAAAGCAGCCGGCAGCCTCTTTCCACCTTTCCCTAGCCCAGGGAAGCTGTTAGGTGGGAAGCAGTGGCTTTCCCTAACCTCGTGGTCGCCCTCCAAGCACTGGGGGATGCTTCGCTCTCGCTGCCCCAGAAACGCTGCCCCAGGGAAGGGTGGGGAGAGATGCGAGATCGACTGCTGCCATCTCCTGGAGGAGGCATGGATCGCGTCGGGGGATTTAGGAAGAACACAGGCAGCTGGGGAGGTGTTCCAGGCCGAGTTCAGCCCAAAAGGAGATGGAGCTGCTGCCCCATCCCTGAAGGTGTTCAAGGCCGGATTGGATGGGGCACGGACAGCCTGATCCAGTGAGAGGTTTCCCTGCCTATGGCAGGGGGGTGGAACTGGATGGGCTTTAAGGTCCCTTCCAACCCAAACCATTCTATGATTCTATTCTATGAAATCCAGACATAGAATCATAGAATCAGCAGGTTGGAAAAGACTCACTGGATCACTGAGTCCAACCATTCCTATCAAACACTAAACCATGTCCCTCAGCACCTCATCCACCCGTCCCTTAAACGCCTCCAGGGAAGGGGAATCAACCCCCCTCCCTGGGCAACCTCTGCCACTGCCCAATGACCCTTTCCATGAAAAATATTTTCTTGATGTCCAGCCTGAACCTCCCCTGGCAGAGCTTGAGGCCATTCCCTCTGTCCCCTGTCACTTGGGAGAAGAGGCCAGCTCCCTCCCTTCCACAACCTCCTCTCAGGTAGTTGGAGAGAGCAATGAGGTCTTCCCTCAGCCTCCTCTTCTCCAGGATAAACACCCCCAGCTCTCTCAGTCGCTCCTCATAAGGCCTGTTCTCCAGCCCCTTCACCAGCTTTGTTGTTCTTCTCTGGACTCGCTCCAGAGCCTCAACATCCTTCTCGTGCTGAGGGGCCCACAACTGAACACAGGATCCAAGGGGCAGTCTCCCCAGTGCTGAGTACAGAGGGAGAATAACCTCCCTAGACCTGCTGGTCACACCATTTCTGATCCAAGCCAAGTTGCCATTACATTGATATTGTGCCATTTGGACCAGCAGCACTCACCTGTTGCCACCTCTCATGGCCAGAAGATGCAGAGCATCACCCAAAATCAGAAACTGCAAAGAAATCATTAACAATGCAAATGGTTGTGACCCTGAATCATGCCCAGATCCACCCATGTAGTATTTTGGCCTCAGGTTTGTCCTTGATTACCTTCACCCTGGGAAGCACTGGGGATGTCTTCTACTGGACTGGGCTCTCTGGAAGGACCTTTGAAGAGCTGGTGAGGTCAACTCAAGGATTGAGAATCAGAGAACGGTGGGGTTGTAGGGACCTTAAAGATGATCCAGTTCCAACCCCCTGCCATGGGCAGGGACACCTCCCACCGGATCAGGTTACTCAAAGCCTCATCCAACCTGGCCTTGGACACCTCCAGAGATGAGGCAGCCACAACTCCCCTGGGCAACCTGTGCCAGTGCATTATCACCCTCACAGTGAAAAATTTCTTCGTAATGTCTAATCTAAATCTTCCCCCTTCCATTTTAACGCCAATCCCCTCATCGTCCTGTCACTCCAGGTCCTTGTAAAAAGTCCCTCTGCAGCTTTCCTGGAGCTCCTTCAAGTCCTAGGAGGTTTCTATGAAGTCTCCGTGGAGTCTTCTCCAGGCTGCACAACCCCAACTCTCTCAGCCTGTCCTCATAGAAGAGGTGCTTCAGCCCTTATATCATCTTCATGGCCTGCTCTGGACTCTGGAGATGGCCTGGAGGTGGCTGCTCTTGGAAGAGAAAGCCCTGAATGAGTTACTCCCCTCCTTAATGCACTGATGGAAGCAGCAGCGAGGAAAGACTTGCAGCAGTAGAGGGTAGTGTATAAATCAGGCAGATGCGAGAGGATGGGTGTGAGGTTTTGCTGCATGTGTGTAGGCAACACAATAAATGTGGGATGCATTGGAAGCCGCAACTGGTTGTTTCTCAGAGTTATGACCAAGAGCTGTATCTTTTCCACAGATGGCAATCTACTTTCATCTTTCTCATGAGAAGGCAGCCCATGGGGAGCACAAGCCCCAGCCTGCAGGGCCGAGCGGTTGCTTCCACCCAGATGGAAACCTCTGGCAATGGGTGGATAGTGAAGGCAACGTGAGCCACGGGATGGACTATTACGTGGGTTACACTGTGGGGCAGCTGATGGGACACCCAACCTGGTTTCCTGTAGCTAGAATAGCCCAAATCAATGAGGTATTAAGTCACTTTAATTGGGAGAAACCTGACTCTGCTGGGTTGCCATCACCCACATAATGATGTTCTCGGGACCTGCTATACCCCCTTGGGATGTCCTTGTCCCACTGTGAGGTTGTCTCTGCGCTGGAGCAGATGAGAGATGCTTGGATCACCCATACTGCCAGCTGAGCTTCAACTTCAGCTTCAGCAGCAGCTCCTTCAGTCCCTTCTGCAGGGTTTGCCCCACCACAACCTTCCTCCTTGCTCAGAGCCTTCCCTCCACGAGTCCTGCTGTTCCCACTCCACCACCTGAATCCTGCCTTCCCCAAAGAGCTCATGCAAAATGTAAGAAGCTCCCACACGACAGCCCCAAGGATTATCTTATCTTATCTTCCTACCAGGAGAATGAAGGAAGAAAATAAGTCACATAAACATTACCCAGCTCCTCTGATGTGGGAGACTCTCCAAAGGTACCAGCACAACCAGGACACCCTTGTCATGCACTGCCAATGTGACTGCAGCATCTGTGCTCCTGACTCCAGATTCCCTTGCCAGGCTGAAATGAGGCCATTATTCTGTTCTGTCCCCTGACCTTAATTAGATGTTGACAGGAATTTTCCCTTGAGACACACCAGGAATCTATTACCTATGGTGACCCTGATCCACTAGACCAGGGTGAGATGCCAGTCACAGAACCACAGAACCACCAGGTTGGAAAAGACCCATCAGATCATCAAGTCCAACCATTCCCATCAAACACTAATTCTGATTCCTGAATTCTATGATTCCCGAAGCCACCATGAGCTGCCAGCGAAGGTGCTGGAAGGAAAGCCAAATGCAGCATAAGTGGTGAAGAATTATTTTGATCAAGGTGTGAATGCTGCCATCTAGGACCTGTATGAGACCCATCTGTGGTGAGGACAGCTCTGCTCATTCATAGGACCAATGTGTACATCATAACTTCATTCTTGAATCTCACAGCTCTGGTTCATTTTGTGGCTGCCCAGCAAAACCCATTCACTTGAAGAAGACACAGGCTTGGGAGACTGAATTATCACGGCATCTGATGAAGTTTCTGGGCCAGGTCCTCATCTGAGCAGCCCTGAGCACAGTTTAGCTGGCTTCCAAGTAATGATCGGTCTCCAGACTGGCTGGCTCCTCCTGGAGCTCCGCTTCTTAGGGGCCGAGTTTTATGCAGCCTCCCCTGTTGATTCCAGAAAGCAGCTTTGCTGACTCCACTCTGTTTCACTGCATAAATGGACACAAATGACTCAGCCCCAGGGACAGAAGATGTCACGTTTGATGAATACAGACGTATTGAGAGATCATAAAAAATTCCTTTGTCTTCAGGGCAGGAAGTGGATCCCCCCTGTTTTACTTGACTTTCACTGTTCGGGTTTTTTTATCAGAGAGCATGAACAGAATTAAGGTCACTGCTTTGGGCACAGAACTTCCCTGGATATGAGCTCTTTTGCAGGGATCCCTGCATTCATAGAATGGGTTGGGTTGGAAGGGACCTTAGAGATCATGCAGTTCCAACACCCCTGCAATGGGCAGGGACACCTCCTACTGGATCAAGCTGCTCCAAGCCCCATCCAGCCTGGCCTTGAACACCTCCAGGGATGGGGCAGCCACCGCCTCTCTGAGCAACCTGGGCCACAGCCTCCCCACCCTCACAGGAAATAATTCCTTCCCAATATCTCCCCTCAATCAGCTTGAAACTATTTCTCCTCATTCTGTCCCTGCACTCCCTGATGAAGAGCCGCTCTCCAGCTTTCCTGTAGCCCTTTTCAGTCCTGGAAGTTTGCTCTAAGGTCTCCCTGGAGCCTTTTCTTCTCCAGGCTGAACAGCCCAATTCTCTCAGTCTGTCCTCAGAGCAGAGGTGCTCCAGCCCTTGGATCATTGCTGTGGCCTCCTCTGGACTCACTCTAACAGATCTGTGTCCTTCCTGTACTGAGGACTCCAGAACTGAATCCTGGACTCCAGGTGGGGTCTAACCGGAGCAGAGTTGAGGAGCAGAATACCCTCCCTCACCCTGCTAGTCACTGCTTTGGATGCAGCCCAGGACATGGTTGGTTTCTTGGCTGCAAGAGCACGTTGACGGCTCATGTTGAGCTTCTCATCCACCAGCACCCCAAGTCCATCTCCACAGGGCTGCTCCCAATCCACTGCTACTGCCCAGCATGGATTTGTGCTTGGCATAACCCTGACCCAGAAACAGGACCTTGCTCTTGGCCTTGCTGAGCTTCATTCAAGCCACAGATCCCCACAGACGCTCTCAATTTGCTTCTGGGTTTGAAAAAAACCCCACCAGTTAACAAAATAGTCCAAGATGGGAACAGCCCAGCCCAGCTCTGTGATTCATTGCCACCTTGGGATATTTATTTTTTTCTAAAAGGATCAATATACATTATCAATTAAACCAAAAATAAATAAAATCCTAAAACCTGTTCCTAGAGAAAAGCTGGAGTCCATGACACTGATGGATGCTTAAAATGCCCATGACAAACAAATAATATGAAAAGTTGTGACATTTGTTGCTTTTTCTCTTTTATAACCTGATAATACTTCACGCAAGACTTTATTTTCATTGAAAAAGAAGCTGGAGATTTTTTCCATGATCAGATGTCTCCTTGTGTAAGAGGAAGGTAAGGTTTCTGGCCTAGTATTTTTGGCCTTTGCCTGTGGGTGGAATGGCAAAATTAGGACAAGGTCACTCAGATGAGCTAGTAATTGTTATTAATATTCCTTCCATGTACAACCAGAGTACCTGGGAGCTCAGAAAGGAAAAATACAGTGATCAATGCTGCATAATGGATGGGCAAAGTTTGACAGAAAATAGGGATTTTTTTTTTTTAAAGTTAGCTTTTTAAAAATTTTAAAAGTAGATTGGACAAAGCAGCAGGAGGAAGCAAAGCACTGAACAGATCCTGCCTCTAGCACAGAGCCAGTAGGTGTCCTTGCCCTAGGCTAATTTTGATGAGGGATTTGCATACAAATCATCCCCACAGGAAGAGACTGGGCAGAGCTTAGAATCACAGAAACATTAAAGGTGGAAAAGACCTCTGAGATCATCCAGTCAAAAACCTCAGTGTCAGTCCAACGCCACCGTGCCTATTAAACCATGTCACAAAGTGCCGTGGCTACATGCTTTTTGAACACTTCCAGGGATGGTGACTCAACCTCTTCCCTGGGCAGCCTCTTCCAATATCTCACTACCCTCTCAGGAAGAAATATTTCCTATATGCAACCTAAACCTCCCCTGGTGCAACTTGAGGCCATTTCCTCTTGTCTATCACTTGTTACTTGAGAGAAGAGACCAACATCCATGTTGCTACATCCTATTAGAGAGCTACAGAGAGCAATGAGATCTCCTCTCATCTCCTCTCTCCAGGCTAAACAGCCCCAGCTCCCTTAGCTGCCTCTCACAAGACTTATTCTACCCAACTCCTCATTGATAAAGATATCAAAGAGAACTGGATCAACACAGTGAAGACTATGGCACTGCTCCTTTATCTCATACATTTCTTTAATACATAGAAAAAATATTTCTAATACAAATCTTGGCAACTTTTTCAATCTTGTTTATTTTATTACAAGAATACTTTAGGAGAGCACAAAAATACCTTGGTAAAATCAAACTTTGAATAATTAAGAGCCTTCACAAGCTCCAAATCTCAAGTAATCTTTCTGCTGGTTATTAGACAGCAGTATAAAATAACACAGTAATGATGTACTGATCTTTCCCATCAACTTGTGGAGCTGCACTGTACCTCAGCATTCGTGCCGGGCATCACACTCAGCTGTAGTGCAGAGAATAAAATGCAAATACACTTCCTTCCATTGTCTTGTTACTATCTCATCGCACTGATAACACAGCTTTTAGGCTACTCAAGTTCTTTCTAAGTTTAGCAGAGACAAAACCAGCCCCTCCTGCCCTCCCCAATTACTGCGTATCCATATTAATCTTGTTGATTTCACGAAGAGTAATTAACAAAGCATCAATTAAGTATTAAAAAAATAAACGTTCGTATGCAGGAGATTTACTGACCCCTATAATTAATATATTAATAGTCATTTACTTGTAACATTAATGGCATGACTCACAGTGCCTGGATGTACTTAAAAAGCAAAACTTCCTGAACACCAAGGCCATGGGGCAGGGGTATCTGAGGTCCTCAGACATACTGAGCTGCCTCTGACTTCAAAGGATGAATCATCAGAATCTGGCTGGTGTCAGTAGAATCGCCCTGTGCAACCCACAAGGCAAGTCAGCCTTTCCCTAGAGCTGCTTCTGTCTCTTGGTTACAGAAAACTAATGCAGCTTGGCTGCGAGCAAACTTTTAGCTTTATATAAACTGAGCGAAACATATTTATAATAGCAAAGGTTTTCTGAGATAACCTCTGGAAGTTCTCACATTTCAAGAGTTTCAGATATTTCAGTAAGAACAAAGGCACCCCAGCAATATTTTCTTTTGACTCCGTCCTGCCAGTGTCGATACAGAAGACAAAACCTGCAAGCCTTGCCCCTGCACACCTAACAATCTGAGCTGTGTATCTGTCACTGACACAAAGTTATGCAGCTCTTTAAGTGCAGAGCAAGCCTGGGGAATTCAGAATGCAATCAAAACCAAATGAATTTGATACGGGCATTGGGATCTTGGAATCGTTAGCAAGTTTGTGTACAGTCTCTCTGACATGAGACTGAGCACCAGCATCGAGTAACCACGTATAACTTGCTGATACTCCTGGGGTAGTAGTGATTGAGAGCGGTTTAACCTGAAGTTCTCTGTCAACATCTGTGGTACAAACAACTGTGCTATTTTATACCAGCTCTAACAGAATGAAAAGCAAAGGCTTTCATCAAGTCTTGCACCTGATGCTTAAAAAGAGCATCCTATCTTCAAGTACCACAAATAGACTAGAGGGGTTCCTGTTTGTTTTTAAACTATGTGGCTCATTTGGTCAACCGTCTGCTGTATTTTTCTTACACCACAGTTTCACGCCACGGATGAAGCAACAGCTTGGCTGTCAGGTTCGAGGTTGATGAGGGAATTACTCGCTCGAGCCAGCTCTGCGATGGAGACTCGTCCCCTCTGTTTGATATAGCGAGCCACAGCAGCCATCTCCTCCGGAGTGATGTAGATGAACTTTCCTCTGTCATCAATCACACCTGCAGGGGGAAAGAAAGGACCTTGAAGTCAGCACTTTGGCTCCTCTCACTTCCCGACAGACATCAGTCACTTCTTTTGGAAGGGACAGTCAAGCTGCTGAGGCTGCATTTCATATCTAGGGCAGGCAGAACAACGTGCTAGCAGTCGGGCTTTTATCTCCTCTCTGCTGTTGAGTCTTTGAGCTCTGACAACAGCCTTGGTAAGACTAATTTTGTTCACAGGGACATGTTCTTTTCATCATGTACTGCCAGCTGGGAGGAGGAGGTATGTCAGGTACATCGCTTCCTTGACCATGCTCTTGGCCCAGGCGGCTGGCAGAGAAAAGCAGAGCAGCAGGAGGGACCAGGAGGGGCTTACCTCGGCCACTCCAACCTACCCTTTAGAAAGGGAATGAAGATCAATTTCCATACTTCAGTTGCTCCATCAAGAGCAAGAATAGATCCCTCTGTTCTTAACTCATTACAGGATCAAATGTGAGGCAGAGCACCTCACGGGCGCGTTGTTTAGGCCACAGACACAGCCAGGACAGTACACATACTTATGCTTTGATTCAGAGTGCTTACAGGTCATTTGAATAGGTATCCACAGGTACACACCAAGATAGTTGTTTCCTAGCCATGACCACAATATCAGGTCAATAAATGTTTACAATGGCACCTTCCCAACTTCATCCTCGGAAAGAAAAGGACTGCCCAGCAATAAATCAGACTTGTTTGGACTGGGAGCTACCTACATGTTCAGTCTCTGCTTGCACTCCAGCTCTCATTGTGTAGGTACATGGTTCAGGACAAGCGCTTCACTTACTACAGCATCCTGCAGTGTTTTGAGATGCCTGCTTCACCCACAGTGTGCTGTACCCTACTCCTGGCTTTAGCACCTTTAAAATTACCCCAAAACATCCAAGTGATTCTTCCGAGTTCAGATTTCAGAAGACGTGACTTGCAGCTGGCTGCTCGGCAAGCCCTGAAGGCTTTCAGCAGGGCTCAATCAACACGCAGAACCTTCTGCTGGCTCTTCAACTTCTGGGGACACTCACCCCCCACCTCTGCATGACGCATCACAGCAGCAATCACATCTCCTAGAGCTTTAAGCAACAGTTTCAGGGCAGCTGAAGCAGGGATAATAACAATATCTGCTGAGCAAGTCACTGAACCATCAAATGGTTTAGGTTGGAAGGGACCTTAAAGATCATCCAGCTCCTGCTAGAATCCTCTACAATTTACAACAGTAATTGCTCTGCAAGTCTCTCTACCACAGTGAAGGCACTTTCTGTCCACTTATTCACTAAAATCCAGTCTCCTTTGTGTTTTGGTTGTTACCTGTTAGAGTACCATCTGCCAGCAGGTCCTGGATTCTGTTAATTGCATCCTGTTCAGAAGGAGAAAAAAAATAACACAGTGGTCAAAGGGAAAGGCAGAAAACATTTCACATCTTCAGATAAGCCACACGTAGAGGCTTACATTTAACTCCTCAGTGTTAAAATCCTCATTTAAGGATACACATCAGTATTTCCCCTCGGACAGATGCAGTACGTCCTTTGGTCTTGGATGGATGAAGTGAGCTCTTACATTTTGAGGTGTTCAAATCACTTCCCCACCCCCAAATGAGACGTTAATTGCTAAGTTAGTGGTCAGTTTATGGAAGAGAGGTGGTTCTACACATCTTTCCCAGAGAAAGGTTGTATAGTGCCAAAGCAACACCAAGTTCCATGAAGGACACTGAAGTACTTCACCAAAAACCAGGCTTTAGCCTGGAGAAGAGGAGGTTGAGAGGAGACCTCATTACTCTCTACAACTACCTGAAAGGTGGTTGTGGAGAGGAGGGAGTTGGCCTCTTCTCCCAAGTGACAGGGGACAGGACGAGAGGGAATGGCCTCAAGCTCCGCCAGGGGAGATTTAGGCTGGAGATTAGGAGGAAGTTCTTCACACAGAGGGTCACTGGGCATTGGAATAGGCTGCCCAGGGAGGTGGTTGATTCACCTTCCCTGGAGGTGTTTAAGACACGGGTGGATGAGGTCTTGAGGGACTTGGTTTAGTGTTAGATAGGAATGGTTGGACTAGAAGATCCGATGGGTCCCTTCCAACCTGGTTGTTCTGTGATTCTGTGATTCATTTATCCTTTTCCTGTTCCATTTAAGATGAGATCTTATTCATCAATCCAAAGAACAACTTGTTAAACTTATTGCTGGGTTAACTCTATAGTTATTCCAAGCATGAAGTCCCAGCACACCTGAAGCTAGTGTCTAAGTATTGGTTTCCACAGCTCTGCCTCTCTCCAATTCTTGCATTTAGGTGATTACAGAAGCATATTATAGTTTAGATTTCAACCAGATAAATTCCTTTAAGTGGCTCAGCACATGTTCAAATGAATGTCTGGTTTAAGAGAGGGGCAGAGGCATGGCCGCCTGGACTTGCAGCAGTATCAGCTGTGGTGAAGCTGATGAGGTACCAGATGAGGTACAGAGCAGCAGAAAATACTGGTCACTTAGAAATATGTCAACTGTGCCCAAGTAAAATAAACCAATCCATGACTGCTCGAGTGTAACGATAAAATGTTTAGAGAACAGAAAAAGGATGGGAGAGAGTACAGATATCACACCATTAGCTCATTTTGACAGGCTTATATGGTGCTAAAAGGGTCAATATACTTAAGTGATGCACTAGAAGATATAAATTAGGATGGTGAAACACTAGAAGAGGTTTCTTAGACAGATGTTCAATACGCCAAGCCTGTCAGTGTTTAAGAGGTGTTTGGACAATGCCCTTAACAACATGCTTAAAATTTTGGTCAGCTCTGAACTGCTCAGGCAGACGAACCTGATAATCACAGAATGGTTTGGGTTGGAAGAGACCTTGAAGATCATTCAGTTTCAACACCCCTGCCATGGGCAGGGACACCTCCCACTGCATCAGGCTGCTCAAAGCCCCATCCAGCCTGGCCTCAAACACCTCCGAGGATGTGGCATCCATAACTTCTCTGTGAAATCTATTCCAGTGCCTCACCACCCTCAAAGGAAAACATTTCTTCCTAATATCAAATCTGGGAAGCAATTTATATAGAAAGAGTCTATTGTTTATAGAAAAAGAGTCTATTCTATTGCATTTTACTCTACTCTATAAATCTTAAATGCTTCGAGAACACAAGCAATTGGAGTAAAACACCTCAATTGATTGTGTGCAATCACAATAACATTGTCCATTTATGCAGGCAATGCCTGAATTTGCTTCTAGCTCTGCTTTTTACCCCGAGTACCCCAAAGTGCTCTACTACTCAATCTGCAAACACCACATGATCCATGAGCCGAGAGGCTGCTGTGCAAGAGGCAGGCTGAGCACTTTTCACTGAAATAATATTGTAAGGAAACCATTCTTCACTGACTGGATGGTTACTTTGATGAAAGGTTATGTTTTTTGGAAGAATTTTGCTGAACTCCACCAAAATCCAAGCATTTTCAGTAATGCTGAGATACTTGCATACATGTTACTCTTATTTACCCACTTTCTCTCCTGTCCTTTTAAACTCATTGCTTGTACTTACAACTCAGAAAGAAGCACTTACCTGTGTTCTTAAACCCAAGTGTGAAGCCAAGTCCTCCAGCTGGATTACCTTTGTTTTCTACGGAAACAAACAAGAGTTAAATGTAGTTGATAAATCAAAGGGTCAGCATATTTCTTTGTCTTTTAAATAAAATATGCATTTATCAGACAAAATAGAATCCGTCATTCTAACTTTTCCTAGTAAGCATTTTTATCCGATGAAGAATTACTATTTAATTAAACCAGTCTACTCCGTGGAAAGACTGGATACTCTGACTCAGCTTAAGTGAAGACTCAGACACATTTGCTGGTGTTCACCCTGAACCTTTCCTTGTGTCAGAAGCACAAGATGAGGATGGGCACAATAAAGAGTCACGATTCAGCTCGCCCTGACATCCAAGCTTCCCAACTGCTACCTCCAATTTCCAGTAAACTTTAGCATGACCCCTTTTGGTGTGAGAGATGCTTCAAAGTTGCCACAGGTTGCCTAGAAAAATAGTGCCTGCCCCATCCCTGGAAGTGATCAAGGCCAGGCTGGATGGGGCTTGCAGCAGCCTGGTCCAGTGGGACGTATTCCTGCTCATGTCAGGGGAGTGGAACTAGATGAACTTTAAGATCCCTTTGAGCAAAAAACATTCTATGATTCTATGAAATTACCTATTAAAGCAACCACATGTACACATAAAAATCCAGACGAGACTGGCAGCATTAAGTGCTTTAGTCTGTTTTATTAATGTTATATGTATTAATGCCATAATAATCTTCCTGAGCAAGTGAACACCTTATTAAAATTGGCAGCGCTGGAAGCCTGCTGCGAGCACACTCTTGCACTGACCGCACATTGATCTCTGGGAGCCAAGGCAGAAGAAGGAACTGCAAATTTTCGCTTTGCTTTTGAAAGAGATTCTCACTGCAGCCTCAGCCAGCATGCAGTCACCACTGCTCACTTCTGATTTTACGATGCTCTGGAGCTCCAGAGAATTAGAGGAAACATCCAGGGCACTCATCTGAAGCTACTTGGTTCATGTTTTATCTGCAAAGGCTTTGGAAACTCATCTGTTTAGATGCAGGAGAAGGATGTGCTGTTTGTAGGGTGCTTGGAAAAGAACACAACTTGAGGATTGTTCAGTGAACATCGTGGACTATGTTCCTAAGAACTATTTATGTACGACCACTGGGGCTGAATTGACATTAGCACAAATGATAAATGCATTTGTTTCTCATTTGGAGAGTAGACTGGAAGGATACTGAAGAAAGAGAGCAGCTGAAACAAATTAATCTTTTTCATTAACAAAATCAGACAAAAAAAAGCCACAAACTCAGTAGTTGTGAAGTTTGAAGCAGCCAAGCTAGAGAACTGAATACCATGGACTGAACACATGGAACTGGAACCAGTCCATGGAATTCAGTTCTCAGAGCTGGGAACTGCCAGGATTCGTCACATCTTCTTTTAAGGGGATGAGGTGGGGGGGTGATGTAAAGCCACATAAACAAGTAAAACACGATTTAAACCTTCACTTAACGATATTCACCCTCAAAGACCCCACTTATTGAAAGCCTTTTCAGATAGGTCCTGCTGGGAATAAGAACCCAGAGAGTGGGGTGGAATCAGGATGCACTTCCCTATGCACTCTGAAATTTAACAACATTGTGAGGTCCCAAGCCAGCAAACCAATTTATCACATGCTTCACATTTCAGAGACAGGCTTCACTTTCTCAGAGTAACGTATGCACATCTACACTTTGCTGAGTTCATTTAATTTTAGGTGCGATTCTGCTGTTGTCCTCAGCAAGGGATGAAACAGAGTGAGAACTCCCAGGATTAAGATGACTTTTTTTCCTTACCCTGTAAGCATCATCATTTTCCTTAAGAAAAAGGCAGGAAAGGGTAAAGTGCCCAAGTCCTTCGCTATCCCTTCCAAATGCAGTTTGCTGTTTCAACTCACTGGCTGTGATTCAGATGTATTCAATGACACCGTCACGCTGAGCGAGAACAGTGCGATGAACAAAGTGCAGGCTCATGTTTCCCTGGGCCAAGAGAGCTAGAACTCCATGGTAAGGGAATCACTCGCCACTCATTAACCTCTGCCCAATTTCACTACTAATTTTTGCTGAAGTGCTCAGAGACCCCCTGAGCTGGTTTGTAGGGAGGGTCATGCATTGACAGCGCTACAACAGTAAACAATAACAGCTGGCTATTTTACTCCTTTGAGAGCTGAGCAGTCAAGTCTGTAACTCAAGAACTGGCCACTGCAAGAAGCAAACACACAGCACGGCTCCTGCAGCAGAGACAATGTCACAGCTGGAGGTGTAATGTGGTGACACTGCAGAGGGTGGGTTAAACTGCCTGTGGGGCTGCTATGAAGCCCCCAAAGGAAGTGAGATGCTCAGCTTTCAGAAAAGTAGAAATGGGGGTGCATCAATCCTTTTGCTACCTTTAACAAAAAAATCTCATTTAAAACAATCCCATGAGGCACCGCAGGGAAAAAGAGGATGCATTTTATTTCAAACACCCTTAGGAATGAAGCCTGGGGTGAGCTATCTCCAGTCAGTTATACCAGTAACATAAGTAATTCAACAGAGGAGCTAAATTAAATTTTATTCTTTAAAAATGCCAATTCTCTTTTCACTGGCAGCTTAGCACTGTTTCTTGCTACAACCTGATGGTTTCTGTAAACGGAAGATGAGGGTAATACATAATCTATATATTAAGTGTAATTTCAAGATTAAATGAAAATACCAAAACCTGTAAAAGAAGGCGATGCCCCAGTTCTGCAGCTCAACTCTACACAAGAAATCAGGAGTCGAAGCGCTTCTGAATTAGTTTTCAGCCTGTGCTTAACTTCCCTGACATCAAGTAGAAGTGACTAATATAAAACCGTAAATGTGTGCTGAGAGTTCGTGACCAACCTGCTGTTGCACAACCAAGAGGGCAATGTGCAGAATCAAACTCTACTGTGTTATCCTTGGAAACCCTCCCGGAGAACCCAAGGGATGCTGAAATATCCTATTGTGTTACCTACTGTTATCCCAGGGCAGCCTGTTTATCAATAAAGAACAGCACATCCTCCTTAATCCACAGCTTGGCAGTATCTTTAAAGCCTCAGATGGGAAGAGGGGAACTGGGATCACACTGTACCAAGGAGTCCAGCAACACAAGAGGCAGCGAACAGCACAGCAGAAGACTCCTACATCACAGTGACTCCAGAACAATCAAGCCACTGCTCAGACTTGTATGGCAATCACTCAAATTAACTTCTTGAGGAGAGTTATCCATGAGAAGACTCTGTTCGTAACTCAGGGGTGATGGATATGGAAAACTGGCCCAGAGTGCAAGATTCTGGATTAACAAAATGATTTGGTTTCACTAAGCATATAAGTGATTTGCTTACAAAGGAAGCCTTTCACGCACATGCCAGATAAGAGTGCAGTTCCCAGTAAAGGAGGAAAGGAATTCATTAGTACAAAAGATTT
The DNA here is from genome assembly GCA_033558105.1 of Coccyzus lansbergi. Classification (NCBI taxonomy): domain Eukaryota; kingdom Metazoa; phylum Chordata; class Aves; order Cuculiformes; family Coccyzidae; genus Coccyzus; species Coccyzus lansbergi. The sequence goes on from JAUMJK010000275.1 coordinate 156,213, forward strand.
GCATAACATTGTTAGAGTAAGGGCAGAAAAATGCATTTGACCTTTGATACACCGATAGTGGAGAAAGAAGCACTTGTTCTGGGACATCAAAAGTGGAAATCCTCATGAATGCACCACAGGATTTAAATAACCAACCATACAATGATGAGAGGGAGACACACCCTGTTAAAACCATGATCTTCTTCAATACTCCTTCCAAGCATTAAGACAACATTGCAAATCACACGGATAAAAACAAGAAAAGAAATGACATGAAAAGTTGGGTTGACCTTTACAGAGTTTCAGGCACAAACACACCCAGGCTACGTGCTGGTACAGCAACTCTCATTCTTGCTGAGCTGCAGAGACTCTTTTCTAAATCAGAGGTTGATGGTCACAAACAAAAAGCCTGAAATGTCCCAGATCCCCATCAGCAGCAAACTCCACTGTTCATAACTCTGAGGTGACCCACCAAGCACAGAGTTTATCACCCCTATCCTAGTGAAAGAAGGTCAGAGCTACTATTCTGCCCCCAAAAAACCACGTCCCACCTACAGCCACAAATCATTTTAACAACGATGGACATGCTCAGGCATGGGCAAGTAAATAATACAGACTAAGGTGTCCCTTTTGTAACTTGTTGAATATTTAAGCAAATCAGAGAGATTTCCCTTCTTTCTGCAACTCAGCTCTTTGAAAAAGATATTTTACACAACCTAAGAAGGACAGACGGAAGAGAAAGACCAATAGTAGCTTACCTTAACGTATTCTAGAAATTCCATTAGAAAGCTGCGAGACTGGATAAAGCAAGGAAAACAATTGTTATTTTAAAGTCATGAACATTAAATGTATCACAAACTTGCTGAGTACTAATCAAAAAGTGTTCAGCTTGCACAAAACTGAAGTTTTAAACATACACAGTGGGGAAGAGGACAGGCTCAGAAAGTTGGGGCTGTCGGGTGAAGAGAAAGCTTTGGGGAGACCTTAGAGTGACCTTCCAGCACCTGAAGGGGCTACAGGAAAGCCCGGGAGGGACTTTTTACAGGGGCCCGGAGTGACGGGATGAGGGGGAATGGCTTTAAACTGGAACGGAGGAAGACTTCGGCTAGACATTAGGAAGATATTCTTCACAATGAGGGTGGTGAAGCCCTGGCACGAGTTGCCCAGGGACATAAATATATATATTTAAATCTCAACTAGGAACTTACGAGAGGTGTCTCCTAAGAATATGGCTCAAGTACAATTTGTGTTTAAGTGTTTTCTGAAGAGGAACCTTTAAATCTTTTATTCTTCGCATCATACATGTAAAAGCCCCACATCTGGGTGAGTGTGCACATTAAGTTACCCACACTCTCCACGTAGAGGTAAAGCACAGAGTGGTTATTCAGAAGGCAGCTCACGCAGATGGTCAAGTGTCGCACACAGTTGTGCAACACGTGGAAGCACAAGCCGTTTTCAAAGCTATGCACCTGAAATCCAGCATTTTAATACAAGCAGCTCAGTTTCAAAGGCAAATGCAAACAACGTGCATTTAGCAGGAGATGAAGTTACTCTGCAACCCTGGAAATCAATCAGCTTTAATTAATGGCTTGGTTCTGAACTCAGGACTTTAATTTTCAGTGTGAGTTTCAGCCCAAAAACCTCAACAACAAGGCAGAGTCAGCTATTGTAACAGGATACTAAAATGCTTCAGTACACGCCACAAGGCAAGAGGGTGGCTTGCTGTTTCTACACAACTGGCGTCTCCAAATAACCATCCTCCTGTTTGAAGGCGACTTTCGAACCATCAACTATTAAAGTACAACCTCTCTATCTTTATCAAAGACATCTTACGTTGATATCCAGGTATCACCAACTGCCTGCCGGGCAGGCAGTTGGTGATACCTGGATATCAACGTAAGATGTGAGGAACACGCTTGTTTGTTCCCACACATAGGAAGATTGGCAGGCAGCTGTAGGAACACTGACAATAAAGAGATTCTAGCTTTAAAGGGCAGTTAAAGGAGAACAATTTAATATTTTAGCTATAATGTGATCTTCCAACAGGACAGGCACATGCATTTTGCCGTTTCCTGCATCTTAGGAAATTCCCCATCACCAAATAAAACTTTTCCTGGTGTTCATCCCAGTGTGATGGAGGAATTTCTTTCTAAGGAAAGAGGTCCCTAGTGAGAACCTGTGACTAATGTCAAGCACTACTGACTCATAACAAGCTCCTCAGCCCAAAGTCACTCTCAGTCATGCTAAGGGCAAATCCATTCAATTCTCGCTAGAGCATAGGAGCAAACGCACCTGTGGCCCTGAAAAACACAGGCATGAAATGCACTGGACATGTCAAATTTGGCAGCTACAACCCAAGAACAAATTCAGCATTTGACAGCAATTACAATCAGTCTCATGGGTTTTCAGCAGACAGAATAAGGATGCTTCCTCCTACAGCAGTGGAACTTTCTCAAGTTTGCTGTGATATTCCGTCAAGTATCACATTTCAACCACCAGCCCCAGTAGCGTGTCTGCAGGCACCCACAGCAGCCTGCTAGCACAGCGTCTGAAATGCTAGCAAGCACAGAGATCATTTGCAACACTGAATGCAGTGGTTGTGTCTTCTCAATTCTCTTAACAGAAGTTTTTTAGGATAAGAGTTTGGTTTTTCATTTAATTTCACAACAGCTTTGCTGGTCTAGAAAATGAAATCAAACCCAAACAATTCTCCTCCAGATACTGGCAGATTTAAACTTAATTCCACCTGGCCCACTGTACATTGGTAGAGCTGATGACAGTAAAAGATTATCTGAATTCCAGAATTAGTTTTGTTTCAGTTCTCAGACAAAAGGAGGAGAGAACTCATTTCTAGCAATATGCAATTGCCTTAGTGTTCTAAACTAACCCATAAGAGTCTGCTATGAAGGACTGTGGCATTGCCCAGGTTAACCTGTACCATATACACAACTGAGCTTTTAAAAGCAGAAATATTTGGTTGACTCCTGTTTTACACGTGACAGAACAGAGTAAGGGCAACTTGAGTCTCTCAAAGATAAAGGCAACAAATTCTAACAAAGATAACAGCTCAGCATACATACCTCTTCCTCTGTCATTGATTCTTCAACTCCTTCCTCTTCAACTACAAAACTCTCCTTCAGCTTCAGGTACTCTTCATACTCTCTCTTCTCCTCTTCTTCCTTTGCCTTCCTTTTTTCCTCTTCCTGAACAGAAAAGATGACAAGTGGTCAGTTTCCTCCTTCCCAAATCTGATTTAGTTTAAAGTAGCATCTTCTTTATCTGCAGTCTGGTTTTCCTAGGACAGAAAGAAGATAAAAATTTTCTAACATGAGTCTAAGCTCTCCCTCGATGGCATCATTCACTTCACAAGCTACCCTTAAGGCAGTCACCATCTCACACAGCAGTGTAAGGTTGCACCCAGTGCACTTAGGCTGGTTCTTAACAGGTCTGACACGGGAGAAAACCACTCTTATATAGCAACCTGCTTTCCTAATTTGCATGAATAAGTTTCTCCTGCAGATCTGGTGACAGGAAGTCCCTGCCTGACTGCATTTTGATGCAACATCCACATTTTCAGTGACTGGCCCCAATTCCGCTGTGACATGCACTGGTGTAACTTTGGGAATTATCACAAGCAACTGTGGAGTTACCCTGGTGCTCATCGGTGTGGGAGACAAAGCCATCCTGTAAAATAGTTTCAAATAAAAGCTCTTTCTTATGACACACAAACAATGTCTAACGTCTACATGGAATGTAAAGAAATGTATAAACTACTTCAGGCACAGGAGACAAGGTATGATTGCAACGAGTTTCTTTAACGTGTTAGTACTGGTTGGAGCTAAAGTAGAATTAGTTTCTGACTTTAGCTCAGTCTCCTCGAAACAGTCTCAGTTTTTGAAATTTCACTGCAGGTTTTCAGACAGGATTTGTCTCTAGCAGTGATCACATGGGGCACTGGGATGCAGAAAGGGCAATGCTTGTCCTTATTCCTACAGAAACTAAGGCCACCCTCAACCTGGTGGAGCCCTAAGTCAAAGATGAAAAACAGTGGCACCTGCAGGAAGGGGGGACAGGACAGGTGACCCCAAACTGACCAACAGAGGATTCCATCCCATAGATGTCACACTTGGGATAAAACTTAAAGATCACAAGGGCCTTGCTTTCTTCTTTGATGGCTGACCTCCAGTGAGGACCTTGTCTGTCTGTTTGCCCCCAGACCCAGATCCAGCCCCTGGGTCCAACTATCTCCTGCCACTGACACCTTCCCTGACTTGCTCTGCAGGGGTGAAAGCATTATTTTATATATTAGTGCATATTCTATTATTGTTTTCCTTATTATTATTATTATTTTATTAAGGCTGTTTTAGTTTAGTTTCCAACCCATAAGGCTTTTTGCTCCCATTTCAGCATGTTGAGGGAGGTGATTCTCCCCTTCTACTCCACTCTCGGGAGACCCCACCTGGAGTCCTGTGTCCAGTTCTGGAATCCCCAACATAAGAAGGAAAAGGAATTATTCTAGCAGGTCTTGAGGAAGCCATGAAGATGCAAGCATCTCTACTATGACGGTAGGCTGAGAGAGTCAGGGTGAGGAGCAGGCTCTGTGGAGACCTTTGAACAACACTTCAGGACCTAGAGGGGCTACAGGAAAGCTGGAGAGGGACTTTTTACAAGGGCCTAGAGTGATAGGATGAGGGGGAATGGCTTTAAATTGGAAAGGGAAAGATTTAGAACAGACATTAGGAAGAAATACTTCCCAGTGAGAGTGGCAAGGCCCAGAGAAGCTATGGATAGATGCCCCATCCCTGGAAGTGTTCAAGGTCAGGTTGGATGGGACTTTGAACAACCTGATCCAGTGGGGGATGTCCCTGCCCATGGCAGGAGGGTTGAAACTGGATGATCTTTAAGGTTCCTTCCAATCCAAACCACTCTGTGATTCTATGACTCACAAAGCTATCAAGATGCAAGGATACAAAAACAGGACTGAAAGGATCTTACTTATGGGTAAAGTCAAACCCATTTTTCTAACTGCTGTCATGTGAAAAAAAACTCTACAGACCTGAGGATGCTCTTGAGACAAAACAAGACCGTATTCTGGGTCATCTATCATCACAATGACTATTAGCAAAAGCCCAACAGTAAATTTCTTTTCCTTATAAGTGCTACAGGTGCGAAGAACAGCATATTCATATTTCATTTGGCAGCAACAGCAATTCTTTTTTCCTTGTAAGTGCATTAAATTTAATCTTCCACTTGGAAATAAAATAATAAGGTTCTTCTCCTGGTCTATCACAGAGGCTGTAATTCATCAGGATTTGAAATGAGGAAAAAAAAAAGTAATCACAAAAGCTGAAAATTGCTTTGGCAAGTAATTTCTAGGTGGTCTTAAAAATATAAATCAGAAGACAGTGTCCCATTTACAACTGAGCACAACAATAACTGAGAAATATTTGCCTGCTTCCGAAAGGTCTGACAATAAATGAACTAGGCTAATTCTTGTCTTCCTTACCTACCTGAAACCAGTACCTTCAATTTTATTAAAGCACTGGGAGGGGTGCTTTATCAGGTCTTGTAGGGATAGGACGAGGGTCAATGGTTTTAAGCCAAAAGAGGGGAGATTTAGATGTTAGGAAGAAATTTTTTGCTGTGAGGGTGGTGAGACACTGGCCCAGGTTGCCCAGAGGAGTTCTGGCTGCCGCATCCCTGGAGGTGTTCAAGGCCAGGTTGGATGGGGCTTTGAGCAACCTGGTCCAGCGGGAGGCGTCCCTGCAGGGGGGTTGGAACTGGATGAGCTTTAAGATCCCTTCCAACACAAACCCATTCTATGATTCTATACCAGCATGTTAATATCAGTACTTACATTTCCAACACACAGAGAAAAGCATTTCTGCTGTGAGTCTGGCAAAAGCACTCAACACGAGATTGTTTACCAGATCCTAAATTCTGATGCTACCATCAGCAGAGCATTTCCAGGTGACTTAGCCATTGCTTTGGTAGCTAAAATGTGTCAGCCCTCAAAGCCTCGTGTTTCCTGGTAGTTGCAGCCTCCTCCATAACACTAAGTATTTCCAGAAGCTTTTTCATCTAATAACTAAAAATCCCAGCCACTTCCTGCAGTCTTATATGCTTTTACCACCTAAATTCACCTACGATTCATTCTGTAGAAATAAGCAGCATTGAGCTAAACTGTAAACTAGATCAGAGACAAGAGGAGAGAGATGACTTTGCATAATTGCACTGGGAGAAGCAGCCAGCAGCAGCAGTGGAAGCTGAGCAGGGGAACCCTCGCGCAGCCAGGCTGTCTGCTAACACTTAACTCTGAGCTATTTTCTTTCCCATCATGCCAGCACTCTTCTTTCCCATGCCCAAGTTATGCAGTAGCTGCATGGAAGGTGCAGAGTCAAATTTAGGCAGGTTGCATTCCCACAAAAACCAGTCTCTCCACATGCACAACCCACACAGGGAAACACTCTCAGCACCCACAGGGGCTGTGAATGAAACAGAGCCCAGCGCTTGCTTCGTGCAAGTCACACAGTGAGCACCCAGCTCAAATACAAATTTAAAAGCACCACAACGCTGTCAGTCAGGTTTCTTTGCCCCTCTGCATTCTGATAGCAACTGCTGTGGAGTTAAGTGGCTAAGTATGTGGCTCGGAGGAGCATAATAGCTGGGCCACCTCCCTGTAGCAATGGGTGGGGTGGTGGGGAAATCCCAGCATCATGGAAATTTGGTAACTGCAGATGCTCACCTTCAGCTGCTCGCTTGGGGTTTTTTTTGAAGCAAGTCCGCTTTTCTCCTCATGTCTCAATGTTACCCAGACTGGAGGTTTGCTTTCTTTAAGAGCAGTGTGCACTGCAGGTGAAGCTCTCTCACTCGGATCATGTCTTCATTTAAAAAAAATGCATAATTATGGCTCGAGCCTTTCTTCCTTCTCTCCTTTTTCTGACAAAACGTCCACGTTATCCTTGCGGAATTGACTCTACCTCTGCATGCACACCATGCATCTCATGTGCCACCTGCACAGCAAAGACCCAAGAGCTTCTAGAGCTCCATACAGTTTGTAGACCTCCAGCATTCTGGGAGAAACTTCCCAACACCCTCACCCCTTCCTACAATGGATCTGGTCAGCACCAACTTCCCACTGCACTCAGTCCTTCCACTCCACCTTTCCACCGAGAACCTGGATTTGCTGTGTTTCCCTCCTGTTTGCCTCCTGTTTTGATCACAATGATTACTTCCATGGCATCAAAAAACATTAACTGTGCCGTCTGCCCAAGACCCCAATCTTTTACCAGGTGAAACCCATAGCGACTTAACCCTTCTAGACTTACAGCTGGAAGCAGACCTTGAGTCTCAGGATCACAAATCCTTCTGGAGTCCTGGGATGCTGCTTGAGTGACCACAGCCATTGAAGATTTATCAGTATTTTCAACAAAGGGTGAAGACCTTACAGTACTGTCCAAGAAGATGATACTGACCCACTGTTTCCAGCTTTCGTTGCTGTAACCCATTTAAGACATGGACTACAGGATATTGGCCTATAGAGTAAGTAGCTTTTCTGAGAGCTTTGCCTAAGCAGCTTTCCCGGTGAGGAAACTGCTTGTTGTGCACTGTGCCAACACTCCTCCAAATCAGATAAAGGAACAACTTGCTGATAAACAAATCATTTAGAGGCAGCTTATTCGACTGCTAAGTGGAAGAGATCTCATTCCTAGTGAGGGAGGTAGAGGGAACACTGGATTCTCTTCAACCACCTACTATTGATCGTTCCTCATTTGCAGATATTCCCTTAACATTCAGAATAAGGAAAAGTCGACTGGTTTATAGTGATTAAGGCATGGGCCCTGTTGATGAGGCAACAAGCAAGATCACCTTTATTGAGGGGATGCAAACCTCATATAGTGTTTCTATATCCAGTCAGCAGCTACCCCAGTGAATTTCCTCCTGTGAGAATCCTGCAGTTACAGTGATAGTGTGCAACCCACTATTTATCACAGACGTGCCCTTTACCTTCACATTTTCTGTCTAACACATTCTTTTCTTATTAACCCAGGAGTCTCTAAAGTTTCCAAGGTCTCAACAAGCTAGCAAGCATGAGAACACCATCCGTTTGCTCTGTGCTTGCTGCTAATATCATGAGTAGGCCAAGGCATCGATTGCTTGTCCCAGCATACACGCCACAGTGAAATCTTTCATGTCTGCACTGGTTCCTATGCCAAATGCTTTGAGGCTTGTGTAGCAAAGAAACCCTCTTTATCTAAAATCCAGTTTCCATGCTGTTAGTGCAGATTCTACAGGAAGTGGAAAGGGACTCTACAACTAAGTAATCTGGCACAGAGCAGATGGATCTCTAGGATCCTCCACCTGGTTTAGATACAAAGTGAAAAACATACCTTTCGTAAGACAGAATAAGTCTCCTTACCAGCTCTCACTCCCTCAAAACCAGACTGGAATGAGTTTTCTGCAAGCTTTTTCAATTTATATGTCCTTTGGAGAAATTAGTTTTCAGGAAAATACAAACATTGCATGCTTAAACTGAAACTATGCAGTGGTCACCTTCAGCCTCCAGAAATGCACTGCTTATGTAGGAGTAGTGGATATAAATTTCAAAAGGCTCTGCTGAGAAGCACATGAGTCTTGATGTTTGCATAATGCTACACATAATAACTCAATGATCAACTGTCTAAAACTTGGTGGCTATTCTTACAAATTATCAAATCAAAGTGCCAAAATTCAAGGTCTGAGTTCCCAAAAGCTTCAGCATCTCTTGAGATTGCTAGATGATCCTCTACTTCTATAGCTTTGAAAATCCATACCATTTATTCAGGCACTTAAAAGCAAAACTAAGAGCCTAAATGAAATTAAATTAGTTTGGAAACTTGGGGCACAGCCATGCTTGAGCAATACCGATCTCATTTTAATGTAACAGTGTACAAACACCAGTTCCCACTCCTGCTGTGGCCTTTTATTTCACAATAGTTAGAAGCTTGCTTGCTTGCTGGAAGATTGGTAGTTTTTCTACCGTGTTAGGCTGCATTTCCAGAGCAGTTTGCTCTGCAGTGCATTTACAGGCAACATGTCCTGTTCAATGCCACATTTCAGTATAGAAGGTGAGCCCTGCGTCTGCACGGGCAGTTTCCTTCACGCAGCAAAGCCAAGCTGGGGAACAGAACCTACAAAAATCCCTGTGCACAGGGCTAAAAGGCTCTTATGCGAGCAATCTGCAAGCCTTTGTACGAAGACACTGCTTTGCAGCATCAGAGGAAGTGCGCTCTCATTGATAAGGTGTCGGTTGGTAAACCATCTCACCACCAAAAAACTCCAAGAGTGAAAGGGAAATCCCCAGGGCAAAGCAGAGCTGAAGTGAATGCCAGTTATAAAGGAGCTTCCTCCCTTGCGTAGCCAATCAGGTCATCGGTAAGCTGGAAAGGAAACTTGAATTTAAAAATATATTAACTGGTTTGCAACACTGGAGCTGAGGGGCAACCACATTTTATTTATATGTGCATACAAATATGTTTAAATAGAACAAGGGGGGTATTTTTCTCAAGAATACAAAAGATTTTAGCCTCTATAACTCCCTTGCAGGTACTATTCCCACTTGTAGTACACCACTGGGTAGGAGTGGCCTAAAAATAACTGGAGAGAGATCTCAGCTTGCCCACAAAACAAAATGAGTTTCTTCTGACTCAAAATCTCATTACTTCCATGAAACTTCACATCTCAAGCTACCTCACTGGAGGGTATGTATGAAAGGGTTAACAGTCCCACTGACTTCATCAAAGATCTACACTGGGGATTTCTAGAAGCTCTGCATGCTGCAACATGATTTTCTCTCCTCAATTTGTCTGGCTTCCCTCATTGTCTGGTGAACTCTTAGGCGGTATTTGCATGTCACACCAGAAGGACAGGATGTTATCCAGAGGGACCTGGCCAGGCTTAGAGCGGCTTTCCAGTACCTGAAGGGGCTCCAGGAAGGCTGGGGAGGGACTTTGTACAAAGGCCTGGAGTGACAGAATGAGGAGAATGGCTTTAAATTGGAAGGAGGAAGATTTAGATTAGACATTAGGAAGAAATTCTTCCTGATGAAGGTGGTGAGGCCCTGGCCCAGGTTGCCCAGAGAAGTGGTGGATGCTCTGTCCCTGGAAGTGTTCAAGGCCAGGCTGGAGGGGGCTTTGAGCAGCTTGGCCCAGTGGGAGTTGTCCCTGCTCGTGGCAGGGAGCTTGGAACTGACTGGATGATCTTTAAGGTCCCTTCCAACATAAAGCATTCTATGATTTAACAGCCCAGGAATCATCTATTGTGGATGACAAGGACCAATCTATTAGTTCAAGGCTGTAGCTGAAACGCTGAAAGGAACTGCTTTACAGAGAGACGATCTCAATGCTCACCAAGTCATCATGATTTTGGTAACACTTTGAGAGTTCAACTGAAATTTAGCTAAAATGAGCTGGTTAAACTGATTTGGAGACTTGCTGTTCATCATTGAAGTTCTCTTGTAAATACACAACTTAAATGAATTTGAAATTAAATTAAATAAAGCACAGTTGCTGAATTTAGGAGGTCAAATCTCTGAAAGTGCAGCAAGCAAAACAATAAACAATTCATGCAGTTCCGTCACTACTTTTCCTGAAGGCAGGAAGCTTTCATCAGTGTCTTAATGCCTTTTCTGCACTGCACAAGACAGAAATATAACAGACTTGCCACTTCCACTATATCTGCAGGGAGACTCTGATATACTGAAAATGAAGGAAAAAACTGAAGCTATCTGACAACTGTAATATTTTACAGACAAACTTTAGTGACCAATTCTAAATTCCTTGTGCCTTTTGAGATGATATAAACTATCAAAACATCAGTAATCAAACTGCCTCCAGAAGAACTGGAGAAGCACTGGTACAGGTTGCTCAGGGACGCTGTGGCTGCCCCATTCCTGGAGGTGTTCAAGGACAGGTTGGATGGGGCTTTTAGCAGCCTGATCTAGTGGGAGATGTCCCTGCCTATGGTGGGGGGTGTTGGAACTGGATGATCTTTAAGGCCCCTTCCAACCCAAACCATTCTATGATAATCATACAAGCAGGTCCCCTCTGTTTTTTCTCTCATAGCTATCAATTGTTCTTTGAGCTACCTCTCAGAATTTTATCTTTCCATCTCCTACCTTACCCAAGTGAACAGCATCATCGCAGACGTAGACTACCAGAACTGACTCTTCACAAACTGTTACTTGTGGAAATGAAATACCCTTTCTCTGGAGGAACATTTAGATGATATTTTATCCTACATACTCTATAATGAAGCCAAATGATCCCTTTATCATTTGTAGCAGCCTAGAAGGGAGAAGCAGATCTTTCACATCATACAATCAGCGTGTGACAGGATTTGAAGGATGTCTTGATCATGAAGACAGGTCATGCTTATATGCACAGGAAATCAAGTATCTATTCATTCAGTTTATTTCCCCTCTTGTCACCCAGGCACGACTAAAACTCTGAAGTCTCGTTGTTACCATGCTCCCTGTAATTCTGTTTTCTCTGCTGACTGAAGCAGGAACCCACACAACACAGACCTGAATTATTCTGTTTCTTGTTAATGACCTGGATGAAGAAGGAGACTTAAAATCACCAGAAAAAAAGTTGAAGGTGGTTGTTAACAATTGTCAGACACATTTTCTTTGATCCATGCTTGACGTGTCCAGCAGTTACAAGATTATCAACCTGTCTTAGACCCAAGCAAATAAACAGAATATTGAAAACACTCTCCCCTGAGCAGCAGAACAACATTAAGTACGGTGGCTTGGTGCCCTGATAAAAACTACCAGAAAAAACAAATAAATAAGCCAAATTTAAAAAAAAAAAAGACTAAAATTACAGAATTTAAGTAGCAAAGGAAGGCATTGGTTGAAGTGAACAGCAAGGTCGATTCAGGCATCTGAGCAGTTTTGAAACTTCTAGTAAGTGCTCCTTGGGGCTGCTGAACACAAAGGTTAAAACAACAGAGAGGAAAACCCAAAGCTTTAGTTTATATTCTTTTTCAATGAGCCTTGCAAAACGGAGATGGAAGCATTTTAGAGCAATCTGTACTAAGAATACTAAAAAGTAAAATAAAAACAAATAATATTTTCCTTAATTGATCAAAATAAAGTACTCAGCCCTAAACTGAATAGAGGTGGACTGGAAAAAGTTAAATACATTAATAAGTTCTTTCAGAGTGAAGAGACCCCTAGTTAGAATTTCACCTTTATTTTCTACTCAGCTTATCAATCACGCCTAACAGGTCTTAATTATCCAGGAGCATTATTAAACCCTGGGTCAAACATGCAGGTAATGAACAGGATAATGTCTTTGTCCTGCCCTTCTTTTGAGCAGGTTAGCCAAGCTCAACTGCAATTTGCTGAGCAGCTCACCTGCCATGGTGGCTACCACGCTGGAAGGAACTGGAGTTCTGTTCATTAGCCTCCTCTAAAGGCATTTCACAGTATCAAAGAACAGTTTGAGTTGGAAGTGACCTTAAAGCCCATACAGTTCTAACCTCCTGCCATGGGCAGGGACATCTCCTGGGTCAGGTTGCTCAAAGCTCCATCCAACCTGGCTTTGAACACCTCCAGGGATAGGGAATCCACGACCTCTCTGGGCAACCTGTGCTAGTGCTTCACCACCCCTACCGGAAACCAAACCCCTCTAATATCCTACTAACACACACCTTTGTATGCAGAGTTTAGAAATCTTTAATTGTGAAGCAAATGTAGATTTGTATAATTAGAATAAAATCACATAATTTTACACAAGAGTTGCGAAGTTGGTTGCTGATGTCTTTCGCTTTCTGCCCTGCTGGTTACAGCTGTCAGGAGAGCAGCATGAATGAGCTGGAACAGGGGCCCCATGAGGCTAAGAAATCTTCATTAAGACATGCTCAGTTTGGCTGGGCAAGGTCCTGAGTGACCTGCTCTAACTGGAGATGGTTGGAGCAGGAGGACAGAGCAGATGGCCTCCAGAGATCCCATCTAAACTAAGTTATTCTACGATTCTGAGAGAAGCAAACTCCTGTCAGACACCAAGCTGACAACTCCAAAAATGTCTCCTGCAACGAGGTACAACTCCTTCCTATATCTGCACTTAAAGAGCTTCCAGACGAAGTAACAGCCAACTTTATCAGCAATTTTCATCAGCATAACAAACTGACCAAACAATCTGTCGCTATGGCAGACGGCAGAAGCGGGTTTGCTGCCAGGAGACTGGGTTTCGTTTCGCCCCAGACTCGACCGTGGGTGGGTGGTTGCTGCTACGTGCGTGTATTGATGTCTGGAGTATTCTTCACTCCTGCCAAGCCCTTAGGGGAACAAAGCTGGGATCTGCAGCTAAAATAACTGCAATTCAAATTAAATGGAGTAAAAAAAAAAAAAACCCAAACCAAATAGAAGAGGTATGTAATAGTAATGCAAGCCAAAGGGAGTTCTGCTGATTGCAGAACTAACATAGAGGCAATCAAAAGACAAACTTGGTTCAAAATTTCCATCTATAAATACAACTAATCCCACCTGTCGCTCTTCCTCGAGACGTATTCTCTCCTCTTCTTTCCGTCTTTCCTCCTCTCTTTTTGACTCAAGTTTTTTCCGTTCTTCTCGCTCTGCTTCTTCAGCCTAAAAAAACATTAAGCAAGTCAAGCTTTACTCTTCCTGAATACACATTTTTAATTCCTTATTGTGATACCATGGGGGGTCTATTACTATCTTCCTAGATGCACATTCAGAAAGAAGTGGTAAAGAGAATAAGAGTCATTATCATTTAACTCCCCCTCAAATCTGCAGCATATTTAGGATAATTTTAGAAATTACCCTTCTCACTCACATTATCTGTACCTAAATAAGGGTTTAAGTTTGGTAGAGGCACGTGAGCTCATTACTACAATGATATTAAGCAATACTGTGTCATGGCATTCCATTTCTCCTCACTTAAAATTTAGTTAGAACAGTCTCCGAGGAGAGGGGGAAAAAAATGAGAGGAATATGAACTCTATAAAACCACGTACATCAAATTTATCATTAACCTGGGCAGGATCTCTTAAAAAAAAAGCTGGGTTGGTCTCTTCAAATGATTTTATTATTTGTTTTTAAACCAAGCCTAGGAAAGAGACTGTTGCAAAATAACGAAAATTTTTAAAGAGGGCGTTTAGAGCATTGTTTAGAGATCTTTTAAGCTGTTCTTCATTCTCTTCAGAACACTTAAATTTGAAAATATAATAAAGAAAACAAGCAGAAGACATTCAAACAGAGGATTTGTGGCTTTGAATGTTTCAGAGAAAAAGCCCTAACCGAGGAATTTATCCGTCTACATGGGAAAATAAAAATCAGCATGCTTTCAAATGAAACAAAAGATTCCTCACTCCACCGACCGATGCTTATCTACCTTCATTCAGCTTTGCTCAGATTTTCCACGAAAAAGACGCCAATTATGTAGAATGAATGTGGAAAGTAACGACAACATGGTCAGAGCACTGAGTGAGAAAAGGATTGTAATGGAAGTTTATAGATCAACACAACAATCAGGGTTATTACCAAGCACCCTATCTACGGGGCACGCCACTGTGAAGCAGGAACTGGATTTAAACCTCATGTGACACTGAAAGTCTCAAGAGGGGATTTCACTGGCTTTGTTAGGACACAAACACATCAGAAATGTCAGTAGTTTCCAGAAACCCTGCCTTTCTGTCAAACGTGAAGCCCACCATGCGCTCCAGCCTCCGTTACACAAAGGTTGCTTCTTGTGACTGAAAAGCTAAAGAACAACCGCTGCCACACATAAGCAACTTCAAAATTTAGGTTTCAAAACGCCAGCTGCTTCCCTGGAATTAACAGCAACGTACTGGACAACACTGACAAGATCCAATGATATTTAAGCCCCTTTGCACACAGATTTAAGAAAAACTAAAAAGCTACGGTGTGTTCACTCCTTGCATACTTGGCCTCTGTTTAAGGGTCAAACTTCAACCAAAATCTGACTGCATCATAGATTTCAGTGGATTACGAGGTCTGGTTTTTGTCTCCTCCAATCTATAAAACCAATAAACATGGCTAAACGTAGACAAAAAGTTTACCCTCTATGAGAGCGCATGAACACCACTCAGAACAGCCCACAGACAGTGTTACAACAACACTATGGGGGCTGAAACATGTTTTTAAGAGAAGACAGCACTGACATTAAGCTGCAAGCCAGTGGAATGCTCCATAAAGAGCATTCCAGACTTTAACTTGTCTCTTCTCCCCAAGAGAATTTGAGAGAACCTAATGGAAAGAAAATGAGACAACATTTTCCATGGCACTCTTGGGATATGGCATAAAAAGCTAAATTTACATTTTTAAAACAAAAGCAGAACCGTTGCAGCGATGACAGCACCTCTGCCTTTCGGGGGGTGCCTGTCATCACCAGTTCTTTGCTGAGCGCTGCTATTCAGGCTCTGCTCTGGGCTCTATACGTGGCAGGAAACACTTACTTCTCTCTGTGCTTTTCTGGCTTGTTTCTCTTCTAATTTCCTCTGCTTCTTTGCTCCAATTTTCCCGGACACTTGAAATTCTGGCACCTCCTCAGCATCATCATCCTCTGCAACATTGAAGAAATGATAAATTTACAATCGTCTGTAAACAATCCCTTCAGGAAGCTTCACAGCTTCCTAGGAAAGAACAGGAGATGAAAAAGAGCCACACATACATTTTGGAAAAGACCTATTAGACTGAAAAAGGCAAAAAAATCACACGAGACTGCCAAAGTCACAGATTAAAAGTAACAAGGTAAAATCTACTTGGTCTTTTTATTAATGTTTCCTGCACAGTCATAGAATGGTTTGGGTCAGAAGGGACCTCAAAGCTCATCCAGTTCACCCTCTGCCATGGGCAGGGACACCTTCCACCGGATCAGGATGTTCAAAGCCTCACTGAACCTGGCCTTCAACATCTAAATTAACATTGCCTGCACAATTCAGAGATACAATTTTGTTTAAATATAAAATGTGTTAATGGCTGTCATCATGTAACTGCTTACTACTCAGATGCAGAGAATTTCTTTGCAGATATCTTCAAGTTTAGCATAACAAATATCCTTTCAAAAAGTGGGATTCGTGGGCATGTAACTCATCCCTAGTTCTAGTCTGTTCTAACTAACTTTGAAGAGAAAAGGGAAAAACAGTCCTGCAATGAAAAGCTTGGGCTTGACTGCAACAAAATTACACATAAACAACAAGTGGCTGTTTATAAAGATGATTTCTGCAACTGTGGGACATAGAATCATAAAATGGTTCAGGTTGGGAGGGGCCATGAAGGTCATACAGCCCACACCTTCTGCAATAAGCAATAACATCTTTAACCAGATAAGGCTGTTAACAGCCCCATCCAACCTGACCTTCAATGTTTCCAGAAATGAGGCACCTATCACCTCCCTGGGAAATCTGGGGCACTGTTTCACCCCCTTCAGTGTAAAAAAAAAAAAAAAAAAAAAAAAATTCTTCCTAATATCTAGTCTAAACCCATCTTCTTTCAGTTTAAAACCATCCCTTCTTGCCCTACTGCTACAGGGAATGCTAAAAAGTTTTTCCTCATCTTTCTTATAAACCCCCTTGAAGTAAGAAGGGAAACCACATCCCATTTCATAGAATCCCTAGGTTGGAAAAGACTGGAGATCACCAAACCCAACTGTATCCGTCCAATACTAAACCATACCGCTAGGCATCTCCTCTACCCATCTTTTAAATCCCTCCAGGGATGGAGACTCCAACACCTTCCTGGGCAGCCTCTGCCTGGGGCTGAGAAACCTTCCAGACAAGAAATTTTCTCTTATGTCCAATCCAAACCTGCCCTGGTGCAACTTGAGGCCCTTTCCTCTCATCCTATCTCTGTCACATGGGAGAAGAGACCAACACCCATCTCACTACAACCTCCTTTCAGGGAGTTGTAGACAGTAACCTAATCTGCAAACAGATTGTTTTCTTCCAAGTGACAGGTGACAAGAAGAGAGGAAATGGCCTCCAGCTGAACCAGCAAAGGTTTAGATTGGATATTAGAAAAAATTTCTTTACTGAAAGAGTGGTGAAGCGCTGGAAGAGGCTTCCCAGGGAAGTGGTGGGATCTCCGTCCCTGAAGCTGTTCAAAAAAACATGAAGACATGGTACTTTGGGACACAGTTTAGTAGGCACAGTGGGGTTGGTCTGACAGTTGGGCAAGATGATCTTTGAGGTCTTTTCCAACCTCAGTGGTTTTATAACCAGTTCTGGGATAGCTTGCAGCAGGGGCACCAAAAGCTAACCATAGTGTGACATCACCTGAACTGGTTTGGCTGGGCTGGTGCTGGGATGTTTTCTATTGGGACCTCCAGAGCACAATGTCACCCCCCCTCCTTTTTTTTTTTTTAAGGAACGCCGAAAGATGCTGTTGACAGAGCATATGGATGAATGAGACTCACCCTTCTTTTATATGCAGAATTAGGTTTGAAACATTCTTGTTTTACTAATTCCAATACACACTATGGTACTATGGTTAAGCCACTGAGACACATCATCAGAAACAAATGTAACTGAGAGCTGTGTAGGTGGCTCTCAAATAACTTTGCTGGTTTTAGGATATGGAAGTTAACACAAGGCAGCCTTGGTGAACTGGGCTTCAGAGAATTACTGGTATCTGATTACTGAGATGAAAAGGGTTCCCCCTTCCTACACCACAAACAGACAACACAACAGGGGATGCTGAGACTTGACATGGTTACATCTACAATTTTGCTGAAGCTTAAAATAACTTATTATATTTATATAATAATTATTATTATATTATATTTATAGCTTAAATACATTAGAAACAGTGTGGCCAGCAGAGCCAGGAAAGTGATTGTGCCTTCCTGCTTGTCACTGTTGAGGCCCAAATCCTGGGTTCAGTTTTGAACTTTTCAGTACAAGAAGGACATTGAGGGGCTGAAGCGTGTCCAGAAAGGGAGAATAGAGCTGGAGAAGGGGCGGGAGAACAGAGTTGGGGAAGGGGCTGGAGAACAAGGATAGAGAGGCTGCTGAGGGACCTGAGGCTGTTTAGCAGAAAAGGGAGGCTGAGGGAGACCTTATTGCTGTCTACAACTGCCTGACAGGAGGTTGTAGTGAGGTGGGCGCTGGTTTCTTCTCCCAAGTGACAGGAGACAGGATGAGAGGAAATGGCCTCAAGTTGTGCCAGGGCAGGTTCAGATTGGATATTAAGAAAATTTTCTACACTGAAAGGGTTCTTAGGTACTGGCAGAGGCTGCCCAGGTTGGTGGTGGAGTCCTCATCCCTGGAGGTATTTAAAACACGGGTAGATGAGGTGCTCAAGGATCTGACTTAGTAGTGGACAGGTACAGTTGGACTTGATGATCTCAAAGGTTTTCTTCAACCAAGTGATTCTATGATTAGCAGATATTAGTCCAAAATTAACAGCTCAATAACAGTATTATTCTTTTGAATGTTATTCCTGAAAAACAGCACAAGTATGAAACACCATCCATGACACTATTCAAACTGAGGCTCTGAGCACTTCTCGTATTTCATCTCCATGAGAGTACCTGAGCCAGAGGTCAGGCAGAAGTCTATAAAGGCTTTTAGAGCCTTTTTCCAGTCCTGGATCAAAAAGGCTTTTGCTCAGTAGCGTTTGCTTTCCTCTCTTTTGAAGTGTCTGATGTGATCCCTTAAGTACCACTTCCTCCAAGCTTTTTCTAGAGCACAGAGCTAGATCCAACAAAAGACAGAGACAGCAATGCAGACACAGTCCATGATTCAGCAGAGCTTTAAAGGTCAACAACGTGCTAAACCTGGGAGCAATTAATACGTGCTAAATAAACCTGAACATGCTGACAAGAACATAAACAGATAGTAAAAGCATTTGCTGAATCAATCGGTTATTGCAGCAGAATAACTGCACCAAATGCAGAGCGGATGCTGTGCACAGCAGCTTTTAACAACCACTTTTCACATACTCATAGTTGCCAACACTATTAGACCTGATGGGAAGGTCGGTCCATGGGAAATGTGCTCCATCTGCCCCTGAACTTGTTATAACGCAAAAAGTTCAGTTGACTATGCTCACTTGTTGCGAAGGCAGTTTATCATCACTCGATGCAGCCAGCCTGCAAACAGACCCTGCTGGGGAACCAAGCAACTTCAGACACCGTCCTACAGTTGGAACTGAAAATGTAGTCTTGTTTCATGGAATCACAGAATCACTGAGGTTGGAAAAGACCTCTAAGGTTATAAAGTCCAACCATTCACCCAACACCACCATGCTGAGTAAACCATGTCCCAAAGTACTATATCTACACGGTGTTTGAACAGGGATGAGGACTCCACCACCACCCAGGTCAGCGTCTTCCAAAGCTTCGCCACTGTCTGTAAAGACATTTTTCCTAATATCCAGTCTAAACCTCCTCTGCCACAACTCAAGGCCATTTACTCTTGCCCTATCACTTGTTATATGGGAAAAGAGATCAACACTCTCCTCACTACAACCTCCTTTCAGGGAGTTGAAAAGGGTCAAGAGGTCATCCCTCAGCCTCCTCTCCTCCAACCTAAATCACCCCAGTTCCTTCAGCTGCTCCTCTTAAAACTTGAGCTCCAGATCTGTAACAGCCACACAGATGTTTGAATCTCTTGAAATGTAGAGTAGTTTTTAGAAACACTTCCCAGTACCATTAGAAAGTGTGCTGAAGAGCTGATGTGCTATCAAGACATGAATCTACTAGCTACTGTGTACAGAATGTGCCAAAAGTCCACATGAAACAACCAGCATTGTATATTTCAGTTGCCCTTGTACTCTATGTCATATAACCATAAATTGGTTTGGGTTGGAAGGGATCTGAAAACCCACACAGTTACAACCCCCTGTCATGGGCAGTGACCATCTCCTACTGGATCTGGTTGCTCAACGACTCATCCAACTTGGCCTTGAACACCCCTGGAGATGGGGCTGTCATAATTTCTCTGGGTAACCTGGGCCATCCAACCAGTCAAAGGGTCTGTCCAGCCTCCTATTAAGTTTTGGAAATGAAGCAAATAGATTCCCATGCACAAAAAAGGATGTAAGCTGCACACGTGGCTACTCACAAAGTCCTTCAGGCATGGTTTGCTGCTTTATTCACTATTTATGCAGCACCTAACAAAAGGAGTAAGGGAGAAATGGGGAAGATGCCAGGCAAAACAATTATTCTGCAGGCAGAAGACTAACATTGAACAGATGTGCAACAGCAGCCACTGGAAAGGAACTGGTCCACGATATGGAAAGACGTGGGCATTCATGTGTAACTCAGCCCTGCCGCAGTACAGTCATAACAATTTTTAATGTGCTTTTATTTAAATTTAGTAGCTATACCAGTTTAGGAACACTGTTCTTATTAATCTGAAGTCACCAAACTGGTCTACACTTAGGACAGAGCAAGGACAGCAAACAAAGGACCTGAGCCTTTCTGAGCTGAAGTCAAACAGCTTGAAGTTTTCTCAGTGTAACCGAGAAACCACACACCCACCTCTTCCACACAGTGTCGGCGCTTGAAACGCCTCAGGGGCAGGTACACACTGTGGACACTTTGATAACACTGAAGTCACTTTCTATATGAATAGTAGCAAGTCAAAATTAACTTCTGATTCGCTAATTAGGCTATTAGTAGTCAAATTTTAACTACTAGAAAGGTTTTCCCACTGATTAAGCATTAAAGTTATTTCAGCTACTGCATCAATTAACAGAGCTCTGTTACCAGCTGCTTCACAAGAACAGGAAGGGACGACATCAGCATTTAAGTTTACACATTTTCCAGATCTTTCAGCACACCAGAGAACAGGGAGGTGCAAGGAGAGGGTGATGGTCTACTCTGAAAAAGTGCTGCTTAATATGGGAAATGGCAGCACAAACGGATCTTTCCTTAAGTTGTGCACAACATCCGTCACTGAAAGGGGAAAGGAAAAGAATTATTTTTAACAGGAGTTTTCCCTAGAACTATCAGAAAATACGCCTGCCAGATTTGTTTAGATGCAAGATTTGAATGTTGGACTTGGATGCTACACAAAGCAATAATGGGCATCTTAAAATGCCTGAATATTATACTGTTATTAACTTTTAAAACCTTTTTCTGTTTGTTTTGTGGTGTCTTCCTCAATAGTGATGAAGACGTGGAAAGGAAAACATGAGGTTCTGATCTTTTGCATGGCAAGAATTAGAGAGGAGAAGAAATTACGGTTTAATTTCTGTTAGAACTGTTACCTTCTCTTCATGACAGAGACACCCACCTGGAATCTTGTGTCCAGTTCTGGAATCCACAACATAACAAGGAGATGGAACAGCTGGAGCAAGTGTTGAGGAGGCCACAATGCTGATGTGAGGGCCAGAGCACCTCCGATATGACGACAGGTTGAAAAAGTTGGGGTGGTTCAGCCTGGAGAAGAGAAGGCTCCGGGGATATCCTAGAGCATCACCCAGTACCTGAAGGGGCTCCAGAAAAGCTGGGGAGGGTCTTTTTATAAGGCCATGGAGTGATAGGACAAGGGAACAGCTTTAAACTGGAAAGGGGAAGATTTAGATTAGACATTAGGGAGAAAGTCTTCACAATGAAGGTGGTGAGGCCCTGGCCCAGGCTGCCCAGAGGAGTCGTGGCTACCCCATCTCTGGAGGTGTTCAAGGCCAGGCTGGAGGGGGTTTTTAGCAGCCTGATGCAGTGGAAGGTGTCCCTGCCCATGGCAGGGAGGTTGGAACTGGATGATATTTAAGGTTCCTTCAAACCCAAGCCATTTTATGATCATTTTTTATTTTACAAACTAGAGAACTCAAACTGTCAAAAGCTGTGGGCTTTATCGTTATCAGGTCTCTAGAAGTAAATACACCCAGTGTTCACTGTACTGGATATTCCTACATCTGTGCTCAGACAGACTGGGCTAAAAGCTCAGGGTAAAGGCAGGCAGACGTTGGAATACTTAACTTTTTGGAGTTATGTGCTGCTGCCAGAAGTAGAGAGCCTGTAGTTTATTCCAGTTAGGAATAAAGGCTGTTGAGAAAACCAGATTATTCCTTTGAAACTTTCCTCACTTTCTGTTCAAGAAAAGAAAACGAAATGTAATAATCCACACAAAATCTCATTTTCTGGCAACACTTTTTGCAACAATTCAGAGGTCAGTTCTGTGTAGGATGTGGGCATGTTTCAAACTTAAGCACTTGAAAACGTTCCCTGGAAATCTACTGGGCTGCTCAGGCTCTCCTGGCACGTCCTCCTCCTTCTTTCTCTAGCTCAGCCTCACCCATAACACCTGCCAAAGCCTTTCACCCAGAAGGCTGTCCAGCAGGCTTTGTTTTGCTTGGTGATTTGGAGCTTGCCTAAATCGTGCTGTGGTGACACCCAGCAGCTTCAGCCAACACAAATATCACTCCCCCAAGACAAAAGCAGTGAGATGTGGTCCAGGACAACACTCCAAGTCACAGAAAACTTGTATTGTAAACTTTGTGTCCAACTCGCTGACTGACTGAGCAACCTTGGAAATGCAATTTCGCCTGCGCTTGCATTCGCCTCTCTGCAAAATTTTTATCATGTGCTGAAGGCAGCCAGGTTTTCTCACTGTGTGTTTGTACAAATTAATTGTTGCAAACAGTGTGTAACAGACCTTCAAGCATGTATTTGCCTGAGATAATCATCCTTGTCATTTTTATCACAGTAGAATCAAGGTGACCAGATCCTACTTGCCATTAAAAGTTCATAGAATCACAGAATAGTTTCGGTTGGAAGGGACCTTGAAGATCATCCAATTCCAATCCCCTTTCCACTGGATCAGGCTGCTCAGAGCCTCATCCAATCTGGCCTTGAACACCTCCAGGGATGAGGCAGCCAGGACTTCTCTAGGCAACTGTGGCCAGTACCTCACCACCATTATAGAAAAATATTTCTTCCTAAGATCTCATTTCAATTTCCCCTCTTTCAGCTTAAAACCATTCCCCCGTCATCCTGTTCCTGTACTCCCTGATAAAGACCCCTCTCCCCAGCCCTCCTGTAGCCCCCTTTAAGTACTGGAAGGCTTCTACAGTCTCCCTGGAGCCTTCTCTCCTTCAGGCAGAACAAACTCAACTCTCTCAGTCTATCCTCATAGCAGAGGTTCTCCAGCCCCTTGATTGTCTTTATGGCCTCCTTTGGACTCGATCTAACAGATCCCTGTCCTTCCTGTGCTGAGGACTCTAGAACTGAATGCAGAACTCCAGGTGAGGTCATCCCCTCAAATTTCTTGTCACTTGATAGGAGATCGCAGTACTAAAACCTTTATGCTGACATCAGATCTGCCAGTTAACTTTCTGCTCCAATCTGCAGAAAAAAAAAAGTCAAGAGAAGTGCCTATTTCCTGTCTACAACTACCTGAAAGGAAGTTGTAGAGAGCTGGGTGTTGGTCTGTTCTCCCAAGCCACAGGTGATTGGATGAGAGGAAATGGCCTAAACCGTGTAGGAGGTTCAGATTGGAGATTAGGAAGAACTCCTCAGAAAGGGTTATCAAGCTTGGTGGAGCTGCCCAGGGAGGCAGTGCAGTCCCCATCCCTGGAGGTATTTAGAAGACAGGTAGATGAAGTGCTTTGGGATATGATTTAGTAGTGGACAGGTACGGTTGGACTTGATCATCTGTCCCAACCTAGTGATTCCGTGATTTCCTGCAAAGCTCTTTGCCCAGTGAGCAAGTCTGGAAGCATGTGCATAACTGAAGAATAACTTGAGAACTGGACGACTGTTTCTTCTCCACACAACCAGGAACCAAATAAAAGTTCTCAACAAAATAGCTTTACACGCCCAAAAGAGAGTGAAGTGGAAGCACTCAAAAGCAAAAAGAGCCAAAGACAACCTCCTCAGTCAATAAATAAATGGGATCTGAAACTGGAGAAGTGCTAATGTTGTTTATTCACAGTACCCCACAATCAAAATGACCCTCAACCAGACTCCAATTCATCCTCTTTCCTCCACTTCCTTTCACTGCTTAGCTTGGCCTCCCCTGCCCCCAATAATTAATGCCAGAAGTCCACACACATTTATGCCTTGCAGTGAGTTTATTTTCATTTTGGCTGCAGCCAGTCCCACAAAGCCACTTCTGTCTGAGTCCCATTTAAATTAAGATAGAACGGAGCCAATTAGGTCTGCTAGCTGGGATATCAGAAGTAACCTAAACACAGGAGTACAGGACTTTCCTTTCCAGATCCTTTTTCCACAGGGAAAGGCACAGGCACCCTGCTACAACGTGCAGAGCAGATGTTCTCCGACGCACATGGACTTTAACAGTTGCCTAGATTGCACTGTGCTGCAGTGAGCGGTACTGTTATAACTAGAACTAAGAACTGGGCAACAGAAGCCAACCAAACCCTTTCTTCTGAAGCCAGGGTGGGAGTCACGGTGGTGGATCACAGCTCAGGGGTCTCAGTCATTTTGAGAATCACTTCGCCACCAATGAAAAACATCTCCCCAGCAATCTCTGGTCATCAGAAGATATTAATAGCTGTTGATATTCTCATGTCAGATGACCTCCTTTGAGCACTCAACCACTGAAAAACATTACTCAGGCACCTGGCCAGCAGATTTGCCCCCACAGTGCAGCGCAGCACAACCCACATGGAACCCGCGAATAAGGGCCCCACATATGTCGTGTGGGTTGCAATTCTGGTAGGAAAGTTGAGACATTTAGTGCTTTGCCATTTATTTTTTGTCTGTCACAAACTGCAAGTAACTTAGGTGTTCTACCCCACACCGATGAGCTAAAGGACAAACTATAACCTGGTTTGGCTCCATTGTCAATGAATTTAGATTTGAGTATTCAGAACAGTTTTCTTTTGTATGTATTATACTCCTTACCCAGACTTGAAAATAAATAAGATCAGGATTTCAGCTTCAGAAGGAACAATAAGACGTTAAAGATTTTTATCCTACTGCTACAATTTGTTTTGGTCCTCATTGCTTCATTACTCTGCCACAGGTTTCTACTGGCACAACACAACTTTGCACAGGCAGCAGAAACTGTGGGCTACTGCTGCACCCTTGATGCTTTCTTTCTCATTCTGGAATTGAAAGCTGACTGTTAGATGGAAAACAGAAAACCCTCACGCTAACCACAACTCCAAAGCCTGCGTGTGTTGCTTTGAGACCATTTCCTAGAGTCAGCAGAACTGGCTCCCAGGAGGCAAGAGCACTTTGAGAGCAGCAGTTCCTACCTGACTCCTCTTTAACGTCTGCAACAGTAACATAGGTATGGCCTGGGCATCCTCACACCCTAAAAATCCTGCAGCACTCGGTTTTTGTTATACTTGCAGCAACCTGGCAGGAGACAAAGTGGCACAGAGCAGTGTTAGGCAGTTTTGTCCAAAGCCAAACACAGGCACAGAGTGGAAATTCCACACTCGGAACAAATTTAATCATAAAACATTTTACCAAATTTAACAATATTTAAACAATGAAACCCAAATCTACTTGAGTTGCTGATGTTCTAAAGCAACAAGAACATTTAGAAATCATGATTGAAGAAACTAGATGGATTTGTTTTCAGTGTTTCTGTCTACATTGTCAAATAACTTTCCTCTTCAACCCCAGACGCCTCGACTGGTTGTGTGCTGTCTGGGACTGAGCATCACTACAGGCATTCTGGGCTCTCTTTCCAGGTGAGCCAACAGATTTTTATAACACAACTCTGCTGTGAAGATAACTGGCTACTTCAACAGATTCAAGTGAAGGCAGTAATTAGAGAAAACTGCTCTCTGTTTCCATGACAGAAAGAAAATGCACATGGACAACACACAAAGGAGGCAAAGCCGAGTGGTGATTCCAGGCCTATGCTGAATGTCCACTGACTGGGCTTCAAAACCTGTAATACAGCTCTAAGGGGAAAAAAAAAATTCCACACTAATACTGGAAAGTCAGGGCCAAGCTGAAAGCTTTGCAATACAGCCATAGCCAGTCCATGAGAAAAGAGGTGGTGGTGGACTAATCCCAAGGAATAAGGGCCACTAATCATTCCATACCTTGACACCTTAGGGAACCAAGGACAGACCCTTCTCTTCACTGCTGAAGTCTACAGTTGGTCTCCAAAGGCTTTGGTGCTACTGGCAGTAGCCCCAGCACTTGGGCACTGGGAAAGAATATCAGAAAAATCCTAGATAGAAGCAAAAAACAGAAGCAAAGAGCAAGAACTCATTTTAATTTGGAAAAATAAATTAAAAAGCAAATAAAACGGGGGTGTCATTTCAAAGAAAACTTCATGCAAGAGCTGCAGCACTTGCAGCTGATGTACAGTAAGCTGCAAAAGAATTATTTATAAAGCCCAACGACACAGATTCTTCCGTTGCTAAAGTGACAAAATAAGATAAAGACATTTGCTTTGACAGCTTCACTGTCAGCCTTCGGTGTTCACACTTTTGATGTCTGAAGTTCAAGGTAGAAGGTTTTTAAATTCCATTTTCCTTTCAGGATGTTATTAGATGAAAAGAAATAACCAGAGTTGAAAAGTTCAGACCTGTCAATTTTTCATTTGTGAAACTGCTGGAGATAATTAGCTTGAATAGCACGTTTACCTGCCAACATGAGTGTGAGATGCTTTCTACACCCTGCAAGACATGAAGAAAGCGCACCTAGCCCCTAATCAAGGCACCACACTGAGGACAGCGCACTGTTTCTCACTTGCTGCAGCCCCAAAAAATACCCTGATCTCCATCACAAGCTCAAGTGAAGTAAAGTGTTCATCAACACTTGAGCAGAAACCCTCAACACTTACCCATTTGAAATAAGAAATCCCATTAGGTGAATCATGGAGACATCAGCTCTTCAGTAATAAAGATAATAACGCGTGAAATTTCACCAGAAAAGGGAGCAAGGCTTACATAGTGTAGAAAGATGCTAGTTATAACCATATTCTTGTCCGCAACCACAGCACAGGAGCATAGCTGCTAACTGTAGATCCAGCACAGGACCAGAGAACTCACTGTCAACAAAGCGCTGTTGTTTGTGGTGAGCTCCAGATAATCTGCTTGGTTCTGACAATCAAAAGAATCACTAAGGTTGGAAAAGACCTCCTCCGAGAACATAAAGTCCAACCATCAGCCCAATATCACCATGCCACCATGTCAGCATCCCTGGAAGTGTTCTGTGTTTTCTGAAAACTTCCAGGGATCCTGACCCCACCACTTCCCTGGGCAGCCTCTTCCAATGCTTCATCGCTCTTTCAGTGAAGAAATTTTTCCTGATGTCTAATCCAAACCTGCCCTGGCATAGTTTCAGGCCATTTCCTCTCATCTTGTTGCTTGCTACTTGGGAAAAGAGACCAGCACCGGATCTCACCACAACCTCCTTTGAGGGAGCTGCAGACAGTGATAAGGTCTCCTCTTGGCCTCCTTTTCTCTAGGCAAAACAGCCCCAGTTTCCTCAGCTGCTCCTCATAACACTTGTTCTCAAAAGCTGCCACCAGCTTCATTGCCCTCCTCTGGAAACCACCTGGATGGCTTCTCAGAAAGAAAACTCCACGCTTTGCAGAAGGAATTATCAGGGAATTAATGCTTCCCCTCCCTTTGCAAGAAACCAATGCTTTACTAAAGCTGGTTATTCTACAGCAAGGCACAGATTCCAGTTACCCAAATCAAATCCACCTGGCTAAGCAGGAAATACAAGAGTTTTGAGGAATTGAGCTAAGAACTTGTTGTGATGCCATAACAGAAGGAGGTGAGCACTTCAGTTAAAGTTAAGTCATGTATAGAGACAAGTGGTGAAGTGCTGAGAGAAGCTGGACAGTCAAACACATCAAAGTCACATAATTTACTGTCAGGAAAATTGCAAATCTTTCTTGAGCAGGCAACCACTCTCCTCCACCAAGGAGGAGAGTCCATTTCAGTGTTTACAAAACAAACAGAACCAAACATTACCTTCCACCCAGTCTTCTGCCTGCTGCGCTCTCCTCTGGGCCATCAGCCGGTTCCCCATGTTCCTCCGGCGCCTTGGCATCCCATCTCCCCGCTCTTCAGCATGGGGTCGAGGTCTGGCTGCTGCTGCCACCGCATTTTGCTGGGGTTCCTCATCAGCTGCACAAGGGAAATATAACTGTTGAGAGATTTGCCATCTCTGCTTGCCATCTCATCCTTTTGCTGGCCAACTTTTTCAATACCAGTGGTGCTTTCCAAACGAGAAAATACCTCCTCTCCTCATCTGTTTTCACCCTGCATGGCAGCAGTTACATGCAAGTTCCTTTCCTGTGATTAAGCAGCATCATGCACTGGAACCTTCTTATTTGAGCACTGGGCTCTGTGCAACGGGAATTTTATCCTGGCAGTAATCTTTTTTGCAATAGCATTTGGATCACGGTAAAGGAAAAGCTACAGCTATGTGCTGCTAATGTCACTTGATCTGACAGAGCCCACGCTGTTTAAAAAAACCCATAAATCACCACACTACAAAACCAAAGACCCTCCTCAAGTGCTCAAAAATTGTTCTTATTTAACATAAACTGATAATCTGTTTTTTTTCCCTGGTGCCATAAAACAACTCCATTTGTCTGTTAGCTCTAGCACTGAAATCACTTTCGAGTTACCAAGAGGCAAGGACCTAGGATTATTTTTTTCCCCCCCTCTAAAGTAATTAGATTTGTTAAAAAACTTCTTTATTTTGCACTCATGACATTCAGAAGTTGATTCAACTCAATTCCAAGCTAAGGGTATACATGTTTCAGAATGCAGTATGTAAACTGTTATACCTGAAACATGAATAGCAAACAAGAACTACAAATTACAGCTGTAAGACTTAGAATCATAGAATGGTTTGGGTTGGAAGGGACCTCAAAGCCCATCCAGTTCCATTCCCCTGCCCTTGGCAGGGTTATCTCCCACTGGGTCAGGCTGCTCCAAGCCCCATCCAGCCTGGCCTTGAACACCTCCAGGGATGGGGCAGCCAGGACTCCTCTGGGCAACCTGGACCAGGGCCTCCCCACCCTCATTGCAAAGAATTTCTCCCTGTTGTCCAACCTAAATCTTCCCCCCTCCAATCTAAAGCCATTCCCCCTCATACTATCACTCCAGGCCCCTGTAAAAAGTCCCTCCCCTGCTTTCCTGCAGCCCCTTTAGGTACTGGGAAGCTGCTATAAGGTCTTCTTGGAGCCTTCTCTTCTCCACACTGAGTAACCCCAACTCTCTCAGTCTGTCCTCAGAGCAGAGGTGTTCCAATCCTTGGATCACCTCTGTTGCCTCCTCTGGATCCATTCCAACACAGTAACTTCATTCCATCATGCTGATTTAAACTGCAGGTCTCCCAACAAACATATGTAGGGAAGACAGAAAAGCAAAGGTCATCGCTGCACTCGCCATCACCCTCTCTGCACAGGCTGCTGCAGTTACTAATTAAGACCTGACAAGTGAGGATTATCCTGGCAAAGGAGCAGTTGGGAGACAGCATGGGAGCAAACAGGTGACAATCGATGAGCTCATTCACAAGTTCTCCATAGGAAACCCTCCCCCACATTTTCCTTTGAGACCTCCAGGATCTTGTTGCTATCAGCTATACGATTCACATAACCAGATAATGGTAAAACATCATCTTTAATACCTGCTTTGCATATTCTGTTGATAAGTGCAACTGATATTTGTGTATGTTGTTACTTGCTCAATCCTGCAAAGCATTAACCACTACACCTTAATTCAGCTAAATATTCAAACGGTCTCATGCAAAGCTGCAGAATGACTCATTTACTTCAACTCAGCACACATTTTTGCGCTTTGCTGGATTATATTGTGTCCCAGCAGGAGTACAAAATGCTTTCCACACTCTGCCAAGCCTCCAGCAACCTCTGATCCAAACAACTTCCAAAAAATCCCCTACTAATAGAATAGACTAGAAAATAAGATTCATTATGACTACACGTATGCAACAATCAAAAAGGTGTGCTTGCAGCTCATCCTGGTGTATCTCAATCAGCTTCAAAGCGGCTACAGATAACACAGCTGCAGCAGTACACAGCTCATCACTGGCTGCAAAGCACAGTAACAGAGGGAAGTATTTAGCCAGCTGAGCCTTTAGTAGTTCAGAATTGCTACAACAACATTCGCAGTCCTCCACAAACTAAAGCACAGTGAGGTTTTGAACTGAGTCACTGCACTATCACGCTGCTGTCACCCTCTTGTTCTCATCCATCCTTTACTCACAGATCAAACCAGGTCTATAACAAATTACATGCATGCTCCAGGGATGCGATTTATTTTGCTTCAAGACTTGCCCAGTCATATTTATAGCACAATAATGCTTATTTGAAATGCTATAGGAACATGCTATAGGAAAGCACTGTACTGGCAGAGAATTACTTACTGGGAGACTACTCCATGCCAGAAATACTTTGTCTGCACAAAAAGACTTTTTATACAAATGCAATATTTCTCTTAAGTTCTTGAGATACACTGCAGCTCAAACCTTGGCACTCTTTCACTTGAAAGCTTCTGTGTCCCTGTCTAATAACCTTCCCAAGAGGGTCCTGCACAGTATATCAGCTGTGTGTTCTAGTACTCATTTATTCTGGGGCTTTTGTTTCCTACTGTCCTGTGAAAGAGAGTGTCTCTTGCATTTTGTGAAAGAGAAAGCCACGTATGCACTTCAATCCAAGGTGCTTGACCCTCACAAAGACAAATGCATGAACCAAGCTATCCTGCTTTCCCAATTTAATTCTCTATAGGAGACATAGTAATTCCTTGAAGCTGATCAGTGCTAGCAGGGCTCAGAAAACAGGAAAAAAACCACCAAACCTGACCTGTATCAAACACACATGGTGGCTATTGGACAACGCTTTGGTTTGGTCTCCAAAACATTCAGATAAACAAGAGAAAACATTATGGATTATCATGTAATAGGAAAAGATCTGCTTTAATGCAGCTTTTTTCTTCCCCCTCCCCTACAGGTTCTGTTTGCAAGGGACTATGCTGTACAGTCATTTGAAAACCAGGCATGTTAGTCCTTGAAATTCCTCCCAGTGCTTTATGAGTGGGAGGAGAAAAGACTCCTTAACTCTGTCTGCAACACACTTCTACCTGGCTGGTTCTCCAGGAGTCAAGGACTTGCCTGTGTTGTTCAGGACACATTGCTTGTTCCAGTATCTAGGAAGTCACATGTGCTCTCTCCCCCTTGGAAGTGGAAGTATCACAGACTGACCAGTGCAGCACACGAAGGGATGTAATTGATGGTTTCAAAGAATACAAGGGGCACACCTAAAAACCTTCTCGCTCTTATTCTTGGAGCTGGATCGACATGTCAGATCTGAAGTTAAGGACAATTTTCTCAGTGGACTGGCCCTATATTTCCTTCACCTCCTCCTGCAGCACAGGGCACAGTTTGGTCACTGCACTTATCTGAGCACATCTCTTCATCTTCCTGTAGCTGCAGAGGTCTCAGACATCACTGGCACCCCAACCGAGCCAGTTCTTGCAGAGATGAGTCACACAAGGACTAACGGAACTGGATGGCGAAACACTGCAGTGAAATTTGTTGGAAATCTGTTGGAACAGGTCCAAAGGAGCACTATGAAGATAATCTGAGGGCTGGAGCACCTCTGCTATGTGGACAGGTTGAAAGAGTTGGGGTTACTCAGCATGGAGAAGGTTCCAAGGAGACCTTACAGCACCCTCCTAGGACCTGAAGGGGCTCCAGGAAAGCTGGGGAGGGACTTCTTACAAGGGTTTCGAGTGATAGGATGGTGGGGATTGGCTTTAAACTGAAAGGGAGAAGATTTAGACTAGACATTAGGAAGAATTTCTTCCCAATGAAGGTAGTGAGGCTCTGGAACAGGTTGCCTGGGGAAGCTGTGGCTGCCCCATCGCTGGAGGTGTTAAAGGCCAGGTTGGATGGGGTTTGAGCAGCCTGGTCCCTTCCAACCCAAACCATTTTACAATTCTATGAAATTTAATAACCAACATTATCTCAGTGAGACAAATGATCCATGAGTTGCTTAGGGATTTGCAGAATGGCAGGCCAGAATAAATTAATCAGGTAAAGACCCCAGATTAACAGGCAATACAAACCAAAAAATAAACAGATGTCTGGGAAACAGAAAGAGGTTTAGTTTGTATTTTAAGTTGTATGTCCTCAGGTTTCTGACTCAGCTTTTCAAACACCAGGGAATGCCTCTTTTCTGGGGACAGTAGATTCAATGCCTTGCTGAGAAAGCAGTTGTGCCTCTGCATTTCCAGAAGCATCAGCACAGTGCAGAGGCCGTAACAGAGGTTATTTCATTGAAATGGTTGGTCTGCACACAGCGGCAACTGCATGACCCTGGCTATACTGTCAAAAGCTCCTTCCACAACAGAAAGAGGGGAATTCTGCTCTGAAAAAAGAAAGTTTTCTCCTAAACTGGAAGTGAAGCACCACCGTTACATCATTACAAAGGATACTATGAAACCTTATAGAGCTCAGACTTAATTTTATACCCCCAGGTAGAAATCTGCTGCTTTACAAAGCTTTGCTGGTTTTCCCTTGCTCGGAGCAAAGACACATCTCCCCGAGAAGCAATCCTGTACCTATCACAACACATTATCATAGGGTCATAGAAATGTTTGGGTTAGAAGGGACCTTCAAAGTCCTTCCAGCTCCAACACCCTGCCACGGGCAGGGACACCTCCCACTGGATCTGGTTGCTCAAAGCCTCATCCATCCTGGCCCTTGAGCACCTCCAGACATGGGGCAGACACCACATTTCTGGGTAACCTGTGCCAGTGCCTCACCACCCTCACAAGAAAACATTTCTTCCTAAGATCTAATCTAAATCTCCCTTCCTTCACCTGAAAACTATTCTCACTTGTCCTACCCTTGCACACCCTGATAAAGACCCCAGCTTCTCTGTAGGCCCCCCTGAAGTATTAGAAAGCTGTTATAAAGTCTCCAACTACATCAGATAAGCAAGTCCATCAGGGTAACACCTGGGCCAGCAAGTTTCTAGGCAGCCCAAGACACAGCTACTAGTTCAGGAGTTCCCTGGTTCTGCACAAATGCAGCTAGAGCTCCACCTGCTGCACCTTCACACCTCAGTGCCACGTCACAGCATCCAGCACCTTCTACCTCCCTGCTAACCTGACCTGTGAAATCTATGAGCAACCTACTCAAAATGGAACAGGCTGAAGCATTCTTGGCTTCCTGAGGAGGTGCTTATCACACCAGGGCTTGCTCACAGAGACGCCAATCGTGTATAAAAGCCAACAGCCCTACGGGTTTTTCTATTCTCAGCAGAACAAGTCCAGACACGACCTTGCCGGAAAGACCGTTGCTGCTCCAAGTGACCTTTCAAAGGAAATAGAAAATTAAGGGATTTACCTCTTGTGACCCTTAGTTCTCTTCATTATCTACAGCAGGCAAGGCTAGAATGTTTTAAAAGGCCAATTCCCCAACAGGATGCACAAAGAGAAGCTGCTGTCACAATCTCTGGACATTAAAAAATGACAGCTACCCACCACTTCTCTTGATCAGGAGCCCCTGATTTCAAATTCTTTCCATGAGAAAACAGTTTTATGAGCAGAATTGTAGCAGCTTCAATTTTCCGTGAAAGAAAAAGGGAAAGCAATTTGCTGTTTCAGACTGAATTTTGAATAAAATAAATACGCCACAGCCCCAATAGTCTTGAAAAAGAACTCCTTTTGTGTAAGAACAAAGTCATCCTCACAGCCTGAAATTCTGCAAAGCACTTTATAATGACAGAAATCAGAATATTAAAGTAGAAATCATCTTAAAAACCACAATAAAAAAAAAAGCAGACCACTGTGGAAGTGTCAAAAAAAATCAGCAAAAGAGACGCTTCAAAATGAATCCTGAATGTAAACTAACTTTAACCAAGCTGCCCAAAATCAGTATTAAAGTTCTTCGAGAAGTCAGACTATTTACAACAAATGTTTGGGCTTCAATTTAGTTAGAACTTTGTAGGCTTAGAAAGAAGAGAGACATAAGTCCTCCCAAGCGCAAGAGCCCCCAATTGCTCTAAGTCACGATAAAAGTAAGCTCAGGAATAATGCTTTTCCAGGAGTACTTTCTCTCTGGGATGTGCAGCACTCCCTTGTACCAAAAGCTCAGGTCTAAGTTACTACGAATGTGAGGAAATGTCAACAGTTTCTGAGATTTAGACCAGATCTATGCAAGGAAAATTGAGAAAGATGCTTTGAAAAACTCACTTATCAACAAAACCTGTTTTTAACACAACATCCTTGCTGGTACACAATTTCTTGCCGGCCTGATTGTGTTTATACTAGAAGTGTTTCATTTCCACCTCCCCCCCTGCCTTTAAAAAGTTATCAAGGCTACCCCTCTCCAAAAAGAAAATAAAACAGAAGACCCAAAAGACCCCAAATCCTGGAACCTAGTGCTATATTGGCAACGGCTTCAGTGTTTTTCACAGCTAAACAACTTCTGTTCTTCCACTTTAAAAACACAGCCGCATCCGACTTTTTCCAGTTACATCCAACTCACACCTGCACAGGTTTGCTCCTACCATGGTTTCATGCTGCCACAGTGGACACGATGATCTTAAAGGTCTTTTCTAACCTCAATAACTTTATGATTGCAAGTACTGGTCAGCAATAAAACACTGATTGTCCACGGGAGGCTTGGAAGTGCTGTATCATCTCCCTGTTCCCAGGGGAGAAGGAGGGGGAAGAACACTGGGATCCCAGGGGGGAGGAAAGGAGAGGAAACGGGGCGGGGGGGGATGAATTATGGGATAACAGGGGGCTGAATTATGGGATTCCGGGAGAAACACCAAGATCCTGGGACAGGGAGAAGAAAGGGGACGAGGAAAACACTGGGATTTGTGGGGGAAGGGAGGCAGAAAAATGGGAGAGGAACACCTGGGCAGGGGAAGGGAGAGAGGAAAGGGAGGGGGAACCCCGGGATCCCGGGAGGGACAGGGGGGAGAGGGAAAGGGGACCTGAACTCCCCTTGAGAAAGGAGGAGGGAGAGACAACAAGGCTGAGCTCCGGGATACCCGGGGTGCAGGAAAATGGGGGAGGAACACCGGGCGAGAGAAGGGGTGGGGGGAAGGAGGAAGGAAACACCGGGATCACGGGAGAGAGAAAAGGGAGAGAAGAACCACTGGGATCCTGGGCTCCGGAAAGAAAAGAGGAGAGGGGAAACACCGGGATCCCGGAGATGGGGCGGAAAGGGGAGAGAGGGAACAGCGGGATCCCGCAGGGGGCAGAAAGGGGAGAGGGGGAACACCGGGATCCCGGGGAATGGGGGAGGGCACAATAACACCGGGATCCCGAGAGAGGGGGAACAGGCGGGGAGAAACACCAGCAACCTAGCGGGAGAGAAGAAAGGGGGAGAAACACCGGCTCCCCCGCTCCTCCCCCCGCCATGGCGGCTCCCCCTCAGCGAAGGCCCACGGCGAGGAACAGCCTCCCGGGGAGAGCATGGCCCGGCTGATGGCGGCGATAGTAGGCTGTGGGCGGTGAGAGGAGCCCCAGCCGGGCCGTGACCCACCTGCCCTAGCCTGGCCGCGGCGGCGGGTGGCGAAGAAGAGGAGGACGGCGAGGAGCAGGGCCAAGGCGGCGAGCAGAGCGACCGCCATCGCCGGTGCCGCCCACACCGGCTACGGGGTGGGGCGGGGGGGGCCGGCGCTTGGTACGTCCCACCCTGCAAGGCCCCACACAGCGCAGGGGCTGCCCGCGGGGTGCCTGAAGCGGGGTGACGCTGAGGCGCACGAAGCGCAGAGCGGTCAGGCGCGCGAAAGTTAGCCCGAACAGGAAAAGGGGGGCCTGGTAGGGGCTGGGTGTGTGTGCGTGTGTATGGCGTTGAGGGGCGGGGCCTCGCAGAGGCTTTGGGAGAGGGGGCGTGGCCTGACGGTGGGAGTGGGGGTCTAATAGAGAGGGGCGGTGCCTTACGGTGGGAGGGAGGTCTAAATAGGGAGGGGCGTGGCCTGACACAGAGGGCTTGTCCAGGGAAACGAGAGGGTGAGGGTTGAGGGCGTGTCTTATTGACGAGGGGGCGTGGTCCGAGGAAGAGGCGTGGTCTATGACCGAGGGCGTGGTCTGAGGCGAGGGGCGTGACCTTGGGACAAAGGGTGTGATTTGAGACAGGGGATGTGGCCTACGAATGAGGGGCGTGGTCTGAGGCAAGGGGCGTGGCCTAGGATCGAGGGGCACGGCCTATGAATGAGGGGCGTGGTCTGTAGCAAGGGGTATGGCCTAGGAACCAGGGCGTGATCTGAGACAAGAGGTGTGGACTAGGAATGAGGGGCGTGATCTGGGGCAAGGGGCGTGGCCTAGCAGTGAGGGATGCAGCCTTGGGAATGACAGGTGAGGACAGAGACAAGGGGCGTGGCCAATGATTGAGGGGCGTGGTCTGAGACAAAGGGGCGTGGCCTAGAACAAAGGGCGTTGTCTGAGAAAGGGGACGTAGTCTAGAAATGAGAGGAATGGCCTAGGAAGAGGGGTTGTGGCCTATGAATGAGGGCGTGGCCGGCACCAAGGGGCGTGACCTATGAATGAGGGCGTTGTCTGAGACGAGAGGCGTGGACAAGGAAGGAGGGTGTGGACTCAGACAAGGGGCGTGACCTAGGGACAAGGGCGTGGTCTGAGGCAAGGGGCGTGGCCTATGAGCGACTGTGTGGCTTGAGTAAGGGGGCGTGGCTCAGGGAGGCTGGCTGAGGAGAGGCAATGACATAGAATTGTTTGGATTGGAAGGTACCTCAAAGTTCATCTAGTTCCAAGCCTCTGCCATGGGCAGGGACGCCTCCCACTGGACCAAGTTGCTCAAAGCCTCATCCAACCTGGCCTTGAACACCTCCAGGAATGAGGCAGACATGATTTCCTCATCATCCTCACAGGAAATATTTTCTTCTTATAATATCTGATCTCAATCTCCCCTCTTTCATCTGGAAACCATTGCCTCTATTCCTGTCCCAGCAATTACTGAGCAAGAGCTCCTACATAGCTTTTCTGGAGCCCTTTCAGGTATTGGAAAGCTGCTGTAAAATCACCCCAGAGCCTTCTCTTCTCCAGGATGAACAACAACAACCCGCTCAACCTGGCCTTGTCTAGGAGGTGCTTCAGCCCTTGGATCATGTTGTGGTCTCCTCTGGACCCACTCCATGTCCTCAGCTCCATGTCCTATCTTTCCAACAATTCATCTACCACCTCTCTGGGCAACCTGTTGCAGTGTTTCAAATTTCTTCCTAATATCTAATATAAAACTTTCCTCTTTTAGTTTAAAACCATTCCCCCTTATCCTGTTGCTATAGGCCCTGGTAAAGAGTTTTTCCCCGTCTTTATTGTCAGCCCCCTTTAAGTATCAAAAAGCCTCAATGAGGTCTTTGTGGAGGGACGGGTTGCCTTCCAGAGGGTCCTTAACAAACTAGGCTTGTAAAAACCTCACGAGGCTCAACAAGGCACCTGCTATGGGGCAACCCTCAGTATCGATACAGGCTGGGTGATGAAGAGATTGAGAGCAGCTCTGTGTAGAAGGACCTGGGATGCTGCTGGATGAGAAGCTCCATGTGAGCCCTTAACATGCGATCACAGCCCAGAAATGAGCCATGCCCCGTGCTGCATCCAAAGCAGTGTGGCCAGCAGGGCGAGGGAGGGGATTCTGCCCCTCCGTTCCACTCTCATGAGACCCCACCTGGAGTCCTGTGTCCTGTCCTGGAATCCTTAACATAAGAATCATAGAATCATAAAATCACCACAGAATCACAGAACAGCCAGGTTGGAAGAGACCCACTGGATCATCTAGTCCAACCATAAGGAGATGGAGCTGTTAGAATGGGTTCAGTGGAGGCCACAAAGATAATCTGAGGCTTGGAACATGTTCCATATGAGGACAGGCTGAAAGAGTTGGGCTTGTTCAGCCTAGAGAAGAGAAGACTCCAAAGGGACCTTATTGAAACCTTTCAATATTTAGGGGGCTTATAAGAAAGATAGGTCAAGATTGCTTGTAAAATTAAAACCGAATCACAAACATCTGTTTTTTCTTCCATATCTTTGCTTACAAATCAGGAAAACTGTGACTCTTCAGTGAGAGTTAAAACTAAAGTTTTTAGTTCTTGTAGCTACAGGATATTTCAGTTTCTTAAAATCCATCCTGATGAGAGAACATAATAAACTTTCTAAGGAATATTCTGTCCTCCAACGTCTGAGTGTTCCTCTGTAGTTCTGTATCAAGTTCTGTGACACTGCTGAGAATGCAGTGAAGAGGCTGGAGCCAGATGTGAGACAGCAGCCTGTGCTCTGCCCTGCAGCAAACTCATTACTGGAGGAGTGGGAAGCAATGAGGTGTCCTCACAAACTTGTGTTTGGCAGTAGTCTTGCTCTAACTCTATCCAAAGTGCTCTGGATGCATAAGTAGATGTTTCCTGGAGCCACACATGGGCGTTCATGAAGCAAAGCTCAAAAGATGCATTTGGAAAGAAGGGTCATCCCAGTGATTTTACCTTTTTTTTCATTAGTTCATTTAATTTTGTCATTTGTGCTTGGAAGGAGTTGATGTCTCCCAGATCCCATTCTGTCATTGTCCAGCTAATGACCTTGGTCTGCAGGCAGCGTATAGCTGTACAAGTGATAATAGATTTAATTGCTTACATGGTCCCTACAGCCTTTGATAAGTAGATAATATTAATGCTGTGATGTTGTCTGCTCCTCCATGGGCTGCGAACGTCGCTGATGAGGATTTTCCTGTAGGTGTCACCATTAAACCATATAGAAACAGAGTTTAAACCCCACAGATGAACAACAGCAAATCGACTGCCCAATTCACTTTGGTTACTGGGGTCTTCAGGAGTGTTTTACATCCCTTGAGCTGTATTTCTCAGATGACTTTTTATATTTTTCCTAGTTTAAATCTGGAGAAGTTCCTTCAGTTTCTTTAATAACCATTCATATTTTAGAGGATTTTGAGGTTGACTTCCTAACAAGACACTCAGAAAATGTATGTGAAGGCTGTGATGAGCAGTGGGTGTTAATGAGTTCAAGGACCACCTCTTCGAGCATAATTCATCCCACTCCACCTTGCAAATATCACACTATGCTGGGATTGCAGGAATCCAGAACTTGCAAACCTACGTGATTTCCTCAGGTGATGTGGGGGAGGTGTCTGTTCCTGATGTTTTGGGGGAAAATGTCTGGCTTATCATAGAATAATAGAATAGTTTGACTTAAAATAGGCCTTAAAGAGCATCCGGTTCCAACCTCCCTGCCATGGGCAGAGACACCTTCCAGTGGATCAAGTTGATCATAGCTTCATAGAATCATAGAATCACCAGGTTGGAAAAGACCCACTGGTTCGAGTCCAACCATTCCTATCAAACACTAAACCATGCCTCTCAGCACCTTGTTCACCCATCCCTTAAACACCTCCAGGGAAGGTGACTCAACCACCTCCCTGGGCAGCCTCTGCCAGTGCCCAGTGACCCTTTCTGTGAAAA
The DNA here is from genome assembly GCA_033558105.1 of Coccyzus lansbergi. Taxonomy (NCBI): domain Eukaryota; kingdom Metazoa; phylum Chordata; class Aves; order Cuculiformes; family Coccyzidae; genus Coccyzus; species Coccyzus lansbergi. The sequence goes on from JAUMJK010000275.1 coordinate 195,585, forward strand.
ATTTTTTCCTAACGTCCAGCCTGAACTTCCCCTGATGGAGCTTGAGGCCATTCCCTCTCATCCTGTCCCCTTTCTCTTGGGAGAAGAGGCCAACACCCTCCTCTCCACAACCTCCTTTCAAGACGTTGTAGAGAGCAATGAGGTCTCCCCTCAGCCTCCTCTTCTCCAGGATAAACACCCCCAGCTCTCTCATCTGTTCCTCATAAGGCCTGTTCTCCAGCCCCCTCACCAGCTTCATTGCTTTTAACCCTCATCCCCTTTGCCCCATTAACTTCATCCAACCTGGCCTTGAGCACTTCCAGGGATAAAGTATCCATGACTCATCTGGGCATCCTGGGCCTCAACGCCCTCACAGGAAAACATTTCTTCCTAATCTCTGATCTAAACTCCCCTTCTTCACCTTAAACCCATTCCCTTTTGTCCTAACCCTGCACTCCCTGATCAAGAAACCCTCCCCAGTTTTCCTTTATCCCCTTTCGGTAGTGGAAGGCTGTTTCAAGGTCTCTCTGGAGCCTTCTCTTCTCCAGGCTGAACAACCCCAACTCTCAGCCTGTCCTTCTATGGGAAGTACTCCAGCCCTCATATCATCTTCGTGGCCTCCTCTGGGCTCACTCTAATAGATCCTTGTCCTTTCCTTTATTTTGACAAAATGTCAAATAGCACACTCACTTGTCAAACTCCTCATTGTATATAGGAGTTATGCACACTTGTGTGAATTAGCATCACTTTTTTGTAACAGCAGCAAGCATGAATCCAGCTGGCGGTGCTGGATTCAGTAAGTGGATGGTGGTGTCATGTATTGATGTCTGGTAATGAGCCTCTAAATAGAGGCAATTCAGCTTCATCTGTGCTAATAAACTAAGTGCATCCAGGAACTAAATGTATTCTGGACTCCATGGCCAACTGGCACAAAATGCCCTCTTCTGTGCTTGTAAACCCTCTTGTCTTCCAGGAGAGGGTGGCTGGAGGCAAACTACCTGCTGGGAGTTGTTCCTGGACTGTTCTGTGTGTTGAACTATGCCTGGGAATGATCTAAGAAAATGCAAATTGGCACCCAGTTTTTTGCTGAGGAACTTTCTAGCCCTTTTCTCACGTGGGTGATTACTTTCCAGTACCTGGGCACGCCTGAATTTACGGCATGGATGTAATCTCTGTGTATCAAACTGTATTTACAGGAAGAAATCATAGAATCACCAGGTTGGAAAAGACCCACTGGATCATCAATCATTCCTATCAATCCCTAAACCATGTCCCTCAGTGCCTCATCCACTCATCCCTTAAACACCTACAGGGAAGGTGACTACAACCACCTCCCTGGGCAGCCTCTGCCAGTGCCCAATGACCCTTTCTGGGAAAAATTCTTTTCTTATTGTCCAGCCTAAACCTCCCCTCGTGGAGCTTGAGGCCATTCCCTCTTGTCGTGTCCCCTGTCACTTGGGAGAAGAGTCCAGCTCCCTCCTCTACACAACCTCCTTTCAGGTAGTTGTAGAGAGCAATAAGGTTTCATCACTCTCATTGTAAAATATTTCTTTCTTATAGCCAGTCTAAATTCCCCTTCCCTTGGTTCAAAACCATTACTCCATGTCCTGTCACAACAGGCCTTACTAAAAACTCTTTCCACATCTTTCCAGTAGTCTCCTTTAAGAACTAGAAGGCTGTTTCCCAGCTCTTTCAGCCTGTCTTCATAGCAGAGGTGCTCCAGCTATTGGATCATCTTCATGGCCACCTCTGAACTCAATCCTGTCGTGTCTTTCCAACAATTCATCTGCATTGTTTTCTTCAGCTCTTTAGTGTATAAATTATACCTAAATGGCACCAAGCCATTCTTGGGAATGGACACATTCCCAGAAGAGACCTGTTCTACTAAGCTTGTGCTTTCTGCTGGAAATCATCCTTGACTAAATCCGTGTAGCTCCACTGAGCTCAGTCCTGTCACTGGGCAGGTTACTTTTCTGTGCCTGGCTTTTTGTAGCTGAAAATCAGATAAAACCATTGGGGTGGTAGGGTTTATGTTCAGTAGATGCTATTGTTAGAATCATAGAACCATAGAATCATAGTATAGTTTGGATTGGAAGGGTCCATAAAGACCATACAATATTTTACAACCCCCCTGCAATAGGCAGGGACACCTCCCACTGGATCAGGTTCCCCATGGTCCATTCAACCTGGTTTTGAACACCTCCAGGGATGGGGCAGCCACCACTTCTCTGGGCAACCTGTTCCAGTGTCTCACCACGCTCATGGTGAAGAAATTCTTCCTATGTCTAGTCTAAATCTACCCCTCTCCAGTTTATATCCATTGCCCTTCATCCTATCGCTCCATGCCCTTGTAGTCCCTCCCCAGCCTTTTTGTAGCCCCTTCAGGTACTGGAAGGTCACTATGAGAACACCCAGGACCCCAACTCTCTCAGCCAGTTCTGATGTCTTTCTCATACAGCGCTTCTCCAGCTGCAGAGCTCTCTCCTCCTTCCTCTGGCCCACCAAGCTGTTCCTCTACAGCCTTAATGAGCTGCCTCTATCTTTTCAAAATGTAAATCGCAACCAATTTAGAAGTCATTAGTGAAGAATCTTGTCACAGGAGCTCCAGTTTAATTTTAGCTGTCCCTTCCCTTGTTTTCATTAAAATCCATTTAATTAAAATATCCATCACCTTCTCAGGGCAGTCATCTCCATTTGAAATAAATGGCCTGCAAGGACCATGACTCAGTTGACAACACATGAGTAGTGACCAACACCTGGATGATAGGCCGTCCCAGCACAAACTAATGAAGAACTGTCCTTCTCTCTCTGTGTATCTGCCAGCCGAAAGAGAAAAGAAAACCAGAGACCTCAGAATGGCATTTGGTTTCTTTGCTGCACGTGAGCATGTGAAGAAAACAGGAGTGCACTTGCTGTAACCCACTGATTCCTCTCTTATCTTGCCTCTGGGAATAGATGGGGAATCATGAGTGTAACATGATTGCAGCTTGAGATAAGGCTTTAGCTGCAAAAATCCATGTTTCCAGCCCAGTTACTTAAATCAAGTGCACTTAGCTGGATTTCAGACTCCACTTAATGATAGTGTTGCTTGCTGTTTAACATCTTGAACAGTCCAGCATTCAGTGCTGGAGTCCTCAGCACAGGAAGGACATGGATCTGTTGGAGCGAGTCCAGAAGAGGCCATGGAGATGATGTGAGGGCTGGAGCACCTCTGCTATGAGGACAGGCTGAGAGAGTTGGGGCTGTTCAGCTTGAAGAAGGCTTCAGAGAGACCTTACAGCAGCTTTCCAGTACTTAAGGGGGGCCTACAGGAAAACTGGGGAGGGGCTTTTTATAAGGGAGTGTAGGGACAGGATGATGGGGAAGGGTTTTAAGCTGAAAGAAGGGAGATCTAGATGAGATATTCAGAATAAATGTTTTCCTGTGAGGGTGGTGAGGCGCAGGTTGCCCAGAGAAGTCAGGGCTACCTTATCCCTGGAGGTGTTCAAGGCCAGGCTGGATGGGGCTTGGAGCAACCTGATGCAGTGGGATGTGTCCCTGTCCTTGGCAGGGGGTTGGAACTGTATGGGCTTTAAGGTCCCTTTTGACACAAACCATTCTATGGCTGTGAAATTCCAATCAGATGGAAGGACCAATGCTTGCACTGTGAGGATGGTGAATCGCTGGGCTACAAACCCAGAAAGCTTGGGTTGTTTAACCTGGAGAAGAGGAGGTTGAGGGGAGACCTCATTGCTCTCTACAGTTCCCTGAAAGGAGATTGTGGAGAGGAGGGAGCTGACCTCTTCTCCCAAGTGACAGGGGACAGGACAAGAAGAAATGGCCTCAAGCTCCACCAGGGGAGGTTTAGGCTGAACATTAGGAAAAAAAATTCACTGAAAGGGTGATTGGGCACTGGCAGAAGCTGCCCAGGGAGGGGATTGATTCACCTTCCCTGGAGGTGTTTAAAGGACAGATGGACAAGGCACTCAGGGACATGGTTTAGTGATTGATAGGAATGGTTGGACTCGATGATCCAGTGGGTCTCTCCCAACCTGGTAATTCTATGATTCTATGATTGCTTTCCTTGGAGGTACTCAGTATTCAGCTGGGCAAGGTACCTTCCAGTCTAAATTTTTATGCAGTTCTGCTAATGACCATGAAAGAAACCAGAAGGAATTGCATGAACAGTTTGAATGCAGCATGCACAGGCTCCTTATCTGACTTTGAAATAACACTACTCTGTTTCAGCAGCTCCAGCTGCCCAAGAGCTAAGCGAGCTGCATCAGCGATGTGGACTAGTTGTTTTTCTGCTTGAACTGTGAGGAATTCACAGATAACTCTGAGAGCAGCAAGGCTGCTTTCATCTCCCCGGAGCTCACCCAAATAGATTACATTGCTGGAGGAAGTTGGGGAAGTAGAGGGAGTATCTTTATTTAAGAATAAATTAAAAAAATCCTTAAAATCAAAACACTTTATAGGGATCCAGCAGGATTGGAGGTTACCAGTCCTTACTGGTTCTGTATTTATCTTCTTTTATGCATGTCTTCTGAATTGCCTTCTCTCTCCAACAAGTGATGCTCCTAGCTAGTGTTAATTGTGCAGTGTGGGAAAAGGAACAGAGTGGTTGTTTCTGTGAATAAATGAGGGAACATAGGACTGTGGGGACTGTCAGGCAGGAATAGACTCAAGACACATGTAATCTTGAACCTCACTTACTTGATGGCCAACATAGCAGGTTTCCAGGAGTTCTTTTCAAAGCTGTATGAAAGGTATCAGAAGACAAATCAAATCTTTTTTCCCCCATTTACTCCAAGTATCATAGAATCATAGAATACTTTGGGTTGGAAAGGACCATAAAGCCTATCCAGTAGCAACCCCCTTGCCACATCTCCCACTGGATAAGGTTGCTCAAAACCTCATCCAACCTGGCTTTGAACACCTCCAGGGGTGGGACAGCCACAACTTCTCTGGGCAAACTGTGCCAGTGCCTCCCCACCCTCACAGCACATTTCTCCTTAATCTCTAATCTAAATCTTCTCTCTTTCAGTTTAAAGCCATTCCCCTTCATTTTATTCCTTTGCACCCTGATAAAGAATCCCTCCTCAGGTTTCCCTAGCCCCCTTTCAGTATTGGAAAGCTGCTCTAAGGTCTCCCCAGAGCCTTCTCTCCTCTAGGCTGAACAACCCCAAACTCTCTCAGCCTGTCCTCATAGCAGAGTTGCTCCAGCCCTTGGATCATCTTTGTGGCCCCCTCTAGACAGTCCAACAGATCCATGTCCTTCCTGCCTTTGTGTGCTGAACTGAATCCCCTGGAGAGAGGTGCAAACAAGGTATCCTGTAAGAGTGATGCACTGGATTTCATCTGCCAACTACAATCAGATTCTAAACAGTGTAGGAGGCAAGGTAGCTCCTGTGCTAGATTTCTGCGTAGCCCATCCCTTGCTGAGCATCTGTTAATACACCCCAGGCAGTTGGCGTCCTCCCTGGGTTGCAGACAGATTGTGACTCCAGAGGTTTATATCCCCAAATGGCAAAAGATACCTATGTATAAAATTTGGCAGGATTATGTGGACCAGACAGACAAGGAGAGATGCCCAAAGCCCCAATAGATGTGCTGCAGGCATTGTCGTTTTAGAGGAGGAACACAAAAGCACAACGCGGTTTTTCGATGTGCTAGAAAGGAAGAGATGCACCTTTCAGCATGTCAGCTAACATTTACTGGCACAGATTGTCCAGAGAAGTTGTGACTGCCCCATCCCTGGAGGTGTTCAAGGCCAGGTTGAATGGAGCCTTGAGCAACCTGGTCCAGTGGGAGGTGCCTCTGCCCATGCAGGGGGATTGGAACTAGATGATATTTATGATCCCTTCCAACTCAAACTATGCTATGATCCTATGATTCCATAATTTAATTGCACATAATCATATTAGTCAAATCAAAATAATAATGGAAACAATTTTTATTAAAGCCAGAACAGCACACAGGAAGCTTTCAATCACTTACTCCCAGAGCCCTGCTCTAGGGGCTACAAAAGAAAGACACATAGGGGTTTGGAGTTATGCTTTTGAGACTTTATAGCAGCCTACAAGTACTGAAAAGGGGGCTACAGGAACAGCTACACTGGCCCAGGTTGCCCAGGGTAGTGGTGGCTGCCCCATCCTTGAAGGCCAGGTTGGATGGGGCTTTGAGCAGCCTGATTCAATGGGAGGTGTCCCTGCCCATGGTGGTGGTGGGGGGTGCGGTGGTTGGTTCTGGATGGGCTTTAATGTCCCTTCCAGCCCAAACCATTCCACGATTCTATGATTCGATGCTTTGTTTTCTTAGCTGTATTAAGCACAGAATGATCCGACACAAGGATATGTGCCCTGGCACAGCGACTTCATGATTTCTCTTTTGTTGAGAAATAAACGTTTGTAGCTGGAAGCTATAAACAATTCTAGAGAATAGCACCATTTGCCTAGTCCTATTTTCATCTTAATAAAACCATGAATTCTGAAAACGTAATCTCATGGTATTTTTTCCAAGAACCTAACTTTCCTACTGGCTGCCCGTGTTCGTGCCGTGTCTGGGCTTTCCGAGGGCTTTTGTTAGTCATTTTCTCTCTCAATGAGGTACTGTGGAAATGGGCATGCTCACATGACAGCGACAGTATTGAAGAATGCCTGCTTTCCTGCTTAGAGTTTGCAAAAAGTAACAAGTCCTTAGGGACTGTATATGCTTGATCTCTTGCTTATTATGGGCTGTTGCTGCCTGGCAAGGAATGATGAGTGTTTCCATTTCACTTTCCCTGTCACTGCTTGTAACTCCCTGAAATGTGGTTATAGAGAGGTGGGTGTTGCTCTCTTCTCCCAAATAACAAGTGTTAGGATGAGAGGATATGGCCTCAAGTTGTGTTGGGGAGGGTTTGATTGGATAGTAAGAAAAATTTCTTCACTGGAAGAAAGAGAGGCTTAACTCCCCAGTTCCTATCCAACTTTCCTACCTGTACTCCTCAGGAAAGGATCATGGAATCGTCAAGGCTGGAAAAGACCTCTGAGATCATCCAGTTCAACCATCAGCCCAACACTACTGTGCCTCCTAAACATGTCCCGAAGTGTCACATCTACATGCTTTTTGAACTCCTCCAGGGATGGAGATTCCACCACTTCTCTGGATTCCAAAGCTTCACTACTCTGTTTAGTAAAGAAACTCCTCCTAACATCCAATCTAAACCCTTGATGCAACATGAAGCTCTTTCCTGTCGCCCCATCACTCCCATTGCTGGTGGGAGCACAGGAGCCTATTGGAGATGTTCTGCTGAAATGATGGTTTCTGGGTGTGCTTTGGTGTAGTGAGGACTGCATGGTCATGGTGGTGGTTAAAATAAACTGAGAAGATGGAAAGGAATCCAGGGCTCATTTTGCTTTTAGACTCCTGTGGTCCTCATTTATTTTAATGTAATAGTTCAGCTTCAGAGGCTGTATATTTTTCTCTTTTTCATGCAGAATATTAGTACTAGGAATTTGTTTCCATTTTACCAGACTTTTCAAAATCAATAGACCATTTATTTTAGTGATTGGAAGTGGAACAAGGCCAAACGCTTTTTTTCCCCCCCCAGAGGAAACACAAGTAAGAAACACGTTTGATTTTATCTCCTCCCAGCTTTGCTCCCAAATGATATGTCTGGAAAAGATAGGGAGGGAGGCCCTGGGATGGAGGTCAGTACCACATCAATGTTTTGAGGCTCAGTTGTGGACATCACCTGGCTCACTGCTTTTGCTCTGCTTTTGATGTGCAAGTCTCAGTGTGGGGACGGGCAAATAACCCTGCTACCCAAGTGAGGTCTCCCATTTGAACCCTGCTTAAAGTCAGACACCACATTTGGACTCTGTTGTCTTTCTCGCTAACAAGTCCTTGCTCCAGCAGTGGCCAAACATAGATGCCTTGAGAAAAAGAAAGAACAAATCCCTGGAGGTGTTTAAGCTGTATGTGGACGAGGTACTGAGGGGCATGGTTTAGCGTTTGATAGGAATGGTTGGACTCAATGATCCGGTGGGTCTCTTCCAACCTGGTGATTCTATGATTCTATGATTCCTCTGCATTCAGAATCAGCATCTTAGAACTCTCCTGATTGAGGTTGTCTTTGCTTTAGTGCCTTCACTGGACCTTTTCTCCCTGGGTTTGCATCTTTGCTTTTGAAGAAATGCCTCCTGTAAGTCAAGAGGAGAGTGTAAATACCTGTGGGAGGAAAGTGCCCCCAAGGGCTCCTATGCCTTTTCCATGGCTGAGAGCACAGCTTGCTCCTTAGGCTTCCCATCCTATTGCTGGGCGTTATTCCAACTCTAACCTGGGCACAAAGTCAGCAGCTGAGCTCAGTGTAAGTGCTGAAGGATTGCACGGGGATTAACAACTACATCAAGGTGATGGCGCTGGGGACAGGCAGCATCTTTTGAGCCATTAACGCAGGGCTCAAAGAATGAATCGATGGCTAGTGATGACTGCCCAGGTTACATTGTCTTCTCTTTGATTTAATCACTATATGATTAGTCCAGGTCTTGAAAATGATGCTATTAAATATTGTGCTGTTCCTTTTATTGGATGGCTACTGGAAGAAGTTACTGAGATTTCCTGATTCCATAGAAAGCATGCAAAAGTTCAAGGGCTACCGAGGATCCCCCTTACCTTCCCAAAATCAACATCAGCTCTAACCACTGAACCCCTGAGATTTGTCTTTCTACTTGAAAGCCGCCACTGATGGAACACGTGCCCTTTCCTACCCGCAAACCCTTCAAGTTCATCACCGTCCCTGTCATCATAAGGATTTCCTTTATGACTGACCTAAGTCTTCCTGGGGACAATGTAAGCCAAATGAATATTCATTATAATTCTGTTATGAATAACGAAGGTCAGTGTTCTTTAATAAGAGAGAATAAAGGCACACAGGAGGTCTATTTTGTAACAGAGGTGACAGGTATGTAAAGCAGGGAGATATTATAATTAATTTCACCAGAGTGGTAATGTCCTAAGGACACTCCTGGCAACTAGATGAAGGGATGCCATGAAGTTTTAGCTTCATGAAGTTAAAAAAAAGCATTGACCGAAGTTAATGGAAATTCTGCCTGCATAAGAAACACAGGTGGAAAGGAAAATCGGCTTATTTTAATCAAAGCGAGAGGAAAAAACCTGTAATTTAAATCAGTCCAAGTGATTGCGGGCTTAATTCTTTCCCCTTATTAGACTCTTCAATCCTAACCCTACAGTCCTAAGAGATCTCTTTACACTGGAGACACAAGAATTTGATTTGTATGCGTGCTGACCCCTTGAAGTGATCGAGAGAAGCCATCCTCTCTCAGTGGGGTGGCTTTCAAGCTGAATCTTCTGGTAAAGACGATTACATTGAAGGCATCCCTTTAGAAACTGTGATGGGTGGGGAGAAATCGTCCCCTCCATCTGTGCTCTCAAATACATGGACCTGAGGTGCTAAAGAATTGCTGTGGGTGGAAGGGGGAGGAGGAGGGGGCTTTGCTTCTGTTCTGAGCTGGAGGAAACATGGAAATTTAGATCTATTGATTTTGGAGCTGACAACAGTCTTTAAGTCCCCACTGCTGGTTACCAAACTATTAACTTCTCCTACAACCTGTACTGATAGTTTTCCTGTTGTACTGAGGTGAGGCTGCACCTTGACTCCAAGGTTTTGGGCCCCACACTCCAAGAAGGGCACTGAGGGGCTGGAGTGCATCCAGAGAAGGGAAACAAAGCTGGTGAAGGGTTTAGAGCACAAGGGTTATGAGAAGCGGCTGAAGGATCTGGGATTGTTTAGTCTGGAGAAAAGGAGAGTGAGGGGAGACCTCATCACTGTCTACAACTACCTGAAAGGAGGTTATATCCAGGTGGGTGCTATTCACTTCCCCCAAGTAACAAGTGATAGGACAGGAGGAAATAGCCTCAAGCTGCATCAGGGGAGATTTAGGTTGGATATTAGGATGAATTTCTTTACTGAAAGAGTGGTAAAGCATTGGATCATAGAATCATAGAATCACCAGGTTGGAAGAGACCCACTGGATCATCGAGTCCGAACATTCCCACCAATCTCTAAACTATGACCTTCAGTACCTCCCGCAGCTTAAACACCTCCAGGAAAGGTGAATCAACCACATCTCTGGGCAGCCTGTTCTAGTGCCCAGTGACCCTTTCTGTGAAGAATTTTTCCTTATGTCGAGCCTGAACCTCCCCTGGTGGAGCTTGAGGCCATTCCCTCTTGTCCTGTCCCCTGTCACTTGGGAGAAGAGCCCAGCTCCCCCCTCTCCACAGCCTCCTTTCAGGGAGTTGGAGAGAGCAATAAGGTCTCCCCTCAGCCTTCCTGGGGGAGTGGTTGAGTAACTATTCCTAGAGGTGTCTAAGAGACAAGTAAATGTCATACTTTGAAAACATAGTTTAGTAGTGGACTGAGCAAGGCTGGATTGATGGTTGGACTCAGTGATCTTAAAGGCCTTTTCCAACTGAAACCATTCTGTGATTCTGTGAAGTGAACTCAGCAATTCTGAGTTCTGTAAACTCAGCAATTTGAAGAAAACGTTGCAGGGAGATCTTATAGCAGCCTTCCAGTACTTAAAGGGGACCTACAGGATAACTGGGGGCTGCAAGGTCCTTTGACAAGGAGTAATGGTTTTAAACTAAGGGAGGGGAGATTTAGACTGGACATAAGGAATGACTTGTTTTACAAAGAGGGTAATAAATCACTGGTCCGAGTTGCCCAAGGAGGTGGTTGAAGCTCCATCCCTGGAATCATCCAGGGTCGGGCTGGATGGGGCTCTGAGCAACCCGATGTGGTTAAAGATGTCCGTGCTCCTGCAGGGTGGTTGGATTGGATGAGCTTTAAAGGTTCCTTCCAGCCCAAAGCATTCTGAGATCCTATAATAATTACAGCTGCATGGAGTCAGTAGGTTTATGGGGGTTAGAAAAGTGTGTGTGTGGGGAAGGCCAATGAGGAACTGTTTGCTTTTTAAAAAAGTCGTTTAATCCCCGAAATGTCCTACTTAAAAAACAATAATAAGATACTTAGTGTTGCTTTCCTCCCTCCTGCAATTTTTATTTACTCTAGGAATGAGAGAAGCAAGGGAAAGGATACTTAGCTGCTGGTTTAGGAAGCCCTTTAATAAAACCTTGATTTACCTTAGCTTTAATGGCATTCAGCCAAAACTCCTCGCAAGAGATAAATGGAAGTGCATTCCTTTTCTTCCCGTTTCACTTTTTGTCATTCCAGAAATGACACAGACGGAGAGGCTTTCACTAGCCAATTCCAATGAATAAGTGGAGGAGAGACCCCATTTCATCCTGGCAGTCCTTCTGGAAATGCAGCCAACTCATTAGCTAGAGATCTCCACATCTCTCAGCAGAACAGCCTGTTCTCCCTGCCCTGCGCATGGCACGGTCGTCTTCTGCTCTCCTACCATCAGCAAAGGTTAGTGCTTGGAGGGAGACACCCTTAGAAAGCTGCACCTTCAGTGCATCTAAATCTTACATCTTTATCTCATGCTCTGCCATATTTATATATATTTGTGTTTGCAAATAAACCCCAACCTGACTTTTGCAAACATTTTTATTTTTCAGCCCACCTATCCATCTTTTTCCTCATCCCTAGGAAACATCCAGTGTTAGGGGACTCGGCCAAAATGAACTGGAAATATCCTGGTGTGGTTTTGAAGTTATATTGTGGGGATTTTTCAGTATTTGCATTTCAACAGAAAAGCTAAATAACCCTGAGACGTGGAGCTGAGAGCAAACTCACATTCCCAGCTGGATGAACTTCAAAAAGCCATTGTTGAACCTCACAGAATCATTGAATCATAGAACTGCTAAGGTTGGAAAAGACTTCTGAGATCATCCAGTCCAAACATTAGCCCAACACCACCATGTCTACAAAACCACGTCCCAAAGTGTCACGTCTACTCATTTTTTGAATCCCTCCAAAGATGGTGATGCCACCACTTCCCTGAGCTGCCTCTTCCAGTGCTTCACCACTCTTTTGGTAGAGAATTTTCTAACAGCCTATCTGAACCTACTCTGGCACAACATGAGGCCATATCCTCTCATCTCATTGTTTGTTACTTGGGAGGAGAGACCAACACCCACCTCACTACAACCTCTTCAGGGAGCTATAGAGAGCCTCCTCCAGGCTAAACAATCCCAGGTCTCAGCCACTTCCCATAAACCCTTGTGTTTCTCAACCTCTTCCCCAGCTCTGCTTCTCTTCTCTGGACATGCCCCAGGCCCTCAATGTCTTTGTTGTAGTGAGGAGCCTATGATTTGACATGCAACCTCACCTGCACCAAGTACAAGGGGCTGAGCCCTTCCGAACTCCAGCTGGTCACACCATTTTTCCTATAAGCCAGGATGCTTTTTGCCTTCTTGGCCTCCTGAGCACACTGCTGGCTCATGTTCAGTCAGCAAAGCTGCACTTATGTTGGGTTCTCCACTCACCTTGCAGTGGCCCTGCCAGTCGCTGCTCGTATGTCTCCTGGTACCATCAACCTGAACCCAACCAAAAAGGACTGGGAAAGCTGGATTTAGAGACTTTCCCAAAGACTCATTTTGATGCCATCCTGTGGCTTCTGAACTCACTGAACTGCTCTGAAGGTACCAGTTTGATAATCTCCAGCCTGCAGCAGGTCTTGTAGTGTCTCTGTGCCCTGGTGCTGGGAGCTGTACAAATTCCTAACCAACCAAGCATGGAGCAGCAAAAGCCCAGGTGAAGTGAAAGGGAAGGTGGTTAATCCTTCTTGCTCCTTCTGAAACACAAGGACAGGCCATATGGGTTGATACTGAAAAGTGGGGCCCTATTTTCATTTGTATGTGCCTTAAAACCTTGATTTAACCCCAGATTTTTAAAGGACACAAGCAGGAAGGCTGGGGGACAAAAGAGAAAGGATTCATCTCATTCCGATGGCTGCTGCTTGCCTTAAGTCAGTCTCAGCTCTCCATGCCTCAGTTTTGTGCAAAACAAGGATGATAAAGGATGGAAGGACATTGCAAGAGCTCATGTGCTCCCAGCTGGTTAGAACACATGCAGTCCCTGATTAAGACTTGGTCTGATCTGGCCCAAGTGGTCTTTTTCCTGCCAAAGTTCCTCATGGAACCTGCCTGTAGTCAGCTAAAGTCCTAGGCAATGTGGTCATGCCCTCCACCTTCCTCCTGCTCCCCTGGGGCTGCTGGTGGCCCTACATTTGCCACTATCAGCTCTGTTTTCTGCATTCTTAGAAGATTTTCACCCCCATCCTCAGCCTGGTGTCAAAGCCAGTCCTGTCATCTGTAGCATCCCTACGGCAGCTTGTCCTTCTTCTACGCCCTGGGTCAGTGTTCCTCTCGCTTGGGCTCACTTGTGTGCCCCTGACTATTCCTGCTCCCTGGATGTGTCTTCCTTCCCTTGTATATTCCTTGGGGGTGCAGCATCCTGATACACGAGATCAGACAATCACTGCATGGTGCTCAGACCATATCTTGCACATCCCAATGTTCCCCATGGCATCACCTTCAGGACGGAGCATGGTGGAGCACTGGAGAGTGTTAAAAGACACCATAACTATTTCTGAACCTCTGCTGTTCGATAGCACCAGCCGCTTTCAGGGTCCTATCTCTGATGGTGTTGGGAGATTTGTGTCCATCCCTCTTTCCTCCCACTGCTTATCTGTGTCATGCTGAGCAAGTAACTTAACCTCTCCCAACATTTTCTTTGTCAGTAGAGAGAGAGGACAAACACCCATCCTACTGCCCTAGTGTGACCCACTGCTTTAATGCAACAGATCTTTGATGTGAACCAAGCTGGATCCTCGTCTACTAAACACAGTCTGGATGAGAGGGACGGAAAAGAAAATTTAACGGGACTTGGAGAAAAGCAGCCACTGTCACCTCCTGGCTCTTGGGACAGCAAAAGCAGCTCCCTGATTTTGGTTCACAACTCCTAAATGAAGCCTCAACCACACCCCAGGATGAGCTAAAAGCTGTCACACCAAAAAATCCTTCTGCAAACCATGTCAAGTGAGGTGTTTCTGTGTTTTCTGTGTCCGTCTGGGCATCACGGTTTTATCTACCAGCAAACTAAACAAGATCTGCTCTTTGTCTTCAAAGCCAATTGTCCTCCTTCACAGATTTCAACCCTTTCAACTACTTAACCAAGCTCAAAGATTACTGGGGTGCTGGTTCACTGGCTCCCTCTTTGGCACGTTAAGTGTCTGGGCAAAACTGCTTTCCAGTTGGTGCTTGAGTGACTAGTGTGGATATAGTGTGTCAGCTCAGAGACTCCACAAAAAGCAACACCTTCTGGATGCAGCACTGAGGATAATTCTGTATCCCCATCTGTGTTATTTTAAGCAGCTCTGGGAATGAAAGGAGCCACCTTAAGAGATTACAGCCAGCACCATCCTGCTCTATCCGCCCACAGGCTGACAGATTAAATCTTGTTGTCTTGTGCCAGAAGTCTTGCTCACTTGTTTGTCATTATCTGCAGTTTTGTTAGGCCATGTTAAAAAATATATCAGCTAAACAAAACTTTTTCCTTTTTTTTTTTTTTTTTGGCCTTTTTTTTTTTTTTGACAGAAATGAAGTCAGGAAAGGAGAAAGTACAGACATGGTCTTGGAGAGCAACTGAGCAGCAGTGCTTTGGCCCTCCTGAGGATCCATGAAGGGACAGCTCTGGAGGAGCCATAGAAAGAGCTTCTGGCATGGTCAGAACTATTCCTGTTCCCTGGATGTGTCTTCTTCTTCCCACATTCCTTGGGGATGCAGCATCCTGATGCATGAGATCAGACAAGTGCAGCCATATCTTATGCATCCCAGTGTTCACCATGGCATCACCTTCAGGACAGAGCGTGGAGAAACACTGGAGCATGTTAAAAGACATCGTGGCTATGGGGAGGGGTTCTTTATCACGGAGTGCAGGATGAGGGGAAGGGCCCCTAAATATTCTATGCTGCACACTTCATCTTGATTACTCTCTGGTCCTCACGGCCTGTCTCCAGGACTTGCAAGCCCACCTCCATTTCTACTTGCAGTTTTCAAATCCCTTCCAAAATCTGCCGTTAGCTGTGGAGCGCTCTCTCTTCTTGCACATCATCTTCCACCCACACAGGACACCAAAACTAGGATCTCACAGTGAATGATATCCTTCTGCATTCAAATTCAAAAGGAAGAGCTCCAGATGATTCTATGATTCTAGATAAGAGCTGAGCAGACATATTTTGTCACCGCACATCATAGCTTTCCATGCAGGTATTCACACCTCCTTCCCTCCCCTCTCTCTCTCTTTTTTTTTTTTTTTTTTTTTTTTTAATACTTGCTTCACATCTTGATCCAGAGAATAAATCAGGTGGACTGGAGTCCATTACTTGGAGGGCCACCAATTTCCACACTCATGCCAAATACCAGCTTTTCATAACCTCACCGTATGCTGCAGAGCTAGTTTAGACAGTTGCCAAAAAAACTGCAGCCCAGAAGAGCAAGAAGGAGTTGCCCCAGATTCCTGTATCTCTCTCACACAGACAAGCCTGACTCCCTGTCCTAGGGGACCTGTGAGGTCATCTAAGTGGTGGAGCACACGTGCGAAATGTGGCTGTGTCTCAAAGCACACCCAACACCACCTTGCTGGCTGCAAGCCTGCTCGAAAGGAGAGGTCTCAAATTTGTAGAGAAAAGGTAAGGGTCTAATCAGGATCTGAGTTGTAACTGCAACAACCAAAGGAGGCTTATTGAGAAGATGGAGCCAGGCTCTTCTGAGAGGTGCACAGGAAGGGATAGGAGGTGACAAACAATTTTGGTGAGATGCAAGGAATTTTTTTTTTCATTTTGAGAGCAATCATGGATAGGAAATGGGCATAGAATCATAGAATCATAGAATCACCAGGTTGGAAGAGACCCACCAGATCACTGAGTCCAACCATCCTTATCAATCACTAAACCATGTCCCATAGCGCCTCATCCACCTGTCCCTCAAACACCTCCAGGGAAGGTGACTCGACCACCTCCCTGGGCAGCCTGTTCCAGTGCCCAATGACCCTTTCCATGAAATTTTTTTTCCTGATGTCCAACCTGAACCTCCCCTGGCAGAGCTTGAGGCCATTCCCTCTCATCATCAGAGAGGCTGTGCATTCTCCATCCTTAGAGATATTCAAAACTCCGCTAGACACAGCTAAGGGCAATCTACTAAGACAGAAGATGACTCAACTTTCACCAGAACGTTGGAAACCTCCAAAGCCACCTTCCCACCTCAACTATTCTGCAATTCCAATACATGCAGCAGATGGAGTCATGTTTCCCTGGGGTCCATTCACATCCTTCTGCCAGAGGACCTGATCTCTTCATGTCCATCAGTGCCTTCCTTCTCCCAAATACTCTTGAGGGAGGGAGATCCCCTCAACCTGCACATGTAGCTGAGTGGTGTCAGGTGACTCATCCATGCATATGAAATCATAAAATGATCTGGGTAGGAATGGACCTTAAAGATGGACAGGGACACCTGCCACTGCATCAGGTTGCTCAAAGTCCCACTCAACCTGACTTTGAAAACCTCCAGGGATGGAGCATCCATGATTTCCCTGGACAGCCTGTTCCAGTGCCTCATCACCCTCACAAGAAAATATTTCTTCCTAATCTCTAATCTGAATCTCCTATCTTTCAGTTTAAAACTCTTCTCCCTCAGTCTATCCCTGCATTCCCTGATCAAGAACCCCTCCTCAGCTTTCCTGGAGCCCCTTTCAGCACTGGAAAGCTGCTATGAGGTCTCTCCACAGCCTTCTCTTCTCCAGTCTGAACAACCCCAACCCTCTCAGCCCATCCTTACAGCAGAGGTGCTCCAGCCCTTGGGTCCTTTTGCGGCTTCCTCTGGACTTGCCGTAAAGGATCCATCTTCTTCCTGAGCTGAGGACTCCAGAACTTAACACAGGACTCCAGGCGAAGTCTCATGAGAACAGATTAAAGGAGCAGAATACCTTGGGCTGCTGGTCACACTTCTTTTCATAGAATCATAGAATCACAAGGTTGGAAAAGACCCATTGGATCATCGAGTCCATTTTTGATGCAGCCCAACATATCCAACATATTTTCACACAAAGGGTCATTGGGCATTGGAACAGGCTGCCCAGGGAGGTGGTTGATTCACCTTCCCTGGAGGAGTTTAAGGGACAGGTAGATGAGGTGCTGAGGGACATGGTTTAGTGCCTGATAGGAATGGTTGGACTCGATGATCCGATGGGTCTCTTCCAATCTGGTGATTCTATGATTCTATGATTCTATGATCCACAAGTCAATCTCCCTGCAGCCCACCGAACACTTCGATAACGAGGTTCTTTCTCTCCATTAAATCATTAGAAGGTTTAATTCACCATGTCAGTTTTAATGACTCATAAGAGTGCTGCTATGCAGATAAGCATGACAGTGTTATTTCTAGTGGATCAATCCTCTTCTCAGGTTATCCAAGTAAAATTCCTTACAAAGTAAGGAAAACAAAGTAAGTTTTCCCACTCAGATTTAAACCTGGATGACTTTCTTAGGGGAATGAAGTGAGTAGTTGGCAGGACCGGTAACAGGATCCAGACATCTTGATTTCCAGAGGGTTGAACTACCATCTTGATGTTCAGTAGGGTAGGCAGTTTATCTAGATGAAGAGCAAGGCCAGTTTTAATCCTCTAAATCTGGCTGTGGTACATGAGCCTCACCAGCACAATCTCTAAATCATCCTTTTTCTCAAAAGGGAAGGAGAAGTCCACAAATAAAAGGTACTTTTCTCCTTTTCACCCTTCCCCAAAACTATCACCAAAATAATCCCTAACATAAGAATCATATGGAGTTGTTGGAACAAGTCCAGAGGAGGCCACAAAGATGATCCAAGGGCTGGAGCACCTCTGCTCTGAGGACAGGCTGAGAGAGTTGGGGTTGCTCAGCCTGGAGAAGAGAATGCTTGTAATTTTGTAAAAGCTGGAGTGTGATACCTACAGGGAGAGTTTTGGGGTGGCTTATCACCTGCTGTCTTTACAGCTTTTATGTAGTTTTTAACATTATCATCCAGAGGGACTTGGTCAAGCTGGAGAAATGAGCATGTGTGAACCTTACGAGATTCAACAAGGCCAAGTGCAAGGTCCTGCACTTGGGTCAGAATGATCCTCAGTTTCAGTATAGGCAGGGGATGATATGGTTGAGAGCAGCCTGTATCCTGGGCTGCATCCAAGAATTGTGGCCAGCAGGACGAAGGAAGGCATTCTGCCCTTCTGCTCTGGTGAGACCACAACTGGAGTCCTGTGTCCAGTTCTGGAGCCCTCAATATAGGAAGAACATGGATCTCTCAGTGCAGATCCAGAGGAAACCCTGGAAATGATGCAAGGGCTGGAGCACCTCTGCTATGAGGCCAGGCTGAGAAAGTTTGGGTTATTCAGCCTGGGGAAGAGAAGGCTCCTTGAAGACATTAGAGCAGCTTCCAGTACCAGAAGGGGCTCCAGGAATGCTGGGTTGAGACTTTTAGTAAGACCATGGAGTGACAGGGTGAGGGGGAGTGGCTTTAGATTGGAACTGGGATGATTTCAATTAGGCATTAGGAAAAAATTCTTCAGGATAAGGGTAGTGAGGCCCTGACTCAGGTTGTCCACAGAAGTTGTGGCTGCCCCACCCCGGAGGTGTTCAAGACCAGGTTGGATGGGACCTTGAGTAACCTGATCCAGTGGGAGGTGTCCCTGCCCATGGTAGGGGGGTTGGGAACTAGATGATCTTTAAGATCCCTTCCAACCCAAACGATTCCATGATTCTATGATAATATAAAATAACCCCTATAAAATTTAAGAGATGGAGCTGCATTTATCTCTAGTGTGGCTGATACATTAGAACAAATAGCTTGAAGGACTTGGGAGTGCTGCACTTTTATCACCAAGGGGAAAAATATGTGACAAAAGCAGCTTCCGGATAGACTCTAGCATGGAGCATCTTCTTTTGTCTTCATGGCCCATTTAATTGTTATTACATCAAGTCAAATAAATTGCCCAACGACCAAACTGTTCCTACTATTGACCTCTAGGGACCGAAGACAATAAAAGTTGTAGTGCTTAAATCAGGCTGTAATGAGAAGATTAACAGCTTTGGGAAGCCTTGCTGACTGCAGCTTGGGCCACTGGCTGCCACGAGCTCTGTTTTAAAGGCTTGGCTTTGCAGGGGCTGCTTCTCTCCATCTGGCTTTCCTGTGATGGAGACCTCCCTGGTCATGCTGGAGGGAGAAGGGGTTTTTTCATGTGTAAGAACGCTGGAAGAAACTCCTAGAAAGCGGCTTTGCTTTAATTTTTTTAATTATTTTTAGTTTTTGATAACTTTTGAGACCTGGGATGGGGAGATAACAGTAAAACTAAGCAATTCACTTACTGTGTGGTTGGTGACTTCAAGGGGAGTCCTGCACAGTGTCTGCATGGGGGCAAAGCTAGGTCTCTGCCTGGACACTCCCTAGCATTTCCCTGGGTATGGGATATAATGTCCAAGCTTAGAATCACAGATTCATAGAATCACCAGGTTGGAAAAGACACATTGGATCATCAAGTCCAACCATTCCTATCAATCACTAACCTATGCCCCTCAGCTCCTCATCCACCTGTCCCTTAAACACCTCCAGGGAAGGTGACTCAACCCTCTCCCTGGGCAGCCTGTTTCAGTGCCCAGTGACCCTTTCCGTGAAAATTTTTTTCCTAATGTCTAGCCTAAGTCTCCCCTGGTGGAGCTTGAGGCCATTCCCTCTCATCCTGTCCCCTGTCACTTTTCCTGCCACACATGTGGCTGGAAAGGGACAGAATCCTTGAGTGAGGGACTGGGAACCAGTAGTTGGTACAAGTGCATTTGCACCTTGGTGGATCTTCATGGGAATATCTTAGAGGGAATCCATTGAATCTCTATTTCCACGGCTTGATCTCTATATCTATTCCTACTTCAGCTCCACAAATTTTTTGTTGCTTCAGTAAGAAACCCTGACCTGCTTTATAGAATGCTATCAACACATTATGGTTCAAACTGGCATGTTGTGATGGATGGGGATGAATGAAACCTTTCAAGGAAGGGAATGTCTTTTCAGCCAAACCATTGGTTTAGAAGTGAAAGTTAGAGGCATGATCACTGAGGGGTTGCTAGTAGCTTAAGGTCTTGGGGCAGCAATCATGCCAGAGGTATAATACACTAAGGAAAAAAGCAGAGAATTGGAAAGTGGAAGCTTGTCCTGTCCCTGCATTCCCTGATAAAAAGCCCCACCCCAGCTTTCCTGGAGTCCCGTTAAGTACTGGAAGCTGCTGTAAGGTCTCCCCCGAACCTTTTCTTCTCCAGGCTGAGGAACCCCAACTCTCTCAGCCTGGCCTCATAGCAGAGTTGCTCCAGTCCTTGGATCATCTCCATGGCCTCCTCTGGACTCACTCCAATGGATCCTGTGCTGAGGACCCATTCCTCAATGGTTTGTGAAGGTAACCTTGTGGGGCTGGGAAACAGCAAGAAGATCACTGAGTCAAGGATTCTTAGGGAAACAAACATGCAGACTTGCAGTTAAATCAGTTCGCATTTCTCTGAGATTAGCCAGAAGTTCTGATTTGATTATGTTTTTTCTCACTTTACAACCTCGACTCACAGAACTGAACTAAAACCCGTGGAACTGTTAATTGAAAACTAAGTGTCAACAGCAGCTCAGCGCAGAAAGAGTTCCAATTAAAAGCAATCTCTTCTTGCCATCCAAAGTAATATTTTCCCTCCTGGCTAAATTTTAAGTGAAGCAGAAAGCAGTTGCTTGTCATTGCTTCAATAGGATCTGAGCTATTGTGTGGGGAAACTTCATCAGGGGCCAAGGAGCTTTGAATTTATCAGCTCTGGAAGTGAAGGATTGCTTTTTGGTGTGATCTGGCTGATTTGCTTTTATCTTCTGGGCTGCGTGGGTGAGGGGTGAGGTGCGCCGAAGGCTGCACGAAGAAGACTATCTGAAAAATGGGAGCTGAGTGGGGAAGGAGTCAAGATTTTTCACTCTCTGCCCCTCCTGGCCATGCAAGGGTCTAAATGGAGACTTCCTAAAAGAGGACAGCAGAGGAGGAAGAGATGCTAAGAGGATGGAGAGAGATGTAAGAGGGTAGCTGGGTCTGGGGACATGGGAAGAGCTGCCATCAAGCCTGGGGACATGTCTTGGGGAAAGAGAACTTCTTGTAGAAGGAAGATCTTAGAGCAGTTTCCCTGACATGATCCAGGATGGAGACCATGTCACAGGGAGCTGCATTTGATGGATGAGCAGGGTAGGGGATGAGGATGGTGCTTGGGTGGAGGTGGGCGGTGATGTTCAGAGGGAGCTGTGTGGGACAAAAGGGTGTGTGCTGACACAGTCAGCAGCCAAAATATTTGCAGTCCCACTTTAGTAGCGAAAGAAGACACTTGCATGGCTGGGCTTGCACACTCAGGACAGCTTTTGTGGCTGGGAATAACCAAGGAGGAGGGCTACGTCCTTGGAGCTGGAATAAGAGCAGAATATGTAATTAAAAATATCCTCACAGCCTCCAAAGGCCTGGCCTTGCATCCTGCCCCCTCCAGAGCCAGCCTGCATGACCTTGCATCAATCACTTCTCCTCTTGGTCCTCGGACGCCGAGCTGGGATGTAGCAGGGTGTCACCTTCCTGGCTCAGTGTAATAACTGCTAATCAAGTGTGCAGGTTACGAAGAGCATTCCCAGATTTATTTTCCTGAAAAGGTGTCTAAAACCGTCTAAAAGGAAGTGATAAAAAAGCGACAGCTGAAGAATAAACTGCTCTTCATCTTTCTGAAAGAGAGAAAATGATCTGCCTACTGTTTTAACACTTTTGCATAAAAACGTTCGGAGAAGGTTATGGGGGCTGTGTCTTTGCGAGTCATTCAAAAACAGCAGATCATTTTAGGAACAAAAGTACTAAACTCTTCTTTGTGTTCCAGCTCCATTCCCCACTTTGCTTTTTGATCAGGACTGAAATGCGCTTTAGTACCAAGTTAAGGATGTTGCTCCCAGGTGACTGGGCTGGTGCAACAAGAATTTCATAGAATCATAGAATCACCAGGTTGGAAAAGACTCACACATCATTGAGTCCAACCATTCCTATCAAACACTAAATCATGTCCCTCAAGACCTCATCCACTCATCCCTTAAACATCTCCAGGGAAGGTGACTACAACCACCTCCCTGGGCAGCTTCTACCAGTGCCAAATGACCCTTTCTGGGAAAAATTCTTTTCTTAATGTCCAGCCTAAACCTCCCCTGGTGCAGCTTGAGGCCATTCCCTCTTGTCCTGTCCCCTGTCACTTGGGAGAAGAGCCCAGCTCCCTCCTCTACACAACCTCCTTTCAGGTAGTTGGAGAGAGCAATGAGGTCTCACCTCAGCCTCCTCTTCTCCAGGCTAAACACCTCCAGCTCTTTAGCTGTTCCTCATAAGGCCTATTCTCCAACCCCTTTCCCAGCTTTGTTGCTCTTCTCTGGACTCACTCCAGAGCCTCAACATTCTTCTTGTGCTGAGGGGCCCAGAACTGAACACAGGATTCTAGGAGCAGTCTCACCAGTTCTGAGTACAGAGGGAGAATAACCTCCCTGGACCAGCTGGCCACACCATTTCTGATCCAAGCCAGGATGCCATTGACCTTCTTGGTCACCTGGGCCACTGCTGGCTCATGTTCAGTTCCTGTCAACCAACATGCACAGGTCTTTCTCCTCCAGGAGATGCTTTCAGTTGTGTTGGAACCCACTTCATGGTTTCACCAACTCTGCTTTAGCCAGAGGATGGGGAGGCATTGCAAAGCCCAGAGAAGTCGTGCTTGCCCCATCCCTGTTTGAGACTTTGAGCAACCTGATCCCATGGGAGGAGTCCCTGCCCATGGCAGGGGCATTGGAACTGGATGATCTTTAGGGTCCCTACCAATCCAAACCTTTTTTATGATTCTATGACTAATAGGGACGTAGTGCTGCCAAACCCTCCTGCAGGTCCCAGGACTGAACACAATACTCCTGGGCATGTGGCTGAGGAGAAACAGAGGAAAGACCAGACTAAGGTTGAGGATCCTTCAGCCTAATTACTCATCCTCTCTCCATCTCCACCTGGGTTTTATTCTGCATGCACAGTGTGCTTTGGGATGGCTGCATTGCTCCATCTTTTCAGGGCAGATGCAGTCAGCATGCTCAGATCTGATGTGGCTCTGGGCATCCAAACTTCTGTTTGTCACAGTAGCAGCACATCAAATATCCAGGGCACATGCAGTTATTCCAGTGATAAAACTCCTGAAAACATAATTTGGAGCTGTATTGGCCAAATGAGCTGTTCATCACTGTGAGAGATTTTCCGCAGTATTAAGAGTAGCCAGTCCTGGATGGCATGAGAATTGCTTATTTATAAACATGTGACCTGGTATTTATCTCTTTTTGTGAGAAAGAAAATTGCCTAGGTGGGCTTGGGAAGATGTGAAAGTTAGAGCTGAAACTTATAATCAATGTTCAGCCCCATTAATTTTTGTTTTACACAATGAATCAGAATCATAGAATGGTTTGGGTTGGAAGGGACCAAAAAGATCATTCAGTTCCAACCTCCCACTGGATCAGGTTGCTCCAAGCCTCATCCAACCTGGCCTTGAACACCTCCAGGGATGGGGCAGCCACCACTTCTCTGGGCAACCTGGGACAGTGCCTTTCCACCCTCACTGGAAAAAAAAAACTATTCCAATCTACATCTCCCAGCTTTGGGCTTAAACCCATTACCTATTATCCTTTCCCTACACTCCCTAATCAAGAGAACCTCTCCAGCTTTCCTGTTGGCTCTTTAAGTACTGGAAGCTACTCTAAGGTCTCCACAGAGTCTTCTCAAGCCAAACAACCCCAGCTCTGAGCCTGTCCTCATATGGGAGGTGCTCCAGCTCTTGGATCATCTTCGTGGCTTCCTCTGGACTCACTCCAACAGCTTCATGCCCTTCCTTTACTGAGGACTCCAGAACTGAAGGAATCTCTAGTACTCTGATAATGTGAGGCCAAGAATTATTATTATGGCACTTTTACCTAGTTCTCTATTTATTTATTTATTGAAATCAGTTAATCCCTTCCTAAGCAAGTGAGAACACCATTTCGTCTCTCCCTCCCTCTGCTTGCTCATCTGTAATATAGGAAGATGGGCATCTACATGTTTTTCACATAGATCTTCACAAAGAACTCTGCCTTTATTCTGTGCTGATCCCTATTCCAGCTTTCTGTTTGGATTTTTTTTTCTCTTTCTTTACTTAAATGTTGTTCAGGTGATGAGCCACACTAAGTGACTGAGATTTATCACTGTGAATGGTGCATGCAATCAACAAAACAACTGTAAATCACTCTTGAAGTAGGTAAAGTGTTAAAAGCAAAAGCATTTTCATTTTCTTTTGCTACAAAGCCTGTTGGAAGAGGCATGGCAGGTTGCCTTTGTGTTAAAAGACACAATGGAGTTGATAAAAATCTGCCATGCAGGGCTGATGTCAGGAGAAAACCTTTGCAAGACAGATGGAGCTTGGAGCATTGAATGCAGATAAATGATAGCAGCAAAGTTCAAAAGCAATCTGAACAGTTGCTGCTTGTCCTTGTGGCTTGTAAAGAGGATGGTGATTGCTCTGGACTGTATCCTCAAGCTGCATTTATCAGAGCTAGCACTGGTATTTGGCATATTGGCCTGAGCAGACAATGATGGGGAAAGTGTGAGATGCAACCACTGGTCCTCGCTGTCCATCTAACCTGAGCTCTTCTGTAGCTGTGATTTGCAGGTCTCTACCTGTAAATCATGGACAATATCTCTGCATGTTGTTTTAGGCAAGATTCAGCAGTGTTTTATGTCCATCTGTCCACAATTATCCTTCCAGCATCATCCATCCAGCATGTTGAGACATCAGTCTAGAAGCAGTGTGGCATGAGAGGGAAGCAGACCCTGCACAGCCAATAGTGGGTGTGAGCTTTTCAAGCCTTTGAATCTGTACAGTCAGGCAATTTCTCCCATTCCAAATAAATTCCCATCTGACTTGCAGCTCCTTCTGTTTCTTTAGTTTGGAAACAGGTACTCATGTTTGTTAGCCAATGCCCAAAGATGCTGAGAAACCTTTTCTCAGGAAGCCCTCATTAATAAGGTCTGCATACAAAAGCAAAATTAAATAGTTAATTAACTCTGATTTAATGCTAGGCAGATACGGTTCAATGTGCCTCCTTCCCAGAAGGTTTAGTAGAAAATTAAAGTGGTACCTAAGCATCCCTCCTGCAAGACTGATCCTGCTTCCTGCTGCTGGGGGACCGTGTGGTGATGTCCAACCTGCTGCTGGTGGTGCCAGTGAAGGAAGGATAGACAGACAGGGCTCAGGAGAGATGAATCAGACCCCTCATCTGCCAGAGGTGAGGTGTGCGCAAGCCATGCATGGAATCCAGCTCCTTAAACCATTAAAAAGCTTAGGGTCTATGTCCAACTACCTGAAAGGAGGTTGTAGAGAGGAGGGAGCTGGCCTCTTCTCACAAGTGACAGGGGACAGGACGAGAGGGAATGGCCTCAAGCTCCACCAGGGGAGATTTAGGCTGGAGATTAGGAGGAGGTTTTTCATACAGAGGGTCATTGGGCATTGGAATAGGCTGCCCAGGGAGGTGGCTGAGTCACCTTCCCTGGAGGTGTTTAAGGCACCGGTAGATGAGGTCCTGAGGGACATAGTTTAGTGTTTGATAGGAATGGTTGGACTCGATCCGATGGGTCTCTTCCAACCTGGTTGTTCTATGATTGTTCTATGATTCTATGATAATTTATCTTCTAGATGACATCTATCTCCATTTCATATGGAGACAGGCATGTGGATTAAGCGGTAAAAAGCACCTTTCAGAAGTACCAGCTCTTCTCAACCCCAGCTAGAAGTGCTGAACATGGTCTAGCTTTAAAGCTCCTCCTGAACATTTTTCGTGCAACATATGAATTTTTACAGCTCTTGGACTAGTGGGCAAGGACATGGTGTGTTCAGACCTTGACTTGTTGGAAGAAGTTGTAACCATTAGGCTGTGAACTCCTATGAGCAGAGCAGCTCACTGACCTTCCTTGGGAGCATGGGACAAGAAATGGGCTATAAGGGTCATCGGGCACTGGAACAGGTTGTCCATGGAGGTGTTTGAGTCACAAGCCCTGGAGATATTTAAAAAACGGGTAGATGAGGTGCTCAGGGTCATGGTTTAGTGGCAGAGAGGGATGGTTGGACTTGATGATCTAAGAGGACTTTTCCAATATAGTAATTCTATGATTCTGTAAGGATCATCGGGCTGAGCAAACTCTCCAGTTAATGACCACAGTGTTGTGTCCTGGTGAAGACAACCCTGTTTGCCACCACCCCAGACCTTTGCAGCTCTTGCATTGTCCTGAAGGTACCCATGATGGGCCATCATCGGACATGGTCCTAACAGACCCTTGCTCTACCTGAAATACTTTGCACTGAGCAATTGAATGGGAAAAAACCCTTGATCCTGACTTCTCCACAGTAGATCAGCTCTGGCCAGAGGTGCACAGAGCTCTGCACTTCTCCTGGCTGTGAGCAGACACACAAGAGAGACCAAAATGGGGTCAGCCTCTCCCACGAATGTCCCAAACTGACATCCAGGAAAACTTTTAGCCGTGCCTCATTTTGAACACTCATGAACCTTACAGTCACAGTGATAGGCCATCAAATTTTGATGTCTAACAAAGGAACAATCATCTCCTCATTTCTCTTTTATAGCAGCTGAGGCTTTCAGTAACATTATCCTGCCATGTTTTGACATCTGGCTCGTCAGTGAGAACATTATCTACCACAATATGTTTTTTCCATGAGCAAAACTCTGACATAAATTCACTGGTAGGATGGCTGGATGCTGCTGTGAGCAACACTTGCCGCTTCCAAATCATAAATATGGTCCCAGATGCAGAGTTTGGGGCTTCTTTTTATTCCTGTACAGAGATGTGAAATGTTGCACTGAGTGGCCACCTTTGGCCTGTGCCATAACATTCCAGGACTCTTAGTTGTCCCTCTTTGGTGAAGTACCTGGGGACGGGGTGGTTGATTTTGGTGTCACTACTATCATCACTGGCGTAGGAATCTTACCAACATTGAGACATTTTCCTGGGTGGAAAACTGGTTGGATGTCCGGGCCCAAAGAATCGTTGTAAATGGAGTTAACTTCAGCTGGAGGCCAGTGACAAGTGGGGGTCCCCAGGGCTCAGTGCTGGGTCCAGCCCTGTTCAATGTCTTCATCAATGACCTGGATGAAGGCATCGAGTGCAGCTTTAGTAAGTTTGCGGATGACACTAAGCTGGGTGGAAGTGTTGATCTGCTAGAGGGTAGGGAGGCTCTGCAAAGGGATCTGAACAGGCTGGACCACTGGGCAGAGACCATGAGGTTCAACAGGACCAAATGCTGGGTCCTGCACTTGGGGCACAACAACCCTATGCAGAGCTACAGACTGGGAGAAGTCTGGCTGGAGAGCTGCCTGGAGGAGAAGGACCTGGGGGTGTTGGTTGACAGCAACTGAACATGAGCCAGCAGTGTGCCCAGGTGGCCAAGAAGGCCAATGGCATCTTAGCTTGGATCACAGAATCACAGAATCACAGAACAACCAGGTTGGAAGGGACCCATCGGATCTTCTAGTCCAACCATTCCTATCTAACACTAAACCAAGTCCCTCAAGACCTCATCCACCCGTGTCTTAAACATCTCCATGGAAGGTGACTCAACCACCTCCCTGGGCAGCCTATTCCAATGCCCAATGACCCTCTGTGTGAAAAACCTCCTCCTAATCTCCAGCCTAAATCTCCCCTGCCGGAGCTTGAGGCCATTCCCTCTTGTCCTGTCCCCTGTCACTTGGGAGAAGAGGCCAGCTCCCTCCTCTCCACAACCACCTTTCAGGTACTTGTAGAGAGTAATGAGGTCTCCTCTCAGCCTCCTCTTCTCCAGGATAAACACCCCCAGCTCTCTCAGCCGCTCCTCATAGGGTCTGTTCTCCAGCCCCTTCACCAGCCTCGTCGCTCTTCTCTGGACTTGCTCCAGAGCCTCAACATCCTTCTTGTGCTGAGGGGCCCAGAACTGAACACATGATTCAAGGAGCGGCCTCACCAGTGCTGAATACAGAGGGAGAAGAACCTCCCTGGACCTGCTGGTCACACCGTTTCTGATCCAAGCCAGGATGCCATTGGCCTTCTTGGCCACCTGGGCACACTGCTGGCTCATGTTCAGTCGACTGTCAACCAACACCCCCAGGTCCCTCTCCTCCTGGCAGTTTTCCAGCCAGGCTTCTCCCAGTCTGTAGCTCTGCTTAGGGTTGTTGTGCCCCAAGTGTAGGACCCAGCATTTGGCCATGTTAAACCTCATGCCGTTGGACACTGTCCAGTGGTCCAGCCTGTCCAGGTCCCTTTGCAAAGCCTCCCTACCCTCAGAAACGGCATGACCAGCAGGTCCAGTGATGTTAATTCTCACTCTGTACTGGGCACTGGTGAGACCGCTCCTTGAAGCCTGTGTTCAGTTGTGGGCCCCTGACCACAAGAAGGATGTTGAGGCTCTGGAGTGAGTCCAGAGAAGAGAAATGAAGCTGGTGAAGAGACTGGAGAACAAGAAGAATGCCTGAGAGAGCTGGATTTGTTTAGCCTGGAAAAGAGGAGGCTGAGGGAAGACTTCATTGCTCTCTCCAACTCCCTGAAAGGAGGTTGTAGAGAGGAGGGAGCTGGGCTCTTCTCCCAAGTGACAGGGGACAGGACGATAGGGAATGGCCTCAAGTTCCACCAGGGGAGGTTCAAACTGTGCTCTGCGGATGCAGGGCAGTACATGACATATTTTCCTGTATGTGATGAACCACCAGAAGAAGACCTGTTTGCCAGCTGCTTCTCTTTCCATGGCTAGAAATGCTTTACAAACTTGTTCAAGAATGGCATATACCCCCTAGCTGTCTTCCTGCCACCTTGGCATTTCTGAGACTCGCAGCCAGCTGCTTCTCTCTCTGGCAGTAGCACCACTGCCAGGAAGGATTTAAAAATCTCCAATGACTTCCACGGACTCCCAGAGTGTTTCTGGCCCCTTTCCACCACTCTCCCCACCCTGGGCCAAGTGCCGCTGAGTCGGTAGGTTTGGTCCGTTGCCACTTTATCCTGGAAGGCCTTAGTGGTTCTGGGATTTGCCAAGAACACAGATCTCAGGAGTGTCTCTGCCAAGTCCAGATGGTGCCTCTGCTTCCTTTCTCTTTAAAGCTCCTGTCTGTGCCCTGACCAGCACAGAGGGTGGGAGTCTCCAAATCCCTTCTTGAAGACTACTGTAAATTCAAGCTAATGCCCCTGCTACTCTCAGAGTGAATATCAAAGTTTCCCGCTGAAAAGAAACACTTGGTGACCTCTGGATCTCAGACTCTTTCACTGTTTTAGCTGGAGAACACTTCTTCATCTTAATAACAAGAGGAAGTCTTGCCTCACCTGGTTTTAAATATATAAACTGGAGGTATCAACATCTTAGCAGGTCACAAGTTCTACTGTGTTAGTCAGTGCAGACACATCATCTGTTCTGGGAGGTGTCTCACCTTGTTTAGACATTGCCTTTAGAAGGAGATTATTTGCACCCTAGAAACATTTGCTCTTCTTTATTGACTCTAACAGATATAACCTGTAGATCACTGTCCTGATCAAGGACATCCCATAGTGTTTTACAGAGTCCAGGTTTTATAACTTTGCCTTCCTCATGCCCTTCTGGGGCCTTCGAGTACGTGAAGGGGCTGTGGGAAAGCTGGGGAGAGGCTTTTTACAAGGGCCTGGAGTGATAGGGCAAAGGAGGGAATGGCTTTAAATTGGACGAGGGAAGATTTAGATCAGACATTAGGAAGAAATTCTTCACCATGAAGGTGGTGAGGCACTTGCAGGGGTTGCCCAGGGAAGCTCTAGATGCCTCATCCCTGGAGGTGTTCAAGACCAGGTTAGATGGGGCTTTGAGCAACCTGGTCCAGTGGGAGGTGTCCCTGCCACACACAGTCAGTGTGCCAGGAGCCAGGCAGAGTTAATCGGTTGAAGGTGCAAACCTGCACTCATCCCAGTGACGATTATCTCCTTGATGGAGGGGTGTGAGACTGGAATGGAGTTTTACATGCTGGGAGAGGCAGATGCTTTGCAAATGTGGCGTCGTTTTTTTAGTGCTGGTGAGGTCAGCGCTCAGATTTCAACCTTCCTTGAAAGACCCTGAAATCTCAGCTCAAAGTAGAGAGGGAACCCCCTTTTTTTTGTTCCTCTCCTCCCCCTACTCTTCAGTCTGTTAAGCTGTTTTGAGCTGGAAAGGGGATGGCTTTCCCCCTGCTGTCAGGTGAGCTAGGGACTGTCACAAGGAGACTGTCTGTTCCTGGAGAAAGGATTGGGGAGCTGAATGATAAAAATGCTATTAAAGACTCTGCAAGAGCAACATTAGGTGGTCCAGAGTGAGCCCAAAGGAGCTGCATTCATCCTGTGGAGGACTTGGGTGCGATGTTTGGGGCTAGAGTCTCCCTCCTATGGGGTTCAGATCATTCTTCTTTATTTTTCTGGAGACAAATTCATTGCACTGATATGGAGAGATCACCATTCCAGAGCTCCTGGGACTGTGCTCGCCTTACCAGCACAGTTACAAGATCCCCTTTGGATGCAGGTTATCTGCACAGCCAGGGATGTCCCTCCTGTGTCCCCAGAGGTGAACACGCCCCTCAGGCAGAGGTTTTTCAAGGGGGAGGATGTGTGGGGCTGGCTGTGCATTTAGCTCATATACTGCATTGCCCTCCAGTGTTAGCAGACAGGAAGATTTTGCTCTGTCTGAAGCTTCTCCCACTCACCAGCCCTGAGTGTTTTCTCTTTCTAATGAGATGTGAAGGCAGGCAGGCCCTTTGCTGGTGCGCGGAGCTATTTTTGGCTGCAGAAGGACTGACTGTAGCTCCTTCTAATTGCATAAGCATTTGTATAATTCATTAGCACTGCATTTCATCACTGAGACCCCAGGCATACGGAATAGAAAAGGATTTGTGCATTTCCTCTCCATCCTTTCTTTTCTCTCCAGCGACTGTTCTGCAGCCGATGGGTTTAGCACCAGGTCAAATCCAGTCTGTTGGCAGGAAACGCTCTGTTTTATCCCTTTCCCTGTTTCTTGAGGAGTTCAGGGCAAACCTGGGAGGATCTGAGAAAACATTTCCTCCCGCAGATTGCAAAGCACATGTCTGGGAGCATGGGATCGGTAGCTAACAGCCAAACAGCCGGAAAGACTCCCAAGGAAGGGCTTATAAAATGACACAGGCGGGTTAGGCGCTGGGAATGACTCACACATCCGAAGCCTTGGGATCTCCAAATCTTTTACAAACAACAGTGAAAACCCAATCTGCAGCCACCCCTCTCTCCTTGGTGACTTGTGGGCTGGGGATGTGTGGTACTCACTGATGTAGAGGAAGGGTGTCTCCAGGGACAACTTATTGTGCCCTTTTAAAGGGGGGTGCAAGAAAAACAAACTTTTTACTAGGACCTGTAGCTATAGGATGAAGGGTAATGGTACTAAACTGAAAGAGGGGAGATTCAAACTAAATATAAGGAAGAATTTATTCACAGTGAGGGTGGTGAGGCACTGGCCCAGGTTGCCCAGAGAGGTGGTGGATGCCCTATCCCTTTAAACATTCAAAGTCAGGTTGGACAGGGCTCTGAGCAACTTAATCCAGTTGAAGATGTCCCTGCTTACTGAAGAGGGGTTGGATAGGATGACCTTTAAAGGTCCCTTCCAGCCCAAACTATTCTGTGATTCTGTAGCTGCTAGAGAAGGCTTTCGAGGAGGATAAAGTAAATTTACCCCTGGGGAATATGAGAAATATGATTGTTCTTTGCAAGCTGGAGTCTGGCTCGTGATGACCTTCTCCTGTCAGCATGATGCCTGGAAGGGCTCTATTCTCCAAAAGAGCATCTATTTGCTCCCAGCCAGGCTATTTTCACTCCTCTCCATTGAAACTGGTCAACAGCTTGTGAAGATAAAAGCAGAGGAGAGGGGTGAGCAGGAGGCACAGACACAGCTCTTGTTTCCTTAGGAAACTGGCAAAAAAATAAAGAAAAACTAAAAAAAAAGGGATCTGTGATCACACGGCGCTCTCAGCCCTGCTCTTAGCACCCAGCCTGCCTGCAAGAGGCAGCCTGTGCTGGCCTCGTGGAGAAACCACAGACCTGCGTGGGCCGGAGGCACTCTTGGAGCTAAAACAAGTACCGCAGCTGCTGCCACTGGGATATTTTTGGTTGTGTGACAAGCTGAGACTGTTTCAGCAACACCTGAGCACAGTGAGGTGTTGTGTTCAATCAGCAAGGAGGCTTTGCTGCCTTCCCTGCACTACCTGTGCCATGGACATGGCAAAGTAGAGGTTAACAAAATCCTGGATTTAACCCATCCAGAGTGATGCGAAAGCCTAACCCAACATGTAATAGACTAAAATTAATCTGAATTAATCTTTGAGTAGGCTTTAGGACGGAACTGAAACAAAATCTGTTCAAGCTCTGACTTGCTTCATGCTAAAAGAGCCGTGTTAGTTCAAAGTGTTCGTCCTTGTTTTACGAAATAGAAATGTTACAAATCCAAGAGGGCAATATTTTTAAGCATTAGAGGCTGCTGAAGAGGAGACTTGCTAGAAAATACCTGCCTGTCTTGCCAGCTGCCTCCTTCCAGTGATGCAATCACAGAATCATAGAATCACTAGGTTGGAAAAGGTCTCTTAGTTCACTGAGTTAATGCTAAGAAGGCTCCACCATTCTTAACCCCCTTCATCAAACATGCAAGTCAGTGACAAAATTAAACCTGAGCTGTGGTCATTTAGGTCCCCAGTTTCTCCCAGCTGAGACCTTAATGCTGTGGAAAGGGATGTGGGGTTTGGTTGATGGCAAGTTATGAATCAGTGACACAATTAAACCTGAGCTGTAGTCCTTTGGGTCCCCAATTTCTTCCAGCTGAGACCTTAAAGCTGTGGAAAGGGATATGGGGGTTTGGTTGATGGCAAGTTGATATGAGACACCAGTGCTCCTGGCAGCCAAGAGGGCCAACAGTGTCGTGGGGTGCATCCACACGGCATCACCAGCAAGGTGAGGGAGGGGATTGTTCCACTCTGCTCTGCAGAATGCAGCCACACCTTGAGGATTTTGAGCATTTTTTGGCACCATGGGATAAAAAGATTCTAAAGCTACTGAAGAGTGTCCAGAGAAGGCCACAAAGTTGGTGAAGAATTTAGAGGGGAAGCCCCGTGACGGGCAGCTGAAGTCACTTGACCTGTTCAGCCTGGAGACGAGGAGACTGAAGGCAGACCTCATCATGGTCTACAGCTTCCTCATAAGGGAAGGAGGAGGAGCAGTTGCTGATCTCTTCTTTCTGGCACCATATACATTTCATAGAATCATAGAATCACCAGGTTGGGAAAGACCCACTGAGACATCAAGTCCAACCATTCCTATCAAAAACTAATCCATGCCCACGTCCACCCGTGCCTTAAACACCTCCAGGGAAGGTGACTCAACCTCCTCCCTGGGCAGCCTCTACCAGTGCCCAATGACCCTTTCTGTGAAAAGTTTTTCCCTAATGTCCAGCCTAAACCTTCCCTTGGTGGAGCTTGAGGCCATTCCCTCTTGTCGTGTCCCCTGTCACTTGGGAGAAGAGGCCAGCTCCCTCCTCTCCACAACCTCCTTTCAGGGAGTTGTAGAGAGCAATGAGGTCTCCCCTCCTTCTCCAGGCTGAGCACCCCCAGCTCTCTCAGCCGTTCCTCATAAGGCCTGTTCCATGGAAATGCTGCTGGCAGAGGCTGTGTAACCCTGTTGGTGTTTTCCTCCTCCACCTGCAGAGTCCCTGCTCTGTTTTGAGCAGGCCTCAAGCTCCGCCAGGGTAGGTTTAGGCTGGAGATTAGGAGGAGGTTTTTCACGCAGAGGGTCATTGGAATAGGCTGCCCAGGGAGGTGGTTGATTCACCTTCCCTGGAGGTGTTTAAGGCACGGGTGGAGGAGGCATTGAGGGTCTTGGTTTAGTGTTAGATAGGAATGGTTGGACTAGAAGATCTGATGGGTCCCTTCCAACCTGGTTGTTCTGTGATTCTGTGATTCTGTTTTGCGGTCAACACTGGAACCAGCAAGGAGGATATACCACAACCTTATCCAGAGGGGAAGGCAGGTATCTCTGGGAAAGTCTCTTTGGCTGGTATTTCTATCACCAACTTAACCTACCTCCACTCATCTCATGTCTTGCAGCTCACCCATAGCTTCCTATCTTCTCCTTCTTTCAAAAAAAAAGAGAAAAAAGAAGGATCACAAAGATGATCCAAGGGCTGAAGCACCTCCCATACGAGGACAGGCTGAGAGAGTTGGACTTGTTCAGCCTGGTGGAGAGAAGGTTCTGGGGAAACTTTAGAGCAGCCTTCCAGTACCTGAAGGGTCTCCAGGAAAGCTGGGGAGGGGCTCTTGATCAGAGAGTGCAGGGGTAGGATAAGGGGGAAATAGTTTTAAGCTGAGAGAGGGGAGATTGAGATGAGATTTTAGGAATAAATGTTTACATGTGAGGGTGATAAGGCCCTGGCCCAGGTTGCTGAGAGAAGTGGTGGCTGCCCCATCCCTGGAGATGTTCAAGGCCAGGTTGGATGGGGCTCTGAGCAACCTGATCCAGGGGAGGTGTCCCTACCCACGGCAGGAGGGTTGGATCTGGATGGGCTTTGAGGTCCCTTCCAACCCAAACCATTCTACGATTCTGATTCTTATAATGTACAAGTTAGAACAGCAGATGCTCCGATGGAACGAAAGCCAGAAGCATGGGATTGCAGAGATCCCTGCTGCCTGTTTTCCCACCCTTGCAGCCTGGATGCAGGGATATCCCCTATCCCTTTGGCAGGTTGCTACATTAGCATTGATAGAACTGGCGAGAAAGGAGATGCTCCCCCAGAATATAATTCCCTCGGGAAGCATCATGCTTTGAGGGTGTTTGTTATGGGAACTGAATTTTTGGATGACTCAATGGCAGGTGGATACATACAGGCTGTCCTGGAATCTGAAGAAGGTGTAGGCAAACCTATAGGTTTGTATAGGAAATTCCTGTGTACAGGAAAATACAGGAAATCCCAGAGTGAAGATAATAAAACACATGGCAGGGGCAAGCAAGGAAGAGAAATGAGAAGTCACTTTCTCCTTAGGCAGTAGGTTTATGCTTGTTTTTTTTTCATTTTCAATCTTATGAGATCAATACATTATTTTGAAGTCTCTCAGGGGAATTTGTGAGGAAGATGAAAAACCCTGGAAAGCACAGGAACTATTCTGCCACATTTCTGCTTTGCCCATGCTTCAGCAAGTCCCACATATTTTGAGGACAGCGATGCTAGTAGGTGTGGTGGGAGCCTCAAATCGAGTGGAAGGTAACACGTATCAAATTGACGCAATTTGTGCCCACGGAGGACTCCCGAACCCAGTGAAATCTCTGTGGGGGAAAGGGAAAGCAAAGAAGCAGCTGCTGATGTGGATGAGCTCGGTGAAGATGTCACTTTGATTTGCAGCAATGCTTGGCAAAGTTACAAACGTATTTGGTGACATGAGAGAGCAGTGAGGGAGCACAGGATGGGGAGCACAATGCCCTCTACTCACCAAGTGGTTCCTTCACCTGGAGTAATGCCCATGGAAATGGGCTTTTCAAGGCCTATGTGGGAACTGGAAAGGACTTGTTCCTTAGTGGGAGAGGTGTTACAGGAAAGGAGGCCAAGACAAGTTACCCTGAGAACTGGGAAAGTGAAAAGATCTGGAAGATTTGGTACTGATATTTGGGTAAGGCTGAGGATATGACTGGGCTCCTGGAAGGGGCATCTTGCAGTAACACCCCAGTCAGAGAATCATAGAATCATAGAATCACCAGATTGGAAAAGACCCACCAGATCATCGAGTCCAACCATTTCTATCAAACACTAAACCATATCCCTCAGCACCTTGTCTACCCATGCCTTAAACACCTCCAGGGAAGGTGACTCAACCACCTCCCTGGGCAGCCTGTTCCAGTGCCCAGTGACTCTTTCTGTGAAAATTTCTTCCTAATGTTCAGCCTAAACCTCCCCTGGAGGAGCTTGAGGCCATTCCCTCTTGTCCTGTCTTCTGTCACTTGGGAGTAGAGGTGTTCAGGGGTGTTCATACTGATCCTTTGCTTTTTTAAGGATAGAGAGGTGTCCTGTTGACTACAGAGAATCACAGAGTTGGAAAATGACCCACAGGATCATCGAGTCAAACCCAAGGCCAAAGGCTTTGTTGGCCAACATCTATGGCTGTTCTGTGTGTTCTGGGGGCCCCTGCTCACTGTGGCCCATCCCATCCCATCCCATCCCATTCTGATAGGTTCTGTTAGGGCTTTGAACGCTTTCCATGTCCTGTCCACAAGTGTGGAGGCAAGCAAACCTCTTCAGCAGCCAGGCTGTATGGGCTCTGCAAACACAGGCAGGGTGTCTCTCCTCGTAAGAGAATGAGCAAATATGTGGAAATCTTAGGCTGGAGATTAGGAGGAGGTTTTTCACAGAAAGGATCATTGGGCATTGGAACAGGCTGCCCAGGGAGGTGGTTAAGTCACCTTCTCTGGAGGTGTTTAAGGCACGGGTGGATGAGGTCTTAAGGGACTTGGTTTAGTGTTAGATAGGAATGGTTGGACTAGAAGATCCGATGGGTCCCTTCCAACCTGGTTGTTCTGTGATTCTGTGATTCTGTGAAATCCTTCTTGATGCATGGCAAACTCAGGAAGGGAAAAGAAAAGAGATTTCTGAAGATGCTGCAACTAACTTTCTAGTTCTGAGCTGAGGGACAGTCAGCAATAAGGCATCCAGGTAGGTTCTCATCTGATTGTTCTATTATAAATACCTTTGCTAATTAACTGTAGTTCGGTTTTTTTCTACCTTGTCTGTGGACAGATTTAACAGTTCATTAGCAAACTCTCTGGTTTAATTAATCTCCTCCCTGTTTAAAGAGAACAGAGTGAGCAAGGCTTGGCTGGCTCACCGGTCTCAGGGGAAATGTGGTTAGAACATCATCCAAGTGAACAGGAGGGAAGTCCTTCTGTGGGAAATCCCTCTTTCCATGAGGTGTAAGAGTAACGGATGGAGGTGTGGTTGCATCCAAAAAAACATAGCATGATTCATGTCCAAACAGAAGCTTTATGCATATTTCACACAGCAAGTTTGTACCTTGCAAAGAGGACAAGGTTCTATCAGATACTGGAGCCTTTTTTTTGGACAGCTGAGTGGTCCTAGTTGTCAGAGGAAAACCAGTGATCCCAGCTCTGAGTCCCCTCTCCCTCCTCCTGTCCTTGCTCTCCCTTTTGATGCTCTGTGAATTACCATCTGCAGCCCAGGACAGCCTGGCCTCAGATGAACGCCAGGGAAAGACTCTTACATAAACCTCTTCATCCATAATGGATGAACATCATCAAAATTCAACAGCGGCCTCCGGAGCCTTTCCGGTGCCTCGCCTACAAATTTCTCCAAGAGGCTAGAAAGCCCCGATTTAGCACCGTGTGTTGATTAGAGAGAAACCAGGGAGTTCTGGCTCTTTTCTGC
Organism: Coccyzus lansbergi; assembly: GCA_033558105.1. Classification (NCBI taxonomy): domain Eukaryota; kingdom Metazoa; phylum Chordata; class Aves; order Cuculiformes; family Coccyzidae; genus Coccyzus; species Coccyzus lansbergi. Next base: position 233,075 of record JAUMJK010000275.1, read on the forward strand.
CTTGGGATTCTCCATCCTCAAAGGGTCTTTTAATATAATCAAGTTTTTAAACATGAAAAGGATGCTCTGGCCCGGGCATTTAGAAGTCCAGCTCCAGGCTCATTCAGCCCTGGAGAGACTGTGGGAGATGGCAGCTGGGAAAGATGGTGCAGATGAAACCACCAGTTGCAAGGAGCTACTGGCCCTTTCCACTGTGTGCCCAGCTGAAATGCCCCTTCATGCTTTAGGCTGAGATTTGAGGATGGAGGAGGATAGAAATTTTAATGCTTCATCTTTAAATGCTCAGCTTGAAGAGCAGACTGGAGAATCCCTGATTTCTTCCATCTTCCAATCTCTCTGTTGGTTGGGGTTTGGAGATACAGGTACCATCTTTCATTAAACCAACTGTGAAAGAGATCAGACAGGCTTCTGGGTCTATGCTGGGGTTTGAAATAGAAACAATAGATCATAACATCATAGAATCATAGAATGGTTTAGGCTAGAAGGGACCTTAGAGACCATCCAGTTCCACTCACTCTGCCATGAGCAGGAACACCTCCCATTTGATCAGGTTGCTCAAAGCCTCATCCAACTGAGACTGTTTGCGTGGAGTTTGGTGAGAGGTTTATACCTCTGTACTTGCAGGTAATCAGTACAAGTTGAGGAGGCATGAGGCGATAAGGAAAAGAAAAAGGATAATAGATAAAACCAAAAATGACAGTGGGTGGAAGAGAGATTATGGTGAAGAATAAGCAGCTGAGTTTGTGGCTTTTGGGGTCCAGAAGTTATGAATTTTAGCTCTGAGCTTTGGAATTGACTTGGCTCATTGGTCCAAGCAGTGGGAAGGACACATATTTCCCTTTAAAACCTGTCTAGGGAAGAAATGTCCCTGCTGGCTCTGCAAGAGGTAGAGCATAGACCTAAGGCCATGTTGTCCCCTTGGTGCTGAAGGGCTAAGTCCCTATTGGAGCCCTTTGTGGGATGGGACATCACGGAACATCCATGCAGCAGGAGATGATGCTTGTCCATAGCAGTGTGGCCTGTTTCTCCATTGCCTGGGTGTGTGGCTGGGGTCTGGCAGGTCAGGAGAGCAAACAGGGTGAAAACCCCTCTGAAGATGCAGCAGTCAACAGGCTGGTCACATCCTTCAGGTGAGTGAATAAAGCCTGCCCAGCCGTGACTGGTGACTTTGGATTGAACTGATGGAGACAAAAAGGGCCTGCTCCTCAGAGCTCCATTAGCTGCTATTCCTCAGAATTTTTGTATCCAAGGATCCCTTCTCTCTTCTCACATCAAAATCCACTGTCAGTGTCACACAGTGAGGTATCTGTTTCTTGGACTTGACAATCTTAGAGGTCTTTTCCAACCTTAATGATTCTATGAACAGCCATTCCCATTTCCTACCATATATGAAAAAAAGAGATTGCACTTCTGCATGTTCTTCATATTTCTTCATTGTTTTTGGTGTCCAATTGGCTTGCACAGCATTGATTTTTCCCTTGATCACATGGGTGAAAGGTGGATCACACTGTACTCAAGAGCACTCTAGTTCAGGTTGATTTTTATACATCTGTGAACAATCCCAAGGCACGTATGGCAGCTCAGTGCCTGTTTAGAAATGCACGGTAATGATAATTTCTTTGGATTAGAGCAATTTAACGTCATCAGCGGCGCTGTTTATATCAGATACCCACGGGGAAGAGAACACAGGTTTTAACATCTATTGATATGGAGGCTTATAAATGCCCATCCTCCAAGGACAAACATGGTTTTTACTTCCTGTGATGCTGAAATTAGCTTATTAGGTGAAATGAACCTGTCCTAGTATCACAGGGTAGGGCGGGGGCCACTCTATGTCCTATACCAGATTAAAGTCATCCATTTGTTGGTGTGTGTGGTCCTGCTGCAGGTAGGCGTCTCATTAATTCATATGCCTAATGACAGTACTCAGGTCAACACTGGGAGCTAGCGAATCCTTGCAATGTGACACATCTCACTTCATTTTAGCCCTCCCAGTGTTAAATGCATCATCGTGACTTCAAGGCCAGGTTGGGTAGAGCCTTGAGAAGCCTGGTCTAGTGGGAGGTGTCTGTGCCCATTGCAGGCGTTTGGAATCTGATGATCTTTTATGTCCCTTCCAAACCAAGTCATTCTATGATTCTATTATTCTATGACTTGGCAGTGTTAGGTTAACATTTGGCCGTGATGATTAAAGAGTCTTTTCCAACTTCAGTGATTCTATGATTTTCTGATTCTACCTCAGCCAGGTTTCCATGCTCCTTCTGTAGCCCGTAGAGAGACCTTGGTACCTGCAGATGGTCACAGAGTCATTAAATTGGAAAATACCTCTAAGATCATCAAGTCTCACTGTCAGCCCAACACCACCGTGTCTATTAAACCATGTCCCAGTGCTGCATCTACTCATTGTTTGAAGACCTCCAGGAATGGAGACTCCATCACTTCCATGGGCAGCCTCTCCCAGTGCTTCACCACTCTTTCAGTAAAGGCATTTTTCCTAATATTCAATCTTAACCTTCCCTGGCACAACTTGAGGCCATTTCCTCTCATCCTATCACTTGTTACCTGGAAGGAGAGGTGAACACCTACCTCACTACAACCTCCTTCCAGTCAGGTGCAGAGAGCAATAAGGACTCTCCTCAGCCTCCTCTTCTCCATACTAAACAATCCCAATTACCTCTGCTGCTCCTCAGGAGATTTGTTCTCTATACCCTTCCTCAGCAATGTCCCCCTTCTCTGGACCCACTCCAGCCCCTCAGTGGGGATGGGGCATCAACCACTTCTCTGGGCAACCTGTGCCTGTGCCACACTTCCTCCCAGGAAAACATTTCTTCCTAAAGTCAGGAATTCTTCTAATTGTCCTCCCTCACAGTTTTAAACCGTTCCACCTTGTCCTATCCCTGCACTCCTTGATCAAGGTCTTCCTGGATCCTTGAACATGCCCAGCTCTCTCAGTCTGCCCTCACATGGGAAGTTCTCCAGCCCCTGGATGATCTTCGCAGCCTCCCTGGACTCTCTCTAACAGATCCCTGTCCTTCCTATGCTGCGGAATCCAGAGTTGGACACAGACTCCAGGAGGGGTCTTGTAAGAGTGGAGAAGATGGGGAGAATCCCCTCCCTCGCCCTGCTGGCCACACTTCCTTGGATGCAGCCCAGGATGCATTTGGCTTTCTGGGCTGCAAGCGCACATTGCTAGCTCATGTTGAGCTTCTCACCTTTGTTGGCTGCAGACTCAGTCTCCAGGCCAGCTGACAAATAAATGTGCAAGAGGGCAAAAGCCTCAATTAGGAATGACGTGAGTCAAGTCTTGTCTCATCTCACTCAAACCGCGGCTGCAACTGCCAGAGTAGAAGCTTCGACTTGTGGTGGTGCAGAAACCGACCCATTCACTCCCAAGTCAGAGGCAACAGGAGATGCTACCAAAAAGCCAATCCGGTTGTCAGAAATATTTCATGAATTCCTGTTAATTCACTCATCACGTCAGTTGGAAAAAGCACTGCAAATGCTGAAACATTTTGACAGCTGAAACGTTTTAGCACTCTTGCATGAAAATGTTTCAATTTTCTCATTTAAAAGTTACTTTAAAGTTTTTTAAACTTACTTTGCCTTTATTTTCAAAGAGTCTTTTGAAAAGAAACAGCATAAACCTAAAAAATATTTCTTTAAATCCCAGGTGCTTTTTAACAACCTATTTCTCAATCTCACAAATAAACAAGCACACATTCATTTTCTTTCCTCAGCGTGGTTATAGGCACCTCTCAGATAAAAACACTTATACTGGGAGGCAGTATCAGATCCCGTAGCAGAGCGTTACCCTGGTGGCTCACTGGAGACAGTAAGATATCAGAAGGTGATCAACGAAATGGTTATAAATAATCCTTTTTCTCCACCAGCAGCTGGCTTGTACATGTTAATATCCCTACCAGGCATGACTGGAAGATGAGATCAATACCTAGATAAAAGCTAAATTATAGCAATAGAATTATAGGTTTGCGAACCAATTAAATTGTATTTACCTAAATGAAAAATCTCTCTATTTCCAACTCATCCAGCCTCCCAATGAGTGAAATTCAAGCCATCTTTACTATTTTTTTTCCCCTAATAATAAAGACAAACCATGAATTCCAGAGCTAAGATGGTCTCAAGTTGTGCCAGGGGAAGTTTAGATTGCATATTAGGAAACATTTCTTCACTGAAAGAGTGGTGAAGCACTGGAAGAGGCTGCCCAGGGCGGTGGTGGAGGCACCATCCCCGGAGGTGTTCAAAAAGGCGTATTTGTAGCACTTCAGAACATGGTTTTAGTAGGCACAGTGGTGTTGGTCTGGCAGTAGGACTGGGTGCTCTTAGTGATCTTTTCCAACCTCAATGGGTCTATGATTCTAAGATGCAAACACAAACCAGGTTGCTACTGGTAAGGGCAGAGTTGGAGCTTAGCAGGTGTCAGCCACGGATGTAGCTCCCCTAGTTTATGCTTGGTGGTCCTGAGGTGCACATGTACATCATTACAACCAAACAGAGACAATGCAATAAACTTGGAGCCTCTCTTATTTCTTTCAAGCCATAAAATGAATCAGAGTTGTAGGCTCTTAGAAAAATCTTAGTTTCTAATAGAGAAGAGATGGAGACCACCTTGCTTGGGGACATATGAAGAAAATTTTGTTTTAAAGATACTTGTTCTTGCTCTGCAAGATCCATGCGTTGAACGTGGGCATGGGCAGCCCAGAGACCAGAGCCTGCTGGATATTAAAAATTAAGCATGCTGCACAGAGCTTGGGGCTTTTAAAGCCATTTAGATCTTCCTGTGACCCTTTGTCTTCATTTTCTGGGAGCGTGCTGGCCTCCTGGGACTGACAACAGCTCAACGTGTGGTGGTGAAGTTAAGCAGTGAGGAGTTTGATGACTGCAGAGATGAACTATGAATATCTTTCCTGCGAGGATGGGTTTCTCATGGGACCTCTGCTAAATTCTGTCTCCTGCGGCTGCAGAAATCCCTTCCAAGGGCAAATTCATTCTGCAGCTTCAGCTTCCAGCTTTTATTATTTTGTAATAGCTACTCCTGAGACCAGCTAGGGATGGAACAAAGTTTGAGAATCGAGCTGAAGGCTGGGGTTCGAGAAAAAGAACTTAAACAAGGGAGTGCTGTGATACAAGAGGAAACAATTTTAAGCTGAAAGAAGGGAGATTTGGATTACACATTAGGAAGAAGCCTGTTACTGTGAAGGTGGTGAGGCACCAGAACAGGTTGCCATAGAACCTGTAGCTGCCCCATCCCTGGAGGTGTTCAAGGCCAGGCTGGATGGGGTTTTGAGCAGCCTGATCCAGTGGGAGGTGTCCCTACCCATGACAGGGAGTTGGAACTGGATCATCTTTAAGGTGCCTTCCTACCCAAACCACTCTATGATTCTAGAAGACAAGGGCACTAAGGTGCTGCTGGAGGGTAAAGAGCAGCCCAGGGCTCCTGCAGGGGCACAGTCTGGACGAAGGACTGGAAGGAGGTTGCATTTGGCCAGCATGGAGCTAAAATGCAGAAGCTGGTAGGATTTAAATGCAAAGGTAGCAATGACTATAAGTTGATGGTTCTCAAAGCCTTCAAAAATGACCTTGCAGTCAGTAATTGAGACACTAGAGATGTGGTTGCATTCCATTGAGCCACCAAACCCCATGCATGTCACCAAGTCCAGGTGACAGAGGGAGTAGACTTGGATAGTCAAAGAGCCTCGGTAGATCTGGGCCAGAATTTCTGCATCTCAGGTGTCTAACTGTATAGGATGAAATGCTTGTGCCATTGACACTTCTTAAGTAGAGCCTGGGAGATGAATCCCAGCTGTGCCACAAGCTGAACTGGCCCAGGTTGCCCAGGAAAGTGGTGACTGCCCCCTCCCTGGAGGTGTCCAAGACCCGGTTGGATAGGGCTTTGAGCAGCCTGATCCAGTGGGAAGTGTCCCTGCCCATGGCAGAGGGTTTGAACTGGATGATATTTAAAGCCCCTACCAACTCAAGCCATTCTATGATTCTATGACCCGAAAGCAAAGGTTTGGGCTGCTAGAGAAAAACAAGCAGCAAATGCCCAAAACTCATCTGAGGATGACAGTTTGTTAGATGAAATCCACAGAGGTGCTGGGAATGAAAAATAAAACAAACAAAAAAACCCAGTGCCCCAGGGCCTTTAAGATGCATTTTTGCACAATGGCTGCCTTTTGAAATGTAAAAAGGAGTAACTGGATTCTCACCAGGAATGTGTGTTATATTCATGTGATGAGCTGGAGGATTGTCCCTTACCAGTTGTACTGAGATGAAAGCAAAAGCGCTCACCATCTTTTATTCAGGAAGGCAGAAGTAGTTAAGATGATTAACTGTTCCTTATGAAATACTGTCCAAAGGGCTGTGCTTGTTTTAAATCCAACCCAGAAATGAGCTGGCACGTTGCTTTCAGAGACCTGGTGTGATTAGGATGTCCAAGTCAGGAAGGGAAACCTGAAAAATGCACTTTGATATTGTGTCAAGAGTTTTTATGAATAACGAAGACCCGAAGGGAACAAGGGTTTACATTTAAAATTATGCACCGCTTGTAGTGAAGATGTTATATAGTGCAATGGATCATTGATCTGTACAAATACAACATTCATCACACCACTAGGGCTGCTAAGAGCTTTATGATGCTATGTTTTGTCTTGTTTTACCTTCTCCCTGCCTTTCTGACTGGATTCACCATTTAAAACTACACAGAAGAGGCCAGTCTCAAACCTGCTGCCCCCATAGAGCTGTGACTTTTAAGTCTGTATAATGGGAGTCACTGTGGTAAACTGCTTTAATACAGAATATCTGGAAATGCTAGAAGGGCAATCCAAATCCTTGGAGGAAGGAACAGTAATTGAGAATTTGATCTAAACTGTGTCCTGAGTCTACCACACCTCTCTACTCCGCTCTTGTGAAACCCTATCTGTTGTGTCCAGTTCTGGAATCCTCAACAAAAGAAGGAGATGGAACTGTTGGAGTGGGTCCAGAGGAGGCTACAAAGATGATGCAAGGGCTGGAGAACCTCTTCTACGAGGACAGGCTGAAAGAGTTGGGGTTTTTCAGCCTGGAGAAGAGAAGGTTGTGGGACACATTAAAGCAGCTTTCTCTTATTCGTTCTGTCAGGTGTGAATTCTCCCTCTGTGATTCTCCCTCTGTACTCAGCACTGGTGAGGCCGCTCCTTGAATACTGTGTTCAGTTCTGGGCCCCTCAGCACAAGAAAGATGTTGAAGCTCTGGAGCAAGTCCAGAGAAGAGCGACGAGGCTGGTGAAGAGGCTGGAGAACAGGCCCTATGAGGAGAAACTGAGAGAGCTGGGGGTGTTTAGCCTGGAGAAGAGGAGGCTGAGAGGAGACCTCATTGCTCTCTACAACTACCTGAAAGGAGGTTGTAGAGAGGAGGGAGCTGGGCTCTTCTCCCATGTGCCAGGGGACAGGACAAGAGGGAATGGCCTCAAGCTCCACCAGGGGAGATTTAGGCTAGAGATTAGGAGGAAGTTTTTCACAGAAAGGGTCATTGGGCATTGGAATAGGCTTCCCAGGAAGGTGGTTGATTCCCCTTCCCTGGAGGTGTTTAAGGCACGGGTAGATGAGGTCTTGAGGGACATGGTTTAGTGTTTGATAGGAATGGTTGGACTAGATGATCCTATGGGTCCCTTCCAACCTGGTTGTTCTATGATTCTATGAAGCTCTAAAATAGTGCTCAGCAACGTTCATGGGTATTAATCTCTTTTCTGGCAGAGGTTCCTTTGAGCACATTGTGTGTCTGTCTACATGTTTGTAGGACTCACCTCATGTAACACTAAATGCCTGGCGGGTAGATGCATCTGGTCAAGTTTCTGACCCTGAGTTCTCTTTGCAGTCAGTGGAGTGAAAAAGTCGCTGAAAGGACAGTTTGTTGGACTTATTGAGACACGTGTCTTACTGTGCCCGGGAAATGTGGGTTTGTGTTTGTTTGCTATGGAGTGAGGCAGCTGAAATGGAGACACCTGTGCAGAAGATGCTTGCAATGGGGCAGAGGGATCCAGCCCCACAGCAGCAAACTCTCTGCTTGTGTTCCCAAACGAGTCACGGGGTGGTGAAACACTGGCATAGGACGTGCAGGGAGGTAGTAGATGCCCCATCCCTGGAAGCATTCAAGGTCAGGTTGGATGGGGCTCTAGGCAGCCTGATTTAAGATGTCCCTCCTCCTGCAATGGTGTTGGACTGGATGACCTGTAAATGTCTCTCTGAACCCAAAGCATTCTATCATCTTGAGCACCACATCTGATGGAAGGAAAGTTATCTCCAAGATGTTTGTTTTCCAAGAAGTTAATGAAAAGTAGGGCCAAAGAGAAATCTTAGTCATGCCTTTATTTAGGAGAGGATGTGGACTGAGTTCAGCCATCCCAGATGCCCAGTAATTCCCATTGGAAACACAGAAGCACTTTGCTCAGATTGCTCACCTACTTCAACAAGAAAAACCAACCATCCATCAAGAGAAATCTACAGGAAAACCAATTGTTGGTTTGGTTTTTTTCCCATGGCGCTACTGGATGTTCTATTTTCAACCTAAGAACCAATGGATTATTTGCTGTCATAGTCCCATTACATCTGAAGAGCACAGCTGGTGTGAACTTGTCCAAGAGAAAAAAAAAAATCAAAGAATTAGGAACATGGGCTCCAGTCTTGGGAAGGAGTGTGATTTGGTCCCATCTCTGTGAAAAGCGGAACAGTAGAGGGGTGAAATCACATAGTGGAATTTGGTTTTCTGGCCAGCATTGTGCCCAGGTGGTCAAGAAGGCCAATGGCATCCTGGCTTGGATCAGAAATGGTGTGACCAGCAGGGTCAGGGAGGTTATTCTCCCTCTGTACTCGGCACTGGTGAGACTGCTCCTCGAATCCTTGGGTCAGTTGTGGGCCCCTCAGCACAAGAAGGATGTTGAGGCTCTGGAGAGAGTCCAGAGGAGAGCAACGAAGCTGGTGAAGGGGCTGGAGAACAGGTCTTATGAGGAACGGCTGAGAGAGCTGGGGTTGTTTAGCCTGGAAAAGAGGAGGCTGAGGGGAGACCTCATTGCTCTCTCCAACTCCCTGAAAGGAGGTTGTAGAGAGAAGGGAGCTGTGCTCTTCTCCTAAGTGACAGGGGACAGGACAAGAAGGAATGGCCTCAATCTCCTCCAGGTGAGATTTAGGCTAGACTTTAGGAGGAAGTTTTTCACAGAAAGGGTCACTGGGCAGTGGTAGAGGCTGCCCAGGGAGGTGGTTGATTCACCTTCCCTGGAGGTGTTTAAGGCACAGGTGGACGGGGTCCTGAGGGACATGGTTTAGTGTTTGATGGGAATGGTTGGACTTGGTGATCTGGTAGGTCTCTTCCAGTCTGGTGATTCTATGATTCTATGAATTGAGATGCTCTAATGCCATCTGAGATGACCTGGGGTACTTGGACCACTCGATGGATCTGACAGTTACAACAAAGGATCAGTGAGAAGTTCTTACCCTTATTGAGGTGCTGTTGGAGGTCAGCTGGGATAACCCAGAGAGTTTCCTGTGGCTTTGGGTTTAGAGAGCTGGATCCACTCTCAGTGAGTACTGATTAGAGTTAACATTCATGCTTATTTTTATGATTAGGGAGTGGAAGGCTTTGTAGGCACTGGAGACAGCATGATGTGATTGGCAGGGAGTGGGAGACATGAATCCTTAAGTCTGTGCCTAGATAGAATTGCTGGAGTGAGGTTAGAGTTTTATTTCTTAGCTCAATCTCAATTACTGTATTTTACAGCTGCTCTGGATGTGCTCCTTAAGGACTTGAGACAATCACTTGCTGTGGCAAAACAGCACACAGGGACCAGGAATAATGTAGAAAATGAAGATTCTTACCTGGATGACAGAAACAAGGTACTATGGCAGAAAAAACAATATCGACACATATTAGATATGTCTGCATCTTTCAAAGGAATCTTAAATGTAGGTGTTTGAAGTGAAGAACACCCCAGGTCAGAGGAGACAAACTCCAGAGGAGTTTACACAACTTGAGGCCATTCCCTGTAGTCCTATCACCTGTCACTTGGGAGAAGAGACCAACATGCACTTCTCTCCAACATACTTTTAGGTAGTTGTAGAGAGTGATAAGGTTTCCCTTCAACCTCCTTTTCTCTAAAATAAACAACCCCAGTTCTCTCAGCCTCAGATGATGGGCTGCTCCCTCTGGGACTCATGTTTGCAGCCTGTGCCTGGGTACCAGCTGGTTCCCTGAACCAACTCATGGCCTTGCTGTGATGTGCTAACATTTACACAGGCCATACTCCTCTGTGAACATCAGACCTGACCATCACTAGCCCCTACCAAATTCCTCTTCACTAGGGGTTATCACTCTAAAATAAACAGAGAGCTCAAAATTATCCAAGATCTGGCAGTGACCAGCAGCAGATGACGGAGGAAGAACATCAGCCTGTGGTACGAATAGTGGGGTGCTTCCTCAAAAATCCTTTGAGTTCTGGCAAATTAACTTAAGGGAGTCCTAAGGAAGAATAAGGCAAAATGGAGCAAAGTTAAGGAAGCAAAATGTGTTTGTCCATGCGTTGATTCCACCTGCCCCACCTCATCCTCATTCTATACCCGGCACATGGTAGTATGAGACCCAACAAGTAGTATTGCCAAAATGCATCATCAGGGAACTCTCAAGAGATTTACAGAATCATTAAGGTCAGAGAAGACCTCTAGGATCAACCATCAACCCCATAACACCATACCTACGAAATACCATCCTGCCTTATGGACTTTTCCCATAAGTGGGAAGATGTCATGAAGATGCCCTTCCTTGTTGGATTATAGGCTCATTTTCAGTGTCTAAGGATATGAACATTGGGTGAAGACCTGAGCTGTGGAGCAAGCCACAGGTGGTTGAACACTTGAAACTGATGTGGCTGGTCCCAAAACACGAAGAAACATCTTTGCAGCTGTTTTCAGCTTTCTTGACTGGGTTGGAGACAGAGCCCTGTCCTTGTACAGCCACGCCAGAGCTATAAATAATTTTTTCACGACAAGTAAAAAAAGGTTTCCCTCCCCTATTTTTTGTCTTCTTCCCTGTAGCATTAGTTGTCTGAGACATGGGCTGCTGTTATTTTTATTGTATTTTTGTTTTCAGACCCAAACCCTCAGAGGCCAACTTTGCACTGTAGGCAGCAAAATCCATCTGACAGGTAAAGACAGGCCTGGAGAGGTGAGCTGGGTCACACAGGCAACGTGAGTCATGTTTAGAGAGGCAAAAATTCTTCTCCAACTCCTTTCCCATCTTGTCCTCGCAAGAAAACACACTCCGTGACATCAAAATAGTCCCAAGAAGTCTCTTGTCAGAGCCACTCATGGTAATAAAGGATGCATTTCCCACTGGGGGTTCCAGCCTGTCTCAGCAGAGGTAATCTGAAAGGGCAGAGCTCTACGGGCAGCGCCGCAAAGTGCTAGGAGATGTCTGAAGTGGTAGGAAGCGCCTGCCGCTGGAGATTTGCCTGGGTGCATGATGATTAATGATGAGATAGAAGGAGAGGTGAGGTCTCCAGAAAAAAAACCCAACCCAAAACATCCCATGGCTTCATAAATACAGAGATTGGTAAGACTGGAGTGTGTAGAGTGAACAGAGTAGCCTTGGTGCCCACATTTTCGGTGCCTACGTGTGTGAGTCTAAGAGCTGAGCAACTGCCATTTCTAGAGGTGTTTCCAGCTAAGGATTCAACTGGACACCCAACCTCATCCCCCTCCTCTTCTCTCCCTGCAGATATTTTCAAACACTTTGGCTCCTGGGTGCCAGCTGCAGCTGAAACACGAGTGTCCAGTTCGAACATTACTGGTCTCTGGTGAAGTCTGCTAGGAGCTAAAGGGATGTAGTCATGCTAGCACCATGGAGACATCTCATATACCATCACAAAGATCTTTTTTAGCTTAAATTTCATCTGTCTTCACACATGCTCCAAATTTACAGCATTTCACCCAGTAGTTTTAATGCAAAACACACATCTCACGTGTTTGTGATTTCCTCAAGCGATGGGGACATTTCTTGGGCATTGGTGAAGCTCGATGAGCAATTGCCAACAATGACCACACAAAAGAAAAGAAAGCCTGCAGCAGAAATAAGACTGCGATGGACGTGGTGTAGAAGGTCAGAGAAAAGAGGTACTGTTTAGGCTGAACATTAGGAAAAAATTTTCACAGAAAGGGTCATTGGGTACTGGCAGAGGCTGCCCAGGGAGGGGGTTGAGTTACCTGCCCTGGAGGTGTTTAAGGGACAGATGGACGAGGTGCTGAGGGACATGGTTTAGTGATTGATAGGAATGGTTGAACTTGATGATCAGGTGGGTCTCTTTCAACCTGGTGATTCTATGATTCTATTATTCTATGTTTGGGGTAGGCTCCCTGAAGGAACCATCAAGAGAGCAGCAATTAGAGAAGACGTAGTGCAGTGGTGGTGGTGGTTGGGGCAAACTGGATACAGCTGTGAAGAGAACTGTGCATGAGAAAGAGAGCTCCAGGTTAGAAACCAAAGGCCAGGATGACAATCAGCTTCAGCAGGACCCAGAGGAGAAAGAGGGGGGAATAAACAGGAGATATGGAGGCTTAGGGCACCAATAGAAAAACCTAATTTTGTCCCAGCTTGTTCACAACCAAGGAAATGTTTTCATCCCTCTTTTGCTTGTGTGCAAATTTCTGAAAGACCTTTTCTAGTAGCTACTTTACCCCACTCCAGAAATGACAGCAAGATTCTGAATATTAGCTAAGTTCTTGATTAAGAGGGGCCACCACCCATGGCCAAGCTTGCGAGAGGGCTTGAAAAACCTTTCTTTGCAAGAAACCTTGAGATCCCTGCATGGAAAAGACCAGACTGGGGGAGATGTTAAAGAATCAGAGAATCAGCAGGTTGGAAAAGACCCACTGGATCATCAAGTCCAACCATTCCTATCAATCACTAATCCATGCCCCTCAGCTACTTGCGCACTCATTCCTTAAACACCTCCAGGGAAGGTGACTCAACCACCTCCCTGGGCAGCCGCTGCCAATGCCCAATGAGCCTTTCTGGTACAATTTATTTTCCCTAATGTCCAGCCCGATCCTCCCCTGGTGGAGCTTGAGACCATTCCCTCTCATTCTGTCCCCTGTCACTTGGGAGAAGAAGCCAGCATCCTTCTCTCCATAACTTCCTTTCAGGTACTTGTAGAGAGCAATGAGGTCTCCCCTCAGCCTCCTCTTCTCCTGGTTAAACACCCCCAGCTCTCTCAGCTGTTTCTCATAAGGCCTGTTCTCCTAAAGTTACCTGGCTGGCTGCTGACGTGGAGCATGAACTCTCATTGTTGCAGCTCCTGCATTAGCTAAAATGTCAATCCAAAAACTTGTCTTTTTGCAGTCCAGTAAAGAGAAGAGTTTGTTCTGGGCCACAAGTTGTGGCTGTTCTCTGTAAAGCAGCAAACGCTTTTGAGTTTAAAGATTTCACAAACAGCTAGCTGCCCTCAGGCACAGATAAGCAGCTGAAATTTTGCTCAAACGGCTCCAAAAATACTGCACCTCCTTGCTCCTTCAGCTCAAGAGAAAATCAACAACTTCAGTGGGTGAGTAAATGAATTTTAACCACTTGCAATGCCCACATGATGGATGATTATGCCTATGAAAGGAATAACACTAGCAGAATAAAGGGAGGGGTCTCCCCAGGTTTTTGGCCAGGCTTGTCGTGCTGCCAATGTTTTCCTTGGCATTTCATAGACTCATAGAATCACCAGGTTGGAAAAGACCGACCGGATCATTGAGTCTAACCATTCCTATCCAACATTAAACCATGATCAACCGATCTCTCTCTAAGCCTCCTCTCTTCAACCTTGGCACTGCTCTCCTCCTTCAAAAAGGGAGCGAAATAAGGAAACACAGAAAATTAACAGCTTTGGGAGCACCAAGCCAGGTGAATGTAGGTTTCCAGGGCTCTGCAGCATGCTCAGAGTGACAGGGACCCTCTTCTGCATCCCCATGTGGTTTGTGCTACCTGGATCACCCCAGGCCCTGGCTCGATTCTTCTTCATACACTGCTTTTCATCTACAGGGCTCTGTGATGTCTCTTGTGACTGAGGGATATTCAAGTCCAACCCGGTGGAGATGTCCATAAGGCAACTTCAGCCTTGTCCCCACCACAGCAAAGGGGACGATCCCTGCCCAGCTGTGCTGCAGGACCCTTTAGCAAAGCAATGCCCTGCTGAATTATTCAGCGTCTGCTCCAGTGCCATCAATGGCTCAGAAGGATGCAATAATTTTCCATTTCTGCCCTGCATCACATTTCAGGGCCCAAGTTTCCAAAACGTTGAGCATCTGCTGAGCTTATTGACATCAGTGGGAGCTGCTGGCGCTCAGCCCTGTCAGAGATTGGGTCCATTTAACATGACTCAGCTGAAATATAAAATTAGCCAGAAAGGTAAGGCTGAATTGGAAGATTCGAACTGTTCTGCCGTGATATTAATTCTGGCCACGCATATCATTGCAACATTTCAAATACTATTCTACAGATTGCGGCAGGCAGAGACACATACGCATCCTCTTTTCACAGTAATACAACAGGCGAAGGGAAAAGCTGGGTCATACTGTCTCCCAAAAGAAAAGATTGGCTTTCGGATGACTCAGGAATGTCCTAGAGATCAGCTTTATCTATTTATATATTTATTCTGGCTGGCGTCCGCGAATCGCTGTTAATAGCAATGGGTTGCATAATTGTAAGGAGGATGCTTTTGTGATGCCTCTGACCAGAGAAAATACATCTATTTCGGCTTGTGCCTATGAATAGGTACACTGCTCTAACTCTCTGCCTTTGCAAGCCATCGATACTACTGCAAAGATTGGCAGGTACCACCTGACTAGCATATACAAATTGCTGTGGCCTTTCTCCAAGCAATCATCTGAACAAATTGTTTCCTCTGTCTCCTATCTGAAAAGAAACAGAGCTATTAGGTAAGTTGAGACTTTAAAAGAGTCAACGCAAGGGTAATGCTCACGCCAGCTCATTTCACACCCATTTGAGCTTTTTCTGAACCGTGTCATTTTCCCCTTTCTTAAGAAAAAAGGCCAAAAACCCATGGGCTTTGGGTGAAGAGGTGTTTTTTTTTCCCTGAAGCAAATCCTTGCTTTTTTCTTTTTTTTCACAGCTTTTTTTCCTTACAGCCACTGTTCCTAAAATATTTGCTCATTGTAGTTTTCAAACAGATGAAAAAATTTCTGTAGCAGTTTAGAGCAGAAATATTTTTGTAAATCACATCAAAATGGAAAAAGAAGCATGCTGGAGAAAATAAAACTCGCTTGATGAGGAATGCTTTGGAGTGGGCCGGGATTATATCCCTCCCCACGTACTCATGCCAGGAATAGGTCTTGTGGCAATTTTGGACTGAGGGTTTGACTGCATTCTCCTCTTAAGATGTTTAATAGCACCAGCCATGGAGGTTCAAGTCATGAGTAAAATATGATAAAGAGCTGAGACTGGCTTTAGAGGCACATACCCTCTTCCAGATGCAGGAATAATCATAGAATTGTAGAATGACCTGAGTTGAAAGGAACCTACGAGGGTCATCAGGTCTAACTCCTGTCCCTGCATTAGACAACCCAAATACTCACATCATAGAATCATAGAATCACCAGGTTGGAAGAGACCCACCGGATGATCAAGTCCAACCATTCCCATTGAACAGTAGACCATGTCCCTCAGCACCTCATCTACCCATGCCTTAAGCTTCTCCATGGAAGGTGACTCAACCACCTACCTGGGCAGCCTGTGCCAGTGCCCACTGACCCTTTCTGGGAAAATTTTTAACTAACGTCCAGTCTAAACCTCCCCTGGTGGATCTTGAGGTCATTCCCTCTCATCCTGTCCCCTGTCACCTGGGAGAAGAGGTCAGCACCCTCCTCTCCACAACTTCCATGTTCTGAGCATGTTGGCAAATACTTCTTGAATAGTCATGACTTCTTCCTTGGGTAGCCTGTTCCAGTGCCCACCACCCTCTATGTGGAGAACCTTTTCCTAATATCCAACCTAAACATCCCCATGGACATCTCCCTGCAATTTCATGCAATTTCAGCTTTTTTTTTTATTTGCTTTGTTCACATTGGACCCAGAGATGCTGCTGCACCTTCCCTGTAATCGAGATCATTTAGCAGTTGTTGCTTTCATGGTAGTGAATGTTCTCATGATTCCAGGAGCCAGAGGCTCAAGAGTTTTATGGTCTCTGTAGGCAATAGGTGGGACAGCTGGAGAGTCGATGCGTCACTGAGCCCTTTTGAGTGAGGACATATCACTCCAGAAATGTTATTGCACCCAAATTAATTACAGTAACAGCAGCACTTTGCAGAACAGCCCATCCAAATTTTATAGGCTTTTGAATCGATAATTAGGCATCTTAACGCTGGTTATGAATACCAGGCTGAGTTCTGGCTGCAACCTTAATTAAAAACATCTCGCAGCAGGATAAATAAATAATTCCCTTTTAAGTTTGAAGCCATTTTGTGCTTCAGACCCTGCTGGGCTGCAGGAGGGCTGGTGTGTGTGGGAGAGGTGTGATAGCTCTGCCTCGATGAGATAAGTGGTGGAGGAGCAAGCTGTGTCCTCTGATGCGGTCCTAACCACAGCCCTTTCTGGGCTCTGCAGACTTTCTGACCAGAATTGCTTTTGCTTTTTCTGGGCTCGCTCAGAGATATATTGTTTTTTTCTCTTCTGGTCTGTTCTCTGGAGGCTTAAATAAATAGAGTGTTAGTGGGTGGATGGGTGAGAGGAGGAGGCAATTTTGGGAAGCCAACTTGTGCATGTCACTTTGTGCAGGAACGTCGCGTGATGCTGCCTGTCCAAAAATCATGGATCGTTCTCTAAACCCAACGCTACACGGGAAAGAATGGATCATGGATTTGCTTCTTGGCTTCTTGGACAGAGTCAGTGTAGAGCTGCTGTCAGAACAGCACATGGACACTGTGGGTCCTCCTGAAGGGCTCCCCCTGGCCTTGACATTTTTGCCAATAACCCAGCCAAAAATACATGGTGATGTTTTCAGCTGAGAAAATTATTGTTGGTGTAATGAGGCAGGGCACATAATATCACAGTGAGTCATGGAGATGAAGGTATTTCAGTCTCTATTTTGGAAAGAAAAGGAGATTTTTTAAAAAACCCAATGAAAATGAACTTGGAACCAACATGAAAACGCCAGTTCAGACCAAGCTGGATGATGAAGGCAAAGCAGGACCCCACATCGAGGTTCCTTAAGGAGTGGTGCTGAGCTCAAGTCAACGAGACCATGAACAGAATTTCAAAATGCTTTAGTGCATGGAACTGGATGACCTTTAAGGTCCCTTCCAATCCAAACCATTCTATGTTGGAAAATCTTTGAAAATGGGCCCTTGGGTGACTTCATTGCACAAATCAGAGCTTTGGAAAGATACACAAAGCAGGAATGTAACCAAAGTTTTCCATAACTGCTGGCTCTATTCTTCCCAACAAGCCCTCTTCATTAAAACCAAAGTCAGTGAGAAAAAAAAAATACAGCTTTTCCTGCAGCCGAGCAATGCAGTGAAGAATTGGGGCAGATTCAGTGCAACAAACACAATCCACAAGTCATCTCCAGGTTCCCTTTCAACTTTTTCTGATAGGATGCACAGATCAAACACTCAGAATCTCCAGACTGCATGGGTTTTAGCTCCTGGCTCAATCACTCTTGGACTCCAGGCCAAGGATGATTGGGATGTGCTGAGATAGGAGCTTCCCAGTGCCTTGGGAGAACAAGCAAAGTATGTTCTCTTGCTCACTCAACCCAATTCTCTGATACCTTCACAGAATCACAGAATCACAGAACAACCAGGTTGGAAGGGACCCATCGGATCTTCTAGTCCAACCATTCCTATCTAACACTAAACCAAGTCCCTCAAGACCTCATCCACCCGTGTCTTAAACACCTCCAGGGAAGGTGACTCAACCACCTCCCTGGGCAACCTGTTCCAATGCCCAATGACCCTCTGCGTGAAAAACCTCCTCCTAATCTCCAACCTAAATCTACCCTGGCGGAGCTTGAGGCCATTCCCTTGCTATCTAACGATAAAAAGCTGAGCAGATCTCTGAAGAAAAGCATTTCCAGTCCTTCCATGCTCCTTCATTAATCATGGAGGACAAGTTTGCTGACCACGGCATTGGTGGGACTCCTCTTCCCCAGCAGCCCCAGTGACTGGCAAAGGTTGGGAGCACGCACATCAATGTTTAATGCTGGGACCTAAAGGAACCAATATCATTTCAAGCCTTTCTCGTGGACTGATCTAGTGGGATATCCCGGCCCATGGCAGGGCGGTTGGAACTAGATGATCTTTAAGGTCCCTTCCAACCCTAACTCTTCTACGATTCCACGATTGAAAGTGCACCCTTATCCCCCTGCAATATTTAATGCCTTGCTATGGATCCTGATGAATATCTGCTTGCTTGATCATTATAATTAATAATAACACCATGCTGCAGGGAAAAAAGCCTTGTCTAAATGCTTTCAATTGTTAATGACTCAGGCCTTAAGGTTTAATTCATCCTATTCCCTCCTTGTTAATTAAAGGCACTCGGTCTCTCATTGTCAGTCAGATTAAGAAGAGGAGATGCAGAACAGCTGTAACTGCCACGCAGGGAAATTGCATAGAAGTTATCTCAGCCCTGGACACCCTGGGAACAGTGATAGCTGCGGACAGGAGTTTACTTCATCTGACAGCAAAGATGGAAAATGTGC
Organism: Coccyzus lansbergi; assembly: GCA_033558105.1. Lineage (NCBI taxonomy): Eukaryota > Metazoa > Chordata > Aves > Cuculiformes > Coccyzidae > Coccyzus > Coccyzus lansbergi. The sequence goes on from JAUMJK010000275.1 coordinate 251,817, forward strand.
AATGTGGTGATAAACTCCCTTCCCGAGCTTCTTAAGCCCTTTTCTTCACAACCCAGAGATTATGGCTATAGCTCAATTTCTGCTCCGATTCCTTGATAGCCAGGAATTATTTATTTTGCAGCTGTCAGGCTGTATTTGCCACACGCAGTGCTTTTCTATTTTGTCTGTCTCTGATATCCTGGGGTTTTATACCTGAGTTTATGTTTGTGACTCTCTCGGAAATACAATGAAGCCAAAAATAATTGTGTTTATTACAACTCACATTGAAGTTTTTCTGCCAGGAGGTTGGAGGGTTCAGGACCTGGTGGAACTCTTTCCAGGCACAAAAAGGGTCAAGGGACAAGAAAAAATCAATATATTTATTTGTAGCAGTGCTGGATCAGAACATAACTTCCCAGAACTAGGAAGATTCTTTCCTGGGATCCACTCAAAATAGCAAAATTAGTATTTGTTTATTTATTTAGCAAGATTAAGGTGAAAACCAAGGTCACCTTCAGCCATCAGGACTGTCATGTGAGACTCCTGTCACGTGAGGCTCCTGCCACAGCTCCTTCTCCGCCCTCATTCAATATAATCTTATAGAATGGTTTGGGTTGGAAGTGAACATTAAAGCTTATCCTGTTCCCACCCCTCCTGTCATGAGCAGGGACACCTCCTACTAGACCAGGTTGCTCAAAGCCCCATCCAACCTGGCCTTGAACACCTCCAGGGATGGAGCAGCCACCACTTCTCTGGGCAGCCTGGGCCAGTGCCTTGCTGCTCTCATAATGAAAAATGTTTTCAGTCCTCCCAACCTTGTAAAGGTTTTGTGCAGGAGCCAGGACACTATTGAGTAACGGAAAGCTTAGTCAATCCCCTCCAGGGAATACATGTAAATAAGGAAGGTTTGGCATGAGGACGAAATAACAGCACGTTCCGTGGGCAGTGCACAAAAAAGAAAAAAACCCATCCCAATCAAATAATTTTTCTCTGCTTGAAAAAAAAATGATGCTTTCATGTTAGGCTGAAAATATCCTCCTAGTACTTTCGTATCTCCAAAGTAGCTTGGAAATGAAAGCAGCTTTGCAGAAAGGTCTTCCGAGGAGAATTCATAGCAGTCTGAATTATCTCCTTCGTCCTGCCTGGATTGAGGCAAAATATGGAATTTTTTTTTTTTTCCTGAAGAAGTTAAATTCTGCTCAGGGATTTCAACCTGCCTCCCTCTCCCCAGGCCCCTGCTGCTGTGGGAGAACCATGTACCCTTTCCCCTTCAAAAGCAAAACCACACACACACACACACACAGACACAGAGAAATCGATTCATCCTGTGCCACTTGAAGGGTAAAGAGAAATTGATAATCTCCACACGTCTCACAAGATGCCACTTCTCCAGTGTTACTTCCCTCCCTGCAGCAACTGCTGCTTATAACTAACTCAAACCAGCAAGAACCACATTTTATGAATGGTTAATCCTGTTAGGGGCGACAACAGCTGAGGGATAAAGTGGGTTTCTCTCCCCCACCAACCACTGTGCTCACCCAGTCCCAGGACACTGCCGTCTTATAGAATCATAGAACGAATTAGGTTGCAAGGGACCTCCAAAGGTCATCCAGTCCAACTTCCCTGCAATGAGCAGGGATATCTTCAACCAGGTCAGGTTGCTCACAGACCACTCCAACCTGATCTTGAATGTCGCCGGGGATGCAGCATCCACCACTGCTCTGAGCAAGCTGGCACAGTGTTTCACAACCCTCCACATAAAAAAAAATAAGTATTCCTTAGATCTAGTCTGGATTTCCCCTCTTTCAGACTAAAGCCATTGTACCTTGTATTGCAACAGGTCCTGGTTAAAAGATTTTCCCCGACTTACTTATAAGCCCCCTTTAAGTAGTAAAAGACCACAATAAGGTCTCCCTGGAGCCTTCTCTTGTCCAAGTTGAATAAGTCCAACTCTCTCACCTTTTCTTCATACTAGAGGTCTTCCAGCCCTCTGATCATCTTTGTGGCTTCCTCTGGACTCCCTCCAACCAATCCATGTCTCTCCTGTGCTGAGGGCCCCATAACCAGACACAATACTTCAGATGAGATCTCACAAGAGAGGAACAGAGGAGCAGAATCCCCTCCCTCACCCTACTGGCCACCCTTCTGCTTGGTGTCACCTGCAGGTTTGCTTAGGCTGGGCTTGATCCCAGTATCTATGTCATGATGAAGATATTAAGCAGTACTGGTGCCAATACAGACCCCTGGGGGACACCACTTGTCACTGAGACCTTTTTCCTTGTCTGTGGCATTTTGTTGAAAAATAGGTTTTCCACCAGCTTCAAACGTTCCAGCACAGACAGATGGACAAGAGCTCACCCAAGCTTCTCTTCTTCATTTCTTTTAATGAAGGAAACAAAAAGCAGTCCATGTCACACCACATCCTTAAAGTGACTGCATCGCCACATGATATTTTTAATCAGATGATGTTTTTGGAGGCCTAAACCAATGTATCCACCTGTGACATGGGGGAATAGATGGAAACCCACCTAAAACCTGAGACCCAATGGTGAACTAAAGCATCTTCTCTCTTCAAACTCATTAGTGCCTGTGTCTGTAATGTGCTGCTTTGCAGTTCATGTCCCACTGGATATTAGGAAAAACATCTTTAGTGAAAGAGTGGTGAAGCACCGGAAGAGGCTGCCCAGGGAAGTGGTGGAGTCGCCATCCCTAAATAAGCTGAAAAAATATGTAGGCATGGTAACTGGGGACATGGTTTAGTAGGCATGTTAGTGTTGTGTTCATGGTTGGGTGAACTCAGAGGTCATTTCCAACCTGAATAATTTTATGGTTCTATTACAATTTGGTGCTGAGCTGATGTGTCTGCCTTGGACCAAGGATAGGTGAGCTGGGATGCATCCTGGGAAGAGATCTGGGTCCCATGTAGAGATGTTGTGAGAGATGTAGAGATGATGTGAGTCACAGTGATTTTCTTACTTAAATATAGAAACCATATAAAGTCCGGGTAGACAAGAACTTTCCAGCAGGATAGAAAGTGGGAATTTGTCCTATATTTTAAGGCCACGATCCCAAACGATGTTTCTTTTGAGTGGTATTCTGGGCTTTCTACAAATTTAACTCGTCAGAAACAGTCTTCGAACAGCTAAAGGCTGTTTATTATTTTGATGGGAACGGTTGGACTCGATGATCCGATGGGTCTCTTCCAGCCTGGTTGTTCTGTGATTCTATGTTAAAGTAAGGATCCAGTGTAAGGTTGCAAGAGGAGGCAATGCTGTTGAGAAAAATGAAAGATTCTTTTTCTCAAATGAGTCCAGAAATATCTGTTTTGCTTTTCTACCAAGGTCCCAGGCTCCCAGCAATGTGGGAATCCCCAAGGCATGAGGTGCCAGTGAAGGAAAGAAAGGAGAAGTCTCACCGCTCTTATACAATTCTCTCCAGGCCTCTTGTGCATTTGACTTGTTCTCTGTGCTGTAAATATTCCCAAAGAAAGGAAAAATGTCCTTCTTTAGGACAAACTCTCCCCTTGTGAGACAGCAAAGTGCTGCAGTGGTGGGGGATCCATCAGAGGAGCCACGTGTTATTGTGCCTGCAGAGAGCTTGCAGCACCTTGAGTGTGCAAAGAAGAGATGACACTGCTATGCAACATTTTTGGGAACTGCTGAGCATCCCTTCCCCTTTGCTGCTCTTCTGAGACTTGGCAGCAGCACAGAATGGAGATGGCAATTTCTCTTTGGAAGGTTCAGAGCAAGGTTTCGCTGTGGAAAGATGAAAAGCAAAAGTTTCCCTATAGAATGAATATCCCAGGGAGAAGCCAACGTGGAAATGCCTTTGAAGAACTTTATTCTGGTTGTGTTTATCTGCCACTAGCAGATATATCCTAGTATAATAGTACTGGCATCAAATGAGGGTGATAAAACCCAGAAGTATGTCCAAGCAGTGGTTGTCCCTCATTTTATAGGGGCAAACATTTCCAGAGGAAAGCCATCCTTTTTGATTACCCTCCCCACATCAAACATTTACAAAGCTTCCTCTGGAACAACGGCAAACTCAAACCTTTCATAGAATCATAGAACAACCAGGTTGGAAGGGACCCATCGGATCTTCTAGTCCAACCATTCCTGTCAAACACTAAACCAAGTCCCTCAAGACCTCATCCACCCGTGTCTTAAACACCTCCAGGGAAGGTGACTCAACCACCTCCCTGGGCAGCCTATTCCAATGCCCTATGACCCTCTGTGTGAAAAACCTCCTCCTAATCTCCAGCCTAAATCTCCCCTGGCGAAGCTTGAGGCCATTCCCTCTCGTCCTGTCCCCTGTCACTTGGGAGAAGAGGCCAACTCCCTCCTCTCTACAACCTCCTTTCAGGTAGTTGTAGAGAAGTCGCTTCAGGAAATACATTTTCAAGCAGGTTTAGGCAGGAAGCCTGTTGAGCCCACTCAGCTCCATCACATGCAGCCCCTGGTGCTCAGAAGCACCACAAGGTCCCATCACTGGATAATTAGAAGAACATACACTGGAATCAAGCTCAGTGAAAGCAAACATGTGCTCTGTAAGGGTATTGACATCTATTATGGTAAAACTCCCTTTTCTTGTCACTTGCTGCTTTTTTCCACCTTTCTGCTCTCCAACATTATGGCCTGGAGGCAGGAAGTGGTTGCTAAGGCAGTTGTAGATTTTTCAGCAAGCTGAAAGATGATGAGCTGTTGTTTTATACATGTAGATGAACATACTTGCTCTGCAGCCCAGGAGGAGAAGAGAAGTGGATGAGAATAAAAGTGGAAATAAATTCTGCCAGCAACTCTACCAATGTGACAGAATATTGTCTTGAGCATTTAACATAGAATCATAGAATCATAGAACAACCAGGTTGGAAGGGACTCATCGGATCTTCTAGTCCAACCATTCCTGTCAAACACTAAACCAAGTCCCTCAAGACCTCATCCACCCGTGTCTTAAACACCTCCAGGGAAGGGGAATCAACCACCTCCCTGGGCAGCCTATTCCAATGCCCAATGACCCTTCCTGTGAAAAACTTCCTCCTAATCTCTAGCCTAAATCTCCCCTGGTGGAGCTTGAGGCCATTCCCTCTCGTCCTGTCCCCTGTCACTTGGGAGAAGAGGCCAGCTCCCTCCTCTGTACAACCTCCTTTCAGGTAGTTGTAGAGAGTAATGAGGTCTCCTCTCAGCCTCCTCTTCTCTAGGCTAAACAACCCCAGCTCTCTCAGCCGCTCCTAATAGGTTCATTTAACAGAAGCAGCCAAAGGCAAAACTTAGAGAAAATGGTATCATTGATGATCTGAGTGATCTTAGAGGATTTTTCTAACCTTAATGGTTCTATGATTATGTGTTTCAGTGATTCCTGGACCTCTAGATGAAGAAGCTGGTAGGACCAGCCATTCTGGAAGGTGGTTCTCTGGTCCACTGGTTCTCTCCTAAGTTACTGGCCCTGCTGACGTACACTTTAAATTATGTGGACATGTGCTGGTGAAACAATCCAGAAGGACTATGACAAAATCCCCCTTCCCTATGTACAGGCCAAATGGTGGAGACATTTGAACTGGTGTCTGTTGGTTTCTTCTCCTGCAGGGAGAAGGAGAGTGCCTCAGTCTCTGCTACGAGACACAGTAGACTGTCATGAGCTTCATATTGAAATATCTTGGATGCAGTTTGATGTACGGACTTGGGTCCTTCCCATCAAAAGGGACCTTGAGATGTTGGACAGTGTGTCCAAGTGGGAAGTAAGCTAATACATCTAGGCAGCACAAAGGATGAGGAGTGTTAAAATGAACTGGGCTGTCTTAGTTTAGAAGGAGTGGGATGAATAAGGAAGGAAAAGATCAACTTCCTAGTTCTTAAAATGCTGTGACATGTAGATCTGACCGAGTGCTCTTGACATCCACTAAGGGAGGGAAGGAAAGAACAAGAAGAAAAAGCGAAAAAAAAGAAGGAGGAAAGAACAAGAAGAAAAAGAGAAAAAAAAAGAAGGAGGAAAAGAAAAAGAAGGATTTAGCATGGTGAGGAAGCACTAAAGGCTGAGGAAAATGATTGGAACTTGTGAATATTTAAGATCATCTTTAGGAGCAGAGATCAGAAATAGGTTTGAAAAGAATCTACAAAGAGGAGCCTAAAAACAAATTCTGCTTCTGAGAAGTTGCTCCAGACCTTTCTTGCACCTCTACATATGTCTCGTGATGAAGGCTCTTACCTTACAAGCTTTTCATACGGTCACCTGTCTTCACTACAGTAGCTTTTCTATCCCATTTCAATCCCAACCGTATGCAGTTCAAATAAACCCATGGGGTCATAATGTTTGGACATCCTTTAGACCCACAGTAGTGGTTCTGCTCTCAGGATGGTGTTGCTCTCCCCAGTCCTTCTCCACTTGCTGGCAAAGCAGTTCCTGATATCTCTGACCCTGCCCACTCCTTTAAATTCAGGAGGAAATGACAACCTTTTCCAGGCTGCTTTTAACAGGCAGATCCCGTTATTGCCCAAACCTCGCACATGATGCTCATTTTGAGTGATCATGCTGTGGAGTCAGAATTACAGGACAAAATCCAATGACTCTCAGCTCACACAAGAACATCTCCATCCCAGCAAGACGTCAGACTGAACAGACGCCACTTTTGGGCTGTCCAGATGGCTGAATAGCGGCAAAGGCATAAGAAGGATCATAGCCTATGGCAGCTTTCAAGTAGCCAAACCAATCCAGAGTGAACAACAACCTTCATAAAGTCCTTAATGAAAAATACATCCTTACAGTGGGGTGAGGAGGATGAGGAATCTCTTATGCCACAGATATTTCAGCCGTGCAAATATTTTAAGTAAAATCAGCTTGCAGTTAGCTCTCACCACTGGAAAATCCACTTTTCCACCCCAATTTTTAGCTTTCTAGGCAGCTTGCCAATGGGTACCTGGCAGCCAGCTTGCAGGGTGCTGCTTCTAATCACATTAGAGGGAAAGCACTTCCTTGGGACGGAGGCAGATATTGCAAATAAAGGAGGATGTGGGCTGATCTTGCTAAGGGAGATGAGCAAGATTTCTCCCTAGAGCTAGATATGTGAAATTTATCACTGCAGAAATGGCATTTTTGGTGTCCAAATGCTTATTAGAATGAGTAAAAAGAGTCTCCGGAGACTTTCAAGGAGATAATGTATGAATGGGACCTCTGGAAGTCTTGAATCCAGCCTCCTGCTCAAAGCAGGACTATCCTCGGTAATGGGTCAGGTTGCTAAGGGCTTTGTCTGTCCCAGTCTTAAACCCCCTAAGGATGAATATCCCATCAGCTTTCTTTTCCATGTACTCTCCACATCCATAGCTCTGTCTCACTGTTTCTCCTGTTAGGTGAGAAGACCTTGGAGACTGGAGCTTTTCTTCTTTATCAGCCTTGCTGCAGAGAATCCCTGGTCTTAGCTGGCTTGTCTGGGAGTTGGTACTAGCACACAGCATAGGCCGGTGTGGATGTTTCCAGAGCACTTCAACGTTTTGATGCAGTGACAGGTTGTGTCATGAAATAGAATCACGGAATGTCCTGAGTTGGAAGTAACCCAGAAGAACCATCAAGTTCAACTCCTGTCCCTGTGCAGGACAACTTCAAAAATTCACACCGTGTGTCTGAGAGTGTTGATTCTATGATTCTGTGAAATGCTTCTTGCACATTGACAGGCTTAGCATCACGACTGCTTCCCTGGGGAGCCATTTCAGTGCTCTACCATCCTCTGGGTGAAGACCCTTTCCCTGATATCCAACCTAACCCTCCCCTGGAGCATCTCCCTGCCATCCTTTCGGGTCCTATCATTGGTCACCAGAGTGCCCGTTCCTCCTCCTCCCCTTATGAGGAAATTTTAGACCATCCTGAGGTCACCACTTAGTCTCCTCTTCTCCAGGATGAACAGACCAGGTAACTTTAGCTACTCCAACAGGCATTTAGAGCTTTGGGATCTCCTAGGTTGTGTGTTTAAATGTTTTCCATATAGAATTATCCTCGTTAAAAAATAATTTCAATTTTTTTTTTTCTCTGGAAGATTTCTTTGGCATAAACCAGCAATTTTTCCATGGGAAAAATCCAAGTGTTTCAGTAAAAAAAGTACAACCATCTCCTGAGTGTCCAATCTCACCTGAATGGTTCATGTGCAGCACATGCTCACCTGCAGTGAAAAGCATGTAACTGAATTAGGTTTTGCAGAAGAGAAAGAGCTGACTAACAGCACAGTTGGCTTCTGTGAAGGACTCTTGACTCTTAACTCTTGACAACTGGAGTGGGGGTGCAGAGTAAAGCTGCTCCCTGGGGAACATTAAATCCTTTTTTGCTGGGCTTCTAATCCAAACAAGGACAGGCTTCCTGATGGAGAGTCAGGATTCTTACTACTGAAATGGATGAAGAGGTGCATGAAATAGAAAAGAAAGTTTGTCCTTTTTCAGAAAGGAGGGAAGAACCTCTCAAAGTCTGGGCTTTCACAACCTGCCAGTCGGAAGTAAAGCCACTCAGTGAGTCTTATTTGATGAGAGTAGATTTGTTCTAGAGCTGCACTTGAAAGGCAGATGAAGAAACCTTAGCCTGGTCACTCCTGTTTTAAATTATGCATCCTCCATCTGCTGACTTGAGCACAGACGTGTTTACAGCTACTGCCGTGCTTCTTAAAATAACCACCCTGCTGCAATGGCAACTTATGGAGGAGTTCTTCACATCTCTGGCTTGCCAAGTCCCAGATCTCTCAGCTTCTCTCTCTTGTGGACATCCTTGCAGGTGAAAGTTTGCAGTCATCTGGTTGTTCAGAGGAAATTGAGTGGTACAGATTTGGCCAGCTCTGGACAAAAGTCACGCACGGCAGGTTGACATCATGTCAATGAAAACTGCTCCCTCTTTAAGCCCATCATCAGGAATTTTGTCTATAGGAAAGCTGAGGAGGAGCTCTTTATGAGGGAGTGCAGGGATAAGATGAGGGAAAATGATTTTAGGCTGAAAGAGGGGGAGATTTTAAGTGCTGGGTCCAGCCCTGTTCAGTGTCTTTATCAAAGACCTGGATGAAGGCATCGAGTGCTCCCTTAGCAAGTTTGTGGATGAAACTAAGTTGGGTGGAAGTGTCGATCTGCTGGAGGGTAGGGAGGCTCTGCAAAGGGATCTGAACAGGCTAGACTGCTGAGCTGAGACCAATGGCATGAGGTTTAACACAGCCAAATGCCGGGTCCTTGCACTTGGGGCACAACAACTCTGAGCAGCTCCAGACTAGGAGAAGTCTGGCTGGAAAGCTGCCTGGGGAGAAAGACCTGGGGGTGTTGGTTAACAGTGACTGAACACGAGCCAGCAGTGTGCCCAGGTGGCCAAGAAGGCCAATGGCATCTTGACTTGGATCAGAAATGGTGTCACCAACAGGTCCAAGGAGGAGATTCTCCCTCTGTACTCACCACTGGTGAGACTGCTCCTCAAATCCTGTGTTCAGTTCTGGGCCCCTCAGCACAAGAAGGATGTTGAGGCTCTGGAGTGAGGCCAGAGAAGAGAAACAAGGCTGGTGAAGGGGCTGGAGAACAGACCTTCTGAGGAACAGCTGAAAGAGCTGCGGGTGTTTAGCCTGGAGAAGAGGAGGCTGAGAGGAGACCTCTTTGCTCTCTACAACTACCTGAAAGGAGGTTGTGGAGAGGAGGGAGCTGGCCTCTTCTCCCAAGTGACAGGGGACAGGAGAAGAGGGAATGGCCTCAAGTTCCACCAGGGGAAGTTCAGGCTGGACATCAGAAAAAGGTTTTTCACAGAAAGGGTCATTGGGCACTGACAGAGGCTGCCCAGGGAGGGGGTTTTGTCACCATCTCTGGAGGTGATGAAGGGATGGGTGGATGAGTCACTGAGGAACATGGTTTAGTGTTTGATAGGAATGGTTAGACTGGATAATCCAGTGGGTCTCTTCCAACTTGGTTATTCTGTGATTCTATAATTTTACATTCTTCTCTTTGACTGCTCCAAGAGACCTCACCTGCATCAACCACGTCTACACACAACACCTGAAAACTTCTCTGAGGCAACAGAAATCAATCTTGAACCCTGCCTTGACTTTAACTTTGGAAAACTGTAACTGCTCGGCCAAAGCACTCTTTATGAGGGGTCTTGGCACACTCAGGGAGCCACTGTAGCCAAGCCTGGTTTCCCATCAGTTCAGAGCAGCCCAAGGTGCAGGTGCGAGTGACTTGGAACAGCATCTCCCTGGAGCAGAGCCAGGGGTTGGTTACACAGGGACTCACACTGCCACGCTCAGGTCACTTCCAGACAGCACTTGCATCCCTGCCAGACGTGCTCCACACTGAAAACGATTAATTCCTTGCCTCTTTCCTCAGACTCTAAATCAATTTTGTCAGCTCCTTAATTATTTTACTTTTTCTTCATTTTCCAAATCCCTCAAATATATTTTATACTTAGGGTACAGGCTTAAAACAGAAAGCTACCGCTGTGCCCTTGCCTCTGAAATATTGCCAGAGAAATGTATGTATTTCATCTCTGCTTTTCGTTTTTCCTGACATTTTTTTTTTCTTGCTTTGAAGAGACTTGAAACAGTAAAAGGCTGGTGGCTACTCTCCAACTCCATTGATTAACAGTGAGTGGTCAAGTTCTTCAGTGCCTGAGAATATATCCAGAAATGGGAGGAGGTGAATGATTGCATTTTCCTGCAGAGGGAAGGAAGATGGGGAGCACAAGACCTACAATAGGGAGTTCAAAAGACCAACCTATCCCGTATAAAACCCCCATTGGCATTAAGTCCCAGTCTAGGGGAGAACGAATGATTATTTCAGTGGCTCAGCAGAGGGCTAAATGAATAGAGACTGGGAGAGCTGGGGTTGTTCAGCTTGGAGAAGAGAAGGCTCTGAGGAAAACGTATCGCAGCCTTTCAATAATTAAAGGAGACTGATAAGAAAGATAAGGGAAAAACTTTCTAGCAGGGCCTGTAGCCATAGGGCAATGGGGAATGGTTTGAACTAAAAGAGAAGTTTAGATGAGATGTTAATAAGATATTTTTTCCACTGAGGTTGGGGAAACACTGGCACAGGTTTTCCAGAGAGGTGGTCGATGCCCCATCCTTGGTCAGGTTGGATTTGGCTCTGAGCAACCTGGTGTGGTTGAGGATGGCCCAGCTCACTGGAAGGGGTTGGATTGGATGATCTTAATGGTTCCTTACAACTGAAACCAATGATTCTGTGATCCTGTGAAATCATTTACAAATATTGCAACTCAAAATTGCTTCTTTAACAGAAGAGCAGAGAAGGAAAAAAGTGGGAACGCTCTCCCAGAGTTTTATGCAAGAGGTTGGTACTGAGAATAGAAATCTCTTCCCTGCTCTTCAAGTCCTCACTAATCGTCCCACTGTCAGCGCATTTTGGGAGAAAAGGCAGAGTTCTCAAGACAAAGGAAGCATTGCAGACTACTGCAGAAATTCAAAGATTACTGCAGAGATCTGAAGAAGCCCGTGGGAGCTGCACAAGTTTGTCCTGCTGGACAAAAAACAGAAGCCACACGTCAGTAGCTTTTTTTCTTCACAGGGTAAGTCCTCCTTACAACCCTGGAAGATCCTGGAACGACTGGGCTGCTCCCTAACAAGACTACAGGGTCATAGGATGATAGAATATAGGGTGATACAGATTGGAAGGCAATTCAAGAGATCTTTAGTCCAAACTGGTCAAAGTAGGATCAGCTCTGTGGCTCGAACAGGTTGCTCAGGGTTTTATGTAGTCTGGTCTCGAAAACATCCAAAATTGGAGAAGGCTCAAGTTATCAGGACATGTTCCACTTCTTGACTGTCCTCATGTGGAGAATGTCTCTCCCTCAACAATTAGGCTTAATATTTCTTTTTTGACTTAAAGGAATTACTGGTGGGTATGAATGCAAAGGGAATGCCATCAAAGCTGGACTTTGCACAGCAGGACAAATATAGAAATGTTGTACTCTCTCCAAAAAAGAGGCAGATTTGGAGTGGAATCACAATTTCTGGATTCCTCCACACCTGAGGCAAGGAAGAGGAGCAAAGTTTGGATGTAAACAGAGCGGAGATATCACTCTCAGCTTGCACTACCATGTGTGTCACATTCGATCCCCCACCTCCTCAATCTCATTCATTCATCATCTGGGAGACTTGTGAGTTTACATCAAACACCAGAGAATCCATTTCGCCTTCAAAAAATGGGAGGTTTTTTTTGAAATCATGGCTTCATCTGGGATGGGAAAGAATTTTTTCTTCTAAATTTAATTGCCCTATCCCTGGACATGTTCAAGGCCAAGTATAATGGAACCTTGAGCAGCCTGGTCCAGGTAGGTGTCCCTGCCCATGGCAGGGGGGTTGGAACTGGACTATCTTCAAGGTCCCTTCCAACCCAAACCATCCTATGATTGTATGATTCCATGAACTCAAAACTTGTCCCAAGACTGAAGAACAAGTGAAGGAAGATGCCACGGGTGAAGATGACTGATAGATCACTTCAGATGAGTCAATGAGAAGTCAGAAGAGTTTGCAACTTCCCTGCTGTACCTGGTGCAATTATTGGTGCTGAGGAGTGATACTGAATTGTCTCCCAAATGAGCATCCAAGTGAAGTTTTGTTGGTGTGTTAGGTGCTGCAGCACCAACTTTCCAAGGCCATCTGGAGTGTCACAAACCTGCCATGTCCGATCCTTGTGCAGTTAATAGTGAATGATTCTTGTTTTTCTCATATATATCCTGAAGCTCAGATCCTGATGGGACTAATGAGCTGTAAAAAGGCTGGAGACCTTCAGTGAGGCAGAATGCTCTTTTAACATGTCAGCTTTATTGGCCGGGTTTGTCAGAATCAAAAATCCTTCAATAAAAAGATGGTTAGTAAAGAAAAATGGCAACAATTACAAAATAATAAACAACTGTAGAAAGTACGCAGTGAAGAAAACTCATCTGCAAACCTGCTGAAGTCAGTAGCTGGATGGAGGATGCTAATATTAGCATACATTTGAAAGCTGTGAAGTCCAAAGGAAATCAAATTGTTGTGTAAAATTAACTAAAGGAACTTATTATGATCATAGAATCATAGAATGGTTTGGGTTGGAAGAGACCTTAAAGCCCACCCTGCTTGGATGGACCAGGTTGGATGGGTCTTCGAGTAACCTGATGCAGTGGGAGGTGTCCCTGGCCATGGAAGAGGGGGTGGAATGAGATGATGTTCAGGGTCCCTTCTAACCCGAACTATTCTATGATTCTATGAGCCAGTTCCAAGCCACCATGAACACCTCCAGGGATGAGGCAGCCACTGTTCCCTGGGAAACCTGTGTCAGGGCCTCCTCACCCTCACAGGAAAAAAATTCTTCCCAAGATCTCATCTCAGTCTCCCCTCTTTCAGCTTGAAACCATTTTCCCCTCATCCTGCCCCTGCACTCCCTGATCAAGCATCCCTCCCCAGCTTTCCTGGAGCCCTTTCAGGTACTGGAACATTGCTATAAGATCTCCCCAGAGCCTCCTCTTCTCCAGGCTTAACGACCCCAACTCTCTCAGCCTGTCCCTATAGGAGATGTCTTCCAGCCCCTTGGATCGTGTTTGTGGAAGTAAAGGCACATTTTTCTTTTTTCTACTTATCTTTTTATAGAATGAGATTTAACTTATATTATCCCTATTAAATCCAAGTGAATTTGCCGAGGGGATTTCAACTGTTCTGCAGAGATCAAAACTACCATTTCAAGGTATGACATTTCCCAAAACCTTTTTGCAGTAGGAACAATGTGTCTTCTTGGAGAATGAGGATGTGAACATCATTGTGACAGACAACGATTCAGTCTCACACACTGTTCTGACCCCTATCTTGCTTTGTTCCTTCTCAGTTCTCTATAGGCACATCTCCTCTTCTTTTTTTTTTTTCTCTGCATTTCTGAATTAAATAACTATTATTTTAAAGAATTGTGGAAGGGCTTCCTATTGAATTATGAGAAATCTGTAGTCTAAGTAGCTTTCCTAGTAGCAAATCAGATTATTTTTATTAATATTGATAACTACAGGGATCTGTGTTTGCCATAGCTCTGCGTCATCTCTTTTGACTCTACACTCCTCAAGAGGACATCTGCTTGTTTGCCACATGTCCTGAAACCACAGAGACATCAGGAACTTAAACACTCACCTGGGTGTGGATAGCTCTCCTTTCTTCACTTAGAATCAGAATCATAGAATGGTTTGAGTTGGAAGGGACCTTAAAGTCCATCCAGTTCCAACCCCCCTGCCATGGGCAGGGACACCTCCCATTGGATCAGGTTGCTCAAAGCCTCATCCAGCCTGGCCTTGAACACCTCCAGGGATGGGGTATCAATGACATCTCTGGGCAATCTCCCAACACTAACAGAAAATATTTCTTCACAATATCTCATCTCAATCTCCCCTCTTTCAGCAGAAAATTATTTTCCCTCATCCTATCCCTGCTCTCCCTTATAAAGAGCCCCTCTCCAGCTTTCCTGTTGCCTCCTTTAATGACTGGGAGACTTCTCTAAGGTCGTCCCTGAGCCTTTTCTTCTCCAGCCTGAGCAACCACAACTCTCTCAGTCTGTCCTTGCATGAGAAGCGCCCAGCACTCCGATCATCTTTGTGACCTCCTCTGTAACACATCCCTGTCCTTCCTGTGCTGAGGACTCCAGAACTGAATGCAGGGTTCCAAGTGAGGTCTCACACGGCTGAGAAGAGGGGGAGAATCCCCTCCATCACCTTGAGGATCACAATTCTTCTGATGCAACCCAGGATGTGGTTGGCTTTCTGGGCTTCAAGAGCACATTGCCAGTTGATGTTGAGCTTCTCATCTACCAGTGCATCAAAGTTCCTCTCTTAGGGTTTCTCTCAATCTGTTGGTTGAATCTTCTACCTATGGATTTCAGAATGATTTACCTAACCCTCCAGGAAGCCCTTGGGAATTCCTCATGATAGACCTAGGACTCAGATCATATTAAAACAGATTAAAGGTAAGCAATAAGTAGCAATAAACTATAGCTGTACAGCTTTAACATCAGCAGTTGAGAAACATCCCAGAGTACAATTTCATTGATTTTAGTGGAATTATGTCATGCATTAATTTGAGCCAAACCCATGATATATATTTCAGTGCTCCTGAAAACCCATTTGGAATTTATTCACCAGTGGAGGTTCCATTAAAATAAAAAGATGCCAATTTTAAGCATTTATCAGAATATATTGTAAGACATCTGAGAGGAGAGATTATGGAAGATCTCATAGAAGACTGACCTTTTGATATGCGGCAGAAAGATTGCTGAAAACAAGGGAACGATTCAAGAGTTATTTGCTGAGAGCACCCAGGGGCATTAAAATCAGGCAGGGTTGGACTGTTGCCGTGCCCTTTATATACAGCAGAGAGAGACTTGCAAAAGAAGTTCCTCTCGTGAAATAGATGATACAATATTTTTGCAGTCGGTGACAAGAGAGCTTTGACAAATTTTAGATCTGCTCACTTGGAGGGAACAAAGGCTGCCGAAGTGAGGCAAGTTCAGTCTTCAGTAGTCATGACAACACATTCAAGAGCTCACAGTTTAGGCAAGAATTAAGGGAAATAAATACTGATTGGCGACACTGCTCCTACATTAGCTCTAACCATCTGGACAGATCTGAAGTTAAGAAACCAATGCTTGATGTTGTCCTGGAGGCCAGGGAGGATATGATATATCTCAACCAATGCCAAAGCTCAAGCATAGGTGGTGTAACTGCAGTGCTCCAGTCAGAGCAGGGGTCCTTGGTCAGAGCCCAGGATACTATAGACTCATCATTCATGTCCTTGGAAAGCCATAGAAGTTAATACGAGCTCCCTCTGACTCTTCACTTGGGCAATTCAGGGAGACAGTGTAGCTTCTAGGACTGCATCAGAGGAACAAAATCCTGAGATGCCTCATGGCAAAGTCCTACTCGTTTGAATTGCTGCAGGAGGTGGCTTAAGCAGAGCAGTTAGACTTTGGCACTGAAGAGGATGAGGAATGTCCAACATGCTCCATCCTTCTGGCTCCTGGTCTGGCCATGGCACAGTTACAAAGAACCGCAAGACAGGAATAATCATACATGGTTGCAACTGCTTGCTAAATGGAAGTGCTTGCCTTGCAAGTCACATCTGCTCTTTGAAAGTCTATTTTCCTTCTCTCCATTCCCCCAGGAAGTTTGCTAGTTCTTTATTAGCTTTTTCTGGGTTTTTTTCACCTTCTTCATATTTTATTTTAGGTGTAATAGCTGCCTTCCAGCTATATTGCTGCTTTGCTTTTCATCCAGACAGCTTCTGCCACTGCTAATATCTGTCTGGACTACGGGAAACCAGAACTCTCACTGGGCAGCAAAGGGTCAGCAGAAGATTCAGAGACTCCTCAGCATGGGAAAAAGGAATTAGGATTGAAAGTTGTTGCATCCAGGCTTCCTTTGCAATCCTTAAATGGGCTTTACAGGGCAGAAGACAGGCTAATGTCTCCTGTGCTCTCCCGGAAATGTGTTTCACACTAACCAGAGGGGCAGGTCCAGTAAAGACATTACTCTCTTCTGACCAGTTAGATGATCTTCGAGGTTTCTTCAAACCCAAATCGCTCTATAATTCTGTGAATCTAAGAGTGAGACTGGGAGCCACAGTGCAGCAACGACCTGCTCCTTAGGAATGGAGATGATGGCATTGATAGCTGTTCCCACAGCCTTCCGAGAACCTCCTTTGATGGCAAGGTTCAAAGAGATCCAGGGGATGTTGTTCCACAAAATTAAGAGATTTCATCCCTCATGAACACAATTCACCCAGTAGATGAAAATACAAACATCCATTAAGTGATTCAGCACATCCAAAGAGAGCCTGAGGGTTTTTTTTCCCACATAGGTGTGTGCAATAGGCTTGCAGCGGTGACACCACCTCTGGGACGGTGGCAACGGGAAGACAGGAATATTACCCTAGAGCAGCCCAAATGCTCCTTCTACCTGCACACTTGCACAGCTCCAGAACAGGCTGACCACCCTGTGAGCATGAGTATGCACATCCTTTGTCCTTGGTCTCCTGCCAGGTCAGCACTGCACATCTGTTCATGCCAATCCACTGTCAAAAATCTTTGCATTTACTCCAAAAAAAAATCCATACTGGGGTCCTGGGTTTGGGGAGTAGCGAGAACTGCCAACCCATAAGGGTAAAAGCCTTTTTTTATCTGCATGCAAGCCTTCCTCTCGCATCTTGGAATCATAGAATGGTTTGAGTTGGAAGGGACCATAAAGCCCATCCAGTTCCAACCCCCCTGCCATGGGGAGGGTCACCTTCCACTGGACCAGGCTGCTCAAAGTGCCATCCAACCCAGTCTTGAACACCTCCAGGGATGGGGCAGCCATAATTTCTCTGTCAATTTGTTCAAATGTCTCACCATCCTCACAGTAATGTATTTATTCTACTCTCTAATCTAAATCTCCCCTCTTTCAGCTTGAAACTATTCCCCTTCATCCTATTCCTGCACCCCCTGATAAAGAACCCCTCCCCAGTTTTCCTGGAGCCCCTTTCAGTACAGGAAATCTGCTCTAAGGTCTTTCCAGAGCCTTCTCTTCTCTAGGCTGAACAACCCCAACTCTCTCAGCCTGTCCTCATAGCAGAGATGCTTCAGCCCTTGGATCATCTTTGTGGCCTCCTCTGGACCCGTTCCAATAGTTCCCTATATTTTTTATGTTGAGAATTCCAGAATTGTACACAATACTCCAGATGAGTTCTCACAAGAGAGGAATGGAGGGGCAGAATCTCCTCCCTCACCCTGCTGGCCATGTTACTTTTGATGCAGCCCAGGACATGATTGGCCTTCTGGGCTGAGGGAGCACACTGCTGGCTCATATCAAGCTTCTCATCCCCCAGCACCCCAAGTCCTTCTCTGCAGGGCAGCTCTCAATCACATTATTCCTCATCCTGTATTGAAATCATGGATTGCCCTGACCCAGGTGTAGGACCTTGCACTTGGCCTTGTTGAACTTCATGGTGTTCACAGAGCCCCACTTCTCAAGCTTGTCCAGGTCCCTCTGGATGACATCCTGTCCTTCTAGGGTGACAACTGCCCCACTGTAAATTGTGTTTACTGTTATATTGATCTAGAACATGGAATTTTCACTAATTCTAAAATATTTACTGGCAAGTAAACAAATCCACATCTCTGAAGGAGTCAACAAAGTTGGTTGTACACAAAGGTAACTCATCATCTCATCAAGAAGTGGAGGATTATTGTCTTTAGATGAGCAGGAATCTGAGATTTCAACATAAAGTTTTATTCCAGCTAGGATCAGCTTTCCAAATTTACCCATGAACTAGAATGCAAGTTTTCCATCAGACGAATCAAAACTACTTTGAATTCAATCAAACGAAAGGCTTCATTTCAATTTCAGTCTTTTTATAATTTGCTTTTTATCATGTAGACAGAAAACACAGTAAGAGTGCTTGTCTGCAGTTATGGTAGAGTTTAACATTATAATGTGCAGCAATAAGAAAATAGCTTATTAATGGAGAAGCCTCCTGTTAAAGTGAAGGCATAGCTACAACCACTATAACATCTCTATTTGCACTATAAATGTCAAACACCTTCAGAACCACGTTGTTTTCCAAGAAGTGGTGATTAATAGCTGTTACAAACACCAGCGGAGAGTATGGTCATATTGTACAAAGAGCAGAGCGAGAGAGAGGGTGAGTTTTAGGGATGGTGCAGTCGCAGGCACTCTCTGTGTAGCCTCCAGGTTCTTTATCTCACCTCCCCACCTGCTGAAGGTTTCTCACTGAGTCAAGTTTTCAGCAGAACATTCTGATCCATTGGAGCTGCAAATGCTCAGAGTTGAGTCACTTAATTGTCATGAAAAGCTTTCACCGTGTACCCCTGGAGTACCTAGAAGCTGATGGGTTGGCCTGACCCACTCTCCAAGTCCACTGGGGACACAGCCCTGGCCTCCAGTGACCATCAGAGGCAGCTCAGCAGTGAGCTCCCAAGTAGGTGTTGAAGTGGATCTCTGCAAATCAAGTTTTTTTCCAGCTTGAGGCATCTTCCACTAGTTCACATCTTAGCAAGCCTGAGAAAGAGATGGGTTTAAATACTGTGGAGCAATCACCTAGAGGCCAGATTCACCAGGCTGTGCTCAAGGACTTCAGGCACTGGGGCTAAAGGAGAGATTTTGCACCCTCACCTGAGGTTGTTTTATCTGAAAATCAGCTTCACTGGCATTAGTTTGAGGCAGCCTGAAGTAACCCAGCTGTCCTCTTGCATAACTCCACCAGCCTTGGGAGCAATCCTAGTCCTGCATCTTAAACAATAGGAGGTGAAAAAAGAGCATGATGTTTTCCTATAAGTACCATTGCCCTTTGTCTACTTGTTCCGAGCTTCACAGCACATGGAGTTGGATGTAAACTAGGTCAGTTTCATTGGACCAATCATTTATTACATACCACCTAATGAAGAAAAGCCTTGATTTCTTTGTAACTGGCAAAGACAATGAACTAATTCCCACATTAGACGTTTTCACACCTAGCTCTGATTTCCCACGTGCTTAGGCCACCAACAAAACTTGTGGTGAAGCCTTGGAAAGGCTGCCCCGGGGAAGTGGTGGAGTCCCCATCCCTGGATGTGTTCAAAATCTTCATAGATGTGGTGCTTAGGGATATGGTTTAGTGAGCATGGTGGTGTCGGTGTGTTGCTGGATGGAACTGATGATCTTGGAGGTCTTTTCCAACTTTAATGATTCTAACAGGGAGTATTTCTGCAAACTTGATCTTTTTTATGCTTTTATTTAGAAAACTGAGCAAAACATTAAGAAGTTAATTTGCAGTACTTGTTCCTCCCTTCTCAATTCTGTATTCCAATGTAAAATAGAATTAGAAAACTGACTAGGAGATGGTTTCCACTCAGAAATACCCATCCTTGTGTTTTTCTAGCTAAATGCTCTATCCTCTGAGACCTCCTATGCTGCAGAATGATGAGGTGGAGGTTTTATTTGCACCATGTCAAAACCCTGCAGCATGAAGTCACACAAAGCCAGGCCCTAGAGGTGTTCAAGGCCAGGTTGGGTGGGGTTTTGTGCCACCTGATGCAATGGGAGGTGTCCCTGCCCATAGCAGGTGAGTTGGAACTGGATGATCATAGAATGGTCTGGGTTGGAGGGAACGTTAGAGATCATCCAGTTCCAAATCTTAAGAGCCTTTCCATCTCAAACCATTTTATGATTATATGATGAAATCCTCTTGTCCAGCAGTTGTGACTTCCAGCCTCAGATGTCTCCAATGCTTTTGTGCACCATTCCTTTTCTAGAAAAGAAGAACCTAACAGTTTACCTCTGGGAACTTTCTGAGTATCTCCCGTTTAGTTGTTTAGTGATAGATAGGAGTGGTTGGACTCGATGATCATGGGGGTCTTTTCCAACCTAGTGATTCTGTTTCAGAAACAGACCCATCCACAGGCTCTGGATTGGAAAAGAGTTCTTTAAAGAAACTACTCCTGGTCCTTGAAATCTCTTCCTGCGCCCAGGGCTTTGCAAAACTCCACTTACTTTTGGCATCCGTCTCCAGATTGTGTCACTCGCCAGCTTAGTTAAGAAGCTGATTTGAATATTGTTTTATCACACTGTGCTTTGCAGACAGCATTGAGTCAGCTTAAAACCAGCGCAGTGTGTACTGGCTCCCAGTTAATTATAGTCATAAAACATAATTTACTCCAGTGAAAGGAAATACTTTGAATCCGGAGGGCTCTTTGCTGCAGACGCCAGTTCCTGTGAAGAGTTTTGTTTTCTCCTGTTATCACATGGGGTGTGATGCTAGAATGAATTTTCTGACTGTGGGATTACAGATCACTAAAGACCATGTCCAGACCTCTCCCCATGCGTGGGCAATCACAGCAAGGATGTTTTGCAGAGTTTTTTTCCAAAGAATGTTTATACAGACCACGGGAAAGAAAGCAACTGCACCCCTAGTAAATAACTGACTCTCTTGCTTGGGATTTCTTTGGGGAGAACCAGACTCCTCAGGGACCTGTCCTCCCTCCAGTGGGGTCTGGGTTGGTCCCCAGAGGAGACCATTTGCTAGACTGGTGTTTCCTCCCATTTCACCTCTCCTGGGAGCAGACTAGTCACAGCACTAATTAAGAATTTGTTTTCCCAAAGGCCAGATACTTGCAGTGCGCAACCCTCTCAAACATGCAGCACTGCAAGGTGCTGCATCCTGGTTATTGTTCCTGCCTCAGCCTCACAGAAAAAGTTATCATCTCCATCGTAGGGACTGTTCTCCCAGGTAAGAAGTGATAGGATGAGAGGAGATGGCCTCAGGTTGCACCAGGAGATGTTTAGAATCATAGAATCATACAATTACAGAAGAGCTTGGGTTGGAAGGGACCTTAAAAATCATAGAATCATAGAATCACCAGGTTGGAAGAGATCCATCGGATCATTGAGTCCAACCGTTCCTATCAAACACTCAAAAATCATATAGTTCCAAACCCTCTGTGATGGGTAGGGACATGTCCCACTAGATCAGGCTGCCCAAGGCCCCATCCAACTTGGCCTTTAAAGGTTGCATATTAGAAACAAATTCTTCACTGAAGAAGTGAAACATTGGAATACAGGGAAGTGGTGGAGTCTCCATCCCCAGAGGTCTTTTGGAAAATGTGTAGATGTGGCACTTCAGGACATAGTTTAGTAGGCACAGTTGGACTTCATGATCTTAGAGGTCTTTTCCACTCTTAATAATTCTATGGTCTATGAATGGATAGCCTCTTAAACAGATCTACTAAATCAACCTAATTAAATAAATCCGTCTCATTAAAATATCTGATGGTCTGAGAGGTGAAGGCAGAGACAAGGGGAGATTGGGTCCATTCTCATTGTACATGTAGCTCTTGGACACATCCCAAGTACAGGACTCAGAGTCGTTCTGGGAACGTTTACATGTGTGAGAGTCTTTCTCCCATTGTCCAGAGGCAGATTTCTGGACAGAAACCGAGTCTGTGGTTTACACAAGAGGTATCAGGTTGCACGGCTCAGCGTTTTCTTACCAAGAGGTTGCCTTGGATGAGCGCCCAGATACAGAGGGGCAGACGAGGAAGGAGCGTGGCTGAGGACATATGGTGGAGCTGCAGCAACTGTAACTCACCCTCTTCTTCACGCTGTCAGAAGCATTTAAAGTAGGTGGGAAAAGAGCAGACGCAAGCTGCAATATCTAGGGAAGATCCACTGGAAGCAGCTGTTGCTGATGGGCACTGGTAGGGCTAACCCTGGAGGAGGCAGCTGTGTTCCTACCAGTGTTTGAGACATTTGAGAAGGGCAAGAGTGAACTGGAAATGCTTTGCTGATAGAATAACAGATAACCAGACCCCCTAACCTCACTTTTTTTCCTTGCTTCTCACTGTGGAACAAAATAGCACCTTGTCAGCCCATTTTTCTTAGCATGAAATTTGGATGGTCTCAGGTTTATTCCCATTAGAGTATCCCCCAAAGCAAGTGGAGGACAAGCTTCATTTTTTTCTGGACAGATGCTCTCCTTGACATTGCGATGGTGAACTTGATCCTATCAAAACATTTCTCTCGGTTGCCTCCCTACCTTTGTCCTAGCACTGGTGCTGGTGCAGTGAGTGGAAAAGTGGTTCTCCTGGGTCTGATAGGTAGATACTGTTTAGAAATGAGAGGTTGGTTTGAGATCACAGCCTCCTGATTGCCTTCCTTCAAGGCACTGTTGATGTTAGAGAACGGAAATGATGGATCTTGGTCAGACCCAAAGGAGGCCATGGAAGGTGCTTGACAAGTCTGTGATGTCCTGGTGTGATGGTGCCTGCCTTGCTCCAGCCTCCAAATTCATCCCTCCCTTCCACTCCTCCTGATTAGACTATTACTGACATGGAAAGAAAATATTAAGGTACATCAGAGGGTGTGCGATAAAACTACCCAATGTCTCAAGAGCCAGGCTGCCTGGAGAAACTGAGGCATGGGGTGCATTAGGGATCATAGATTCATGGAACAGTTTGGACTAGAAGGGACCTTTAAGATCATCTAGTTCCAACCGTCCTGCCATGGGCAGGGACACCTCCCACTAGATCAGGCTGCCCAAGGCCCCAACCAACCTGGCCTTGAACACCTCCAGGGATGGAGCAGCCACAGCTTCCCTGGGCAACCTGTGCCAGTGCCTCATCACTCTCATGGTGAAGAATTTTTTCCTTATATCTAATCTAAATCAGCCCCTCTCCAGTTTATACCCACTGCCCCTAGTCCTATCACTTTGTGAACAGTCGCCCCCCAGCTTTCTTGTAGCCTGGTAGAAGATCTCCTTGAAGCCTTCTCTTCTCCAGGATGAACAAGCCCAGCGCTCTCAGCCTGTCTTCATATGGGAGGTGCTCCAGCCCTTGGATCATCTTTGTAGTCTCCTCTAAACCCGTTCCAACAGCTCCATATCCTTCTTATGTTGAGGTTTCCAGAACTGGACACAGGACTCCAGATGAATTCTCGCAGGAGAGTAATAGAGGGGCGGGATTATCTCCTTCACCCTGCTGGCCACGCTGCTTTTGATGAAGTCCAGGATGTAGTTGGCCTTCTGGGCTGTGAGTGCACATTGCTGGCTCATGTTGAGCTTCTCATCAACCAGGAGATGTGATCCCAAATCCTAGCAAATCTTTAAGAGATTCCAAAGACAAACAGCACTTGCAGCTCCAGCTGGCACTGCCGGTCAGACACTGTCATTTGGGTTCTCACTCAGTGGTAACTAACCAGAAATCTGATCCTTTTCCTCACCAACATACACCCGAGTGCCACAGTATCTCTCAGAGGAGACACCCTGTATCAGCACTGCCAGAGTGTCCCCTGTGTGTCTTCAGTCAGCCTTGCTGGGGACATAAGAGAATTTAGAAGTGTCCATCACCTTTGGTATTTTAAGAGGCTTCCACTCCTCTTTTCCTAGACAACTACATCAAAAAAGCCATTGCCAGCAGTTTGAAGGAGGGGATTCTGTCCCTCAACTCTGCTATGGGGAGAACGCACTTGGAATGCTGTGTCCAGCTCTGGAGACCTCGGCACGGGAGACACATGGACCTGGTGGAATGGGTCCAGAGGGGACCACAAAAATGATCAACGACCTGGAACACCTCTCCTGTGAAGAGAGGTTGAGAGGGTTGGGGTTGTTCAGCTTGGAGAAGAGAAGACTCTGAGGAGACTGCATTGTAGCCTTTCAATACTTAAAGAGGACTTGTAAAAAAAAAAGGGATTTTTTTTTGTAGCAGGGTCTGTAGCAATAGGACAAGGGGGAACGATTTTAAACTGAAAAAGGGGAACTTTAAACTAGATATTAGGCAGAAAATCTTTTTGCTGAGGGTGGTTAAACACTGGCCCAGGTTGCCAAGAGAGGTGGTGGATGCCTCATCCCTGGAAACATTCAAGGTCAAGTTGAATGGGGCTCTGAGCAACCTGATCTGTTTGAAGATCTCCCTGCTGACTGCATGGGGTTTGGACTGGATGATCATCATGGTCCCTTCCTATCCAACCATTCTATGATTCTATTCTATGAAATAAGAAGTGTTGCTATGGGTTTAGGCAGAAAGGACCCCAAATGGAAAGAAAAGTCATGCACAGGCCTTGGAGTCACGGGCAGAGACAAAGCAGGAAGAAGCCAAAAATGCCCTTAAAGGTTTTTTTCTATTTCTCTTGCAGTTGCTTATTTTGCTGCAGAGGAGTTTGAAGTTCAATTTCCTGGGTGTGTTACAAGAACAGCGGAGTTGAGATACAAGCTTTTAATGAAGTTTATGTAAATTTGGATATGTTTGTATTTAGCAAAACAGATTTAGGAGTACTAATAAAGCAGCAGATGAGGCGTAGAAAAGAGCTGGTGCAATTTTCCACCAGTTATTTTTTAGATTCCTCCCACCATTCCCAACAAAAAGAGTCTGTTTCTGTTGCCAGTTTCCCTTCAAAACAAGTGCTTTTGAAAACCCATTTGTCCCTAAACGCTGCTGAAGCATCTCACCAAGCTGCAGCTCAGTTGCGCCACATTGTCTTCTGAGAGCAACTGGGACAACTCAGTCCATATTTGTTTTCCCTTAAAGCAAATTCAATTTTCCCAATTCTGCTGTCCAATCGTTGTCTAACATTACAGAATTGAGACAGACAAAAGCAAGACCAGAATTGTCATTACGTATAATCAGACTGAAGCTGAATATGTTTTTTCTTTTAGAAGAAAGATGAGAGTTTGTGCAGCCACACAAATGTGCCAGGCTTGGATGCAGGGGTCTGCATGATGGGTGCAAGATTAGTCTCAGCCCTGGGGATGTGGATTGAGGGGCAGACAGAGCAGCAACTGCCCAGTGATGGATAGTGACTGATCTATGTTTGTGGTTAAAAGGAGAAGAGCAGAGGCCACTAACAAAGACCTGTGACCGTCATGCCTTCTGATCCATTCCCTGTCCCCTGAGAAAGCAGTAAGTCCATCTTTGAAGACCTTGCTGGAATGAAGTTTAGAAGCAGGAAAATTCACGAGTGTTTTAGAGAGGGCAAGGCTTGTTATGAGTCTCCAGGTCTTCATCTATTGTGTGAGAAGGCTGGCTAATTATTCATGACTATTATCCTAAGAGAAGTGCATTGTCCCCTGTCCACCCACATGCAGCTGTGACCTAGCGATGTGGTACTGAATAGTGTTTTGATTTTGCAAATTGAGTGTGCTTAGAAGGAAGGATGAAACAAGACTCCGCAACCTACAGTGATCTGAGGACTGGAGTATATCCAGAGAAGAGCAACGAAGCTGGTGAAGGGGCTGGAGAACAGGCCTTATGAGGAGCAGCTGAGAGAGCTGGGGGTGTTTATCCTGGAGAAGAGGAGGCTGAGAGGAGACCTCATTGCTCTCTCCAACTACCTGAAAAGAGGTTGTAGAGAGAAGGGAGCTGGGCTATTCTCCCAAGTGACAGGGGACAGGACAAGAGAGAATGGCCTCAAGCTCCACCAGCGGAGGTTCAGGCTGGACATAAGGAAAAAATTTTTCAAGGAAAGGGTCATTCGGCACTGGAACAGACTGTCCAGGATGGACATGGGTTGAATCGCCTTCCCTGGAGGTGTTTAAAGGATGGGCGGACGAGGTTCTGAGTGA
Source organism: Coccyzus lansbergi (assembly GCA_033558105.1). Classification (NCBI taxonomy): domain Eukaryota; kingdom Metazoa; phylum Chordata; class Aves; order Cuculiformes; family Coccyzidae; genus Coccyzus; species Coccyzus lansbergi. Next base: position 277,846 of record JAUMJK010000275.1, read on the forward strand.
CATGGGTTAGTATTTGATAGGAATGTTTGGACTCGATGATGCGGTGGGTCTCTTCCAACCTGGTGATTCTATGATTCTATGATATTAACACAAGTGTGTTTAACAGGTCAGGGTAGGAGATTCTGCCCCTCTGCTCTGATGAGACCTCACCTGGAGTTCAGTATTCCGTTCTGGAGTCCTCAGGCCAGGATGGACATGGGTACACGGGTAGAGTGAGTCTAGAGGAGGCCATGAAGATGATCTGAGGGCTGCAGAACCTCTACTATGAAGACAGGCTGAGAGAGTTGTTTTCAACCTGGAGAAGGGTCTGGTGAGATCTTAGAGCAGCCTTCCAGTACTTAAAGGAGATCCAGGAGAGCTGGGGAGGGGCTCTTTATCAGGGAGGGTGGATATAGAATGAGGGGTAATGATTTTAAGCTGAAAGAGGGGAGATTGAGATGAGATCTTAGGAAGAAATGTTTTCCTGAGAGAAAGGGGAGGCCCTGGCCCAGGTTGCCCAGAGAAGTTGCGGCTGCCCCATCCCTGGAGGTGTTTGAGTCCAGATTGGATGGGGTTTTGGGCAGCCTGACCCAGTTGGAGGTATCTCTGTACATAGCAGTGGCTTTGGAAACAAATGGGGTTTAAGGTCCCTTGCAACCCAAACCATTACATGATTCTGTGATTCTCTGAACATGCTTCAAATGGTGATAACAGACCAGACAAACCTCCCTCTTTCCTATTCTCTCATACCATGGCAAGGCCAAATTCCTGCCAGGTGGACAGATATCCAACAGGTGGGGGGTCTCGCTTCTTGTCTGCATGATCTAATGGGTAGCAGACTCACCGCATGAGAAAACCACAGCCACTTTCCTCCAACTCATTCTAGGTCTCTAGTTTTCCTCAAGTTGCCCATCCCTACCCCACAGAGACCTGAAAAACATGAAAACCCCCCGTATATGTGCAAGCACTCATGATATTTATATTTTTTTTCACGGGAACCAACAATCTGCTTTACCGACATCCACCGGTGCTTAAATGCACACTGGGGAGAAAGCTTGCAGAAGTTGTATGTCAACAAATCAATATCACTGAGCTGAGCATTGTATCCAGATTTTGGCTGTAAGGCCCTAACATGAATCATAGAATGACCAGGTTGGAAGAGACCCACCTGGATCATCGAGTCCAACCATTCCTAACAAGGAATTCTGATCCACTGAGATTCGGGCATGCTGATCAGGAAGTTTTGCTTCTGGCAGGACTTTGGGTCATGCTGTAGCTGTTCAGGGCATCTGAGGCAATCTCCTCCCAGGGAGGACTTCATAGACTGAGTTCAGTGCTGAAGAAGTGACCCACAAATGATTTTTGCTTTGTCATCTCCTTGCCTCTGATTTCCTCCAGCTCATCTGGGATGAATCAACACTCCAGCTGGATCAGTCACTCTGATCTGAGGGTTGCAGCACATCCCATATGAAGCCAGACTGAGAGAGTTTTGCTTGTTCAGACTCAAGAAGAGAAGGCTCCGAGGAGACCTTGTAGCAACCTTCCAGTACCTGAAAGGGGCTACAGGAAAGCTGGAGAGGGGCTGTTCACAAAGGCTTGGAGTGATAGGATGAGGGGCAATGGGGATAAACTGTAGAGGGAAAGATTTAGATTAGTCATAAGTAGAAATTTCTTCACTATGAGAGTGGTGAGGCCTTGGCACAGGTTGCTGAGGGAAGCTGTGGCTGCCCCCTCCCTGGAGATGCTCAAGGCCAGGTTGGATGGGACCTTGGGCAGCCTGATCCAGTGGGAGGTGTACCTGCCCATGGCAGGAGGGTTGGGACTGGATGATCTTTAAGGTTCCTTCCAACCCAAACTATTCTATGATTCTATGGGGACACCCAGCAACTCCCATGAGCTTCTTCAGGGAGTCTTCCTCATCATGGACACCGACTCATGGTGTTTACAGGCATCCCGGTGTTTCCCTGGTGAAGAAGGGACAGTCCAAAAGAGTCAAAGGGAGCTGGGTGAGCATCTGGGTAGAGACATCTTGGAAATTGACTGTGTTTTCACTTTTTCGTAGAATCACAGAATCATCAGGTTGGGAAAGACCCGTCGGATCATTGAGTCCAACCATTTCCATCAAACCACGTCCCTCAGCACCTTGTCCATCCATCCCTTAAACACCTCCAGGGAAGGTGACTCAACCACCTCCCTGGGCAGCCTGGAGGAAATAGGTTTTTCCAGAACATCAGCACTTAAATGTAGTCTCAGACACCTGAGTGATCCCACTGTGTGTGGCAATACAGGGATGGGAAACAGAAAATCTCAGAGGACTGATGGATTCATAGCATTTTGACTAAATGCTGAACTTCACTTGAATTTTCAGCTGCCGCTTCTTCTCTTCAACCTGAAATTGATGTAAACATACCTAAAGTAAGGTACCGGAGGAGGAGGAATTTTCTGGAAAAAAGAGTATTCAGTCCAGGGACCAGCTGTGATTGCTAAATTGAGACATTTGGACACCTGATAAAGAAGCAAAGACACCAACAGAAAAAAGCTAAAAATACATCCTGAAGCACGGAGCCTACTGAGAAGCTGCATTTTCACACTTTTTTTGCTACAGGCTCCTCTAAGCTAAGGAACAAGGGCACTGCAACCTACTGACCAGACCCTCAATCGTGGAATAGAATAGAATCATAGGATGTTTTGGGTTGGAAAGGACCTTAAAAACTCATCAAGTTCAACCTACCTGAAGGAGCAGGCACATCTTCAAACAGATCAGGTTGCTCAGAGTCCCATCCAACCTGAGCTTGAATGTTTCCAGGAATGGGGCCTCTACTACCCACCTGGACAACCTATGCAAGTGCCTCACCACCCCTCATTGTAACAAATTTCTTCCTTATATCCAGTTTAAATCTTCTCTCCCTTAGTTTAAAAGCATTGCTCCTTGTCCTGTCATAACCAACCTTGCTAAAAAGTCTGTCCTCATCTTTCCTACAGGCCTCTGTTTAAGTATTGGAAGCTGCTCTGAGGTCTCCCTGGAGCCTTCTCTTCCCCAGGCTGAACAACCCCAACTCTCTCAGCCTGGCCTCCTAGCAGAGGTGCTCCAGGGTCTCCTCTGGATCTACACTGACAGATCCGTGTTCTTCTGTGTTGAGGGCTCCAGAAGTGGACACAGGACTCAAGGTGTGGTCTCACCAGTGCAGAGGGGCAGAGTGCCTTCCCTCGCCCTGCTGGCCACAATTCTTCGGATGCAGCCCAGGATATGGATGACCTTCTGGGCTGCAAGCACACGCTGGTAGCTCATGTCAAGCTTTTCATCCATCAGTTCTCCCAGGTCCTTCTCCACAGGGCTGCTCTCAACCACATCATCCTCTGCCTGTATTGAAACCAAGGATCATTCTGACCCAGATGTAGGACCTTGCACCTGACCTTATTGAACCTTAGAAGGTTCACACATGCCCATTTCTCCAGCTTGATCAAATCCCTCTGGATGATAATGTTAAAAACAACATAAAAGCTGTAAGACAGCAGGTGATAAGCCACTCCAAAGCTCTCCCTGTAGGTATCACACCTGAGCTTTTACAGAATTACAATCATGAGCAAGCTGTATCTGGGGTAATGTGTGATTAGAAAATGCAAGAGGGGCTGAGTGCAGTCTCTAGCTCCTGCTCTCTCATGGCTGCCCAGGGCCAGCCCTTCCACCTGACAAATTAAAAGCAGAGGCTTCAGGCACCCCAAGAAAACGTTAACCTTGCCCTAAGGCAAGAACCAGGGGCATGGAAGGTGCTGCTTAGAAAGGGGATGTTTCCCTGCTCTTCAGCCTCAGCACAAGCAGATTATCCCACTAATTGTTGACCAGATATCAGCGTGATGCTGAGCTACCAAAATGCCAGAGGGTTTCACAGGAGGAAAGCTAGAGATCTCCCACCTGATGCCTTTTGACCCCAGTTCCAATGGGCCAGAAGGGGAGGAGCTGGGGGAACTGATGAGAATATTATCCAGAGGATGTTGTAAGTTACTGCATCCAGGTCCTGACATGTTGGTGAGTCTTGTTAATCCAAGTTTACATTTTGAACAGAGAATAGGAACTTCCAGACAAGAGGATTTATGCACAAGGACTTAACAGTTAAATTTATTCATGGCTAAAGTGAGGAGGCCAGAGTTATTAAAGCATGAAATTGTGCCAGTCAATTAAAGTGTCAATCATAGCCAGCCTCATTTAGGAGAGCTGCTTTAATCCCAAGAAAGGAATATTTTTTTTGGCCAAGTGAGAGAGTGCATTGACTTGAAGTTGTTTTTTGTGAAATAGCTGTTCCTTAGTTACTGCTCAAAGATTGCCAAGTCCTTTTATTTATTATTTTCTGCTGTGCTCCTTCCAAGGTGACTTGTGGTATGCTCAGGTAGTGACACAGATGCAATTTGATCTGAAGAAGGAATAACTTTAGTGGGCTACAGAGAAAACTAACAAATAAATCCAAACAAGAAAACCGATCAAAAACATTTTAACTGGCAAATATCAGAGTTTTGGGACGTCTTTTCTTTTTAAGCATATAATGGGTTCTTCTTTTGGTTTTAAAATTCGGTAATTAGATTATTGTGCTTTTCACTTCAATCAACATGTTTTTGTTTTATTTGCTTTTAAAGCCTTTGTTTTTCCTCTGGGCTGAAATCCCAGAATGGTGGCTGCATTAGTGATATGTTTTTAACAAATGATGAGTGGCCTTTCACCCTAAGTATACTACAGATATATACAACTGTATAGGGCGAGTCATATAGCCTGATTGTAACGAATGTTTGGTCAGGAGAAACATCTCCAGAGGTAGTTTACCTGGAGATGAACGTAAGCCTAGGTGATGGATATAATTCTCCCCCTCTACTGCTCTCTCGTGAGACCACATCTGGAGTTCCGTGCTTAGTTCTGGAGTCCTTAGCAAAGCAAGGATATGGATCTGTTTGAGCAAGCCCAGAGGAGGTCATGAAGATCATCCAAGGGCTGGAGAACCTCCCATAAGAGGACAGGCTGAGAGAGTTGGTGTTGTTCAGCCTGAAGGAGAGAAGGTTCCAGGGAGAACTTAGAGCAGCTTCCGGTATTTAAAGGGGCTTACAGGAAAGCTGGGGAGGAGCTCTTTATCAAATAGTGCAGGGATAGGATGAGAGGGGATGGTTTTCTTCTGGAAGAAGGTAGATTTAGATGAGATCTTAAGAAGAAATATTTTCCTGTGAGAGTGGTGAAGCACTGACCCAGGTTGCCCAGAGAAGCTGTGGCTGTCCCATCCCTGGAGGTGTTTAGGACCAGGCTGAATGGAGCTTTGAGCAACCTGATCTAGTTGAAAGTGTCCCTGCCTGTGGTGGGGGAATTGGTACTGGGCGATCTTTAAGATCTATTTCATCCCAAACAATTCCATGGTTCTGTGATTCTGTGATCTTTTTTTCTCAACTAAACCTTGTAAAAAAAACCCAGTACAGTCTTGGGGTTGGAGGGGGAAAAGGGAGCTCAGAGAGTCCAAAGACTTGGCCAGGCTTGCACTGTAAGTCATAGGTGGAGCTTTGTAGAGACCCCAGGTGTCCTGCTGACTCATTTGTACACTTCATTCCCGTCGATGGTCAGCAGCAGGTATTTCTCTTGAGCAAGAGATATTTTGGAGGTGGAGGCAGCTTTGGAAATGCTTTCCAGCAGCTAAGTAGGGGTGTGAGAGGTGGCAAGGTTAGTCAGAGGATGAGGTAGTGGCTTTGCATTCCCATTCCTCGTCTTACAGAAGATCTCATCCAGTGGCAATCCTGGCTGTGATGTGAGTCAAGAGACAGGGAAAGCTTTGGGTGATTTAAGAATGTATCTCAGGTCGCAAAGCAGGTCTAAATCCCTCTCTGACTGCGGTGGCTCACACAAGCTCAGCAGTTATTTCTGCACCAGCACAGCTTCCCATGGTGAAAGCCTTGGATGCACCGTTATCATGTGGTAGAGACAAGGTTGCTCACTGCAGAACAGTCTGTCTTGTATTTAGCACGGGGCCAGTACATGTGTACAAGAAACTACTGAGTATGCATTAAAGAACTGTCACCTCACATCTGGGAGATTCATGAATTGGCACAAAGCAGGGAACTTTAACAACAGAGTCTAGGTTTAGACCCTCTGCAGTGGAGGACAGTTGGACAGGCTGTCTTGGAGGGGGCCTCTTCTTCCAAGTGACAGGGGATAGGACAAGAGGGAATGGCCTCAAGCTCCTCCAGGGTAGGTTTAGGCTAGAGATTAGGAGGAAGTTTTTCACACAGAGGGTCATTGGGCATTGGAATAGGCTGCCCAGGGAGGTGGTTGATTCACCTTCCCTGGAGGTGTTTAAGGCATGGGTAGATGAGGTCCTGAGGGACATGGTTTAGTGTTTGATAGGAATGGTTGGACTCGATGATCCGATGGGTCTCTTCCAACCTGGTTGTTCTATGATTCTATGATTCTGCACCCACTGGCCTCAGGAAGAGGGGACTGTTTGGGACAAGTTTGATTTCATAGCATATATGCATTTAGGCTTTCTCTGGAGGGTGCAAACACTTCTCTCTCATCAAGTGCCTCCTTAAAGAGTGCATGGCAAACTCACACACCTTGTGTGTGTCTCTGAGCCTGTAGATGTGCTTTGTGCAGGAAGAAAGGGGTCTTTTTGCACCTCTGAGAGTCTTGCCTCTAGGGAACTCTCTCACGCTGACTGTGTGCAGAGCCCAGCAGGTGAGGGAGCACCAATGGCAATAGCATTTAGGAATACAAACACACTAAATTTAGGTAGCATGATTTAAGTTTATGTTTCTTAGGCCAAGAAGGTCAAGGCAGTTGCTGTATTGGCTGTACAAGCAGGGAAGGTGGCTCCAGTAGTCCCATCTTCTCTGCTGGGTGCAGATGCAGAGTCTCTTTCCAGTTTGTTTCAGGGTTCCGGACAACAATTGTTTGCATGTAGATTTATAGAATCACAGAATCACAGAACAACCAGGTTGGAAGGGACCCATCGGATCTTCTAGTCCAACCATTCCTATCAAACACTAAACCAAGTCCCTCAATACCTCATCCACCCGTGTCTCAAACACCTCCAGGGAAGGTGACCCAACCACCTCCCTGGGCAACCTATTCCAATGCCCAATGACCCTCTGTGGGAAAAACCTCCTCCTAATCTCCAGCCTAAACCTACCCTGGCGGAGCTTGAGGCCATTCCCTCTCGTCCTGTCCCCTGTCACTTGGCAGAAGAGCCCAGCTCCCTCCTCTCCACAACCTCCTTTCAGGTAGTTGTAGAGAGCAATGAGGTCTCCTCTCAGCCTCCTCTTCTCCAGGCTAAACAACCCCAGCTCTCTCAGCCGCTCCTCATAGGGTCTGTTCTCCAGCCCCTTCACCAGCCTCGTCACTCTTCTCTGGACTTGCTCCAGAGCCTCAACATCCTTCTTGTGCTGAGGGGCCCAGAACTGGACACAATATTCAAGGAGCGGCCTCACCAGTGCTGAATACAGAGGGAGAATCATATAGGTTGGAAAAAACACTTAAGTTCAACCAGCAAAGTAACATTGCCAAGCCCATCCCTAAACCATGTCCCTAAGCACCACATCTACATGTCTTTTAAATACCTTCAGGGATGCGGACTCTGTCAGTGCCAGAGGACCCTTTGCTTAAGAAATTTTTCCTGATGTCCAGTCTGAACCTGTCCTGGTGCAACTTGAAACCATTCCCTCTCATCCTATCTCCTGTCACTTGGGAGAGGAGACCAGCACCCACCTTGCTACAACCTCTTTTCAGGGAGTTGTAGACAGCGACAAGGTCTTCCTTCAGCCTCCCTTTCTCCAGGCTAAACAACCCCATCTCCCTCAGAGGCTCCTCATAACCCTAGTTCTCCAGACCCTTCACCAGCTCTGTTCCCTTCTCTAGACACACACCAGCCCCTCAGTGTCCTTCTTGTAGCTAGGGGCACAAAACTGAGCCCAGGATTTGAGATGCAGCATCACCAAGGCCAAGTCCAGGGGTAGAATCATTCCTCTGCTCCTGCTGACCACACTGTTATGATGCAAGCCAAGATGCCACTAGCCGTCTTGGCCACCTGGGCCACTGCTGGCTCATGCTCAGACACTGTCAACCAACAGCCCCAGGTCCTTCTCTACCAAGCAGCTTTCTACCCACTCTTCCCCAAGCCTGTAGCACTGTATGGAGTTGTTCTGTCTCAAGTGCAGGACTTGGTACCCTGTTAGAACCAGAAGAGTTAAACCTTGAGCTCTATAGACATGAGATTTTTCTGTACTGCTTACCCAGGTGGCTTGAGATGTCTTCCAGAAGCAGTCTTTGGCAGTATAGATATAATATAGCCTGGGTTTTCCCACCTGGGCAGCCCCCTTGCCTTGCCTGGTCACACTGAGCCGTTAGGGACAACTTGGATAATCAGGGTTTGTGTGTGAGCACTAGCTGGAAACCCACATGAAAACATAGATGCAAATCCTTATTTCTTTTCCTTCTTGTGTCTTGCTTGAGATCTTGGGAGAGGTGTGTGTATATATATATACACACACACACATATGTATATATGTATATATATATGTATATATATATGTATATATATACATATGTACATATGTATATATGTGTGTGTGCCCTTATTATTCTAGTCACCATCAGTGTCCTTGTCATTGTAGGGCCCAGCAGATGGGCCCAAACTGGAACAGGTGAAGCAGAGAGAAAGAATGAGTTTGTTTTATAAGAGTAGACAAAATAGATTTTTGTCTCATCCCACCTAGACAGTGAAAGAGAAGACATCTTATGATTGCTCTCTATAGCACCATAGGATGGATTAGGTTAGAAGGAACCTTTAAATGTCATCTATTCTGACCACCCTGCACTGAACAGGGACATCTTCTACTAAATCAGATTGCTCCAAGCATTATCCCACCTAACTTTGAACACTTCCAATAATAGGGCATCTATAAATAACCTGAGCATTGAGTGCAAGAAGTCAGCGCAGGAAATAAAGAGCCATTTCACAGAAGCATCTTGCTGCTAAACTGGAAACACCCTAGACCTCCTGATGAAGTGATCTAAGCTGGGACAAGAAGAAGGACAAGAAGAAATGGCCTCAAGCTCTGCCAGAGAAGATTTAGGCTGAATATTAGGAAAATTTTTTTCACAGAAAGTGTCACTGGACACTGGAACAGGCTACCCAGGGAGGTGTTACCTTCCCTGGAGGTGTTTAATGGATAGGTGGACGAAGTGCTGAGGAACATGGTTTAGTGTTTGATAGGAATGGTTGGACTCGATGATCTGGTGGGTCTCTTCCAACCTGGTGATTCTATGATTCTAAAGGGAGGGGAGAACTTGTGCATTGCAGCTGCAAGGGTCTGAAAAGCCCCTGAAAGGGAAAAACCTGGGATAAGCCTAGGGGACTTTATTCTTTGGATTGGCCTCAATATTCCTGAGAAAGAGGTTGTATAATAAGGTGTCTGTGAGGACCTAGGAGGTCCCTCCAGTCCTCCATCCCTGCCTTGCATAATGAATGAAGATAATAGCACTTCATGCCTTGCAGGGGGATGAGAGACTAAGTACATTGCAGAGGGAAGAGCACTGAGGTGCGACAGTGATTGGAGCATTATATATACCTGAGACAGTTGCATTTAGCTATAATTTGCAGTATTAAAAACAAGCCTATTTAATTACTAGGTTGCAGACTATTTTTTCCTGTTCCCACCTGCTGTGCGATGTTGGGAGGAAAAAATAGCTCATGTGCGAAGAGATCCTTAATAAAAACTTTGGAGAACTGTAAGTGGGTCTCATCTCCATAGGTATCAAGGTAACTTTTCTTGGTACTAAGAAGAAATTTTCTGAGGTTGGCTGTTTGATTTATTGTCCGTACCCTAAACTGGAACATTCCTGTCTTAGTTTTGGCAGTAAGAACAAAAGTACTAAGTGTAGGATGTCCACATTGTTTTGCACTTTGCTGATGGATGTTTTGACAGCCAAGAGACATGCTGCTATGATCTATTTTCTTTCTACCACTGATTTTTATAGGACATAGAGGGTGGAGAGAGGACTGTACTTCCCATCAGCGAGTGTCTTTGTGTCAATCCAAGGGGTTTTTTTTGTTAAATCCCAAGTAATATCTTCTCAGCTTTCTAAAGGCTGTGATATTTCTGAAGTGTCACTGACCTAGTGTTTGTGGCATGCAAAATGTTGCACCTGTGTATTTTTAATCATAGAATCAAAGAATGGTTTGAGTTGGAAGGGACCTTAAAGCCCATCCAGTTCCAACCCCCCTGCCATGGGCAGGGACACCTCCCACTGGATCGGGTTGCCCAATGTCCCATCCAATCTGGCCTTGAACACCTCCAGGGATAGGGCAGCCGCAGCTTCTCTGTACAACCTATGTAAGTTCCTCCCCACTCTCACAAGAAAAAATTGCTTCCCAATATGTAATCTCGATCTCCCCTCTTTTCAGCTGAATTAATCTCATCCACAGCAGATATCTACATTTGGTAAAGAAAACAACTTCCTAACTGTGTTTATTTATCCTCAGCAGTTATACTGGGAGCATTGTGTGACTACCTCAGACATAAGGAGGGATCTAAAATTAGATGACCGGAATCCACCTGTTTCCATGCTCTACGGAGAATTTTAAATTGAACCTCAATGAAGAGAAGGGTTCTGGTGACTCTGTATACTAAAGAATCAGTGGAGACAAGCTGTGTGTCTTGATACTGAAATGATTTGGAAGAGCCTGTGAAAGCTAAAAGAAACTAGTTTTCTAGTCAAAGAATCATAGAATGGTTTGGGCTGGAAGGGACCTCTAAGGCTGAACAAGTTCCACCCCACCTGCCATGAGCAGGGACATCTCCCACTGCATCAGGCTGCTCAAAGTCCCTTTCATTGTGACCCTGAACCCCTCCAGGGATGAGGTAGCCACAGCTTCTCTGGGCAACCTGGAACAGCGCCTCACACACTCTGAGTTAAAAATTTGTCCTAATTTTTCCTCTAAATCTCCCCTCTTTCAGCTTAAAACTGTTCACCCTCGTGATATCCCTGCACTCCCTGATAAACAGGCCCTCTCTACCTTTCCTGTAGTCTCCAATTAGTCAGTCAGGTTCATATTGATTTGAAGTATCTCCTAAAAGAAACGCATGGAAGCATCTAGTGTTTTATGTCTAGACACTATCCATAAAATTTAGATGCTAAAATGCCCTCCTGGGAATAGGCTGTAGGAGGAGATGGCTCTGTCATGCTGTGCTGTGACCCAGAAGAAGAAAAGAAGTATGGCCTCTCCAAGAAACTGCAGCTCATGCCCTTCACCTTCTTTTCACTCTTCTGAACTATTACTGCCGTGCTTACAAAGCATCGTTTTCATTTTCTGATGCGAGTACTTAAATTCTGCAATATGAGAGTGAACCAAGCCACGAGAGCTATGTGTTGAAGAGCAAGTTGTGGCTGATATCTGGGCAAGTCGCGAATACGAGAGGAGCGAACTCAGATGCACAACGTGTGCGTGGCAACTCTTCCATGGGGAGCTTGCCAGAAGAATATCTCCCCAGGTCATGAAATGCCCTAAACATTGTCTTGCAAAATTATCCATCAGAGCACGGGCTGTTTTGAGTAGCAACCCACGCATGGCAGTGGCCATGCCCAAGACTTCCTAGCCTTTAGATTTGAGTACAGGAGGGGTTTTTTTAGGGTGTTCTTTATTGTCACTTATTGTGAAGTATTATTGGAGTAGGGGAAAGCACAATTTCTCCCCCTCCCCTCCTCTTGCTTTACTGGTGATTTAGGAGACTGGATGACAGAATTCAAGCCTAATAATGGGATCGGGCTGATGTATCGATTTACTCTACATCTGACAGCTGTACTGCTTTTTTCTTCTCTGGGCTCAATAGTGTTACTAGCAGTTCATCTTTGTTGATATGTATTTCCTTGAAGCTTTTCTAATAAATATATTAGTGAGTTTCACAGCATATATCTGCTATATATATAAAAAAAAGAGGTGTAAAGGCACTTTATCACATTGATTTCAAAAACCAACACACAGTCTGAATTGTTATTTGCTTGATTTTCTTCCTGTGATCTTTGGTTCTAGCACTATTTTCTTACAGTGATTTTTTTTGCTTTCTTTGTTACATCTTTGGTACTCCTGCTCTCATTTTTCCTACCAAAGATGCAACACTAGATTAATTCTGAAAAAAAAAAAAGTATTAGAGGGCGTTGCTTCTCTGAATGTAACCTACAAGATGAACTTTGAAGGTCTCCTCCAACCCAGATTATTCTATGAACTGCTCTATGATTCTTACATTGCCAACTAGTGGGGCAGGAAAAGACTGATTTAATTTTTGAAGCGTCTTTGGGCTAAAATCTGATAGTGCCAGGGAATCATAGCATGCGCTGTGACGGAAGGGACCTGAAAGCCCATTCAGTTTCAAGCTTCTCTGCCATCCTCCCACTGGATCAAGTTGCTCCTAGTCCCATCCAACCTAGTCCCATCCAACCTAGCCCCATCCAACCTGACCTCGAACACGTCCAGGGATGGGGCAGCCAGCATTTCTCTGGGCAATTTGTGCCAGGGCCTCCCCACCCTCACAGGAAAACATTTTCCCCTAATATCTAATCTCAATCTCACCCTCACCTCTTTCATCTGAAAACCGTTCCCCTTGTCCTCTTCCTGCACCCCTTGATTAAGAGCCTCTCTCCAGCTTTCCTGTAGCCCCCCCTTTAAGTACTGGAAGCTGCTCTAAGGTCTCCCTGTAACCTTCTCCTCTGTAGGGTGAACAAACCCACCTCTCTCAGCCTGTCCTCAGAGCAGAAGTGCTCCAGCCCTGGATCATCTTCATGCTTTCCTCTGGACTTGCTCTAACTGGTCCATGTCCCATGCCCCTCACCATAAGGAGGATGTGGAGGCTCTGGAGTGAGTCCAGAGAAGAGCGACGAGGCTGGTGAAGGGGCTGGAGAACAGGCCCTATGAGGAAAGACTGAGAGAGCTGGGGTTGTTTAACCTAGAAAAGAGGAGGCTGAGGGGAGACCTCATTGCTCTCTCCAACTACCTGAAAGGAGGCTGTGGAGAGGAGGGAGCTGGCCTCTTCTCCCAAGTGACAGGGGACAGGATGAGAGGGAATGGTCTCAAGCTCCACCAGAGGAAATTCAGGCTGGACATTAGGAAACAAATTTTTCACGGAAAGGATCATTGGGCACTGGAACAGGCTGTCCCACCCAGCCTGCATCTGTGCTTGGGATTGCCCCGACCCAAGTGCAGGACTTTGCACTTGGCCTTGTTGAACTTCAGAGGATCGCACGGGCCCATCTCTCAAGCCTGTCAAGGTCCCTCTGGATGGCAACCCTTCCCTCCAACGTGTTGACCACACCACACGATTTGGTGTTGTTGGCTGACCTGATGAGGATGCACTCAATCCCATTGTCCATGTCTATGACCAAGATGTTAAATAACACTGGTCCCAATACCAATCCTGAAGAATGCCACTTGATACTGGTCTCCACTTGGACATTGAGCCATTGACCACATCACTTTGAGTGTGAATTTCTGGTTAGGACCATTTTTCCAAACCACATTAGGTGCCGAAGACAGAGAAATCCTTTTTCTTTCCAGAAATCTCTAATATTGTTTAGTGTTCCTGACATTAAATGAAGGACTCATCATCATTAGACACTTCTAGTCATTTTTCATTTAATTTCCAGAGGAAAACCAGAAAGAAATGAGGAAGAATAGTGGGAAAAACTTCATGAAACCCGACTCCCAATGGGATTTGTAAGTAACCAGTTATTTTGGCATCACATACCCAGTGGAGGGCAACAGAGTTCACACCTCCTGGGAATAGATGCCTCTTTGGTGACCATACAAGAAGCACTTTTCTCTCTCCCAGAGCAGCACAAACATCTTGCAGAGACAGGCATTGCCTGTAACAATCTACTTCACAGCTACTTTAAAAGCAATTTCATCCATTGGTTTGATCCTGCAGTTCCAAGCCCCGTGCTAATTGTTCTCAATTTAAATGACATATTTATTTATTTGTATCGCTGCTGTGCAGCCCTGGCTTAGTGATGCCTTGGCAGCCATTCAGACTCAGGGGATCTATTGAACCCATCTTCTCCCCTTAGTCTTCCACCATACCAGGAGGATGTCCTGACCTGGCTCTGAGAGCTCTGAATCTGATCCAAAGTGCTGTTTGAATTTGTTCTCATTGGGTTGTTGTGCTGGAAGAACCACGGAAGCCGTGCATAGATAGGGCAGGAGTAGATGAGACACCAGTGGTGCCCAGGATGTTGGGTATTTGGGCTGCACCCCATGAACAACATTTCTGCAAGCACCATTGAACACATCAGTCTATTTGTGTGCTTTGTTTGTTCTTGCCGAAGGCTGTTGGCATTTTGATGTCTTTGAAGATATAACTGAGAAGTAAGTCCTGAGAAGTGACAGCACTAAACTCTGATTAATGTCTCCAAGGAGCTAGATAGTGAACCAGAACCATTTTATTTAAGCTGCATCAATTTCCATATGTAGCTCAGATTTTTCTTGACAATGCTATAGATACGTGGTGCTTAGAAAGAGGGTGGTTTGTTTTTAGAAATTTTTCTCCTTTAGCCTTTAAGAAGAGATGAAAAAGACCTCCCAGTTCTCTGTTTAAAGATCCCAGGATATAATTTTTTGTAATAATTAAGAAGTAGACAGTAGAAAGAATTTCTTCACCATGAGAGTGATGAGACACTGTAACAGGTTGCCCAGGGAAGTTGTGGCTGCCCCATCCCAGGAAGTGTCCAAGGCCAGGTTGGATGGGGCTTCGAGCAACCTGATCCAGTGGGATGTGTCCCTGCCCATGGCAGGGGATTGGAACTAGATGATCTTTAAAGTCCCTTCCAACTCGAACTATTCTGTGATTTGAAATGTGGCCTCACCAGTTTTCTAGAGATGTGCATACTCAGTTCATCTGGTCATGCTCGCACCAGGACTATGACACAAGCTACTGCCCAAAGTCTTAGTGTGTGAGGTAGATGAGTGAGACATTTCACTATCTAAAAATGTATATTTGGCATTCAGATTGTCTGCATTCAAATGGAAAAATCAAAGGCTTTGAGCAGAGCCCTCTTGAGCTGCGCTGATGATTTACAAGCACAAGGCTCTGTTGTCATGTACTGGCACCAAGTGTCTGGTATTTAGCCACCCTCTTCCTCCCTTTATTCCTCATTATGTGTGAACAGACTGCTGACCACATTTGGTGGGTCAAAGATGTGAAGCTAAAAGCGGCAGAGAGGTTGAAGTAGTGGATCCAGATAACACAGGTCTTACTGAACCTTTCTCATCACTTGGAATGAGTTAATTTTCATCTTCTTTTGCATGGGTTGGAGCAAGTATTGCAATTTCCAGCTCTTTACTAGCACCACACGCACACAAATCACACACACACACACACACACACACACACACTGCAACCTATAAAGATTTTGCCTTTTTTAATTGGTAGAGCAGCTCTTTGGCAAGCAGTGCGGCAGCGGACGAGCCCTGCTGCTGCTGTCCAAGCCCCACGTGCTTGGCAGAGGGAGCAGATAAATGCAGTGTGTGTAGGCTGCCCAGATCTGAGCCTGAGCATATCTGAAATAGCCTGGGATGTGGCTGGTTCAGGGCTTAGATTCAGCATTTTGATGCTGAAACGCAGCAGGGTTAGCACGTAAATGCTGGGCGGTGATCTAGGTGTAACAGTATGACTATATCCTGATTCTGCAAGTGGCCATGACCGTAGGATGGCTCTTGCTCTCTGCCCACCCAAGTGATGCTTTCCTTCAGCAGTCAAAGGATGTGGGACTCACCCACATTATAAACATCATCCTCCATCAGGCTGGATGTCAGACCCTCTGTTAGTGCAGAGAGCTCCTCTTCAATCTATACAGGGACATCACATCATGCTGCACCTGCACCTTCTCCATGTCTGCTACCCAGGGACCTTATTTATGTTCATTACCAGCAAATCCTACTCTGGTCCAATTGCCACAACTTATCAGCTATTCCTTAACATGCAGTGGTCAGTTGCCTTCAGGAGACCTCTTTAATTCACGTGCGTCATCATAGAGCCACAAGTCCCCTTCCAGGGGTCTTTTTTCCACAGGAGGTGCTGCCTTCCCCCTCTGTTTCCTTAGGAGAGTTGTGACACTCTTGTCACAGAGAAGCAGATATCTCAGGTAGGAAATGTGTGGAAACAACCCAGATGAGAGTTTCTGTGTGTTGTAAAAGAGTGTCCACCTGGCCAATCAAGGAGCCTAGTGCAAGGTTCACCCAGGGAGAAGTATTGATGCTACCAAAGAAATCTAAAAAAACCCCCACTCTGTTTGCAGGATGTACTCAGCTCTCCACAGAAGAAAGTATTTGTACAAAAAAATCACCTTTCAACTCTCACTTCCTTCTTGATTCCTTCTGAAATTGTATGTTTTGCATGAAAGACCTTGCAGGCATGAAAAGGAAGTGGAACTATCTGAATAGAATCATAGTTTCACTTAGAAGGGACCTTAAAGATGATCAGTTCCACACCTCCCCTGCCATATTAATATCAATAGACCTGGTTCTGCTTCCTTCCCTGCATCCTGGAGATGATAAGGGCTGGAAATAGCCACCTGTTCCTTAATTATATGCCACAAGATAACTTTATACCAGTGGCTTGCCCAATCATTTGATGTTATATATATTATATATATATTATTGGGGTTTTACTTAAGCTCTGTCTTGGAGTGATGCACAAGATGCAGAAAAGGAATAGAGCCAGACAACTGGAGATTTTTTGTTCTCAGCACAAGAAGAATGTGGATCTGCTAGAATGAATCCTGAGGAGGCCACAACAATGATCTGAAGGCTGGAGCACCTCCTATACAAGGGCAGGGGTTGTTGAAGGTGGAGAAGAGAAGGCTCCCAGAGACCTTTGCGCAGCTTCCAGTACTGAAAGGGGCTATAGGAAAGCTCTGTATCAGGGAGTGCAGGGCTAGGACGAGGGGGAGTATGTGTGTGTGTGTTTGTTGGTTTTAAGCTGAAAGAGGGGATGTTTAGATATATTAGGAAGAATATTTTTCCTGTGAGGCACTGTCCCAGGTTGCCCAGAGAAGACGTAGGTGCTCCAACCCTGGAGGTGTTCAAGGCCAGGCTGGATGGAGCTTTGAGCAGCCTGATCCAGTGGGAGGTGTCCCTGCCCAAGCCAGGGGAGTTGGAACTGGATGGGCTTTAAGGTCCCTTCTGACTAAGCTGTTTCTATGATGCTATGAACGTAAAATGTATCCGCATTAAAATGGGAGTAAAAGAAAGGAAACCCTTTTCTTATACAACACCATAGGTGGAAATTTTCACTTGACTTTCAGTTTTATTAGATGTGTGACTTCAATGCTAGTAGGATTTAATGCTACTACTTCAAAATAGAAGGAGCTTTTTCATGTGGCAGTTAGGAAATCTGTAGGTTGTTTCGCCAAAAAATGTGGATGATAAATATTTATGCGAATTTGAGTGGGAAACTAGAGAAATCATGCCAACCATAGAATCCTGGAGTTGGAGGGGAAACCTTGAGATTTCTGGACCAATGTTGTGCTCAAAGCAAAGAAAACTTCAGATGTAGATCCAATTGGTCAAGGCTTGATCAAGCTGAGATTTGAATATCTACAAAGAAGGAGATTCCTCCACATCTCTGAGTGAATCTGCTTCCATCTTCCCTGCAATCCTCCTGGAGGGACTAATTGGCCACTATTATTTCCACCTTTCACCTTCTACAACTCCCTGAAAGGAGGTTGTGGAGAGGAGGGAGCTGGGCTCTTCTCCCAAGTGACAGGGGACAGGACGAGAGGGAATGGCCTCAAACTCCACCAGGGGAGGTTTAAGTTGGACATTAGGAAAAAAATTTTCACAGAAGGAGTCATTGGGCAGTGGCAGAGGCTGCCCAGGAAGGTGGCTGAGTCACCTTCTGTGGAGGTATTTAAGGTACAGCTGGACAAGATGCTGAGGGACATGGTTTAGTGTTTGATAGGAATGGTTGGACTCGATGATCCATCTTTCAACCTGGTAATTCTATGATTCTCCTTGCTGAGGTCAGCAGTGCCCTGGGCAGCAGGTCCTGCTCTGTCATGTGTCCCAGCCTGGGCTGCTGAATGGGATTATCTGGTCCCATATACAACATTTGGCATTTGCCTGTGGAAAAACAGGGTGTTAGGTGGGAAGGCTTGTGACTCAAATTGTCCTTGTTCTAATATTCTTCCCAAGGTATCTCCTTATGTCTACTGTTGGAGAAGAACTCATTGGATGGACAGGCTTCTTATTTCAAAGCAAGGAGTATAGCAAAGGTCTTGCAAAACAACAAATGACCTGGAGAGGGAGAATACTGAAGTTCACTCATTCTCCTTCCTATTGCAAGGCTTAACCAGTGCCTAATGATCTCAGCAGATGGCAGGTTCAAAATGAATGAAAGGAGATACAGTTTTATCTGAAAAGTTATTAAGTTGGTATCCTGGCTTGTATCAGAAATAGTGTGACCAGCAGGTCCAGGGAGGTTCTTCTCCCTCTGTACTCAGCACTTGTGAGGCCGCTCATTGAATCCTGTGTTCAGTTCTGGGCTCCTCAGCACAAGAAGGATGTTGAGGCTCTGGAGCAAGTCCAGAGAAGAGCAATGAAGCTGGTGAAGGGGCTGGAGAACAGGCCTTATGAGTAGCTGGGGGTGTTTATCCTGGAGAAAAGGAGGCTGAGAGGAAACCTCATTACTCTCTACAACTACCTGAAAGGAGGTTGTAGAGAGGAGGGAGCTGGGCTCTTCTCCCAAGTGCCAGGGGACAGGACAAGAGGGAATGGCCTCAAGCTCCACCAGGGGAGATTTAGGCTGGAGATTAGGAGGAAGTTTGTCACAGAAAGGGTCATTGGGCATTGGAATAGGCTGCCCAGGGAGGTGGTTGATTCACATTCCCTGGAGGTGTTTAAGGCACGGGTAGATGAGGTCCTGAGGGCCATGGTTTAGTGTTTGATAGGAATGGTTGGACTCAATGATCCGATGGGTCCCTTCCAACCTGGTTATTCTATGATTCTATGATTCTAAGTTGTGGAATTCATTGCCTCACGATGATGGAGTGGGAAAAAATAAATAGGTTGGAAGAAAAGTATCTATTGGAAACACTACAAGAGCACTTTTGGATCAGCAAGTTGCTGAAACTAATTGCTGGGACAAGGAATGTTGTGCCAGAGATTTAGACTGGATATTAAGAAAAAATTCTTTACCGAAAGAGTGGAGAAACATTGGAATAGGCTGCTCAGGGAAGTGGTGGAGTTGCCATCCCCAGGAGTGTTCAAAAAGTATGTAGATGTGGCACTTAATGACATGGGTTAGTCAGCACAATAGTTGGACTTGATCTTAGAGGTCTTTTCCAACCTTAATGATTCTGTAATTTTTATGATTCTAAGGGAGGACACCACAACAGGTTTGCTGGTCTATCTCTATAAGAATCTAGCACTGATTTCCACTTGAGGTAGGATCCTGGGTTAGTTGGTTTCAAGTCTGATGTGACACAGTTGTCTTAACATTACATTATCTCTGAGAGACAGTAGAGATAGCTGGACCTGAGTGGAGATGAAGGACGTGATGAGTTTTCTGAGCTGCCCATACAAATCTCTAACACTTGTTTCTCTCAGCCAAACCCATCCATAAAGTGCTGACTTCAGAGAGCTGGGAAATTCCATGCAAGAGACACACAGGGTTTTTACCCCCTTGGGTTTTTTGTTACATCCCTAGCTGATACCGCCTGGCTTTGCTCAACATTGTTATCAAAAACTACCGAACTCCAGCTGAGGCGGCTATAGGGGTTTGTCAAAACCGTCTTTGCTCTGCAGATCCCTTCTGCCTGTGTCTCTGTATGTATTGCCCCTGCACACAGAGTGGAATAAAAAGCTGACTTGAGACCTACTCATTTTATGCCTGAATTACTTCAATTTTCTCTGCCTGAGGCGCCTCATTCTTTTCTACTGTGTCGCTACTCGTCTGCTGGGACTCTTCATTGCTCACAAGTTTCTCTTGTCCTCCTAAATTGATACTTCTCTCCATAAGCTCAGATTTTTGCCTAAACATGATCTGTCACAGAGCTAATTTCTCTTAAATCTTACATACTCTGGTTACTCTGGTTAGGGACATGCATGTACATTAAAATCAATTAAAATAAAAATCAGTATCACATTTATTTTAAGCTTTTTTTTTTTTTTTTTTTTTTTTTTTTTTGCAGATGCCAAATGCATTGATTCCTGTCTGATTAAAATTAAAACCCCACAGAGTATTTTCAGCATGATTTAGCAACTCATCTACAAGGATCTTGACTGGCTTAACTGAATGGTTGGTGCTCACTCGAGTGTGGAAAAGACCTCGGTGTCTTTGGATGCACATTATTAAGGTTAAATAAGCTAAACACAATTTAATCTTGGAAAGTTAAAAAGCAAGAGTTTAAGTTGATGTCGCACAGCTTGAGACAATAACTCTTAGAAAAAAATCACGCAAGCTATCTCATTATTTCTTGAGCAACATATTTTGCTTCATTGAAGCTATTCTTTTAAAATTTTTTTTGGACATAAGCATAGAATCTTAGAATTATTAAAATTGAAAAAGAACTCCAAGATCATCAAGTTCAACCATCAGCTCAATACCATCACGCCTACTAGACCATATCCTTTAAGTGTCATGTCGATAAGTTTTTTTAACATGTTCAGGGATGGTGGCTCCACCACTTCCTTGGGCAACTTTTGAATTATTGAATCATAAAATGGTTTGGATTGGAAGGGATCGTAAAGCCCATCCAGTTCCAACTCCCCTACAATGAGGACACCTCCCACTGCACCAGGCTGCTCAAGGCCCCATCCAACCTGGCCTTGAACACGTCCAGGGATGGGGCAGTCACAGCTTCCCTGGACAACTTGGCCGGTGTTTTGGAATTGTTTCTGAGATCAAAGTATTAATTGTTTTTAAACCACAACTGCAACTTAAAATGAAAATATGATGAACAAAGAAAATATCAGATAAGCCTTGAGTGAAGCAATGCATCCAATTCCAAGTCAAAAAACCCATTGATTTTTTAAGACAAATGTACCACTTTCCTTGATTCTTTGCTTAGTAGAATTTTAAGGTTTGCTTCATCCAGAATCACATTCTTTCTTCTGCTCTTTTTCTTCTGGAAGAACCATCAAACCAGAAAAAAAAATGGTATTCATAAGACTTAATTTAAAGGCTTGAACATTGTTTCATAGTTCTTCTGCAGAATACTTTAAAGCAGTGCTAGAAATACCATCAGAATAGGGATGTTAAGTGGAATTAAATAAGATTATGAAATGTGAAGGCAACTTAAGGATCCGTAATAGAGAAAATAAGTAAAACAATGCCATTGTGACCTTAGGCATATAAATAAACCACAGCAGAACAGTTCAGGCTCTTTTCTTATATGCTGAATATGAAATGGGCTGTCTTGGGGGTTTCACATCCTGACAAGACAGTCAGAATTAGCAGCTGGTTAGCTTTAATCCAGACAGCTCTGTCAAAAGGGCACAGTTAGCTCCATGGCAGGGAAGGAGCTGAGGGAGCCCAGGGAGAAATCAGACCCTGAAGCAACTTCATGTCCCAGTTGTAGGCCAGAACCAGCAACCAGCTGCTGCTAAAATGTTGTGACAGAGGAGACAATGGCCCAAAGTGTTTTCTGGTTGGAAAGGGGTTGTTTTTGATAAGCAGGTTCTGAGACAGGGAGTCAGGCCATGCCCTGGAGATGTGGTGTGTGTGTGTATTTATTGTATGGGCTAGGAAGCTGAAGCATCATGAGAAACTGCATCCGAGTTAGGGAAGAGTGATGAGTGGCAAGTGTACCAAGGTGAATATACACCATCTGTAAGTACAGAGGTTGTGGCAAGGTTTAGCACCAGTTCATGTAGCAGGAGTGTTAAAGAAGAATTTGAGGGTCCACTCGTGCCTTCCTCTGCCTCACTGTGCTGGTGGGATCACTGGTTTACGGAGTGCAAGTCACAGAATCATAGAATCACCAGGTTGGAAAAGACACACTGGATCATCAAGTCCAACCATCCCTATCAAATACTAAACCATGTCCCTCAGCACCTCATCCACCTGTGCCTTAAACGTTGTGCTGGCCATACTGTTTCTGATCCAAGCTAGGATGCCACTGGCCTTCTTGACCACCTGGGAACACTGCTGGCTCATTTACCCACGCGTTGGGGACACACATGTTGCATGGGGACACACTCAAAGAACCGACCCCACGGAGCAGACAACACCTGCAAATGAACACGGGTTTGTGGGGCTGCAAAACAAGGTTGATGCAATAAGGTTGGTGAAGAACTGAGAAAACTGCAGGAAGACAAGTTCCACCACCACTTCTAAGTAAAGAGACACTTTTAAGTCAATGTGACCAAAGAATCTACACCAAAAGAAAGAAATGAGGATCTTTTTTTTTTTTTTTTTTATAAAAAACATGGTACATCACTTAGTGTATTTTTTCCAAGCTTACTGGACATTGTACTGAAGCACTGCAAAGCTGTCAGAGAAATTATATGCCTTTTTCTGTTGTCAACCAAAGCGAGCTTTTATGGAGTCAATTAGCCACAAATTATGAACACACAACACTTGTCTGAGAATGAATTACAGTACAACCCAATAAACATAACTGTCTTTGCTCACTGGTCATAGCCCTGATGAGGAGGCCGTTGGACTTCCCTAATCAACCATACAGGAAACTCTGTGTTCGTTTGTGTTCCGTTCTCCGAGAGCGCCTCTTTCCAGTGCTGCAGTGCTACAGTGGGAGGGGAAACAGGGGCATTGGTATTACTGCTCTGGCGTGCAAACCTGGACATGAGCTCGGCGTGTAAAATGCAATTACATCAGTGGAAGGAGTTCGTATAAGCTGGGATGGCATGAGTGCTTGGATCTACAACGGAGCCTATAGCTGCTGTCATATTTAATAGAGAAATGCAGACAATGTTGTCTTTACACAGTATATCGTGTGCCCTCCACAGACCTTAGAGCCCTTTTTGAAGGTGTAGAGCTTCAGTCTTATCAAATTGGGTTTTTTTTGTTTTTTGTTTGGTTGGGAGGGTTTCTTTTCCTTTTTCTAAATATTTTTTTAATAGATGGGGAAACTGAGGCACGGAAAGGTGTTGTGACTTGCCCACAGTCAGTGGTAGACCTTGAACACCCCATCTTGCTGGCGGCTTTTCAGTTCCCACCTGGGACATGGTGAGAAGGAAGGGTTGCCCACTTGTTCCCAAGGTGAGGAGAACCACAGCTCCTCCCAGAGTGAGGGGAAAGGGTGTCACTCTCAGCAGCAACGTCTGGCAGAGGGACAATGGCAAGCATGGTTTCTGCCAGCCCTGAGAGGCAAGAGGAGTGAGGAACCTGAAATGAAGAGGCAGGATTTCATTGGTGAGGCACTGAGCGAGAGGACGTGTCTCTACAGGATGCATTCGTGCCTCTCTGTGGCTTTCAGGGCCTCGTGCATGCTGGCAGCTGAAAGCCTCCTGTTAATGTTCCTGTACCTGCACCTCAGGAGGTTCCAGAAAGTAGTCCTCAAGTCTCGGTTAAAGAAGGCGTAAATCAAGGGATTGATGAGGGAGTTGGTGTACCCCAGCCAGAGCAGAGTCCTCTCCAGCCGCAGCGGCATGCAGCTGCAGTGGATGCCACAGATGAAAGGCCGAGCTGTTGACATCAGGAAGAACGGAAGCCAGCAGAACGTGAATGCCCCCAAGATAATGCCGAGAGTCCTGGCTGCTTTCTGCTCCCGTTTGAAGATGGAAATATTCTTCCGGTCTTGCCGGAGCAGTTTGGAGAGCGTAGCGCATTCCTCCACTGCTTTGGTTCGCTTGGAGCTGTGGTGGCTCCGGCTGGAGGCTTCCAGGCAGTAGACACCCTCTTCTTCATAGTGCTTGGGGATGTTCATGAAGCGATGCTTCTCAGCACTGACCTTGGCGGCTTTGTAGATCTGGCTGTACATGACAAGCATGACTGCCATGGGAATGTAGAAGGCAACTCCTGTGGAGTAGACTGTGTACCCGAAGTCCTGGCTGATGAGACAGACTCTTTCCACAGTGACGTTCTTGGCCCAGCCAAAAAGAGGAGGGAGAGTGATGGAGGCAGAAAGGAGCCAAACGATGAAGACCATCTTGGCCATCAGCTTCCCATTTTGTCTCACAGGGTATGTCAGTGGCCGAGTGATACCAAGATACCTGGAAAAGAGAAGAGTTGCAAACCATTAAGAGATTTGGGAGGTGTCCAAGTGACACCATCTTGGTTGGGGGGATGTGAAGGGAAGGGGCTGTGTGAAAATTAGTTGCTGTTACAGAGGTGGAATATTTCAATTTAAGCTAAAGTAGAGTTAAGTTTTCATCCAAGTAACTGCATAGTTTTAATGAGGAAAGGCTGAGGGAGCTGGGGGTGTTTAGCCTGGAGAAGAGGAGGCTGAGGGGAGATCTCATTGCTCTCTACCACTACCTGAAAGGAGGTTGTGGAGAGGAGGGAGCCGGCCTCTTCTCCCAAGTGACAAGGGACAGGACAAGAGGGAATGGCCTCAAGCTACACCAGGGGAGGTTTAGGCTGAATATCAGGAAAAAACTTTTCATGGAAAGGGTCATTGGGCACTAGCAGCAGCTGCCCAGGGAGCTGGTTGAGTCCTCATCCCTGGAGGTGTTTAAAAGACAGGTAGATGAGGTGCTGAGGGACATGGCTTAATGGCAGATAGGAACGGTTGGACTTGGTGATCCAAGAGGTCTTTTTCAACCTGGTCATTCTATGATTTGCTGATTTTCATTCTGAATCTTCTGGTAATGCTTTGTCACAGGACAATTTTGGTCCTCGGTAGGAACAAGAAATGAATTTCCCAAACGATAATGTTCCTGGAGACATGTAGCTGCAGTATCTTCTGTGAAACACATTTCACACCTCTCCAGATCCCATCTAAAAACCCTGGTTGGACTACTCCACACTGCTTTTTTGCAACCAGCCCATGCAGGATATGAGACATCATTTAATTGCTGAGTGCAATCTGAGCTCCACATGGTTTCTTGGGGAAAAAAATGTGCTTTAAAAGGCTTCCTTTTCCACAAGAACTAGTTTGTACAGAGAACATGCAACAAATTACAGCCACGACATGTAATGCTCTCCAGCCTTGCACCCTCCCAGGGAAACACCCAGTAGTGGGACGGGTGATCCACAGAGTAATACTTAGAATCATAGAATAACCAGGTTGGAAGAGACTCACTGGATCATTGAGTCCAACCATTCCTATCAATCACTAAACTACTCCCCTTAGCACCTCGTCCACCTGTGCCTTAAACACCTCCCAGGCTGCACCAGGACTGAGTCCAAGTAAAATAAAGAGACTAATACCGGTGTTAAATGGATAGTGGGATGGACAACAGCCTTCTCTTAATTGTCCAGGTAAGCTGGAAACTAGGGGAAGAAATACAGCCTGCAGCAGATATGCCCCGAGGTAAAAATGTGAGCAAGGAACAATTTTGCCTTTGGGAAGATTTAAGGATGTGCCTTGATAGGCACAGAAAGCAAAGATACTGATGGGGTGATGGGCTGTGGTGCAGGACTTTTGACAGCTGTTGACTCAAGCCTTCTTTCAACTGATGGACTTTATGTCTTGCAGCACTGGCACCCATGGGAGATACCACTGTCCTCGGCACATTCCATCACTCCTAACACCATTTAGCCTGCAATAATAGGACAAACTTACGTATTCCTGCAACATCTACTGGAGATGACTTCTGGAAACCAAGACAGGAGCAAGACAAGCAGCTGGAGCTGTCAGCTCCCTTGCACAGCCTGTAGCTCCTCAAATGATGGTGCCCAGCCCTCCTCGGGGAGTAGATTGGGAGAACCTCTAAGTAGAAGATCCCAAAAGCATGAGGTGACCTCACGAATCCTGATGCCTAGAGTTAGGAGTTACCTTGTTAACTTCACTGAAAGGAGCTGGAGACCTCATTACCTATCAGCTCCTGGTTAGACTATGGGGTGCAGTTTTGAACCATCCCCAGCCTTGACTGAGAAGTTCATGTGACTAAGAAATAATGTCAACTGCTACTTGGTAAATTGTGATTGTAAACTAATAAATCAGCAGGGAGTTGGCCACTGTCAGCAAATGTTCCCAATGAAAAAGTCCTGCCTTCTATTCATTCTCAATCAGTCCAGCAAAAGCCTCCAGCTGTCATATAGATTTCTTTTATGCTACAGCCCTTTTGATTCAAACATGCCTTCTCTCAGGACCGAGTGGGATTTTTTAGGCAGGACCAAATCACCTCTTAATTATCTTGGATAAACTGCGTAGGCTGAAGGGGCAGTGAGAACAGCAGCTGTACGAATACTTTTATGTCAAAAGCAGTTCCGGGGAAGAATGGGCTTTTCTGGCAAACCAAAAATTTCTGCACGGCATTTTACTCCTATTGTATCAATATTTTTTCTTTTCCGAACAAGCAGTCTTATTGTAGGTGTTAGGAGATTTTTCTTCTCTGATTATTTCCCTTTCCCAAGTCCTCCCCCAAGTTTGGAAGAAGATGGAAATAAAATTTTAAAAATTCAATTCCTCCTCCCCCTCTGACTGCTAAATATATTCAAAGCCTCCCCTGACTCCCTGATAAAATGAATTTGAATTCATCCACTGGGTTATTCTTTTCCTGTTTTCCTCTGTATTTTCTTCAGCTGGCCTCACTCCTGCTGTAGGAAGGAGCTATGAAAAGAGAGCAGACTTATGTCATAGAATGAGTTGAATTAGAAAAGACCTTAAAGCTCATCCAGTTCCACCACCCTGCCCTGGGCAGGGACACTTCCTGATGGACCAGGTTGCTCGAAGCTCCATCCAACCTGACCTTGAACACCTCCAGGGACGAGGCAGCCACGACTTCTCTGGGAAATCTGGGCCAGCACCTGCTCACCCTCACAGGAAAACATTTCTTCTTAAGATCTCATCTCAATCGCCCCTCTTTCAGCTTCAAACTGTTCCTCCTCATCCTATCCCTGCACTTCCTGACAAGAAGTCCCTCTTCAGCTTTCCTGTGGCCTCTTCAGGTATTGGAAGGCTGCTCTAAGGTCTCCCTGGAGCCTTCTCCTCTCTTCTCCAGGCTAAACAACCACAGATCTTTCAGCCTGTTCTTGGTGCTCCCACCCTCACACCATGTCCCTGGCCTCCTCTGGACTTGCTCTACAGATCCATACCCTTTCCGTGTTGAGAACTGCAAAACTGTCCTCTAGGTTGGGGAGAGAAAACCATGCCCTACACTTACATCTCCAAGTTCAGTACTCGGGAAAAAAAAAAAAAAATCACTCTTCTATATATCCAAGCCAAGAATTTTGCAAACTAATGTATGCTGTATTGTGTGATACTCTTTATTATGCTGTTACAGGGTTTTCTTTAGAAGCCGATCCACCCAGGATTTGCTGAAACTTCAAGGAATTTACATGCTAGCCCAGCAAAATGCACAGTGACAAGACTTAAAAAGCAGGCAAAGCTGACACTTTTCATCTCTGGGTGCCTTGTGCAGTCACTGCTGGAGGAAATGGGACTGTTTTGAGGTCTTTGCTTATGAATTTGATGAGAGCCAGAAGACCTCAAAATAGGCCGACGTTTACAGCAGTGCAGGAGGCGAGATTGCACAGACATGCGATGAAATTCAAATCGAATTCTCTTGCTTTGATTCTTGTCCTTTTAATCTGTGCGTCTCGTTATTAATCAAGTTTAGCTGTAATCAGGTAACAAAAGCCAGTTCCCAGAGCAGTGATTTACCCGTGGTTTGTGTGGCTTTGCAGGACACCTGCTGTGCAGAGCTGATTGTGTAGCCACTTGTTCCTTGCGCAATGAACTCCTTTTATGCCATCGCTCCTGGTGATGCCTGAGCAGCCTGAGCCCTGGCTGCAGGGTAGGAGAGCCCTGGTAGGAGAAGCTCCACCATCAGCCCCACAGAAAAGCCAATTCATAGAGTCATAGAATCATAGAATCACCAGGTTGGAAGAGACCCACCAGATCATTGAGTCCAACCATTCCTATCAAACACTAAACCATGTCCCTCAGCACCTTGTCCACCTGTGCCTTAAACACCTCCAGGGAAGGTGACCACCCCCTCCCTGGGCAGCCTCTGCCAGTGCCCTGTGACCCTTTCCATGAAAATCTTTTTCCTAATATCCAGCTTGAACCTCCCCTGGTGGAGCTTGAGGCCATTCCCTCTTGTCCTGTCCCCTGTCACTTGGGAGAAGAGCCCAGCTTCCTCCTCTCTACAACCTCTCCTCAGGTAGTTGTAGAGAGCAATGAGGTCTCCCCTCAGCCTCCTCTTCTGCAGGCTAAAAAACCCCAGCTCTCTCAGCCGCTCCTCGTGTTCTCCAGCCCCTTTACCAGCTTCGTGGCTCTTCTCTGGACTTGCTCCAGAGCCTCAACATCCTTCTTGTGGTGAGGGGCCCACAACTGAACACAGGATTCAAGGTGTGGTCTCACCAGTGCTGAGTACAGAGGGAGAATAACCTCCCTGGACCTGCTGGTTGTGCCATTTCTGATCCCAGTCAAGTTGCCATTGGCCTTCACAGCCACTCGAGCCACTGCTGCCTCATGTTCAGTTGCTGTCAACCAACACCCCCAGGTCCTTCTCCTCCAGGCAGCTCTCCAGCCAGGGTTTAAATAGTAAAGAAAACCAAAACCTCTCCAAGGTGCCCCTATCTCCATTCTGTGTGGTACACAAGTTGGATGAGCCAAAATGAGCCCAGAATTGGACTTTCCTGGACCCTACTGTTTTATCACAAGTCCATGCCTCCTCTGAGCCAAATCAGACCTGGTGTCCAAGCTGATGCTGTGCCTGCCGGAAGAGAGGAAACATCATGGCGGAGGATGCTAAAGGCGGCTGGAGGCTACAGCAACCTCTGCCTTCATCTACCCATGCCTTAAATCATTATTCCCAGACCTTCATCCCCCACCCCCAGCAAATACCTGATAGGGAATTCAAGCAGTGAGTGGGCAATTGCTCAATATACATGTCTAGTTTGGAAAAGAGAAGAAGAGCAATCTCCTGGTTAGGGACATGGTTTAGTGACTGATGGGAATGGTTGGACTCTATGATCCAGTGGGTCCTTTCCAACCTAGTGATTCTATGATTCTATCCATTGCAGCTCACTTGAGATAGAGTGCAGGGACTTATCCGGCCTGGGACATGTTTGGATCAAGGATATAGAAAAGGCAGCGCAGAAACACACTGTGCAGGTTTCATCCCACTGACTCTTTTGGGGTGCATCCTTTTTACTGAGGACAATGCCAATTTGGAGCATGCAATCTGATTTTGCATAGAAAATACTTGCAAGGAAGATGGGAGAGCCCCAGCTGGGCTGCCTGGGAAATGAGAGGAGGATTTTTTTTTCCTGCTGTAGGAAAACCTGAAGTGATATGTGGGGTTTGGGGAACTTCTTTTTGTCAGCTGCTTGGCATTTTTATGTAAAGCTTCATCAAAAGCTGAACAGCCCCGAGGGTTTTGTTGTTGTTGTTTTGTTTTTGGTTTGTGGCAATAAAGAATCTATAACACTGGCAGGGTTTTATACAAGAAAAAAATGCAAGAGAAAGACAGATGCTTCTAGCCTTTTCCTTTTTTTGATTTAAAAGGAAAATCAATCAAAGCCTCCTTCAGACAAGAGTAGTTCTATCAGCTTCAATCAGGGGCTTTTAAAAAGTACTCTACATTAATAATCAATAGTAGCAGCCTACATTTTAATAGTACTCATCGTCTTGGGCAAACCAAGCATCTTTTACATCTAAGCTAACCTAAATATGAGGATATTTCAGTCATCAATAAAAACACAACCTCCTTTTTGGCAGAACAGGCAGCTGCCTAACAGTGCTGACCAAGTTGGCATTCAGGCCTGAATTAGAGAAGGGATTTATATTTCCAAGAAGCGCCAGTGCTGTTCCTCTTCTCGCTTGCAGAGCAGGAGGAGCCACTTGCCATCGGCACTAGCGGAAATGTCAGTTAATGCTTCACTGAGGCAACCCACAATTTCATCTCTTCTGGAGATGGTGTTTCAGGCTCTCTGCAAACTCAGATATCCTGAGTGATGAGGCACTGGTGCAGGTTGCCCAGGGAAGTTTTGGATGCCCCATCCCTGGAGGTGTTCAAGGCCAGGCTGGATGGGGCCTCGGGCAGCCAGACCTAGCGGGATGTCCCTGCCCATGACAGGGGAGTTGGAATTGGATGATCTCGAAGCTCCCTTCTAACCCCAAATTCTACGATTCTGTAATTCTATGATCCTCTTGCTTTAGCTTTCTGGTTGTCTTTGCTTTGTATCAGCATAGAAATCGAACACTGTGCTTTTGGAGATGTTCCCATCAGGAGGTAACCCAAAACCCCTGCCCATCTCATGGTGGGAGGTTGTGATTGAGGCATAGTCCTGGATCCATGTTCTTCCTCCATCCGCCTCTATCCAGTGCCTGGTGGAAGGAACACAGATGACAGGCAGAGTAATGAGAGCTTACAGGATGCTCAAGATACCACTCCAGGACAATTCACAAAACTCACAGCCCACTCCTGGGCACCCTCAGGGCAGAAAGCAGCAGGATGGTACTCCAGTCACCTACTCCTCCTTTGTGCACCAGAGGACTTTGCCTTTTCCTCTTGGTGCCCTGGTATGGACTGAGCCCACCAGTCCCCTGCACATACAGGGTGCCCTTCCTCCCACCCCGAGGTGAAATTGGCACGGCAGATAGAATCATAGAATCATAGAATCACCAGGTTGGAAAAGACCCATCGGATCATTGAGTCCAACCATTCCTATCAAACACTAAACCATGTCTCTCAGCACCTCATCCACCCGTGCCTTAAACACCTCCAGGGAAGGTGACTCAACCCCCTCCCTGGGCAGACTCTGCCAGTGCCCAATGACACCTTCCATGAATTTTTTTTCCCTTTATGTCCAGCCTAAACCTCCCCTGGTGGAGCTTGCGGCCATTCCCTCTCATCCTGTCCCTTGTCACTTGGGAGAAGAGCCCAGCTCCCTCCTCTCCACAACCTCCTCTCAGGGAGTTGTAGAGAGCAATAGATCTCCCCTCAGCCTCCTCTTCTCCAGGCTGAACAACCCCAACTCTCTCAGCTGTTCCTCAAAGGTAGGACTGCCCACACCCTTCTCTCTGCCCTGTCAGTCCTCCTCCCACTCAAATACTTTGCTCTTTTTCTCTCTCTCTAGCTAGAAACGCATCTTGAACAACTGCCCTCTCACCCCTTCAATTCCCCATCAGGTATTTGGTAGAGGGGGATGAAGGTCTCGGAGCAAATGGTGATGCTGCAGCCCAGCTGATCTCCCAGCATGGCTTGGTCCCTGTGCAAACACCCTCAAGGAACAAGCTTGTGCAAGTTGCCTGTGCTCTGTAGCAGACTCTTGTATTCCAGGTTTTCCTGCCTGACCCTGCTGAGAGTTCTAAAGCGCCGTGCTCCCTCCATCATTTCCTTTGCTGCGGCCCCTTTTCCTCTCTGATGTTCATAAAGGATAGGGTTGCATTGCCAGCACCTAGAGAAGGTATAGAAGGGATGAGGGGTTATCTGAGAGCCTTGTGAGATGGAAAATGGGGCTGTGTCCCAGTGGGATGGGATCTTTTCCCCTTCCTACAGCTCAGCACTGGCAGCATGAGTTTTGCAGCAAGGACCTGAAGCTGCTCCACACCCGGGGTTCCTCAGATCCACAACAAGCTCATCAGTGTGAGCTGGGTAATGATGTTCCCCTCAGAGGAGCGGAACATCACAAACATTCTTTTGCTGGAGACAAAAGAATCTTACCTGTGAATGCCTAGTTAAGAGAAATCCTCTTTGGCTGTGTGACCAGTGGGTGCAACTTAAATCACTCGAAGGGCTGCTCCAATTTAAGCTGGAGGTTTCACCTATGCAGATGCAACTCGTCTCCCCTACACTGAGATGTTTCCTCCCTGCTGCCTTTCCTGTGGCACTCAGCACAGCCCAGGATTTGGCCTCAGCACTTGTGGACCCCTCCTTGTTGGTGTCTACACCTCTCCAGAAGAGTCCTACCCTGTCCCATTCCAGTAAGGAAACAGGGAAAGATGGACCAAAGCCAACCCCAGGCAATGGCCTGTGTGGCGTCCTTGGATCTTAACAAGGAAAGGAAAGGAAAAGGGAAAGGGAAAAGGGAAAGGAAAACTAAAGCAAAGCTAATTTGATTAATGTGCAGCTGCTTCCCAGCTCCTCACTCATCAAGAGGGAGTGTTCACATATTCCCTCACTGCATTTAAACTCTTCCTCCTAACAGAGACAGACTCTGTCAGCTCTGAATACACTTTTTTCTATTATGAACAAGGCAATTTTTAAAACAAAGCAAGTTCAGCAACAGAGCTTGACCTTGCCCTGTGGCCTGGGAGTGATTTTGCTTCCTAACCAGCAGTGCTGAGATGATTAGGGCTGTGGAGCAACCAACAGCTCACACGGGAGCAGTAGGTTGTGCGGGGCAAGGGCTTCCGAGCAGGAGCTGCTGTTTGCTTGCCAGGGATAACGTCAGTCACCAGCAGCAGGATTTTTTTTTCCTGTCCTTTTCTGCTTTGTCACACAGTTTCACACCTGGGGAGGGTAGGAAGATAATCGAGGATGTTTTCTAGCTGAAGGCATGCAACTTATCGGCTCTCTCCCTTTTTCTGAGCTGCTTATCACAAACCCAGCCTGGTGCAGCGGTGCCAGCGTAAACCCAAACCAACCTCCAGAGAAAGCGAGTGTGCGCGTCAGCTCTGGATCCGGCCCACTGGCTCGTCAGTGCAATGTCCCTAATGACGCAGGCTGCTATAATTAGACCCATGGGGGTGCTGACTTACCCAAGTCCTGCCAGTTTGCCAGATGGGCTTAGCCTTTCCCTTACCGACCCCAGGTGTGAGAGCTGAAGCCAGTAAATCCTCACAAATGCATGCACTGGACTAAGTCAGGGATCTCGGGGATTTGGGATGAGGTGGGAAGAGCGGCTGGCATCCTTAGCCAAGGGACAAGCCCAGGGAGCAGTAGAGCATCCCCTAACACGGAGCTTCAGAATCTCCATAATCTCAATTTCTTTTCAGTATTTTTTTTGTTGTTGCTATTGCGTTTTAACTAATAATTCTGTGGTCCAGCCTCTGTCCACAGAGAAGGTTAGGACAAAGGTCTGTCCTCAAGGCTCTGATCCTCAAGCCAAGGAATCATAGAATCACAAGGTTGGAAAAGACACACTGGATTGTTGAGTCCAACCATTCCCATCAATCACTAAACCATTTCCCTCAGCACCTCATCCACCCGTCCCTTAAACACCTCCAAGAAAGGTGACTTGACCACCTCCCTGGGCAGCCTCTGCCAGTGACCAATGACCCTTTCCGTGAAAATTTTTTCCTAACGTCCAGACTAAACCTCCACTGGTGAAGCTTGAGGCCATTCCCTCTCGTCCTGTCCCCTGTCACTTGGCAGAAGAGCCCAGCTCCCTCTTCTCCACAACCTCCTTTCAGGTAACTGTAGAGAGCAATGAGATCTCCCCTCAGCCTCCTCTTCTCCAGGCTAAACACCCCCAGCTCTCAGCCACTCCTCAATGTGAAGCAGCTGCCTTGAGGGGGTGGACTAAGCAAGTAACTTAATAAAGTTACTTGAGAAAGCACCTTAAGCCCAGCTCCTCCAAAGAAACTAAGGCATCTAATTCACACAGAAAGCCTTCAGCAACTCTGTTCACCTGTGAGCATTTATCCAACCAGGAACTTGATTCTGGCGGTCCTCAGCCTCCAGAAACTCCCTATTTGAGCCCACCTGAGTGTATGGTGTGTGTCTTGACCTTCCTTACCTGTCCACGCTGATGATGCACAAGGTCATGATGGAGGCAGTGCAACACATAACATCCATGGCAATAAACACATTGCAAAAAACCTTCCCAAAGAGCCACTCTCCCCCAACCAGGTCTGTAATGGTCACAAAAGGCATGACAGCGAAGGCCACCGACAGGTCAGCGGCTGCAAGAGACACCACCAAGTAGTTGGACGGCTGCCGGAGCTTCTTGACGATGCACACAGAGATGATGACCAGACCGTTGCCTGCAATGGTCATGAGGATGATGATGGAGAGCACAGCTCCGATGACAACCTTCTCCGTGTCCCCATAGAGCAGGATCTCCTTGCCACAGTCCGTTGTGTTGGTGATGTTGGAGGATGGCACGTGTGGCTCGGCTGGGACGGGAGGTTCTTCAGTCATGAATGGATTTGGGAGTGACTTCTGAGCTGGGTGCTGCTGCTCTGCGTTCTCCACAAAGAGAAGATGCTGCTCCAGAAACCGCCTGGGGCTGGCCCTTAGCAACATGCTCTGAGTTCACCGCAATGGGCAATGGCACGAGTTTTCTCCCAGCGACGACACCTCCAGTGACAAACCAGAACATTTTATCACACGCAGGCTAAGAAAATAATATATCCCCACCCTACGACCCCATCTCTTGCTTCCCAAGAAGGAAGAACTCACATGCTCAGCAAGAAGCTGCTTCCCAAGTCTGCTTAAAGACGCGCAGTTTGCTGGAGGATGCTCGGAGGAGGCTCCTCTCCACTTTTAAAGGAGCATGAGCTACCCAGTCCACCTGCAATGCCAACCTGAACGTCTGTGTGCTCTTACAGCAGGACAGATATCAGCAGCCGATCGTAACTGCTCGTGTTTACGTGTTCCTGCTGAGCTGTGCTGCTTGTCTTGCGCTTCTACTGTGCATCCATACATTGAACCCCCCCCCCCCAACTCCACGCATATTCCTGCAGGTGGATACAGAAGAGCGGGTGAGAACACAAGTCCCAGCCGCACACAGGATCACAGAATCACAGAACAACCAGGTTGGAAGGGACCCATCGGATCTTCTAGTCCAACCATTCCTATCTAACACTAAACCAAGTCCCTCAGCACCTCATCTACCTGTGCCTTAAACACCTCCAGAGAAGGTGACTCAACCACCTCCCTGGGCAGCCTATTCCAATGCCCAATGACCCTCTGTGTGAAAAACCTCCTCCTAATCTCCAGCCTAAATCTCCCCTGTGCGCACACACACATCACCGGCCGCATCTCCTGCATGCATTAAGGCAAAAACTTCAAAGCTGGGACTGGAAATCCATGCACATGGCATGCGGTGGCAACGTTGGGTTGTGCGGATGCAGAGGAGCACAGCGCAGAGATGCAGCTCAGTGGGACTGTACTCATCACATGCAGCATCACATGCATCACACAGACAAGTGAGGGTCAGAGCATCCCAGCCTGTGCCTGGAGCTGCAAGCATCACTATCTCACACACAGGAGAGGGTCAGGGCACCCCAAGCCATGCCCAGAGCTGTGAGCGTCACCACCACACACACACCCCCCACAGACACCCGCAGAGCAGCTCCCCGGCTCCCACCTCCCGGTTATTCAAGCCTGTAAGTCTTTCCGAGCCATCGGCAGGGAAACTTTAGGGCAGGGTTCACCCCTGTGCAGGGCTCCGAGCATCACGCACGACGTGCAGCCTCCTCTTTTTTGTTTCAAAGCCCTTTTTCCTCTCGAAGGCAGTTTAGCGCAAACCAAAGAAGGCTGGCAACCCCCTCCACCCCTTTTCGGCTCCCCCCGTCCCAGCCAAGATGGGGGTCCTGGAGTTTTACCTGTGCCGAGGGGGTGAGACATCCTCCAGGCTGAGCCCTTGCAAGCTCCGGGCAGGCGAGAAAGCGGAGAGCCACCCCCGGAGCATCCTTCTCCCCTCCCCGCCTCGCCGGTCCCTCCTACCGCCCTCCCCTCGCCTCTCCCCGGGCAGGGACCCAGATGGTCCTTGGCTAACTCTCAGCCCCAGGGAGGAGCAGGGAGGGGGAGCCCGAGCTGGGTCCTGCAGCCCCCCTCCCCTAAACCTGCAGGGATGCGGGGGAGAAGAGAGCGAGGACCTCGAGGGAAAGGCTGAAGTTGGGAAGATGCCTTTGAACGCCGTCCTGCAGCTCACCAAGCAGGGCTCGGAACCAGGGGTGCAGAGGAACTCCATCCCCAAAGCGGCTTTCCCTCTTATTTATTATTATTATTTTACAGGAGAGGGTTTCTTTCCCTGCTCCGTGCATTTTCCCACCTCTCTGCCTCTGGGAGGTCCCGTATTCATCAAAGCTGTGTGGGAGTGTGGATCTGCTGGAGGGTAGGGAGGCTCTGCAAAGGGACCTGAACAGGTTGGACCACTGGGCATGAGGCTTAACAAGGCCAAATGCCGGGTCCTGCACTTGGGGCACAACAACCCTATGCAGAACTACAGAGTGGGAGAAGCCTGGCTGGAAAACTGCCAGGAGGAGAGAGACCTGGGGGTGTTGGTCAACAGCCGACTGAACATGAGCCAGCAGTGTGCCCAGGTGGCCAAGAAGGCCAATGGTATCCTGGCTTAGATCAGAAATGGTGTGACCAGAAGGGCCAGGGAGGTGATTCTCCCGCCGTACTCAGCACTGGTGAGGCCGCTCCTTGAATCCTGTCTTCAGTTCTGGGCCCCTCAGCACAAGAAGGATGTTGAGGCTCTGGAGCAAGTCCAGAGAAGAGCAACGAGGCTGGTGAAGGGGCTGGAGAACAGACCCTATGAGGAGCGGCTGAGAGAGCTGGGGGTGTTTATCCTAGAGAAGAGGAGGCTGAGAGGAGACCTCATTACTCTCTACAGCTACCTGAAGGGAGGTTGTGGAGAGGTGGGAGCTGGGCTCTTCTCCCAAGTGCCAGAGGGGAGGGGACAAGAGGGAATGGCCTCAAGCTCTGCCAGGGGAGATTTAGGCTGGAGATTAGGAGGAAGTTCTTCACACAGAGGGTCATTGGGCACTGGAACAGGCTGCCCAGGGAGGTGGTTGATTCCCCTTCCCTGGAGGTGTTTAAGGCACAGGTGGATGAGGTCTTGAGGGACTTGGTTTAGTGTTAGATAGGAATGGTTGGACTAGAAGATCCGATGGGTCCCTTCCAACCTGGTTGTTCTGTGATTCTATGATTCTATGAAAGAGCAGCAAAAAGCTGGGGAGAGGCAGATCTCTAAAGACAAGCCTTTCCCTGATCCTAGTAAAATTGAGAATAAGCAAACCAGGGGTGATGATGCAGAGATGCACATCTATTTCCCTTTCTGCCAAATGCTTCGCAAGTGCTTTGGTGCTGGGATTGCTCCAGCGCTTCAACCCACGGCATCAGACAGCTGCCATTTGCTCCTCCTGGGTGGAAAGAAGCAGAGCAGGGTCTCCTCCTGCATTGGTTGCTCCTAAAAGCAGTTCCCCCATCACCTCAGCCCACAGAAAGGGTCATTGGGCACTGGAACAGGCTGCCCAGGGAGGGGGTTGAGTCACCTTCCCTGGAGGTGTTTAAGGGATGAGTGGACAAGGCACTGAGGGACATGGTTTAGTGTTTGATAGGAATGGTTGGACTAGAAGATCCAATGGGTCTCTTCCAACCTGGTGATTCTACGATTCTATCTGCTGCCTGTCACGAGAGTGGACTCTGTGGGGCTTCTCCCTTTGTGATGGTCCCTTCCTACACCCCTCAGCTCGATGGGTGTTCAACCCAGAGAGGTGCAGGCAGGTGTGGAAAATATTTTCTGCACTTCTGGAGTGGGATGGGCATCTCCACCCCTGGTGCCACCAGCTCCTTTTTACATCCCAGGGCTGGACAAACACCCCAGCATCCTCCAGTGCTCCCAGGGACATCACAGAGGGTTTATTATGGGGACCCTCCCCCAGTGTTTAAATCTCTTTAGATCATAGAATTGTAGAATGTTTTGAGCTGGAAAGGACCTTAAAGATCATGCAGTTCTAACCCCTGTGCAGAGCAGAGCACTGCATGACTGCAGGTCAGAGTCAGCACCGACCCCAAGAGGTTTTTTGGGGCAGCTGTTCCCTGTGAAAGGACATCTGCAAGGAAAGCTCCAGAGAGCTGGAGCAGGGCTGTTAGGACTGTACTTAACACTAGGGTTTCTCCTTTGCTGTTCAAGCATCGCAGTGTGTGTGGGAGGTTGGCTGAAATAGCTTCCTCACCAGGGCAGGGTGTGATGAAGCTCTCTGGTTTTCATGCTCTTTGCATGGTGAGTGGCTTTTTTTTTTCCCAGCCACTTCAAGGGTGTTGACTTGCCAGGATGGGATGGAGCTGATATATAAACACAACCCAGAAAACCCAGTCCTTGTGCAACCTGGGGAGTGAGAGGTTCTTCAGGGGTCAGGCTGAACTCACTAGTATTTGGTGAAAAAAATATGCCCAGTGTTTCCAAACAGAAAGAGATGAGGGAGGAGGGAAGCACAGGGAGGCCATGGATCTGTTGGAGCAATTTCCAGAGGAGGCCACAAAGATGATTCGAGGGCTGAAGCACCTATGCTATGAGGAACAGCTGAGAGAGTTGGGGTTGCTCAGCCTAGAGAAGAGAAGGCACTGGGGAGACCTTTGAGCAGGTTCTAGTACTGAAAAGGGCTCCAGGAAAGCTGAGATGGGCTCTTGATCAGGGAGTGCAGGAAGAGGGCAAGGGGGAACCGTTTTAAGCTGAAAGAGGGGAGATTGAGATGAGATTTTGGGAAGAAATATTTTCCTGTGAGGTTGGTGAGGCCCTGGTCCAGGTCACCCAGAGAAGTTGTGGCTGCTCCATCCCTGGAGGTGATCAAGGCCAGGTTGGATGGGGATTTGAGCAACCTGCTCCAGTGGGAGGTGTCCCTGCCCATAGCAGGGGGGTTGGAACTGGATGAGTTTTAAGGTCCCTTCCAAACCAAATCATTCCATGATTCCATGATTCTGCTCTACAATCTGCAGAAATCCCTGCTGCAGGAAAGAAATATTCCACAGTCTCGCACCCTAGACAAATTGATCCAAGAATAAAACCGTCCCCTAAGGACCTGCTCTCACATGCCAAGGCAGTTTGTCGGCCAGATGCCTGGAGGGTTTCGGAAAACCATCTGAGCATGAGCTGCGGATTCTGCTCTACTTTCCACCTCTGGGACCCGGGTTAGCAGGAAGGATACAGGGTGGGGGACGGGCAGGAGGGCTTTTTCCAGCTTTCCTGGAAGTTCCTTTGGGAGAGCAGTGCAGTGAGCACCTCCTGTATGCTACCAAGGAGGAAGCAGGGAGGTGTTATTTTTCCTCTCGATGCACCTCTGGGAAGCAATCAGCTTACACAAGCGATCAAGTTCATGGCCTGGCAGAGGAAGGGAAGAGAGAAGGTGTTTATAAAGGTGATGATGTTCATGGGCCCTTTGTTCTGGCTGACCCTTTACCTACGGCAGAGCTCCCAAATACTCTGATAGCTTCAGGGAGAAGAATTAACCTCCTTCTCTCCCATTCCATCCCCATTTCCATAGGATACAACTTATATCTTAGAATTGTAGAATTCTTTGGTTTGGAAGGGACCTCAAGGCCCATCCAGTTCCAGCCCTTTTACCAGGGACACGTCCCGCTGGATCAGGTTGCTCAAAGCTCCATCCATCCTAATCTTAAACACCTCTAGGGATTTACTCCCCCCTGAAACCCCTGCAGGTCTGGGGCCTCCAGAGGAGGATTCTCCCACCCCCAACACTTTCTAGGAGGAATGAGCAGCCCTGATAATTTGGGAAGCATCAAACTCCCTAGAGAACCGAGTGTGCCCTTGTGAGACAGGCACTGAGCGGAGGGATGGCACATTCCCTGCATTCGCTGATTTTTGGGAGGACAGAGGGAAAATGCCAAATTTTGAGTGAAGGAAAGATTAAAAATAATAATTATTATTATTATGTTCCCTAAAAATCCTAACACAACATCTCTCCATCTGGAAGCTGTGATGACCTCGTTAAGAGATTTGCTCCTGGGCCATGCTGGGAAGCACTAATTGCATTTAACGGCAATTAGGGGAGGTAACCGTAACTTATTTTCTTTGGTTGAGAAGAGAGCACAGATTCGGAGGAGCAGAGATGTTGCTGGAGCAAGATGAACGCCAAAGGAAATTGTCCTCGCAAGTTACAGCTGAGAAGTTGGAGACCCAAAATAGCCAAAGTTTCCCCCCTCAGTCTTCAGGTAGATGAGAAACCAACAAAATCCTCCCACTGTGTCTGATTCTGGCAGTGCCCAGATATGTTCTTCCATCTTCATGTACAAACAGCCATTAAAGTGGCTATTTTGTTAACTATTAATTGTTAATATTACACCCTATTAACTCTAATGGCAAGATAATAGACAGAGT
The DNA here is from genome assembly GCA_033558105.1 of Coccyzus lansbergi. Lineage (NCBI taxonomy): Eukaryota > Metazoa > Chordata > Aves > Cuculiformes > Coccyzidae > Coccyzus > Coccyzus lansbergi. The sequence goes on from JAUMJK010000275.1 coordinate 317,929, forward strand.
TATTAATATGCAAATTCTGAGAAATCTCATTAGCTCCAAGGTCCTCAACCTCTCGATGTTTCCAGGACTAGCGTCTCAAGGCAACCTTCCCTGTATAACAGGTGTTGACATTTCTCCATCCAAGCAGGCAGAGCCTACCCAGATGGATAAAATTAATCACTTGACACTATCAGCTTTCAAGCAGCATCACTAAGGACTGCACTTGCCTCAAGAGAAGTCACTGTGGAACTGGTCTGGGTACCTAAACCCTCTCTAATTTAGGAATAGAGGGGCATAACCCACTTTCACAGCAAGGGTGGCCAATAACCTGACCATATGTAGTTACTGTCGTGTTTCTTCCGTGGGTGTGATCAAAAATAATGATGACCAAGGTGTTCCAAGGACCCAAACTGCTCATAGCACCTCCTCTCCATGAACTTACGTCCTGCTTTCTCTCTGAGACTCCTCCCTCCCAAAGACAGCCCCATCTCCTCCTGATAAGAACAGAGCCCAGCAACCCAGAGGTGTTCACCCAGCAAACATCATCCTGGTGTTGTGGGAACGTGGTTCTCAAGAGATGATTTGGTCTCACAGACATCCATCCCTTGACCTGAAGTCCAGCCCAAGGCAGCCAGTGTTAACCCCTCAGCACGTGGCCTGAGGGAATGGGCTGGCAGAGGTTCTGTGGCAAATTAACCAGAGCTTAAAGGGGAAATTGAGGCACTGGAAAGGCCCAAGAAGGTAATGAAGCTCTGCATTTAAACTTTCAAACCACACGTATCCTTCAAAATCAACCCACAATTTTAAGGACAATAGGTGTTTGTCCTCAAATAAGACACGATTGAAGTGGAACAGTTTTGGACGGACCAGGACAGGTGTCTCCTTCCTATCCCTTTTCCAAGGCATGAAGCTCATCCCATGTGAGTGTCACTGGACTCTCCCATCTCTTTAGTTTACCTCTGTACCACAGCAGCAATAGAAGGAATTGCCTCCTTGCAGAAATCCATCCTCTAGGAAGCAGCAGAGAGGGAACACTGCTCTAAGTGCCCTCTGAGGACCAGAAGATCATCACATCAGTAGCCAAAGGATTTCACCAAAGGGATCCAACCAAGAGCTTTCTGCCCCAAATCCTTTTCCTGTGAAGGGGAAAACAATGCAGAATTGATAAATTAATGATCTACCTATGACTGAAAACCTGCAGAGTTAAGTCTTTTGTTATTTTTTTTTCTTATCGGATCTCTCCAAAATAGAAAAAAAAAAAAAATCCCAATTTTTAAATTTATTTATAAAGGCACCTCAAGAATTTTGGGTTTTGAGCACTTATTAGAAACCTCGTAGGAAAACACCATCCAAATGTGTTGTCTAAAAAAGAAGCAGTATTAATGCTTTCAGCCGCAGCCACACTCCCTCTGCTGGAGCCTGCAGAGTCAGCAAGCAGCTTCTACAGTTTAAATCTCCCATGATTTACAAAGTTTGGTTACCTGGGAGGGTTCTCAAGGAATTATCTCTGTGCCCCATGGCCACTAAAGCCAGGGCAAGACATGTGCTAGTAGCACAAACGTCTCATCTGAATGTCCCTAACAGACTGAACTGCCCCAGGGGAGGATGGGGACGAGCTGGAGGGATGTTTGCTGCTGCATTGGATTGAAGTGGACAGAGAAGAGACTCTGGCAGCAAACTTTTAGTCTGCAGAGCCCCATCACCCACCCTGAAGCTACCTACGGTGGGTATTAAAAGGATTTTGTCAGGGGGAGAGTTGTGTTACTGAAGCTAGACTAGACGTAAGGAGGAAATACTTCACGATGAGAGTGGCCCAGGTTGCCCAGAGAAGTTGTGGCTGCCCCGTCCCTGGAGGTGTTCAAGGTCAGGTTGAATGGGGCCTTGAGCAGCCTAGTGCAGTGGGAGGGGTCCCTGCCCAGGGCAGGGGGCTTGAAATTACATGATCTTTAAGGTTCCTTACAACTCAAAATCCAGACGGAGATCTGTGACAAGTGGTGTCCCTCAGGGGCCTGTACTGGGACTGGTGCTGTTTCATATCTTTATCAATGATATTGACAGCGAGATTGAGTGCATCCGCAGCAGGTTTGCAGATGACACCAAGCTGAGTGGGACAGTTGCCGCACCAGCAGGATGGGACGTCATCCAGAGGGACCTGGACAGGCTGGAGAAGTGGGGCTGGGAGAACCTCATGACACTCAACAAGGCCAAGTGCAAGGTCCTACACTTCGATTGGGAAATCCTCGTTTTCTGTACAGTGAGGGATGATGTGATTGAGAGTCGCCCTGTAGAGAAGGATTTGGGGTGCTGGTCGATGAGAAGCTCGATATGAGCCAGCAACGTGCTCTCACAGCCCAAAAGGCCAACCATGTCCTGGGCTGCATCAAAAGGAGTGTGGCCAGCAGGGCCAGGGAAGTGATCCTGCCCCCTCTATTCCTCTCCTGTGAGACCTCATCTGGAGTATTGTGTCCAGCTCTTGAATCTTCAGCATAAGAAGGAGATGCAGCTGTTGGAATGGGTCCAGATGAGGACTACAAAGAGGATCCAAGGGCTGGAGCACCTTTTATACAAGGACAGGCCGAGAGAATTGGGGTTGTTCTGCCTGGAGAAGAGAAGGCTCTGAGGAGATCTTATAGCTCCTTCCAGTACCTGAAAGGGCCCACAAGAAAGCTAGAGAGAAACTATCCATAAAGACTTGTAGGGATAGGATGAAGGGGAACAGGTACTGACTGGAGAGGAGCAGATTTAGACTAGACATTAGGGAGAATTTCTCCACCATGTGGGTGGTGAGACACTGGCCCAGGTTGCCCAGGGAAGCTGTGGCTGCCCCATCCCTGGAGGTGTTCAAGGCCAGGTTAGATGAGGCCTTGGGCAACCTGGTCTAGTGGCAGGTGTCCCTGCCCATGGCAGGCTGGAACTGGATGATTTTTAAGGTCCTTTCCAACCCTAACTGTTCTATGATTCTATCATTCTTTCGTCTGTCCCCTAGATGGCACCGGTTCTCAGCAGATTAAATCCCTGCTGAAAATCCTGGGAAGGCTCAGGGCTGCAAACTACTTGTCAGTAAATAAACAAACGAACCCCCATCCAAAACACTAATGAAATACCTGTAATTAACGGCTTTTTTAGCTCTTACACAAGGAATTTGAGATGCCTGACCCCTTGTGTGCTGCAACATTTCTACTGCTTAACCTTCTGGTCCATCTCTGGGTGCTTAATCCTCCCCAAAGGCAGTGGCCAGGGGCTTGTAACCATTACCTCGCTTGCTGTGCTGCAGTGGCAGATGCACACCAAGAGCAGTGTTGGAGCCTTTCTGACCTGGATCATCCTGGAAAGATATTTCGGTCCTTTTTAGGGCTGGGAAGTGCAGGGAGGAATATGGCTTTTCATTTTAAATCAAAGCAGGTCATCAAGAAGGGAAAAGTACTGACGAACTCATGTCAGTTTGAGGAAAGCCCAGTTGCAGCCACTCTAAATAATCCCTTTTCCTATGACCTCTAAAGCAAGACATAGTACAGGACAAACCCACAGATCCTGCTCCTCTCTGAACAGTTTATCCATGCAATTTGGAGCAATGGATATTTAAATCTCTCCTGCAAAGCTCCTGGCAGTGCACTGTTTGTGTCCCAGTGAGAAAGGAAGGACATGGTAGGGGGGAAACGTGTCCCATCTGACCCCTTCTTTTCCAAGCTTAGATCAGCACCAAGTGCCACTGATATTTAAACCAATTACTTTCAGTCACCTGCTTTGAGTGGGGTCACTTCGCACCTCGCAGGGTTCTGCAGTTGGAGGGAGAGGCCCATCAGCTAAAACCTCATGTAGTGACAGCCAGAAGGTGACAAACATGACCTGCCCATCCCTCTCTCTCTGTTCCCCATCACTCATCCAGGAGAGTTTACTGTGTCCTCATGTCTGTAGTCCTAATGTAGCATTACCTCTCACTCCATCCCAAAGGTGCTTTTCAGCCTTTCCAGCTTTCCATGGCTACTACTGGGTCAAGCAGGGACCTTAGGGCTGGTCTGGGGAGAGACCTTCATGGGCTGGAGAAAGACAGTTGCCATGAAGAGATCACAGGCCCTGGTGACCTCATGGCTCCCAGGAGGTGTTTGTTCCTCAATGGGTGCACAAATACACTTTACACATTCTTTGGTCTCGTTCTTGTGATCTCTATAGAATGGTTTGGGTTGGAAGGGATCACAAAGCCCATCCCATTCCAAACCCCCTGCCATGGTCAGGGACACCTCCCACTGGACCAGGCTGCTCCAGGCCCCATCCAACCTGGCCTCAAACACCTCCAGGGATGAGACATCCGTAACTTCTCTAGAAAACCTGTGCCAGTTCCTCACAAGAAAAAATTCTTCATGATAGCTCATCTCAATCTCCTCTCTTTCAGTTTAAAAGCATTTCCCCTCATCCTTTTCCTGTACTATCTGAGAAAGAGCTCCCTTCCAGCTTTCCCGTAAGGTCCCTTTAGGTGATCACCCTGCATACCTGCCCTTCTCCACCTACAGAGACCTCAAAAGTGAGAGACATTTACCACGCACCTCAGTTCCCTCCCACCTCAAGAAGCTTCTTATTGCCAAGGCCTTAATCCTTGCACCTGTTTAGAGTCTTTTTTCTCATTTTGGACCTTGCAGTGACAAGAGATGTGACCTACCCATCTGCAGGCAACACGGAGGTGGAAAAAGGCTCAAGAGCCTCCCCACACCCTGCTCCTGCTTCCCACTTCAGTGGAAGAGGATGGTACAATGCTGGTGTGTGAAACCATCCGAGCTCTTCTTTAAATGTGCCAATCCCCGAAATGGGGAAGGTCCCAATACCAGAACATGGAGAAGGTCAGGATCCAAAAAACGTGAGGCTGGCCACATTGCTCAATAGCTCTCTGAAGTTACCATGGCAAGGACTTTTCTTAATAGCCTGCTCACATGTACTTTATACATAAATAAATATATATATATACACACATACAAAGAGATTTACCAACATTACTTCTAGTGCACCTCACAGTGGCAGAAACCAGAACCAGCCCTCTGGGTGGAGGGTGAAGCCTACAGGACACAGAGAGGTGGTTCAAGGCAAGAGCAAGTCTGCAGGCTCTGGCTCCTCTCAGATGATGCTACCAGACCCACACAGCCTTTCCCAGTCCTACCTTTACCTCAACCAACATCACCTTGTATTCACATGTAAAAAGCTCCTCCTTTGGCTAAATGAGCTCTTCAAAGGTCTTGGATAAGATAGAGGGAGCTGGAGGGCAACTACCCAAGTGTGGGTAACTAGCGAATTTACTCCTTGGAGAGGTGAATCATTCTCACACTCCCATAAGACATAAATTCACTAGATTTTGGGCTCATCTCTGGTTTGGATGATGCCAAAGACGACAAAGCCACAAGGGCAATGCTATCCAGGTCCAGATGCTCCCAGTGCACCATATCAGATGCAGTTACTTCTTATGCTTCCCTATGCTATTAAGGGATAAAGGAATTCCATTTTTGGCTCCTCAGACTCCCATAGGACAACACCTGTCCATACACTCACGGTTGAGGTGCTTAAATGCTGGAAACATCAAGGATTACATAAGTATCTCTGTTCTAGAGATCCCTATGTGTCACCAGAGAAATACCTACTTCACCAAGTAGGAGGGAAGTCCAGGCTATGCTGGGAGCTTGAGGTTAAAGAAAGGACACCGATTAGTCACAAAGTAGAAATATATAAACAGTATATTTCTTTTTATTTTGTTTTTAAATACAGAGTTTCCTTATACAATAAAGGAATTCCCTCTCCCTCCCCCCACCCCCGACCCATGTGCCAAGCAACTCTTATCAAAAGAAATCATTCACCATAAAATCAACACTAGATAGAGGCATGCGCTTGAAGAGCATATTTAGCAAGTGCAATATCTACGGGCCATATCTCCCCAAACACGAGCATGTGCTTTCCCTCACTTAAAACAGTTCCCTGGCAACCTGTGATGGAACCCAGTACAAAGTTATTTAACCAGTTCCATGCCCTGCAACACGCTGGAAAACAATCTCACTGCTGGTCATCTTCTTCTGGCATGCTGCAAACTGCCCCAACCAAGCAGCTCTGCAGGGAAACAAGATGCAGGATTTGAAATGAGCTGGATCTGCCTCAGGAAGGCTTCTCCTCTCAATGTTGCCCTCCACAGAACTTATCCTGTATTTAAACTCTCTCTAAGGTAAACAGGAGAGGAAATAAGGGTGTATTTAATACACAGCCCCTTTCTTGGGTCGGACCGGGGGAAGGGAGTGTGGCTCACACTAGAGTTCAGGAGCATCTGCTTTGGAGAAGCAAGGTGGGTTTCTTAGCAGCTGAACTGTTGGACTTCAGTAAAAGCATTCTTGTTTTGTGGGGTATCAACATCCCTGTGGGAACGAGGTACAACTCCACATCCGTAAAGAGAACAGGAAGAACAGAGGGCTAAACACTTCTAAAAATAACAGAGCAGTAAGCCATCTCACTGATGAAATCAGAGCAGTTCTGCCAAATGCAAGAAGCTAAATCCTCAAAGGGCCAGGAATTCAATAAGCTTCTCACTTTCCAGCAGGGCTGCCATGCTTCGCAGCTGAATCAGGCTTTCTCCCATGGGAAGGGATCCACTTAGATTTACCAGGCACTTCAGATCCCAGCCCCGAGCTTGCCAGGGATGGACACACCCAACGCACATCCTAGTGGATAAAGCTTCCAGATGTGGGCACTTAAAACGGGGGTTCTAATTAGACTTTGGCATGAGAAGGCTTGGGAGGTAGATGCCAACACCTGGGCAAGCAAGGGAAGCTCAAAAGATGTGAATCACTTAAAAGCGTTTATGCAGGCTGGGACTCTGCTGGGGATGCAGTTTGAAACCGGTGGCACTAGTCCCAAGTTAGAGAAGTCCAGAAATACATGATGCTATAGATACAGGCTTTAAATAATAGAAAGGTGGATAACACAGCTCTTAAGGCATGTACTTCACTGCATGAGCTCTGTCATATCCCTCAGACATCAACCAACGACCTCCTGAAAAGAAATCACCTGCAACACAAGAGATGCCACCTCTCTCGGCACCAAGAGCTACGTCTTCTGCTCCAGCCACATCTGGGAGACCAGCATGGCCACATTACCCACATTGAAGTCATCCAATCCCGTGAATCTTATCTAATTTTGATGCCTAGAAAAAGCATACCGAGACATCCATCATTACTGATGGGCATCGATCTCAGCCCTTCAGCAAGCCTCCCAATGGTTGAAACTGATATTCCAGCTGTTGAATTTAATAGGCTGATATTCTGCACATTAAATAAGGTCTACCAATAGTTTTTGCACCAGCAAGAATTTATCACAGAGATGACTGAGACACCACATGCATCCCTTCATCTGCTCAAAGAGCAGACCTCAGCTCTCCGAGAAAGCAGCTCTTCGCAGGAGTGATGCAGATGGGGAGCAGAAGGCAGACTCTCCCCCAGGACATGCGCTTAATATTTAATGCGACAGCAGAACAGTGCCGAGTGATCCAAACTCATGCAGAGTTTTCTACAAGGGAGAGAGACACAGCCAAGGATTGTCTTAGCCTCAAAGGAAAAGACAAAAGCTAAGAGAAAAAGTGCTAATTTGTATTTCTAAAGCATGTAACACCAGCAACTCCCTTGTCTGTCTGCTCTTCACACAACATTGATAATTTCACTCTTTGCAACCAGAACTGCAGCCAGAAGTGTAATGGACAGGGTTTGGTACTTAAATGCCTTAATTAGATATGAAAACAATTAGAGTAGACTATTCTCTTCTGACATCCACAGGCCTCAGCACAGATGGAAAATGGGGCAAACCCATCCCATTATGTCTATTTAAGTTGGTTTGGAAGCCTGACAGATGACAGAACAGCCCATTTGGAACACTGTGCCATAAAGTAATCATCTAAAGAGATGTAGAAGACAGTGCAAATGTAGGACAATTATGAATCCTTCATAATTACTTATGGCAAAGTGAGCCCCAAGGGAGCAGGCGCTGCCACACTGTTGCTCAGACATAGGCTCAAGTTCTCTGGAGAAAAACACCCACTTGACACTTGGGCAGCATTTCCATAGTGGGGACGTCACAGCCAACTTTGAGAGAAGAGCTGAGTTAGGACACGACAGAGAAAACAGCTTGCACTGAAGTTCTGGAGGGACTGACATACAAGATGTGCTTGAGCCAAGCCTGGTTCTGCCCCTCGGCCTTCCAATCAGGTAGAAACACAACTAAGGGCAAATATAGAACAGAACAAACAAGAAAAGCTGCTCAAGGAGTAACACAAACGTGCCAATAGGCAGGGTAGACACATGCTTAGTAGAGCAAATTGGAAAGCGGTAGGTGTTTTTGGTGACATGGCATGTCTCAGGTCCCTTTTTGTTGCTGAGAACTCCACAAAACAACTCTCCCCTCCCACCTCCTGGATGTGTTCTCCAGCTACATCCAGCTTTGGCCAACTTCGTGTTTCTTCAAAGGGTGTCAACAGAAGACAATTCACAGCAGCAGTTTCTGAAGCAGTCAGCTATGATATACAGAAGTTTACACACAGTGTCAGTCTTTTGGTACAGCTTGGAGTATGAGACCTTCTCGGGGAGAAACGTTTGACCTTCAGCATATGGAAAAGTGACTCTGCCATATTTGTTTTTAGAGCATCCCAGTTCACAGAGGTCACGAGGTAGCGTGTACCACATCCCACAGTTTATGGGCTCATCCTGAAGCACTTCAGATAGCAGCTCTGAAGCAAACCAGTCGAATTCATTTACTCCATTCCCCATCCCTTCGCAGCAATGCACTGATGCATATCCAAGTAGAGCTTGACATTTATTAATAGCTTCAAACGTTGATGCCAGAGAATTTGGAGATTGATGCTAGTGAAGCTGTCAGATTCACTTCCTAAGCAATCTAGAAAGTGCCATGCTGCCCATTCAGCAGTCCATGTTTTCACTAACTATCCTTCATTTACATGGATAAACATCTATTTCTATACACAGTATGTCAACGGTATTTTGTGTGGGCAACAAAATAAGTCTCAGACCAACAAAATTATTCTGGTATAAATCCAATTTTAATTGTCAAGCTAACTTCTAGCTCCTACATTCAACACAAGGATCAAAAACTACAAGTTTGAGAGTAGAAGTTAATTCTATCCCCAGTTTCTGATCGTTTTGGCAGCTGTCAAAAGTTAACTTCCGAAAACCACTCCTTTCAGAAGCTTTTTACCACCTTCCTGTTCCAGGTGAACATCATGGACTCTCTTAATACCTGCCATTGTCTTTCAAACCCAGTTCTTTGGCAACAGTTATACATAGCATTGTGCGTATATAAAGAGTTTATAGTAAAACTTCTTTTACATTCTAATTGTCTTAACCTTCATAGAAGTATTAAAGTGCTCAATCAACTCTGAACAAACTCTCCCTTCTTCCCTAGTCAGCCGACTACCTGGAAACACCTACGCCTACGTCAGCAAAACCAGAAGCAAACAAGAGAAAAGGTTTTCTATGGAAAAAAAAAATCCTCTGTAGGAACTTTTACAACCCCTTATAAGACAAGAAGTCAAGAGTCTCACCTCTCCTTTCTACCCAGACATTGAGACATGGGTCCAAATGTTCAACCAGTATAAGCCAGCACAACTTCTTTTCCTGAGTTGTGCCCATTTCCCATCAGTTGATTCTTTGGCCCCTGACTTCTGTCAAAAGAAAGCCCTGCAAAACAGAATCCTGTTGGTGCTACAAGGGAAATACGAACACCAAAGTGATATTGGTAAAGCAACAGCAATAAGATACAAACAAGAGTTTTGATGGATACTTAACCCCTCACTTATCTGGATTTTAAATGATCTCCATTAGCAACATGTGACACTGAAATCAATGCTTTCAAAGAGGCTTTAAACAGGGACATTTTTGATCCTTTTAAGTTGAGGAAATAGTTTTAAGATGTACCCTCTATTTCCTCTAGTAAAACCTGCATACCAGTTCACCCCATTATGCTCTATGCTGGATGAAGCATCACCTCCACGTGAACCAGAAAGTGGTCCAGAGCCACATTCCTTTGGGCACATCCTCTCCTTCCTCAGCCACAGCATCCATAACATGATTTAAATCATCCCACAAAGGCTACTTCTTCCTGCCAAGTGCAGAAATGCAACCCTAGAATATGTGCATTTAACAGCTTACTCAGCCATGGGATGATGCTTTTCATTCTACCTTTGGTTAAATCTTTTGACATCCATGGGAAAAACATGTTATTTAAGCATCATCGGGCTTTGCGCTCCCTGTCTTACAACAGGTACTGAACTGTTTGATGTCACCTGCCTTTTTTTCCCTGTTGACTGAAGATCAGACATACCTTTAACCACCTCCACCTCTGCACTGCCCTGAAATCCTGTTTGCTGTGCTTCTACACATAGACCTTGGTAACAGTGATTACTGATCTCACCATGGAAATGACTCAAAAGCTACATAACGTTGACGAAGGTAGTCAGAAACCACTTATTGATTTATACCTGCTGTCAAAACCGCATATCAGACATGGCATGAGTTATCCCTGCTGCCTCCGAGACTGACTGAAAGCCAAATGTGTGACATTACTCGGGAGCATCCTGACCCTGAGACTTCCCAGCAGTCCCACAAGGGTTGGTTGGTGCCACATGGAAATCAGGTTTTCAAGGTCACAAAATGTTGTTTTACTTGCTAAGTTGAGGGCTTTCCCCTCTGATTCGTCTGGGAGGTATTAGCCATGGCCACGTTCTTAAGTACACTCTTGCAGCTCCTCCTCCATCAATACAAAGATGAAGGGTTTCATAAGAAAATAAAAATTTTGCTTTTCATATGAGTTTTAAAGCTGTAGACAACTACGTTAAGATGAAAGACCATCTGACTTTTAGTGCAAATTCAAACCACTGAAAATCTGGTGTGTTTGGCTTAGTTTCAAGCACAAGAGTTTTAAACGAAATGCCTTCTTCCCTTGTTAGAGTTGATCTTCCTCAGCAGGCAGAGGAACATCCAATCAGTAGAACATGTGCTGATAAAAAAAAAAACAAACAACAAAACTCTGCACCATTTACTGGGCAATTGGTAAGAAACTTCTCTGTGCTAATAATACCTTTGCATTTCATTTTATATTACTCTTCTTCCCTCATTTCTGCTGTTCTGAAAGATCATTTTCTTTGGAGGTCCACGTTTTTCTTAACACTTTACCTGTGATTTGTTGTGTGCGGCAAAGAGCAAGCACTGAACTAAAGGGCAGCTTCTTTCACAGTACTCCAAGTAAGAAAACTGACCATAGCACAAGCAAAATTAAATAAATCAAAATATAAAAGACAGCAGAAGTTAGATTCATCCGGAAATGTAATATAGTGTCTGGGAGTGGGGAAAACTGGAGTTCAGCTACAAAAATAATGAAATGACCAACAAATCCAGCGAAAAAGGAAAACTTTCATTGCATGTCATACATTAAAATTAAATGTAAATTCACACATTGGAGCAGCAAGACAGAATGATGAAGGTCTCAAGGCATGGGAAGAAGAAAGCAGAAGGACACCTGGGATAAAACAACACATGAACAGAACCAGTAACTGAGCAGCTTCCAAAGGAAAAAAGTGACCATCTCAGAAATGAGAAAAAGCAGCACTGAAGCAGAGAACAAGTGTATGGTTGAGACATCACGGGTAACACTGACTGCACAAAACACTTGATATTTTGAAAGAACCAGGCCTATATGTATATCTATGCAAAATATATACACAAATCCATATGTACATATGTACACATAGGCACTACTGTACATATGTATATGCAATCATTAACACAACTGCCCTTTGACAAGTTTCAGCACCTCAATCTGGGTGCAAGACTATTGCAGTTGTGCAAAGCTACACGTCTGTGTTTATCATGAAATAAAGGTAGAAAGACCCAAAATAATTCCCAGTTAAGACTCAGATGCGGTTTCATCAACGTCACCACGCAAGCCCAGCCTCTGAACACTTCCAGCTCATTTCTAGGAATTAATTATTCACCCCAAGCAGAGTTACAAATCATATCTGTTTCCAGCCCCACGAATCTGAAGAGGTGGCCAGACTTCTTTCCTGACATCAGTGGTTTAGCGTGAGGCCATCCCACATGGAATACCAGTTTGGGAATACTGAATGCAAGGGAAATGGAATTCAAAGGCCAGAGCAAGACTGTCATTCTGTAAAAGAAGGGTCAGTTGCTGTCCTTGTAGTGTTTTGGAAGAAAGGAACAGAGTGTATTAGAAAAAAAAAAAGGTTTCCCCCACCCCACAAACAAGAGAACACATGACAACTCTGAGAACGCATGCTCCAACTGTATGGACATGTTGATCTTTAGGGTTTCCAGTTTTCAGATGAGGGAAGTAGCATTTTGACAAAGCCTGCTTGCCTTACAGCTCCAAAGAACATTGGCCTCCCAAGTCCAAGGCTGTTGTCTGACTCTTCAACGCTCAATTGGTCTTTGATATGTGTGCATTACCAATGCCATATTAGAGCATAAAGAAAGTGGTGAAAGAAAGAACTGCAGATAGATTGTTCTACGCCTCGGCAGAGCCACCTTTCAACTCCAGAAGAGCTGTCCTCACTGCTCCATGTGCAGAGGACCGTGTTTAATGCTCTGCATCCATAGCATCCAAGTACTTGGCTTCGATGATCCTAGGGAGCAGGTTATACCTAAGATTGAACCAGAGAGAGAGTATTAATGTTTTTTTATTATCATGTAACATTTTAGCTGTCCCAACACTCTCAGTTGAGTTTGTCCATGGAGCGCAGATTCACCCAGCTATAGGAGAGACAAAGTGGGGCAAAGAAACAACCAACCCTGCAAGAAAATATGGAAATAACAGTATGGAGATTCTCCTAGAAGAAACCTTCTCTTTTCAGATGAAGAGGAAAGACATCTTCCCTCATCCGCATGGTGAAAAACCTCTTTCCTAGAGCACTCTGTCACCACAAAGTCTCAAAAGTATCAACAACGTACGTACCATCTCACCTGACCCACAGCTACACTCCTGGTTTGTGCTGGGGAGGAAGGCAAGAGATCCCCTGCTGGCTTCAGTTTGACAGCGGAGTGCTTGCTTTACAAACAATCACCATTTACTTCTAGCTTTGACTTTTTTCGGCACCTCCTTATAGTTTCCTAACACAGAAATCCCACCGCGTGCAGCCTTACACTTAGTAAAGCTCTTAATAAAGCATTAAGTCTACCAAGCAAGGCCTGAGACTGTAGTCACAAGAAATGAAGGGCTGTGACATTCATTCCTCCAGCTGCTGGTAAGACTCCATCCCTACCCGGTGGTCTTGATTCTTCCTCAAATCATGGAGACAGCGATTCCCTTACTTTGAGGGCTTGATTTTTCTATTTGTTTACAGGAACATGCTCATGAATTAACATATTTAGTTTGATGTTCTTCATTGCTTAAGAAGGAAAGTATTCTCCAATCGTTCAAATAAGGCACAAAGCACTAGAAAGTCAGTTTAATTCTTGGAAGTGCCTTTTCAATAGCTAGGCAAGAGATGCCAAAGAGCACTTCCTACTGAAAAGTACCAGGATGTGCTTAAAAGGACTCGTCATGAAATGAAACGCTTAAGAGCCATCAGAGCATAGATAAGCATAAGAGAACCTGGAAAGGAAGTTCTTCCCTCTTCAAGCAACCTTAACCTCAGTACTCCTCAGAACAGGGATTTGAGCACAACCAAAACCAAGTTGTGAATCAAAGCCAGGAATTGGGGATACCCAAAGAGATCACGTTATCTGACTGTTACCTGCTGCAATAAGAATCCATTGTCTTTCACATTAATGCTACATCAGTAGGGAAAGTTGGTCCCTCACCACTGACAATGCAAATCATGAGTCTAATGCAGTCAGACAGATGGAAATGTAGCTTTGGAGACAGACAAGTAACATACGTGGTTTTCTGGATAGGACAATGAACCATGACTCATCTGGGTTTGATTCTTGACTTTGACCCCTGGCTACTCTCTCATCTCCTCTTCCTTCCATCACTTAAAGAAAAGGAAGGGATATTTCATTTCTACTGTCTCATCTATTCAGAATGCCAAATCGGAGTGAAAAAGTCATTGTTAACTCCTGACCTCATGCATCACAGTGCTGCCTTCTCAGCTGGAGCCCACAGAAAGCGCATGAAGGCAAAACAAATAGGAGAAAGGAAAGCCAAGAGTAAATTTCTCTATTGTGCCAGGTAGCATTACGTTCCCCTTAGCAGCAGGACTGATTATCCAGCTACTAGAAAAACTCCATTGGAATGAGAAATGAGTTAGCAACAGAGCTAATACAAGATGATAGTATCTTATTTACGTATTTTCAACACCAAATTATATAGTTTTTACTACAAAATCAGGTTCTTTGCCACAGCACTCTCTCTGCCCTCATTTAGTTTATTACATTACATCTAATACTTGAACATTGGCTAAGCGTGTCCCACGTTTTCTCTTCTGTATTGAGCTGCTCTGCATAGAGACTTGCAATTCCCACAAAGGTCAATCATTGAGCATGCACCGAACACAGTTGAAATATTTACCAACCACTTAACCAGTCATCCAAAGTGACGCCTACATGAAGGGTGGTTGAGAGACTTACCATAGGAACAATAATTTCAGTGTATTACCAGATTTCATTCATCTTTAAAAATCTGGCTCAAATAGCTCTAACCTGAGTGTAGTGATGAACCATAGTAGTTTTGACATTTGTTTTTATTTCAACAAGAACTAGACCCATTAATCACCCAAGGAAAACACCAGAATAGCTGTCTTGGCAGATTATCGCATTGGTAGCCCTGAACTTTGAGATCAGACAGAAAATCTCCAAGACTACGAGCTCAAAGACAAGAAGATATTGCTGGATGCCATGCTGGCCTAAAAATAATCAAGCAGACTGAAAACAGATCTGTTCCTTCCAAGATCTTATTATGGCTTCTCATTATATCCAAAGGATGGAGAGCATGAATGATTTAAGTGTGGAATGATGGACAGTCAGTGTTAATGAACATTAAGGGAGAAGTTAGTTAAAACTCTCAATGATTCTGTTAAGACTACAAGATATTGTCGGGTCCTCACAGTTTTTAAGACCAATTTTAAGATTAAATGTGGCCAGTTTGACCTAATTGATCATTGACAATGATGTTCTGCACTGTGAGAGGTCTCCAGGATCACCACTGCACTGGATAAGAGATAAGAGTTCTCTTAAGAAAAGTTCCTAGCTCTGCTCTGAGCACAGGTCTTAGGAAACTGAGTAGCAAAGCAATTAAAAAAATATTATTAAATACGTAGAAGAAGGCTCAGAGCACAAAGAGCAGGCATCTCAAGCACTGGAAAAAAACCTTATTTGCCCCTCTCTTTTGAGAGAGTTGGGCTTGTTTAGCCTAGAGAAGAGAAAGCTGCAGAGAGACCTTACAGCAGACTTCCAGTACTGAAAGGGGCCACAGGAAAGGGGTTCGTCATCAGGGAGTGCAGAGACAGGACGAGAAAAGGAATGATTTTAAGCTGAAAAGGGGAGATGTAGATTAGATTAGGAATACATTTTTTTTCCTGTGAGAGTGGTGAGGTCCTGGCATAGGTTGCCTAGAGAAGTCATGGCTGCCTCATCCCTGGAGGTGTTCAAGGCCAGGTTGGATGGGGCTCAGAGCAACCTTATCCAGTGCGAAATGTCTCTGGCCGTGGCAGAGGGTTTGGAAATGGGTGATCTTTATGATCCCTTCCAACCCAAACCATTCTATGATTCAGTCTCCCAGCTAGGAGAAGAGTATCTGAGAGCTCCTTTGCACAACATCCAGTATCAGTGAAATCACAGGCTCTTAGCACTATTCCTTCTCGAGCCTGAGGAGCCGGCGAAGAAGAGTTCACCATCACTCACTTTCAGGTTCTTCCTACTCTGGAAAGTATGAGATGACCTTCTAGACCGCTGAAGACTTCCTGCAGTCATAGCCTGAACTAAAACAAATGCACAGGAGGGGCTAAAAAAAAAAAAAAAAGGCAGCCAAGCTTCCTACCTGATTGGGATCATTCCTATCATGATGAGTGGGAAGATCATCTTCATGTATGGCAATGGTGACATGCCGAAACCACAGAGGATGAGGAGCTGCAGGACTTGCAAGCCTGTGAAATAGTGGATCTTCCTCTGGGGCACTCGGCGGATGTAATGTGTTGGAGGATAAGCAGTCTGGAAAGAGAAAAATCACGTTAGACTTGCAGTAACCTGGACTTGTGACTGCAGAAGGTGGCACAGCTTTTTGAACCCAAGAAAGTCATCAATTTACACACAGAGCATCAACACCAGTCCTGAACAGGTTCAACAGCTGGATACAGGATTTGTAGGGTTAAAGCAAGTGCCTTAAACCACAGCATCAACACAGAAGATGACTGGGCACTGGAAACCTGGAGAAGAAAAGACACACCACATGGCTAAGATTGCCTTTAGGAGCATCTGGAACACAATGAAATATCTTGATAAGTACGGTAACGAGATTCCCCTGAGCAGGATTATCAGGGCTTTGCAGCAATACACGCAGTGCCCGTGGGGGCATGCAGGAGGGTGATGGTAAGCAGATGCATTTGGGTATTGCTGCTGGATGGTTTTCCTCCTGAAACCCAGTTCCTTATTTTATAGCCTTCTGGACTATGCTTGCCCCTGGTGGCACCATTCCTTGGCTGAACTCAGGTAGGTGAAGACCAGGAGATGAGACTGGGGAGGTGTGGGAAGAAGCTGTACTCGGGTCACAGCAATTCTCTCAACTCATATAAACTATTAATTTTTGAGGAAGAAGGGAAAGAAAAGTGACATTAATAGAAATTGTTTCATGGTTTCTCTTGACAGTTGCTTCCTCATGTCTAAGCACAGGCTTTGACTCACTGTCTATACATCAATGAAGAATATGAGCGACTGTCTGCTGGCACCGATACAGCCTCAATAGACTTCAGATTATGCCATGACTCATTAAAAGGCTTCCAGAAAAGGGAGATCTCCATATTTGATGCTACTACCTAATTTTCCAAACCGAAGCCTGGAAAATTCCACATGTAACTTGTACTAAAACCAGAAGTAATATTCCACATACATCACTAACTATTCAATCCTTATTCAAAAATTGACATGACAAATGTAATCTTTACCCGGATTTCACAGTTTTAACCTCTGGGACGTAATATTAGAGATCAAAATAGATTAGAAGAGATGCAGAGCCAACCGCTGTGCTGATTAAGCCCTTGACCCTTGTTACATAAGGGAAAGCGAGTTGGAGACATTACTGCTCCCAGTACCACCTACACTGCAGCTATCACCGAATGGCTTGAAAACAGATCTTCCAGATTTGTTTTCATCCGGCATCAGAAGGGTTTCATTAACGCAAGTAATTTCATTTTAATTTTTAAATCCTCACAGTATTTCACACAAGTGAAAAAGAACGTGTAGAGTAAAAAGCTACCTGTTCCTGAAGTTTTGTTGGGGAAATCAAAGATCACTCTTTACTTACATTATAAGTTTTCTTTAATATTTTTGTCTAATTTTAAAACGCATGTACTCTGCAGCTGACAGATTCATCACAGTGAATTTTCAGAACCTTACAGACACACTATACTCAGGAAGCAACAGTTTGTGCAATCATTTCTTTATTTAATAAGGCATTCTTTGAATTGCATTTTTCCCCACAGCTTAGGGGATGTTTTCCCTGGGAGCAGCTACCCTGGCTCCACTCATGTCCTCATTTTTGCCTTCTGGAGATCAGGAATCAAAAACAAAACAGACTGAAGAGAGAGCTGTATCCAAGATATCCCTCTGATCAAGAAAGCTCAAATGCCAATATAGTCAAAGGTGTAACGGCCCATAGCAGGGGGCTTAGAACTGGATCATCTTTAAGATCCCTTCCAACCCAAACCATTCTACAATTATGACTTCTATGGAAGGGAAATGCAGAAATCACTTAATGCAGAATTTGAAAGACAGATACAGTGTAATTCCATCTGCAATTTGGCTACCACCTTTTTGTAACCCAACAATAACCATAACAGCTTTGCTGTCTGACACCATCTTTTGCTCACATCTCAGTGGGAGCAAGGCTAAAACAGACCAAGTTTCACTCCATCTTTGCAGAGAAAACTGAAAGGGATACATAAAGTGAAGTTTGGAGCTGGAAATTAGCCTCTTGAGAACATCAAGCTTGGGGACAACTCCATTCCCCACACCAGTAGCTTTCCACACTAGCTCCTGCCACCACTTGGTTCCAAGGCTGTTCCTAACATTTCCTTCTCTTCTCCACCATGCTGGTACCCAAGCCCATGTACCTGTTCTTTGAGTAGCAGAGCCACCCTTTCAAAAAGCTGGTTCCCATCAATGGAGGTCAACGCGATGTAGAGGAAGAGGCCGTAGAGGACTGGCTTTGGGATCCACTGGAGAGGGAAAGGAAGGAGCAGGAGCGAAAGGCCAACCAAGAAGTTGGCCACTAGACTTGTCAGACGGGTCTCCTTCACACTCACAATCCTGAAAGCAAGAAAATGGGGATTAGGGAAGAAAGATAATATTCCAGTGTCCCTGTAAGCTTATCGCCAGGACTCGCTGCTCTGCATAAGGGCAGGACACGTGCCACTCAGGAAAGGGAAACTCATCTCCACTGCACTGAGATCAGTGCTTCTGGCCCCGTGCTGACACTGAGAAAGCAGAGCTCTCCTGGATCCAGGCCAGGCACTTAATCCACAAACAGAGCAGCTGGAAAAATGCCAAATTCCCCTTCTGCAAAGCTCCACAGATCCTATCCTGAACTAAATTATCCTCTAAACTAATTGTTTAGTACACTGCAAAAAAAAAAAAAAAAAAAAATGCCAGGCAAGAGTCCTCTTTCTGGGCAGTAATCCTTTCCTCGATTTACCCCATGCATATGCAATTGGCTTTTCTCCAAAGGAAAACTCATTGACTTCTACGGGAACTAATGAGCCTCTTGTAAAAAAAAAAAGAAAAAAAAGAAAAAAAAAGTCTGCACTCCCTTGACTGTGAGCCAGCATTTTTGATGTATATGAGGATCTCCTTGTTTATACGGAGGGGAATGTTGATAGCACTACGCAGGGAGCCAGAAATTTAATTCTGCTGTGGATAATAGCAGCTGCGCTGCAAATTGCTTATTACCATGCAAAACATGTAATTAATTGATGCAAATTTTCCAGAGCTGACAGACCACAGATTGATTTATTTTTGTTAATGGGGAGAAGAAAATTCTGACAAGAAAGCACACAGCAATCTTCAAAGCCTTCATGGGGGTGAGGGGAAGTTGCTCTCTTGGGCATTGGAATAGGCTGCCTAGGGAGGTGTTTGAGTCACCTTCCCTGGAGGTGTTTAAGGCACAGGTGGATGAGGTCTTGAGGGACTTGGTTTAGTGTTTGATAGGAACGGTCGGACTCTATGATCCGATGGGTCCCTTCCAACCTGGTTGTTCTATGATTCTATGATTCTAAGTTAAACCTGTGAGTATCTGTAAAGAAAAATTACTCTAAACAATAGGAGGAAAGAAAACTTCACCTTCCAAGACTGCTTATAAAAGGAAAAAAGGGGGATTCTTAATGTAATTTTTTTTTGGAGAAGATAAATACACCAATTCAGTGGATAAGCTAGTGAGTAAATCCCCCTGTTATCAGGTGAAATTCTTGCCTGCAGGCTGTTTTGGTGTCATTTGATGGCCTCATTCCCTCGATACAAGACCTCATATTCTGAATTAATGCTGTACACAAAATACTCCGAGGATTAGCACAAGAGCCAGTCACAAAATCCATCAAAACACATTTTCCTCTTTTACACAGGCACTGCTGGGACTTTGTAATCCCTTCTGTCCTGAAGAAGATGGCTTTGCACTGAATTCTTTCAATAGGTTGAGACTCTTGGTTATAAGTAAGATCAGGCTGAACCACAAATCTGTTTATACATTCGAGAAGTGAAGCTGTGGGGATGGAGGACCCTTCCACAGAGGGAGGGAGAGAGTAACAGCCTGAGGCTTGCCCTCAGGATTTGGATAACATGGCAGAACAGACATGAACAGTCAAGAAAGCTAAGGAACAACAAATATCAAGAAGTACACAAAGTCCTGAGGACAACAGTTGAATTTCTTGGTCAATAACATGGCAGGTTATACATGTTATGCAGGATTACTAAAAGAGTATACACAGAGGAGACATAAGGTGTCAACCTCTAAGTAACTTCTCTTGCTAGGTTTAAACAACAGAAACTACAGCTTTCCTCCTTCCAAACAGATTTTACTTTGCTCCTCTTGCAAGTCACCCATGTCAAGAGGTCCCCGCCAATGCCTATGGAAGCCAAGAGAGAGTAAAGCACTTCACTCTTATCTGCCAGCTCTTCTTGTCTCTGGAAGAACTGGGACGTTACCTAGGTGGATATAGATCGGCACCCTCTTTATTGCCTCCAGAGAACAGAAGTTTTGGAGATGACGGAGCCAAGCAGCTTAAACTGCAAGTGCAAATGCTAATTCAGAATAATTTGCAGAATAATAACTGCTTCAGAGCTACCAGAACCACTATGAGCCTCTCCAGTGTCCCAGTAAGGCAGGAGTGAACGGATGCATTAAGTGACTTTGCTACATTGAGATACAGCAAGATCTCCATGGCTTCATCATTAGGTAAGGCACAGAAGAAGTGTTCATGTTATAACAAAACCCGTTGCTGGGGGTTCTCTTGACCTGCAAGCAGTAGCTCAAGCATGCACAAGTCCAGAAAATTTTTTGCAAATAAAGTCTTGCAAACCAAAAAGCTCAGTATCAAAACTAGTTACGAAGCCACTGCATTTCAATTAGATGCAAGTACAATGAATCTGAAGTACAAGAACAGATCCCAGTAGCTGTCTTTTGGTAATGGATTTCTGAAACTCATGAAATTATCTGCCTATTGTCTCTCGGGGATGTGGCAATTGCAGCTTTGGAGAGTGCCTGATCATATACAAGATGTACTGCAACTACTGCTGTCAGCTCCTATTACTGTCGCTTACTGAAGTAGTCTGCAATTTCTTGTCAGAATATACAAACACAGAGTTGTTTAAGGCTAGAAAGGACCTCAAAGCTCACACAGTCCAACCATCAGCCCAGTTCCACCATACCTACTAAAACACACGAAGTGCCAGGGCTGAAAGTGTTTTGAACACCTCCAGCAAAGGAGACTCCACCACCACTTCCCCAGCAACCTCTTCCAATGCCCTACTCTCACTAAGTGTGTTCCCTCACAATACTACTCTTCCTCTAGAAATCAGGACATAAATGTCTACTGTAAACTGTTCCAATGCTTCATCACTCTTTCAGCGAAGACATTTTTCCTAATATCCAATCTAAACCTCCTCTGGTGCAACTAAAACTCCATTTTAAAAATTGCTTATAATTCACCAAACTTGAGATCTTTAAAGCAGAAGATTCCAGCCTCAGTCTTACGCCAATCCCAACACTTGTGTTATTTCTATGGTAAGGACATTAAAAACAGTCACTAAGTCATTAGGAGAAACCCTGTGACTTTCATGTGTTCAGAAACTTGCTTGGCCCTTGAGGAAACAGCTCCAGAGAGCCTGTGCTGCAATAAAGTAATTTAATGGGATTAATGAGCATAATCCAGGCTCATTTCCCCAGAATCCTTTAAATACGGCTAGCCCAGGATTAGCCATTCCCAGCCTCCTCCATATGAGTAATGAGAGCCTGTTTGCAGATTGCCACATGAAACTCAAGTGGTTACTCTACAGGGGAGAAGAAAACTCTGCTTTCATTGCGACAGAACTTTATTCTTGTTTATATCATCACCCTCAATGAGAGCTTTGATTCAAGGGCCGAAAAGGAGCCTGCCAAGGGACCCAGCGCTGAAAGAACTCCTGATTTTCTAATTGAGCCTCAGTATGTTTCTTTTTCAGCAGAACTGGGTAATAAGGGGAAAAAAAAAGACAACATTGCTCAGAGCCTCCTGTTTATAAGCTCAATGTTTTGCAGAGAGTTAAAACTTCAGTTCCAAAGGGAGTTCAAATAAACAGGAAACCCTCATTCCCTTCTTCACTCCCAATATCCAGTTCACAGTACACATTTACATCCCGGTTTGCCTCCAGACAGGGAAAAGCATAAGGGAACACACTTAGTGAGAGCAGGGCACCGGAAGAGGCTGCCCAGGGAAGTAGTGGAGTCTCCTTCCCTGGAGGTGCTCAAAAAGCACGTAGTCATAGCACTTTGTGACATGGTTTAGGTAGGCACAGTGGTGTTGGGCTAACAGTTGGACTGGATGATCTTAGAGGTATTTTCCAACCGTAATGATTCTGTGATTCTATAAACCCCAGAGAAATCAAATTACAAAGTTGCTTCTTTTGAGGCTTTTTCAGCCTGGAGAAGAGGGGAGACCTCTCACTGCTCTCTACAGTTATTTAGAAGGAGGTTGTAGAGACTGGTCTCTTCTTCCAAGTGATAGGACACGAGGGAATGGCCTCGAGCTGCATGAGGGGAAGTTTAGATTGGACATCAGGAAAAAATGCTTCACAGAAAGGGTTTTCAAACACTAGCAAAGGCTGCTCAGGGAGGTGGTTGAGTCACCATCCCTGGAGTTGTTTAAAAGGTGGGTAGATGAGGTGATTTGGGATGTGGTTTAGTAGTGGACAGGTATGCTTGGAGCTGATAATCTCCAAGGTCTTTTCCAGCCTAATGATTCTGAGGTAGAGTTAGGCAGTTATTCAAGACAAAGATATAGCAGTGGAAACAACCAACATGCACTTCTGGGAATACGAGTCCAGGGGACTCCTCTCCAAGGAAAGTTCTGTAAAAGTATTGCAGGGAGCAGCAGGACTCTGCAATTTCCAGGTGTGGAAGGTGAAACCCATTCATCACCAACCCCCAGAACAGCCCTGCCAAGATGGGTTGGGCCAGCTGGCACCAAGAACAGCATGAAGGTGAAACTGAAATCAAGATGGACCCACTCCGACCCCAAAAGCAAATGATCTCACTTTCAAGACTTATGATAAGTGGCAACTCTGGAAAGGGAAACCAAGACAGGATAATTAAAACTAATGGCACGTGAGTGGAAATTACCACTTCTGAGGTAAACGCACTCAACTGTAACGTACTGAGATCAGACCGACCTGATAATCTCTGTTCTGGAGAAGGTTTCATGAGAAATTAGGTTTTTAATATCTTTTTTTTAATAGATCTGAGAAAAGTGTGTTTGACAACTCAGAACACCAAAAAAAATCTGGTCTTAAACAGAAAGCCATGACCCGGGCATGGCTTCACAGTTGTTCTGCCTAAAACCAAAGGAATTCAAAGAGCATTTCACCTTCTTAAAACACGGCAGAGAATGCTATAGGAGCTCTGAAAGAATGCTGCATTTTTCCTATGCCTTGTAATAGCCACCAGATAGGTTTGAGGCAATGAATCAGCCTGGATTTTTTCTGGTGAGGACATCTGAAAAGATCTGGCCAAACATCTCCTCAGCTTTCCACAATGATAAATCTAGAAAAGGCTCCATCTGACTCCTCCATGGGACAATTTTCATCAGAGTGGGTGGGATCTGTGAGCTGCTGCCAGCCACTGATGAGAGCTCAGATTTGTGGCTATCCTGAAACAAGTGCTTTGATGAAGGGGGATGAAGCAGTGTGCCTTGGTAGCCAAGAAGGCCAATGGCATCCTGGTTTGGATCAGAAACGGCGTGACCAGCATGTCCAGGAAGGTTATTCTCCCTCTGTACTCGGCACTGGTGAGACCACTCCTCGAATCCTGTGTTCAGTTCTGGGCCCCTCATCACAAGCAGCATGTTGAGGCTCTGGAGAGAGTCCAGAGAAGAGCAAGGAAGCTGGTGAAGGGGCTGGAGAACAGGCCTTCTGAGGAACGGCTGAGAGAGCTAGGGGTGTTTGGCCTGGAGAAGAGGAGGCTGAGAGGAGACCTCATTACTCTCTACAACTCCCTGAAAGGAGGTTGTAGAGAGGAGGGTGCTGGGCTCTTCTCCCAAGTTGTAGGAGACAGGACAAGAGGAAATGGCCTCAAGCTCTGCCAGGGGACGTTCAGGCTGAACAGTAGGAAAAAAAAATAACAGAAATAGTCATTGGGCACTGGCAGAGGCTGCCCAGGGAGGTGGTTGAGTCACTTTCCCTGGAGGTGTTTAAGGGATGGGTAGATGAGGCACTGAGGGGCATGGTTTAGTGTTTGATAGGAATGGTTGGACTTGATCCGATGGGTCTTTTCCAACCTGGTGATTCTGTGATTCTATGAAATGGGATCACAGACTATGCTGGATGATTTGGCTTCATTTAGTTCACGTCCCCTCCACCTTCATATCTTGCAGATGTTAGAGATGACGGCCAACTCCTCAACCACATAACCCGCTGTCCCCAAAGAATTTCTTAATCAAGAAACCACAAATGAAACCAAAGAGATGCGAGGCAGCTCCACAGTTCCTACTTACGTCTCATAGATATGTCCATTTTCAACCCTCTCCTCCACATAGGCCAGAGCGCGGACGTGCATTGGAGAGTGAGGGAAGGCAGCATGGATCCATGGGAGGCCAAAGACTGACAGTCCTGTGTTAATCAGCGCAACGAGCAGGAGGTCCCAGTGATAAGCTGTTCCTTTCACCAACCTGAAACGAGGGTTTCATTGACAGCAGTTACAGCCAGTGCAAACTCAGACTGCTCTTGCTGAACCTCAGCTTGAAGGCTACATGTCAAAATGCACTTCAACGTACAGAGTGATTTCACGCAACTCTTTGCTTTACCGCCTGTGTTAGGTGAACATGAAAGGTAATGAAACTTGATAGTTTGCTCAGAAAACAGTCATCTCCTGGGAGGATAATGCTGAGCAGAAAGGCAACCCACTAAAATAACAGCCCATGAAAATTTCATCAGTGTTTTACCACTACATGTATTACAGAGTCCACTCAAAATACACACGTGTACATCTGCCAGGGGAGTCCATGTGGGCAGCAGTTAGAAACCTGGGCACAGGTTGCCAAACTACTGAAACTGATGTTTTCCACCCATCTTGTTTTTAACTCCGATATCCCTCCTTCCCCCACAAACAGAACATGTGCTCGGTATGCTGCAGAAATCCCCTAATTATGTAATTGCTACTGCATGATAAGAAAGTGGGACATGAATTTATTAAGCTTCAGCTCCTCCTTAGCAGTTAAACAAGGACATATGCTCCTGACTTTGGTGAACGCAGGGCAGCCCCCACTTTTTCTTTGTTAGGGTAGAAGGAAACTGGCAATTCTCACCAAGGGAGACGACCACATTCACCTTCAAGGACTACACAGAGAACCGCTACTAACACTGAACTCTGACCTAGTTTAACCTTATTTTTATTATAAAGTCTGCCCCATTCCCCCTACCCATCTGGTACCAACTGTTCAGACAGAATCATAGAATGATTTGGGTTGGAAGGACCTTAATGCTCATGTACTTCCAACCTCCCTGCCATGGGCAGGGACACTTCCCACTGATCAGGTTGCTGAAAGCCTCATTCAACTTGGTCTTGAGCACCTCCGTACTATAAGTACATCTATAAGTAAAGTTTAGAAAAAGCTGGGGATAGACTTGGCTCTCAGACTCTGATCTAGCAATGCTATTTTTCTGCTTAGGCATCAGAGCACATGACAAGTGATCAGTTTAATTGCTCTTCAGGCACCACCAGCTGGAAACAAAGCGCATTTAGGTGTCTTAATGCCACCCAAGCAAGCTCTGCTCCATTCCTATGCAGAGAATTGGAGCTATCTGAGATGTTCTAGAACATCTAGAACAACAAGCTAGTAGATATAACCCGGCATATGAAGACCTATGCCTAAACTGTCTTGAAGAGCAGCAGATGCTGCTCTTTAGGCAGGAGAAATCTTGGATAGGGTTTGGTTTTGGAACAAAAAGACTTGTCTCCCTGGAAGTACTCACTTCCATTGACCAAGAGTGACTAGAGTCAGGTAGGTGTCTACATTGCAACGCCTCTGAAGCTGGAAGGTGCTGGCAGGAAGGGTGGGATTGTGAACACGTTTCCTGTGTTGACTCACACTTAGAAAGCACAGCCCCCATTCACATGCTGCCTTCTCAGTGCAAAGGCATCTCCAGCATCCCCAAGACTATCACTTGATTGTCCTGTCTGCCCTTTTCAGAGAGCTTTCTATGTACAAAGACCAGACATCTAGCATTGAGCAACCTGACCTAGGAGAAGGTGTCCCTGCCCATGGCAGGGGGGTTGGAACTAAATGATCCTTATGATACCTTCCAACCTAAACCTTTCTATTATCCTGTGATCATTAGCGGCATCATTTTAGTCCCCTTGGGTCACTGTTTGGTCTCAGTAATCTTGAAGCACTGTTTGGGGTACAACATCTCTTTTGAGAAGCAGCTGAGCTCCACCAAGACTGTCCAGCTCAACACACATGCAAAAATCTAGATCCTAGATTATCTTCACACTGCTCAACCAGACCAGTATTCCTGGGACTGTCCCACATGCTGATGGAAAAAAAATCAAAGCAAGCAAAACACATCAGTGTACTCTGATGCATCATCTCTTCCCTGGTTTTTTTCCTTGCAAGAGGAAATCAAAACATTTGGTAAAGATACCTAACAGCACATTCCCCATTTAGCTGGTATAGATGAAGGTAATTTTATCCAGTGATAGTACCACAAGCAGAAGGTGACAAGTACTAGTTTTCTCGTCTGCAAAAACCCATGCCCTTATATCTTATCAAGGTAAGCTCAGCCTTGTAATGCAGCACTAAGAAAAATCCTACAGAGAAGCCAAAAAGTATTTTTACATTCCTTAGTGACACTTAAGCAGAAAACATCAAAAGTTAAGAAGAAATTCATATTAGGGAAGAGATGACCCACTTGCATTAGGTTTATGCAACACTTTACTTAAATATAATAAAGATAAGAGGAAAAAGTCAAGTGGTCAAAAGAAACCAAATTAGTATAACTGAATTTGAGCTATTCTTCTCCCAATTCAGTCACTCCAGCTACACCATGGAGAATGCTAATGTATGTTATGTAAGGAGAGAACCCTCCCACACATTACATGAGCAAAAATCCCTTGAGACACGGTAGTTTCCCTTGAAAAAAAATTCATATGGATTCACTGTTGATGTCCTATCTGATTGCAGTTGGCACAAAAACATCAGAGGGAATATTTTAATAGTGCAGCATCTCGACTTAAATTTGCACATAAATCAGACCCATTAGACACACTGTTCTACTTCACTTCCACCTTTTCAATTGGAGACTAACAGCTCCCAACACTTCTGATGCACAATTGGAGCACACCACACTATGACATTTAGGTAAGGTCATTGACTTTTTATTTTCAAAACATTCTCTGTACTGAAAGAGTCAACGTGTCATGTGCTCTCTAAATACCTGGAGGTACATGGACAGACCTCAAACCACCCCTAACATCCACATGTGGGCAAAGAAGAAACAGGCTGAAGCAAGGAGCATATTGATACTTGGAATTTTTCACTCATTGCCGCTACACTAGGGCTTTGAGGATAGCAAAGAACTGAGCAGCGGAGTTACTTTCACATAGAATCATAGAACAGTTTGCGTTGGAAGAGACGTTAAAGATCATCCAGTTCCAACCCCCCCTGCCATGGGCAGGGACACCTCCCACTAGATCAGGCTGCCCAAGGCTCCATCCAACTTGGCCTTAAACACCTCCAGGGATGGGGCAGCCACGACTTCCCTTGGCAACCTGTGCCAGTGTCTCACCACTCTCATGGTGAAGAAACTCTTCCTAATGTCTACTCTAAATCTGCCCCTCTCTAGCTTATACCCTTTCCCCCTTGTCCTATCACCACAAGCTTTTATGAGTAGTCCCTCAATCACATCATCTCTTGTTGTGTACTTAAAATGGGGATTGCCCCGACAACAGAAGTTTTGCGACAACACAATCTGAAGAACACAACTTGAATACCTTTACTGCTATTCAGACAAGCTTCGGACAAACAGTGGAGGAAGAGACTTGAGGGCAACCCTCCACAGAGGAAGATGAGTACCAGAAGTATTACCTGTTCTCTGGGGCGTTTGTGAGCGATGCCACAATATTCTGCTCTATGAAGAAAAGCATCGACAGGAGGAACCCCAGTCCCATGGCACTCATCACTGACCCGATGGAGAGGGACTGGACTGGGGCCAGCACAAACAAGCTCTCAGATGGGTTGTAGTTAAATTTCGACACTGGAAAGAAGAGAGGAATGATGTTAGAAGTTACCTCCTTGTCCAGTCATTCACATGGACTCAAGCAAATCTACCCGCACCATAAACTATGGGGAACAAACACAGTCAACCAGACTTGATGCTCTGGCACCTGGTAGCCAGAAGGCCATAGAAGGCAGGTTCATCTGTTTTAGTTTATTTTTTTCCTCCATCCTCTCAGAACTTGGCTGCCATCCTGATTTGACAGATTACTGCTAGTTCTGGTGAGGCATTACATCTGTTTGAGCTAAACAAAAGAGGGAAACCTGTTTTCCACAGATGCAAGACATTTTCAGATAAGAAAACTTAATTTCTAACTAGTAGTATATGCCTCCTGCTCGGTTAATCAACTGACAGAGGTGGTGGTTTAAAACTTCCTCACATCCAACAAGCTGTGCATGTTTTTTTGTACAAAATGCCCCTACTTTCCTGCCACTGGAAGAAATCCACGACTAGAGATAAATCACACGTAGCCACACATTATTTTACAATCCAACTGGATGGAATGGCCATCACACACACACACAAAAGCCATTTCTTATTTGTTTCCATACATTTCCTCACATCACCCACTCACGTCACCAGAGGACAATGCAATTCCTGTCCCCATTATCACTTCCTGATATGGAAAAGCTGATCTATTTGGCCAATGAATGGTGCCTCATTTTTAGATTTCCTTGTGTAACTTCGAATTGCCCAGATGCTCTGCACCATTTCACCTAAATTAGTAAAACGTTAACTGGAGACAAAGAGGACAGAGTGGGATCATCAACTCTACATCTGTATGACTGGCAACAACCCTTCCTGCCTGCTAATTACTCTGTTCTTTGCCAGAAATTGTTGATCCTCTTTATTGTGAAGTACACCTAAATTACACTGAAATGAAAAGACATATTGGAATAATTTATCTCAAAATAAAACTTCACTCAGCCTTGTTCAATTAGGGTTTTGAATGAAATAAATCTAACATTAAGGAAATATGAGCTCTTGGAGTAGTAGGAGGTACAAACAGCATTTGTGAAATTATACATAAGAACTTCTCTATTTTTTAGCAAAATATTCCTAGAATTGAATTTTTTTTCACAAACCCTAAACAGCTTCCCCCAGAATTCCAGAGAAGGAAAAAAATATGACTTACTTTCGATTTCCTTGAAGATATAGGAACCCACCACAGAGAAAGTCAGAACTGAAATCGGTAAGGCACAGTCAGACAGAATTTCACGTACTCTCGCATGCAAATATGGGCTGCAATTTAAAGACAAAAAACTTCAATCAACACAGTGCTCTAGCAACATCACTCAATCCAGAGAATAGTAATGATTTAACAACTGAAAAATCAGTCCAATCTTGCAATTCTAAAGAGATATTTGGAGTGAAGAATTAGTCTAACTCAGCCCTAAATACTCTTGAATCTATAACTTTTAAAGGTTGATGAATATATAGCAAAACCCATAAAGAAAAGGAGCTGCAAGTCAGAAAAAGGTCCTCCAGGCACCAATTTGTGTTTTATTCCCACTTCAGTTTAATTGTTTACTCAAACATTCAGTTTTAAATACAACAGGACTACAACGCAAATCAGAGCTGGGCATTTCATTCCCAAGGGTAATCGGAACATACATTCCCAGGAGACCTTCCAGAACCATCAGGAATTTTTGCCCCCTCAAAACGGTTCAATGCCTATTTGGGGAGAGTTACAGGAGTTCCAACATGATATAGATGGTTCCCCCAAAGCTTTCTAAAAAGTCACTTGCGATGCCAAACCAATTATGGAAGGACATCATCCAGTGACCAAACATTTAGTTCTGCTGCTAAAATTTTCCAGTTGGCCAGCCAAGTTCATCTCTGGCTTTGGCTTCCACTGCCACTAGTGGAAGAGCTCCACCTGATTTTTCTGGGTTACAAAATTATGATTTAAGCCATTAGCGATACCTCACAGATAATATGAAACAATCAGTAGTCTGAGCTCTAAGACTGAAGGAACTCACCTTTTCTTAAACTGATAGAGCGTATGACCAAGCCAAAGGGTACCCAACATCAACATGAGACTAAGGACGGCAGTTTCACGTCCATAATGCACATCATGCGTGCCTGTTTGATTCTCTAGGGACATGGATCTGCTCACTGATGAATTCATCAAGAAGGTGGTATTGATGCCGAGGCTTGGAATAGCATCAGCTCGTGCTTTTTCCAAGTAACTGTCTCCTGTGCGCCCATGGTAGTAATATTTCTTAAAAACTGTACAAACAACCAACAGGCAAGCATTAGGACACATCTGTGACAATCAGAGTAAAATAAAGTGGTTCGTTCTTGCTCGATCATGCAGTATTAACCTTATGCTTCACCAGGTTTATAGCTTTTCTACTCAAATGAGCAAAAAGAAACCAGGAGAGCTGCTTTGCTTAGAAAGCCAGAGTTTTACAAAGTTATTTTCCCTCTTACTTGAGCCTGTAAAAAGTGAAATTTATTTAGAGCAGCATGTTTGAACTGTAAGGACTTCCAATGTTAATTAAGTGATTTTGTTCCTAGCACTGGAATCACTGCTCTTAATATTATATATACATTGTCCAACCTTATATATAAAAATATATGTTACATTAGAAATATTTTATGTATACATTCCAACCTTTTATATATATATATATGTTATATTAGAAATATATTGTGTGTTTGTATATATATATAGAGTCAAACCTTTTATTTATATATATAATATGTATACATATATATATTTTTTTATATATATATAGATTCCTACTTTCAGCAGCCTGGTTAACAAATTCCATCAGTATCTCTTGAGATAAAGAGCAGCCTTGCTGCTAAGACCCTTAAGTGGACTACAAAATGTACAATAATTACTTTTCCTCCAAGGCTGGTCCAGATTTTAAAGATAATTGGTGATGATATGCAAAACCTGGCAGAACATTTGAATTCACACTGTATATTGAAATAGTTTGAGAGCACCTGATGTAAACCTGAGCAAGTGGAACACCCAGTAATGCCTCTGGAACTGTCCATAAATGTGTTAGCCTAGCTCAGAGGCGTTTATATAAGTAATTAACTGTTGTAAATACACTCTTGCACTTGAGCATTTACACAGCTGTGCTTCAATTTCCATGGCATTAGCTGGGTTTAAGCATATAAATGTTGGGATGATTTCACCTCTTTTGGGAACAAGAGCTTCAAGTGCCACAAGGAGCAATTAAAAAAACCCCAGAAGATGGGAGTTGGATTTTGCAGCCTTCATACTCTCGTGTTATGTGATCAAAGAGCAGCAGGCGGCATCTATTCTATCCTGTAGCAATGGGGAGAGACAGGAGGATGGAGACCACCTTGTCAGAGCTGTGCAGTCCCTCTGCTTTTCTTTTAGTCAAAATACCCCTACAAACTTTGCATAGGAAACGGAAAAGCTTAGGGCAAAACTATCCTCTTCAGGCAAACCTAGAGCAATCTGAAGCTTAGGCTACAATGCTCCTCATAAGATCTTTCCCTCCCCCTAAATAATAATCAGGTTTCTGAAAACCTCAAGCACCTCAGCTTTTCCATCTGCAGCAGCTACAGGGGAAATGGGCAAAGGAAAATAACAAAGCACAATTGGTATTTCATAGACTTGTTTGGGTTAGAAGAAGACATTAAAGCTCAACCATTTCTAGCCACTCCACTGCATCAGGTTGCTCAAAGCTCCTTCCAGCCTGGGACATCCGTGACTTCTCCAGGCAACCTGGGCAAGGCCTCACTACCCTCACAGGAAAACATTTCTTCCTAATGTCTCATCTCAATATCCCCTCTTTCAGCTTAAAGACATTCACCGTCGTATCTCTGCAGTCCTTGATTAAGAGCCCCTCCTCAGCTTTCCTGAAGGTCTCTTTTCAGCACTGCAAGGCTGCTATAAGGTGTCCCCAGAGCCTCCTCTCCTCTATGCCGAAGAACCTCAACTCTCTCACAGTGCGTTCTCATACGGAAGGTGCTCCAGCCTTCCAGTGATCTTTGTGGCTTTCTCTGGACTCACCCTAACAAATCCCTGTCGTCTTGCGCTGAAGACTCCAGAACTGAACACAGAACTCCAGGTGAGGTCTCACAAGAGTAGAAAGGGAGAATCACCTCCCCTCAGCATGCAACCCACCTTGAATTTGGCTGAAGCACATATTGCCTAATAATAAGCTGGTTTGGAGCTCACACAATGTAAAAAGCCCCACTTTTAGCTACACTGCCATTTTAACAGTAGTAATAACCCTTCTTCTACCACCTTTATGTTTTCAAAGGAGCCCGAGCATTTGATAAATTGAAGGGGACAATAGGGCATGGAGGTCACAGGAGATGGTTATTTCATGTTCAATACTTCTGTCTATAAATGTAACAATCATACAAGGTTTACAGTTGAAGATTTAACCTTTCCATTTGCTTTCAGCAGCAGCTAGAAATGAGGATGTCACTGCACTTTGTTCCTCGCTAAGGGAACCTTTATCATGCTTTCAACCTCATTACAACCTCCACTAGGGCTGTGTAATCCTGCATCGCGTAGCCACCATGGAAGTGGCTCTGCTGTTTCCTCTCTCCATCCTCACAGCTGTGTCCAGCCCAGGCAGGACACACACATCTGCTTTGCAGACAAGTAAATTGAGGCGCAAAACACTGCCGTGACCCACATACCAGCATGGAACAGGTTGATGGAGAATTTGCAGCTTCCAGCTCCGAAAATCAGAGAAGACTTTTGTCATAAGAAAAACACTTCTAGAGGTATTTTCTGGGGATCAGCAGCTGGCCAGGGCTAAAAGCCTGTTCACCATCCCAGCTGACCCCAAGTGTTACTAAGTCCTAGAGATGTGCGTAATTACTGAGCATATGATAAAACAACAGCACATACAATTCGGCAGCTATGCTGAATGCATTTGCATGTGTCTATATTTAGATTTAGACTCAAACAAATAAAAAACCCAAGTTATTCTTTAGGGAGGTTTCGTGGATTTTCTCTATTTCCCATGCTTGGCTATGCTGCAATAAACATTCAGGGCTGAATGCATCCTTGGTGCAAGTATTGAGCCTGATGACATCCCTGCACATCTCATGCAGCAATTTGATGTGGACCCACCTCAAAACTAGGTAGGATTGCTCCACTCAACCCTGGATACAAGGGAAGAAGCTTTGACTTTACCGCTCTATTTCAGTAATGCAATGAGAGAATGCTCAGATGGCTAGCAGGGGCCTTCACCTTACACCATGGACTTAGAACTATAGAATCACTAAGCTGGAGAGGACCTGTGAGATATCAAGCCTAACTGTACGTGTCCACAACTAAATTACATCCCTAAGCACTTCATCTACCCATCTTTTAAATGCCTTCAGGGATGGGGACTCCGCCACCTCCCTGGGCATCCTCTGCCAGGGCCTGGTAACCCTTTTGGTGAAGAAGTTATTCCTAATGTCCAATTTAAACCTCTCCTAGCCTAACTTGAGGCCATTTCCTCTCGTCCTATTACCTGTCACTTGGCAGAAGAGACCAGCACCCACCGCACTACAACCTCCTTTCAGGTAGCTGCACTGAGCAACAAGGTTTCCCCTCAGCCTCCTTTTCTTCAGGCTAAACCCATCCCAGTTTCCTCAACTGCTCCTTGTAAGCCTTGCTCTCCATCCCCTTCCCCAGCTTCACTGCTTTTCTCCTGCTAAAGAGCAGTGAATTCCTGCAGATTTACAGTCTGTTTTGATAACAGAGCTAAGTGAGTCTTATTACCCACATTCAGAGAGCAGAAACGCAGGTGTTGCCCTCACTGAAACAGAGCCATCCTCAAGCCTAGCGCACACTCAAGCTCCCTCCAACAACATTAACTCACTTTGTTTGCTTCAGCTGCTTCACTTCTGTTTCCTGCAGAGTGCAGATGTCAAGATCAAACAAACAGCACTGATGACTGGGCCACATGGTGAAAACAAAGCGTCACCGGGATAGCATGAACACATACAGCTCAATTCCTCTGTACAGTATCGCATCCCTGCCCCACTTCTTTCCTGCACATCCACGTGTATTTTACAGAAAATAGAGATCAAAGCTATGAAAAGAATAAGAGAAATGTCTCTTAGCAAGAGCAGCATGTCCCCTGGCTCTCAGGACACCCAGAAGTCCCTGGGTAGCTGTTACCAGGATACATCCGACAGCAAGGTACCAGCTTTCTCTTCCTACACAAGTTTTGAGTGGGAAGGAGTGATGGCGGCAGCAGCAACCTTCACCTCCAGCTACAAAACAGGAGTAGAAGAAGAAAGATAGGCACAAGGCCGTGAGCTGCATTGGTGTCATGTGTTTAAATGACAGCATTGAGAGGGTTAATGTTAGTGATGGGATGAGAGGGACCAGCTTTAAGCTGAAAGAGGGAAGATTTAGATGAGATATTAGGAAGACTTTCCTGTGAGGTTGGTGAGACACTGGTTGCCCAGAGAAGTCACGGCTGCCCCATCCTCAAGGCCAGGTTGGACGGGGCTTTGAAAAACTTGGTCCAGCAGGAGGCGCCCCCGACCAGTTCCCAAAGCTCTTGCTGTGGATGATCTTTAAGGTCCTTTCCAACTCAAACTATTCTTTGATTCTAAGGACAAAGTCTGTGCCCGCCAGCAACAGTGCCTTTCTGCATTTGGGAATGCGGTTGGACCTGGAGCCCCTTCTGCTGGTGCATTGAATGTTCACAGATGCAGCTCAAGCCAACAGGAGCTGGCAAATAATTAGAGTGTTGACTTGATTTTATTACCATTGTTCCTCCAAACTGAGCCCTTCCCAAGCAGAAAGGAGAATTACACTGAGTCATTAATTATACTAATTAATTTCCAGGATCTTCTCCTGTCCTCATTTCAATACTTTGGAGATATTAGTTGCATATTTATTGAAGTCTGGCAGATCAATAGATACCTTATATACTTTCCCCTGCACCCCATTCCTCTGCTATGGGAAATCAGCTGTCTTCTGCAGAGGAACTGTGAACATTTGCACTTGCTCATTTTTACAGAGCAGTTGGCTGTTCTGTTGAGGAACACCTTAGTGCCACAAGGAGACCATCTCATGCCTCCAGAACAGGGCACTAACACACACGTTAAAGCAAAGCTCCAGCAAGCAAGGAGACAGCAAAACATCTCAGCACAGCTCCTTCACTAAGCTTTGTTTAAGCAGGATATTTGAAAGATGCAGGTGTGTTGCACAGAAAAACAACTCGTGAAAGCATATCCCAAGGAGCCAAATAAAGGATTCCCAAAGAAGTGAGGAAGTATCTCACTACCAACTCACTACCAAGTGTCAAACCTACTCTTTGAAGGCGTTCTCCTTGCAAACAAGATACTATAATCACAGAATGGTTTGGGGGTTAGAAGGAACCTTAAAGCCCTTCAATTTCCGCCCCTCCTGCCATGCACAGGGACACCTTCCACTTGATTAGGTTGTTCAATGCCTCATCCAACCTGGCCTTGAAACCCTCCAGAGATGGGGCAGCTGCCACTACTCTGAACAACCTGTGCCAGTGACTCACCATCCTCTAGGAAAACAATTCTTCCTATGATTTCATCACAATCTCCTGTCTTTCAGCTTAAACTTACTCCCTTGTCATATCTCTGCATTCCCTGATAAAGAATCCCTTCCCAGCTACTTGCAGGTCCTCTCTAAGTACTAGAAGGTTGCTATAAGGTCCCATCGTGGAGCCTTCTCTTCTCTAGCCTGAACAACCCCAACTCTGTCCTCATATGGGTGGTGCTCCAGCCTTCTAACAAGCTTCATGGCCTTCTCTGGACTCAGTCTAACAATTCCATGACTTCCCTGCGCTTCCTTAGGAGGTGAGCTTGACAATCTGAAAACAAGCAAAGTGCTTAAGGGTCTTGGGTATGTCCTGAAGAATTTCAAAGAATAGTCCAAATGTGAGGGTGTTGGACAGCAGTTCATAAAAAAACCCAAGGAATAAAAGGTCAACTTTTCACTGGGATGGACAGCTTGCCATTGACATGGCATTTCTGTTGAAGTCTTTCACCTCCACAAACACCTCCTATGAATCTTGACTGGGAGGGACAGGAGGCAACAGAAAAAATTCTTAAATTACAAGGCTGCTCATGGCTAATCACCTAGAGTTTAACCCAGAAACATGGATCGAGTGGTCAGAAGAGGTAGAATAGCTTTAGGAGCAGCTGGAAGGTACTGCATCTATGCTGCCATTACAGAAGGGTCTTGGAGCTCATGTAAGAAAGGACAATCTCAACCCACCTTTCAATTCCTCTCCATATAGTTCTAACCATGGTGCAAGGAAAGAGGTGTAGATGCACTGCATGTAAATTGGATGTTTTTTTCATCAAGACCAAGGAGACTGCTATCAGGAAAAGGACCTTCACAGCAACGTTATGTTGTTTCTTCATTTGGTAAAGGTAAGACACTAATTTTATCTCAGCCAACTGAAATTTGAGCTGAAACTCTGCATATCAGCAGCTTTAGCTGGATAAAGGGCTACTTCAATCTCTCTCACTGGTATTTTTTTTTCCCTCCTGAAAACCCTGAGCAAAGATGGAACAAATAAACATCATGTATATTTGCAGCCCTGCATTTCCCTTTGACAAGGAAGCAAAGTAGAGATTCATACTGAAAAATATCATTCACGGCTTACCTTTAATAATGCCTTTGAAAGCATCAAGCACAAACGTGATGGATATAAAAAGTGCAATTATTTCTTCTGTTGACCTGTGGAAAAATCCCAGGAATTAATACAACCAGTAGAGTCGGCATTCAACTCCATTCAAAGGAAAATCAGCACATTCATGCATCTACATGAAAATATAGCAGTTTTAGTTAAATTTCAGCACAGGAAACAAACCCCAGTGAACCTTTAAAAGCATCTTTCAGGCTCAAACAATAAGCTGAAATGATGCTAGCCTCATCTCACAAAGTATATTTTGTGACAAGTTTGTAATTACGGATTTCATGGAATGTATAATTTTTCCATTTGCTGCATAATCTGATCAAAAGATGACTTCTTGAAAAATAGCTACCTTTTAAAGAGCTTCATCAGAAGACTGAAATTAAAGAGGGAGTACATCACAAGGAAAAAGCTGTTCCACAGTCCAATCCAGGCATAGAAAGCACTGAAATCCAAGTTGTAGTCATCACAGATTCCTCGGATGACTGCAAAGATGAAGCATTCGCATGTCAGATCAAGCTTTTGTCATTACCACCCTGTGATTCCCATCTGCTCGATGGCAGAAAGAATCAATTTCAGAACTTCACTGTAACATGTTTATGGCAGATAGAATTAAATCCTTGCTTCTTCTCTCCCAAGTTAACACTGGATCAACCCAAGTTGTTCTCCTCCCTCCCCTTTTCTCCACTAGAAACAGAGAAGCACTTGGGAAACTTTCTAAAAGCATCTCTCCTAAAGATCAAAGCCACAGAATCAGCCCTTGGAATTTGCTCTCACTGATATTTTGGGATGCTGTTGGGCAAGGGATCTCATACATGTTTTTGTACCATGTGTATTCACTCACTGTACTGTGGACAAACCCTCGTGTATTAAACGTATCAAGCTAAACACGGTTCATCTGATCATTCCTACAGAGATTTCTACACCTCTGGCTTAGTGATATCAACTCGCAGGCATAACAGGAGAGCTACTGATCACACCTTAAAACGTCAATTAAGAAAATAAAGTCAACAAAATCTTTGTCTCAGGCTCTCCTTCTCAATGCTACCATAAGAGAAAACAATCAGATAGAAAATTTCCACCTTGAACAAAAGAAATGCTTATTCTCACAAAATGTTTTCTCTAGGTAAGATGAAAACCTTTAGAAATCAACCAGCTAAGCCTGAATCGAATTCCTCCCCTCTCCCTTAGGGCCAGAGGCAACCCTTTAACATTGATTTATTAAACAAAACTCAAAGCTCTAACAAGATTGCAAGGTTCTTGCACAAAGTCCCACTCCACCAATCACAAGCATGCCAACCCCTTGATGTACACATTTAATGAACTTACCATTAATGTAGAGTGCTAAAGGAGCCGTTGTTAGGAGCACAACTAGAGGTTGCCCCGAAAAGAGCGCGTAAAGCAGTCCTCCAATACACTGGCCAACAATTGTCTTTTGCACATCTACAAATAATTAGGAAGAATGGAAACAAACAAGGTTTTTAACCAACGTCTCCCTGACCAAGGAGCATTTGCAGGGCATAGAAGCCAATTACTAATGAGGAAGAGCAATGTTTAGGGAACAGAGAGGAAAACAAAAAGTGATCCATTGTCAGCAAACTTGTGCTGATTATTTAGGATGCCATGCAGTTTCCAGATATTTAACTAAGAAATTTGCTTGAGGTTTGGCTGGTTGGTTGGGGGGGTGTTTGTTGTTTTGGATCTTGGTGGGATTTTTAGGTTTTGCATTTTCAACAGCTATTAAAACATAATGTGAGTTTGTGGAGGCCATCAGAACAAGACTTCAACTGCTATGAACTGTCATAGAATCATAGAATAGCTTGAGTTGGAAGGAACCTTAAAGATCATCCAGTTCCAACCCTCCTTCCATGGTCAGGGACACCTCCCTTTTTAGATCAGGCTGCTCAAGGCCCCAAACAACCTGGCCTTGAACACCTCCAGGGATGGGGCAGACAAAATCCTCAGGTAACCTGTGCCAGTGTCTCACCACCCTACTTGCGAAGAATTTCCTTATATCTAGTCTAAATATGCCTCTCTCCAGTTCAGAGCCATTCCCCCTAGTCCTACTGCTACATGTCTTTGCAAACAGTCCCTCCCAGATGTTTTCAATAGCCCCTTCATGTACTAGAAGGTCACTATAAGATGTCCTCAGAGCCTTCTCTTCTCCAGGCTGAACAACCCCAACTCTCTCACAGACTGGCCTCACATGTGAGATGCAGTATGAACTGCTCCAGAGCCACAACTAGAACAGAATAAAGCTTCATCCCCTGAGCTGAAGATCTGGATAAAGGCAATCAAATTCTGGTCAAAAGCACAGGAATTGCATTAGTTTAAAATGTGCACATAACCGCACAGTTATAAAGTGAGTATCATTAAAATATACAGTAGTATATCCCTGTATCAGTCTAGTCAGATAGTGCTACACAAATTGTAGAATCACTTGGTTGGAAAAGGCCTTTGAGATCATTGACTCCAACTACAACTGTCCACTACTAAACCAGGTCACTGAGGACCTCACATACCTATCTTTAAAACACCTTCAGGGATAGGGACTCCACCACCAACCTGGGCAGCCTTTGCTAGGGCCTTAGAACCCTTTCAGTGAAGAAATTTTTCCTAATGTCCAGTCTGAACCTGCCCTGGTGCAACTTGAGGTCATTCACTCTTGTCCTATCACCTGCCACATAGGAGACAAGACCAACCTCCACCTCGCCACAACCTCCTCTCAGGCAGTTGTTGCACTGATAAGGTCTCCCTTTCAGTCTCTTTCTTCAGACTAAAATCCCAAGTCCCTCAGCAAAGCTCAGTCTTCATAACCCTCCAAAAAAGTCACAAGCATGACAGAAAAGCCTTTGGTGGTGTATTTTCAGCAAATAAAAACCACCAAAACTATCTGTGACCAGTGCTTCCCAGCTTGAACACATGAGATAGCACAACAGATGCACAAAAGCCATAAACTTACCAATAGCTCCTCGGGTATTTTCATCATTGAGTGACCCAAATGCAATGGATGGTAGAAGGCAGGCGAAATACAGAAAGATCATAGTTGTGATGTATTTTCCTATAGCTTTGTTATTTCCAATAACACCTAGTGCAAACCAGAATAAATATCATGTTATTACCGCCCACCAGAAAAGCGCTGAAACCCTCCTTGCATCAGCCATATGTACCATCAGTTCTTCTAAAGCTGGAAGGTGCATGGAGAAGTTCAGACCACACTTGAGTCTTAAACATACTAAGTAGGACTAACACTTGCTTTTGCCCAATCATACTCTCGTTCATCTGGGACCAGAAGCAGAATCACCAACATGCCACCAGACAGCTTCAACAGACATTCTGGCACTGATAAAACAGGAAATACTGCAAGCATTTGCTCAGTTTTGCCAGCCTCAGAAGCCTGGAAAAGGATCAAAGCAGCAGCCATAAGCTTTGGGTTTATACCCCCCTCTCCTTCTTTAATACAAAGTTTATAGGTGTTCTGGGCTTTGCCCCTAATGAGCTTCATGATGATCCCTCATCTTTGCATGATGTTTTTGGGTAGGAAAACATGAAGCACTTCATTTTTCCCAAGGCAGAAATCTGAGGTTATAGGCTTGAATCAATAATCTGCTATGCTGAGCCAATTAGTGCTAGCAGACTTACAAAAACAAATAGCACAAGAGGTCAGGAATGCGTACATTAAAGAGGTTTGCTTTAAAAAAAGACCTTCTGAAAGAATGGCTTGCTTTTCCATCCACTCACCCCTTCTCATCTCCATTGGAAAAAAACACGCCAGGCCAAAACAAAAGCAGCCAGAAAGAGAATTAAAGTGTCATAACATGAATTTAAGGGCCTCTGAAGTAGCTTCCCTTCCCTTTCCTGTTTTCAGGCTGATGTTCATCCCCAGTGAGCTCATATCACACAAGAGAAAGGATGAGAGATGACAACAGCCGATACTGCTTGAGGAGAACATAAGTTTTCACACAGCCTCTTCAGAGAGGATACACCAGAGAGGGCCTTTCAAAGAAAACCTTGAAACAGCCCTCAACCTGTCTGTGCCACCATGCTTGATGATGCTCCTGTTGCGAGACACTTGGACAAGCTTGGAGTTACCCAATTCTCCCTTTTGGAAGCCTCCTGAGCAGTGAATTCCCACACAGGTATCTACCGTTAATCTCCCAAATGCCCATTTAAGACTTGGCTAAGCATCAGACCCTTGCTGAGGGAGCTAGAAGCCAATGAGTTGAATCAGCGAAGGGAGGGCTTTGATACAAGGCTGCTGGTGCAACATGTCACAAAATCTAGACATTGTCCCAACAGACAAACTATCACTGGGATAAAAAGTAATTGCTCAGTGACTTTGGGATCTTATCACACATCTGTTTTCTGCACAGTTTGCAGTGCAGAGATAAGGACAGGAGGAGGATGCTAAAATCAAAAAATCAAAGATTGTAAGTAATGAATAGGCAGCCACATGAATAAAGGATACCTTGTGATGGTTCCTGTCCATAGACATGAGAGGAACAGACATAAATAGGACTTCCTATGCTCAGTATCCTTAAAAAAAATTAATAAAGGGCAGGGGTTGAAACTTGACAGCAGACATCCCAAGCATGCAAATATGAGCCTGACCTTCCAGGAGTCATTGGACCAGCTGTTTCAAGGCAAATTCCTTTCAATTTATTGTGAAGATTCAGAAACCACAGACCACATTCCTGACCACTCTTGGCAACCGAAGGGCCTGAAATTTTCTTCTTGCAGATGAAACTTCCTCATGTGATCTTGAGTCCAGCTGCAGGCTCCTACCTCACACTCCCAAGTGCCTGAGACCCTTAGAGAAAATGAAAGGCTCTGCAGGGAAAACAGTGGACCAAGTGGTAGTCTTACAAGGACAGATGATCACATCCTTCTTCAGAGGGCTCTGTGCTGCTCCAGAATATTGGGTTTTGGACAAAGAAGCCTTGACAACATGAAAATCCAGAGGCAGCAAGGCCTGAATGCTTTGAAATCCTTCACAAA
Source organism: Coccyzus lansbergi (assembly GCA_033558105.1). Lineage (NCBI taxonomy): Eukaryota > Metazoa > Chordata > Aves > Cuculiformes > Coccyzidae > Coccyzus > Coccyzus lansbergi. The sequence continues at coordinate 359,750 of JAUMJK010000275.1, forward strand.
AAGACAGGCAACCAAGATCACAGAAGCAACTAATAGAAAGAAAAATAAAGGGCTTATTTGCTGGGCAGAGAAAGCTACGTAAGTGATGAGGTGTTTTGTAAAAAACTTTCAGGTAGATAAATTGTAGTATGAGAAGGGCAGAAGAATGAAAGAAGCCTTGAAAAGCATCACATGGCCATGATAAGGACCTCCACGATCATCAAGGGCTTCTATTTGCTTTGCAAGGATAGCAGAAACGAAAAGCCGAGTTCAAAACTTCCAGCACAATGCACTTCTTTTAGTCCATCATCAGCCAGATGACATGCAAGGAGCAAAGAATCCTTTCTGGTGGGCACCAAAATTCACTTCATAATGAAGACTGCAACTACATTAGATTAAACAGTCTTGCATAAACATGATTAATCACTCTTTAATTGCAAATGAAATAATGAGCAAATACTGCCTCCTTGTACAGATTCACCCAAAAGCAGCTCTAAAAGAGAGCGCTAACCACAATTTACCTCTTGCCTTTCTAAAATCAACATCTGGCTAAACATTTCCAGGGTCTATTTGCAACCGGGGGCTGACAGTATTTCATTTAAAAGAAGGTGGGCTGCATTATGATAGCATTTCATCTGCAGCAGGCTCATAAAGCCATTGAAAAATGTGTCACTCCACCTGCACAATATACATTTGCAGCAGAAAATCATCTCAGTCCAGCTGTGACATTTGAGGAGCTGACTATTACAGAAGCAATCCCTAGAAATTAAGATACATACATACATTGAAAGAGGAAGCAATTATGTTCATCAATACGACAGTTCCATTTAACTTGCTTGAATTTCTGAAATGTCATAGCTTTTAAAGACAAGGTGAGAGTTTCAGAGAGAACTGTAGTGCTGCTAGCCTCACTTTGTTTGGTATTCTACATCAATAAGCTAACGACCAAGAGACCCAGAGACTGGGAATAGAGTTTCTTAAGTATATGAATTTTATGCTTACTGAACCAAAATCAAGACAGATGGACATTCTATGAAATGTCTGATTAATAATGTTCTTACTCATGTCTCTTTCTCATGTCTCTGAAATATGCAACACAAACCAATTTTCATTATAGTGATTTGCAGCACAGCAGCAAGGATGTGTCTGCTAAATCCCTAATTTAAAAGAAAAAAAAAGAAAAAAGCTTTCCATTCATAGAATGGTTTGGGTTGGAAGGGGACCTTAAAAATCACCCACTTCCACTCCCCCCGGCCAAGGGCAGGGACACCTCCCACTGGATCAGGTTGCTCAAAACTTCATCCAACCTGGCCTTGAACACCTCCAGGGGTGGGGTAGCCATGACTTCTCTGTATAACCTGTGCCAGTGCTTCACCACATTTTTTTTTCCTAACATCTCATCTCAATCTCCCCTCTTTCACCTTAAAGTTGTTCCCCCTCATCCTGTCCCTGCACTCCCTGATAAAGAGCCTCTCCCCAGCTTTCCTGAAGCCCCTTTCAGTACTAGAAGGCTGCTGTAAATTCAGGCTGGAGAAGAGAAGGCTCCAGGCTGAACAGCTTATACTCTCTCAGAACATCCTCATATGGGAGGTGCTGCAGCCCCCAGACCATCTTTATGGCCTCCTCTGAACTTCCTCTAAGAGACCCAAGTCCTTCCTGTGCTGCAGCTCCTCCTTCTCTCAAGCCTATTTCCCATATGTGATAAGAATCCTGTAAGGAAACATCCACAGACAAACCAAGATATTTCTATGCATCTTAGGGGCTTCCTGTCCACCACTCAAAGAAAAAGCTCAAAAGCTGTGAAGCCAGGTCATTATCATAGAATCATAGAATAACCACGTTGGAAGAGACCCACCGGATCATTGAGTCCAACCATTCCCATCAATCACTAAACCATGTCCCTTAGCATCTCATCCACCCGTCCCTTAAACCCCTCCAGGGGAGGTGACTCAACCACCTCCCTGGGCAGCCTGTTCCAGTGTCCAAAGACCCTTTCCATGAATTTTTTTTCCTAATGTCCAGCCTAAACCTCCCCTGGTGGAGCTTGAGGCCATTCCCTCTTGTCCTGTCCCCTGTCGCTTGGAAGAAGAGCCCAGCTCCCTCCTCTCCACAACCTCCTTTCAGGTAGCTGTAAGACAGCAATAAGGTCTCCCCTTGGCCTCCTCTTCTCCAGCCTAAACACCCCCAGTTCTGTCAGTCGTTCCTCACAGGGCCTGTTCTCCAGCCCCTTCACCAGCTTTGCTCTTCTCTGGACTCCAAATGCCACAAAACATTCTACAAGTCAGTTTTAAAATTGCTGTTGAACTTCCACATCCACGTGATCTTGAGGACTGAAGGGCTGCTGTAACACAGGAGCTACTCCATCATCTGACCTTGGGCAAATGCACTGAAGAGATGAGGAAAAGCCTCTCTGCAACCCCTTCCTTTTTCCTCCTCCCTCAAAAATGAAAGTCTGCCTAGCAAAGTGGCCAGGACAATCAGGTGGGATTGCTGATGAAGATTAGCACGTAACAGACAATCTGCAGTGAACATTTTAGCAGGTTTAAGGTCTCTGTTACCAGTAGACAACCAGCAAGACAGAAAATCCCTTTCCAAATACCACTTTTTCCAGTGCCTTTCAAACGTCTAGTGTCTTCAAGTTTCCTTCTACCAGAGGTACAGGTACGTTTAGCTTTGGAGATCACAGGACCAAGGACAGGGAGGAAATCCCCATCTCCAGCTGAACTCTCCATCCACCTCAGCCCTGCACTGAGGACACAGGTCAAGGAAAACAGGAGCAAACAGAATAAATCTCAGCTCTGCTCTCTTCCTTTCACCCTCACTCCCCAAGAGACGATGAAATAAGACAGAACACAGCATCAAAGCTCATAATAACCTCAGGCACCTCAAATATTCCTCCCCTGGCACTCCAGGCACTACATTAATGTTCAGTTCACTGTGTTGTACTAGAAAATACACACTGAAGAATAAGGGTAGCAGCTCTAAGGGGTTTCAGGAAACTTGTAGTTGAGTTCAGGTAGAATTCCCTCCTTCATTCAAACCACCCTCAAAATAAAACATTTCAGCAAGCTCCTCTGGTTCAATTGAGACCAAAGGATAACAGTATTGATACACGTGTTCTGAGCCTATTTGACAAGATGAGGATGAAGTTCTGTACAAAATTTTCCTTGAGAAAGCAGAGCGCCTTAGAATAATGTTGTAGTCATTAAGAGAAGAGTGCATGCCAAGTTGTATTAATCCTAACTTTAAAGGAAAGTTACAGGAGTTTTTTGGCTCAGCATAATCCAATTGTTCGTCTTCAGGTGCTCCTCCAGGAAAACACCCAGTACAAGCCACCCATATATCAAAGCCTTGTACCACAAGTTTAGAAAACTCTTCCTTGATCCTGGAATGTTCACTAAAATACATAATTGTGCAATCCAAAGCAAACCCAAGGCTGACAAATTCCTAATTTGGAGAAGAAAAAAAGAAAAAAAAAAAAAGGAAGAAGGATGATGCCTTTCTTCCCTCTCCCAAATCGCGATGGTTAAGGATAATTTAACAGCCAGTTTTGTGTAGTGTGTGAAGACCACCATTCCTACAAAAGTGCAGCTGACAAAGTATTTGCCGGCTCTACAAGCCTTATTATTTATCATCCTGCCCTTAATTGGCTTATCTGCCTAACCCAAAACCACAGGATGCTGCACGGATTGAGGATTGAGAGACTCCAACCATTAAAAAAGGCATCTTCACAATTCAGAGATCTTTGATGGTGCATGTGTGGTTGTCTGGAGCGCAGATACTTGGATAGCTCAAATCCCAAGTGTTCCGGTACATTGCTGCTTTGAGACAGTCCAGGAATTTCACATGCCTGATCACCTTTGGTCTTGGTGGTTTGTGACAGATGCTTTATGCTCCATCTGGTTTTCATTCCACGTAGACCCTTAAAGAATTCATCCTAACTTCTGATTTCTGGGAAGAAGTGGTGCATGCTAACATACACATAGGTTTTTAAAAATCTTGGGTTTCCCATATTGCATTTGAAAGAGCACAACTGCTCCTAAGAAGAGTGCTTCACATTTGAGCTGCAGTGATTCTTGAGAATCAGTTGGCTCATTTCTGCATCTACCACTCTCCAGAAATAGTGTAAAAATGCACCAACACTTTTTAACATATACTTGCATTTTTATACCAACACCATTTTTTTTTTCTGGTGTACTTGTAATGTTAGATTCTTACTATGACAATATTTTATCACTCAGGGCAGATGCAATCAAGGGAACAATTCTTCCAAGCTAGTCAGTCTTTGCTTAGACCAAGCCTGATCTGCTGCATACATTGGGTTCAGGGAAAACTTGCAGACCTAGTGATAACCAACAGCCCCAAGAATGAAGGGCAGTGCACACAGGTTACTTTGGATGTATGCAGAGCCAGAACACAGTCCCCAAATTGGATTTCAAAATCTGCTGCAATGTTGGCTGCAGGACCATCACATAGAATCATAGAAAGATTAGAGTTGGAAAGGACCTCAAAGATCATCGAGTTCCAACCCTCCTTGCCATGGACAGGGATACTTTACACTAGATTAGATTGCTCAAAGTCTCAGCCAATCTGGCGTTGAACCTCCAATGATGGGGCATCTACAAATTCTCCGAAAAACTTCTTCCACTGCCTAACCACTCAAAGGAAAAAAAAAATCTAGTTTAAATCTATCTTCTTTCATCTTAAAATCCTTACCCCTCATCCTACCACCACTGCACTCCCTGATAAAGAGCCCCTCCCCAGTTTTGCTCTAGGCCCCCTTTAAGTACTGGAAGGCTGCCATAGTGTCTCCCTGGACCCTTCTCTAAGCTAAACAAGCCCAATACTCTTACCCCATCCTAATATGAGAGGTGCTTCAGTCCTGAGACCATCTCTGTGGCCCTCCTCTGGGCTAACTCAAACATGATGCTTTTGTGCCTGTGAACCTGCTGTGCTGAGGACACAGATGTAGGCAGAGCAGACACTGCTCTGTATTGAGTTGCACAAGGGTCCCCATAGGACGTTTCTCCCTGAATGACAGTGCCCAAAGATTTCCTCTCTGAAGTGCTTCAGTATCCCTTTATAACAAAAATGTAGACTTGACAGCCCTACAAAGCAACACCCGTAGAAGTGTCCTGAACCCACTCCAGAGTTGTCCAGATTAGGAGCTTAAGTCCCCTACTGGATCTGGTGCCAATGATAAACACACCAAGAAATACTTTCAACAGACTGGTTTCTGCTACCCTGAAAATGTATTGTCCCTCTTCCTCCTCAACATACCTTCAGATCCCCAGAGAACAGAGCATGAACTTGACTTCAAGTGAAGCATGCCCTCTTTTTACCCCAAGCCTCCTGAAAATAGCTTCTCTGCAACATTTAAACACCTGGAGAAAGCATCCAGAACTCAGTCACTGTGCTAAGCCAGCATCTCATGCCTTTTTATTCTTCCCTCTACAGTGGATAACACTAACTTCAGAACCCATTGTGGTGGGTGAAGCACTCCCAGAAGATGAAGCTAGAACTCTGTGGCAAGGACCCACTTGGCAGCTCCCCCAAGACACACATGGTATCTCCTTCAGCTGAGCAGCCAGCAGCCAACTGAATCACAGAATGATTAAGGCTGGAAAAAGACCTCCAAGAAGACCAAGCCCAACTGTCAGCCCAACAGCACCATACCTAATAAACCATATCCCCAAATGACACTTCCGCATAGTTTTTTAACACCTCTATAGACGGTGACTCCACCACCTCCCTGGGCAGCCTCTTCCAATGCTTCACTGCCCTCAGTAAAGAGTTTTTTATTATCAAATCTAAACCTCCCTTGGTGCAACTTGAGATCATTTCCTCAGAGATTGCTACAACTCCTCTACTGCTGAGACCATTCTGGTTGAAATGGAGTGGAGGACACAGCCACACCCCAGCCACATGTGCTTTCAGCTTAAGCTGTTGTGAAAGGTTGCTTTGCCAGGGCTCAGGTGCACATCTTATTTTCTCATGTCAGCTCCAAGATAGAGCCCTGAGCAGAGAAGCAGCAGGGGGGAGAGCTGGGATACTGTGGCTGGAGCTAAGGAGGATTTAACAGCAGTAAGGCGTCTAACAGAGCCCTGAGACTCTCCCTGCCTACACTCAGCATCTTTATTTTACACAAACTTTTTGGTTTGATACTTGAATATATTAACCAACTTCCCTGCAAGCTATAAGAACCTGAAAATGTTTTGATGTCAGGCTGAGGCTCTGTAATCATGGATTGCCCTGAAGACTTTTCACAGCTTTTAAGAATCTCTGGAAGTGAAAGTTTGAAAGTGAAAGGGAAGAAAGTTACTCTTAAAACCAACAATGCTATTGTGAGAGCTATATAAAGCCTGAAAACCTGAGACTCAATATAATAAACACGGTGTTGCTGCTCCTGTGATCTGGCTACAGCGGACAAGCTATATCCTGTTTTTAAAAAGACTGAGCTGAAATTACTGCAGCTCAGATTTTGTTTAGGCATTCCCAGTTTCCCCAGCATCACCGTAATTGCTACTGATGCTGGCTTGCTAAGACAGCAGAAAGGATCTATTAGGTCAATGCTAACTAATAAGGTTACAATGAGTTGTTTTGTGTCTACATGACAACAATCAATCCATATAATCGTTTCACTGCTTAATAAAGAGTAAAATCCTCATCTACATACAGCTATCATCTTCGTTAAAGGAACATGGCAAGATTCTCATTGATAGGTCATCAGGCTGCCTATTAACATGTTTTGTCAACATATTCATAGGATGGTCGGGGTTGGAAGGGACCTTAAAGCCCATCCAGTTCCAACCCTATGCCATGGGCAGAGACACTTCCCACTAGATCGGGCTGCCCGAAGTCCCTTCCAAGCTGGCCTTGAACATCTCCAGGGATAGGGCAGCCACAACATCCCTGTGCAACCTGTTGCACTGCCTCATCACTCTCATCATGAAGAAATTCCTCCTTATGTCTAGTCTAAATCTGCCCCTCTCCAGTTTATACCCATTGCCCCTAGTCCTATCACTAAAAGCCTCGTAAGAAGTCCCTCCCCAGCTTTCTTGTAGACCCCTTCAGGTACTGGAAACGGCCTTTTAAATAAGAAATAAGAGCTATTACACATACCAAAGAGTACATTCAATGCACACTGTAAACAGGACATCGCATCACAAAAATTCAAAATCAAGCCAATGCTTTCATAAACATTGGCCAACATACCGTCCGTGAAGTCCAAAGCGTACACTGGAAATCTTCGTGCAATGTCATCAGAAATCCCCTTGCCAACATTGAGAAACTCATGCAACTAAAGAAAGGAAGGAAGCACTGTGTCAGTTTAAAGGCTCATGCATTGTTAAAGAGATTAACCTCCTTATACAACACTGATAGGAGAAGAACCGGTCATTTTGAATAAGGCATTCAAATCTGATTTCGTAATGATAATAAAAAATAAACTCTTCGCACTTCAATTCATATCCTCAAAAGCATTGTAAAAATTAAAAATCTGCCAGACCACCCCATTCATTTTCCTCCCTCCCTTCCTTCCTTTTTCCCCACTCCCATTTGTATCTGCATCCCTGCTTTGCAGGTGAAGCAACTGATGCACTACATGGAAGCAACTGGCTGAAAACACCCTAGTCAACCTTAGGATTATACCTTAGGGTGCTGGCTAACACCTGAGTACCCATGGGTCAACAGAGATGCTTTTCCAAACCCTCCAGGCAACTTTTTTCTTCAGATGCCCCTGGAAAAAGTCTTACTCCGAATCCAAATGAAGCACCTTGAAAGCAGATGCCCAGCGAGTGCTCCTTTCCTTAGCATTACCGCAGAAAACAGAGACCTCAAGTTGATTGGAAATAAAACTGTCAGCACCCCAGATTTCACAGAAAAGGATCACGGAATGTCCCAAATTGAATGGTACCATCAACCTGAGTTGGAAGGTTTATCTAGTCCACCTCCTGTCCCTGCTCTGGGCAACTGCAGCATTGACACCATGTGTTTGAAGGAGTTCTCCAAATTCTTCTGGAATATTGTCAGGCTTGGCACCATAACTGCTTCCCTAGGGAGCTGTTCAAGCATTCCACCACCCTCTGGGTGAAGAACCTTTTCCTAATGTCCAACCTAAGGCACATCTTCCTGCTATTCCCTTGGGTCCTATCATTGGTCACCAGAGAGAAGAGATCAGTGCCTGTTCCTCCTCCTCCCCTTGTGAGAAAGCTGTAGATCGCTATGAGGTCTCTCCCTTCGGTCTCCTTTAGTCCAGACTGAGCAGATGAACTGACTTGAGCAGCTCCTCATAGGGCTTCCCCTCTAAACCAAGGTAGAATAACTTCACATAACCAAATCATAATTTCTGCCCAATAAGACATTAAGATCATTGTGAAAGTGTTCTAGAGACGGCATGTTGCTTTTTATTTCTGGTTTGGCGGTCTGCAAGGTGCATTGCAATTGTTTATATGGTCTGAAGCACACCACAGGCAATAAGGAGCTCTTCAGAAATGTGTGACAGCTGCTATTGACTTACAGCCTCCCAATTCTCACAAACTACATCCTTATGGAAAGCACATGGAAAGCATCAGAGTAGGCAACACTTGCAAATGAGGCACCTGTCAAGATTTTTCCTGTTAGTCTTAACTCAAAGAATACACATTACTCTGAATATCAAATGCACCCTTATACAGTGCTAATTACCCCAGCTGTCTCATCTAAAACATTTCACATGTTTGTTGCAGAGACAGACAGAAAATTTATAACCCCAGCTAGGGAGCGTAAGGTAGGTGGTCATCAGAGATCCCAAATTTACACCACAGAATCATAGAATGGTTTGGGTTGGAAAGGATCTCAAAGCTCATCCAGTTCCAGCTCCCCTGCCGTGGGCACAAACACCTCCCACTGGATCAAGTTGCTCAAAGGCCCATCCAACCTGGCCTTGAACACCTCCAGGGATGGGACAGCCATGACTTCTCTGGGCAGCCTGGGCCAGTATCACTACCCTCACAGGAAAACATTTTTCCCCAAGATCTCATCTCAATCTTCTCTCTTTCAGCTTTAAACCATCCCCTCCTTCCCTGGAATCCTTGATAAATAGTACCTCCCCAGCTTACCTGTAGCCTCCTTTCAGCACTGGAAGGCTGCTATAAATTCTCCCTGGAGCCTTCTCTTCTCTAGGCTAAAACAACCCTAATTCTCTCAGCCTGTTCTAATATGGGAGGTGCTCCAGCCCTCAAATCATCTTCATGGCCTCCTCTGCATGCACTCCAACAGATCCATATTCTTCCTGGACACCAGGTGAGGTCTCACAAGAGCAGTTGGGCATAATCAGCTCCCTACCAGCTCAACCTACCTGGCCATACTCCTTATGATGCATCATCACCAAAGAGCAGAGACATCTTCCTAACCCTAGGACTGCCTTACATAGCGACTGATAAAACACAGTTTTAGAAAAGACTCAACACTACAGTGTTTGTTGAATGGGCTACATTCAGCTTTGTCTTTTCTCATGGGATTCACCTTGAGGCCTTGCAGTGCCTCAAAGATCAGAGCCAAATACAAGGAAACCTCTCCTTTAAACTGAATACACGGGACACAGCAAACACTAGTGTTTAGGGTACAAAATCTGGTTACCAGATCTGGATCAGATCCCTTATCAGTAATCGTGACATCTCCTTTCACTTACTCAAGTCAGTTCTGTTGCACTTGATATTCTGCCAATACCAACTGCTACTTCAGGACAGTTTTGACTCTAACCTGAACAACCAGGATGAAAAGACAGCAGGCACCAGCACAACATCTGCATTTTAGGCATTTCTGGAAAACCTATGAGCTTAAACCATTTTTGGAGGCATATTTGGACCTCAAAGCCATATGCACTTGAAAAGCAATTTCATTTCTCCCCCCAGAAAGACATTCCTGAGGGCACGAGTCAGCCAGAGAATTACAATAGCTCTAATGACTAATATGTTTACTTGTCTCATTGCAGTGAGTATGGGAAAATGATGCTCAGGGTATCTCATCTTCTGGGGAAGAAGCCACGCACTTGCTGCTGGCCCCAGGCTAAGCGTGGGGTAGGGAGGGAAGGGGCACTCATGCACATTGCCTGTTTGTAGGCAGCACTGAGTGGGCAGAAAAGTGCTCCTTAACTTCTTGTCCTGTGAGGCACATTGAAGCAAATTTGAGAGAAAGGAAAGCAATGGGATACAAGAACCTCCTCTAATTCCTTCATGCTTTTATTTCCTGTATGTATGCATGCATATAGCCTAGGATGTGCCAAAGCTGTTAATGAGATGTTAATGAGATGATATCCCTAAGTATGGGGAAAACTGTTTCCTTCTGTATAGCTAATCCTCCCCTTAGTTCCCACTCCGCCCTACTAACCTCATTCTCTGTTTTCTCTCCACAGCGCAACCCAAGTTTACTGACCCCTGAAGTTACTGACCTTTTTAGTTTTACTTTTATCCCCCAACCTATGCACCATGCATCTTAGAATCACAGAACAGTCTGGGTTAGAAGGGACCATAAACATCATCAAGTTCCAAACTCCCTTCCATGGGCAAGGACACCTCCCACTGAATCAGGTTGCTCAAAGCCTCATCCAGTGTGGCCTTGGACACCTGCACGGAGGGGTACAGCCACGACTTCTCTGGATAGCATGAGACAGTGTCTCACCACCCTCACAGAAAAAAAAAAATCATCTTTATATCTTCTCTCAATCTCTCCTCTTTCTGCTTAAAGCTGCTCCCCTCGTCCTATCCCTGCACTCCTTGATAAAGGGGTTCTATCCCCAGCTTTCCACCAGGTACACATTGAAGTACTGTTATGCTGCTCTAAGGACTCCCCAGAGTCTAGGCTGAGCAGACCCAACTCTCTCAGCCTGTCATCTTCATATGTTTTAGGACGGCTTTTGCCTCTTGCCATCTTCTGAGCTTGCACCTCATGAAGTTTCCAAAAATCTTGGGAAGGACAATGCTGACACTTCATTCTTGCCCTTTTTACTTGCTTCCTCACAGAAATGAAAGAAAATGGGAATTTCTTGGACTAACATTTCCTGCTTCTTTTTCCCTCAGCAGGTCAAGTCTGGCTGACTGTTTGGCTTTCCACTCCTGTTCATAGCAGCATCTCTCTCAGGGCCCTACAATCTTTTCAAGTTTAACATTCTATGTGGCTTTTATCCAGGTGGCCAACCCCATCAAGCTCAAGGGTTCTTAGCCCTTAAGGCCTGCAGCCCAGGCCCCCAGCACCAAAACTTCCCTCCAGGCTCCCATTTCCCCCTTCTGCATGTCTTTTCAGTGCTCTGCCTGTGTTGTTTCTAATGCAGAAGGAGGAAAGAGCAGCAAAAATGAGTAAACAACAACAAAAATCCCTGATTATCAGTTCTCATTTAAAGTACCGAAGGGCTGCATAACTATTTTACACAGACCAGGGACATATGCAATCCTCCCACCTACTGACGTGAGCAGACAGAGGAGCCCAGTCCTGTCAGCAAATCCACACAGGCATCAGACAAAAATCACAGCCAGAAAGCATCAACTGTTGGGGCTCTTCCATAAACAAAATCACAATTAGGTGCCTCAGTAAACAAGAGGATTTCAGGTTGACTAAATGATGACTGAGTATGTAGCCTTGCCTAAGTAATCCTCCGAGATGAGCCAAAGCAAACTGAATGTGCTGTAGGCACAGCATGGTATGCAGCCATCATGTCCCTCTTAGGGATTTTCGCAGAGGCTTAAATGAGAATTTACAGAACTCCCCACTCTCACACAGAGCAGGAAGCCCATTTCTGCCCCACTACTAAAGGAGCAAGTAAGGGAGGCAGGAGGAAGATTTTTATGCTACCAAACAGCTTTACCCTCCTGAGGGCTCACTTGTAATAACACATTGGCTCTGGATTAGAGTATTTATCTCACTGAGGGTGGTTTACAGGTTGGAGTTACAACATGGTCTCATATGCGCTTGTGTTCATATTAAATCATAGAATAGCTTGAGTTAGAAGGGACCTTAAAGATCTCTAGGTCCAACCCCCTTGCGATGGGGCAGGGACACCTCCCACTAGATCAGGCTGCCCAAGGCCCCATCCTCCTTCCTACAAGGCTACTACACAAGGCAGGGAGGAGGAGATCCTGCTGCTGGAGATGGTTCTCATAGGAACTGAAGAATGCAGGCTAGGATCACAAATCAACCTCACTTCTCTAGGTAGATCTTTCTTCTTGCCAGGAAAAAAACTCCATCCCAGCTCTTAAGGTCTCTGCTGACAAGGCAGGATGGAGAGCAGTTTCTTCCAAGAAACATGAGAAAGCAGAGTTACTGCTACAGAGGCTGCATCTCCCGAGAGGTAAAGGATAAAATATTCTAAACAATTTAACAAATCCAAATCAAGAATGGTCAATGCCAAGAGCAAGCATTAAAGAAACAAGCGTTGCTATCTACAGCATTGGCTCAGAGTCCACCTGGTCAAAATTGCTTGTCCAGTAAGGCAGGAAGAAACCATCACTTCTCAGGGCCCAACACTTAAAAGATCAGTGCTGCATGCAGTCCCCCTGCTCACCAAAACAGAGCAGAAATCCCTCTACAGACATTTCAAAAGGGCTGGTTTTATTGAAAGAGAGATTCAGACACTTCACCTGCTCTACCAAACCCCACCATGAAACACCAACTACTTTACCTAAATTACATTACTGCAACTAATCCAGACACCACCACTCTGAACGGTCTAGGTTTGAAGAGGGTTTCAGGGCTTGTTCTGCAACTTCAGAGCAGGTATGGGGTCTAGGAAAGTTCAAAGCACTACCTATAAGCATGGAGGACAAACATGACCCTCTGCTTATTTCCAGATGTACAGATCAAAATCCCTTAAGTCCATTCCAGGAAAGGAAAAAAAAAAGTGATAAATTAACCACCTTCTGCACTGTTGGCAACCCAAAGCTTTAAGATAATTTGTAATTCAAGGATAGGTGCTGCAAGCTAGAGATAGCAAAGTTTGTTTTTCAGGTACACAGTCTGGTTAAAGAATGAATTTCTGAATGGAAAAGCAAAGCAATGACCAATACGCAGGAAATTCCAGAAAAGAAAGCAGAGTTACAGCATTTCCCTCAAACTTTAAAGTACAAAGCAAGTAACTTTTTACAGAGCTACAGATCAAACTCGGAGAAATCAGGTCAAACACTGACTGGCAACTGAAATGAAATTACCATGCAGGGATGGCCAAGAAGTCTTTTAGCTGCAGGAAAGACAAGCAGCAGCTTCTTCAGAGACTTCTGATTGCAAAGATTAAGTATTTTGGACCGACAACACATAGTAATCCATTAATCCCATCCTTGACTGAGAATCTGGAATGAAACTCCCGTAACCATTTCAACTCCCTGCTGTTGTTCTACATCGGCACCTGCCTCTGAAGGGTTTTCTTGGGATTTACAACAGGAGCATAGCACAGTGGACATACAGCAGTCATTGGCAGAATCATAGAATCACTAAGGTTAGAAACGACATTTAAGATCATCCAGTCCAACTGTCAACCCAACACCACCATGACTAATAAACCATGTCTCCAAGTGCCATAACTACATGTTTTCTCAACACTTCTAGGGATGATGACTCCACCACTGCCCTGGGCAGCCTCTTCCAATGCTTCACCACTCTTCCAGTAAAGGAATTTTTCCTAATATCCAATCTAAATTCCCTTGGTGCAATTTCAGGCCACTTTCTCTCACCCTATTGCTTATGTGGAAGAAAAGACCAACACCCACCTTGCCACAACCTCCTTTCAGGGAGTTGTAGAGAGCAATAAGGTCTTCTCTCAGCATCCTCTTCTCCAGACTAAACAGACAGTTCCCTTAGCTGCTCTGCATAAGATTTGTACTTCAGAACTTCCCCCAACCTTCACTGCCCTCCTTTGGATGCGCCCTCAGCCCTTCAACTCCCTTTTTGTAGTGAGGGTTCCAAAACTGGACATAAAATTTGAGGTGCAGCCTCACCAGCACCAAGTACAGGAGCATAATTGCTTCCTTAGTCCTGCTGGTCACACCATTTTTGATACAAGCCAGGGTGCTGCTGGCCTTCTTGGCTACCTCAGCACACTGCTGGCTGATGATCAGCTTCTGTCAAGCAGCAACCCCAGGTCCTTTTCCACCAGGCAGCTTTCTAGCCACTCTTCCCCAAGCCCGTAGTGCTACACAGGGCTGTAACCTACTTACTCAAGCCAACATTTGGTATTGTTTAATCTCATATAATTTGCCTTGGCCCAACAATCAAAACTGTCCAGATCACTCCGCAGAGCCTTCCTACCCTCAAGGAGATTGACACTCTCATCCAAAGAAGCCTCAGTGCCAAGAGTTTGCTAGGAGACCCCAGCAGATGCCAGCAGCACAAGTACTTTATCTCCTTACCCTAAACCCCTTGCATTTATGCATTCTGACACCATTGAAACGGGGGCACAACTTTAACCAGTCTTACCTTGAGTGGTTTAGGACCATGTGATTTGTGCCCATCACTCATCGCTGAAGGTCTCTGATTCACCACTGTCAATAAGTGGCGCTGGTGGACTAATGCTTCCTTGAATTCCTCTTCTGTTTTGGTTTCTAGGAGTTTCTGCCGAAAAGTTATGTCTGAAAACATCGTGGCAAAGGTCCTGCCCACTTCTGTGGCTGTTTTAGTACTTTTCTGAGTAGGAAAAAGAAGACAGGAAAAAAAAAATTGTAAAACTTTTTTCTTTCACTTCTGAAAGGTAAAACCACTGATTTAGCCCATTGGGCACCATTAGAAGAGCAAGCTGCCAGGCTTGCTGACTGATCAGTCATATTTGACCAACTTCCCAGGACATGAGCCAAAGCTGAATCATGCTGAGCATGCATTTTATCCCCAGTCTCTCTCCAAGACTCTTAAGACTAAACGAACAAGAGCCTTTGCTATTCTACAGCACCTCAGCATTACTGCTGCCGGTGTGCAAAGACACTGTAGTCAAGGTTCATGCAGGTAGAAGTGTCCTGATGTCTTTTCTCAAAGATAGATTATTGTGCACATCTGCTTCAGCCTCCTTTTTTTCTGGGCATTAAAACTCAATTTGGATGGCCTCTCTGGACCAATTCTGGCAGCAGAAGTGGAGATTTAGAGTTCTTGGCTGAAGTGACTACTGGAATGGAGGAAAGCATAGGAAAGAGGCAGCTGAGCATGCACACAAGCAGCACTGTCCCCTCAAACATTTAGTGAAGATTGGAGACTTGCAAACATGAAGGAACAAGTGACTGTTTGCCAGCTTTAATGTTTCTGTGAGCCACGGGTCTCATTTTTGAAGATTCAGCTTCAACAGTATCCAAGCCCACATTCCTACAACTCCAAGCACCTTGGAAACAGGGAACAAAGGAAACTGTAAAGGGAACAAACCCACCAAATTCCAAGCTCTACAAACTCTAACCTACCCTAATGCTGACAAAGTACAGGACAGGTAAGATGCTTGCCTAGACAACATGATATAGAAACAGCTCTTCAAGAGCTCCTTTTGACACCAAGTTTTAACTCACCTACCACCTTACCTACACTCACTACAACACGCAACGAGTGTTAGAGACACCCAAACAACCACCCTCTTTTGGACTGCAACCAAGCTCCTCGCATCACTGTCCAAAGTAGTAGCGAGCATACGTGATTGATCTGAGCTTGTTTTCATGATTCATAACAAAGCAGATAAACGATTTTTTCCATGTACGCAACCACATAATTCAGTGTTACTTGACGCAGAGGCATGGACATGTGGGTGTCACTGCACTAGTCCCAAAGTCATCACTAATTCTATACTCACCCCATCCACTCTACCTGGCCTCCACCAGCCTTTCGCCAATCCAGAAAACGTCCTTTCAGATATGTTCCATCTAAGTTTCTAGGGGAGGGTTTGGATTGAAATGAAGATAATCTGCTCTGGGAGTTGCATTTACAGTCGATAAAACCCTCCACATGAAAAAGGCCACTCTATCCCTCAGCACAACAGATGCCCATTTTCTGGGCTTCCCCCTCCCAAGCAAGGCTCATTTAATCTGTTACTGTCAGCAGGTTAATTATTTTAACTGCTGTACCAGAAATGCGTACTTAGAGCTGGCTAGATAAACTCATTTGAAATAAAAAGCATATTGGCAACTGCAGCCCTGTTTGGCCTCCACTCCCTTCCCTTAATTTGCTGCTGTGCATTGGAATTGCAAGCTTTCAGGATACAAGCGGATGCAGAGCTGTTCACCGGGTGCTTTGCACGTAGCTGGCTGGAGATAAGCAAATGGCCATACAATGAAAGAGAGATCAATGCAATTGCACGTGGGTTCAGTTGTTTGCCTGCTGCTTTTCATGAGGAGCATCAATATGTTTTCAGCCTGTTGGGTTTGAGATCTATGCCAAAGGCATTGAACTGCTCGGTTAGGAAAGATCCGCCAGAAATCCTGGGAAATAAGGAAACACCAGTATTTCCATTTAAACAAGGGTGGTGGTGGAGGGGGGAAGGAGACAGACCAGACTAGACGGTCCAAAGGTCACACAGATAGCATTGAAGAGCAGGAAATTGAATCAGGATATGTCCTGTTCCAGACAAGGTCTCTAACCTCTCCAGCACCTCCCAGAAGCACAGATCTAGTAGTCCAAGGTGTAAACAGCCAGCTCAAGTGTGAAAAGGTCTTGAGCTTTGAACCGTTCAACCATTAGCTAGAACACACCACCTCGATCAAGCCAGTGCTTTCTAGGAAGACAACATGGTGATCCCCAATTGACCTTGATGCCCCTTGTGATATTGCAGTAAATGTCTACCATTACATCACTTGTTGGCCTCATCTACACCAAAGAACACCTGAGCAAGCTTTAACCAAGTGCCAAAAGCGATGAAAACACATCCCAAAGGGCCTCAATACAGGCTGACCTTACAAGAACCTCAGCTCCAAAACAGTCTTACAATAAAGCTCCACCTGCATCTTCCTTTTGGTGACATCAATCCATTTAAAACTGCTGGAGCCACAGTGTAAGTCAAGAGTTTGCTGGGAAGCAACTTGAGATCTTTGCAGTGGGACATCAGCGGTAGACTCACAAAACCCCTTCGCCAGCATGACTTAAACCAGGAATAGTGTTCATGCCTCTACAAATAAATAGTAGCTAGACTGACAGAGCTGGATGGGGGAATCTATCAACTATTATGTGCATCATAACAATAGCTCTAGGAAAAAGTGAATGGAAAGGTAAGATACACTCAATCTGCAGTATTCTCCTCCCAGTCAGCCTAGGGGCCACCGTCCAGTAGGAGATAAGAACACAGCTACCTGATCTACACCTCAGATACTGTCAGTATAAACCATCTTGACAGCTGCCAAGTTCTCAGGCCTCTTCACATGCCCTTGGGTTTTAAAAGTATGTTGTCATTAAGCCTAGAAGACTAATGCAAACCAATCTTGTGAGAACCCTCTGAAGCATCAAAGGAAACAAGAGCGCAATACTCACCATTTTAGGAGGAGCCAGGACTAATATCACAAATCTCACTTCACAGGAGTTTTCACCCCAATTCTGAGGCCTCTCCAGGCGGCTGATGCAAACATGACGTCGCTGAAGGGACTTTATAGTGCAACTGTC
The DNA here is from genome assembly GCA_033558105.1 of Coccyzus lansbergi. NCBI lineage: Eukaryota > Metazoa > Chordata > Aves > Cuculiformes > Coccyzidae > Coccyzus > Coccyzus lansbergi. The sequence continues at coordinate 377,306 of JAUMJK010000275.1, forward strand.
AAGGAAGATGGCATTGTTATAGTTGGCACTACAACATGTGGCATGTTCTTTCCTGGTATGCAAGGTTTATAACCAGATTTAAACCTCAAGAAAAAATATTAGTTGTGAAAGGGTCACTTCTAAAGGCTTAAACAGTGATTTTAAGTTAATATTGACCAAATTCTGCTAATTAAGTCTTTCACAGAATTCAACATAATGTTTTACTGGGAAATAACTTTCAAGAATTTGAGGTGTATTCTCCCCCTCTTCCCCATTTGCTTTTTAATGGTCAAGAAATCAAAAGACGGTGTGCAACATACCAAGTGCTTACAGTGATACAGAAGCTTCTGCGAAAAAAACCCTCTTAAAGAAAAAACCCAACGCCTACATTATTGGAAAAGAAGTTGACCCTTCATTTCATTTCACTTTACCTGATCTCCCAAAGCACTTTTGGAAACATTAAGGCAAGGTGCCAAACCAACATATTTCCACTTTTGCCTTGGGCAGGTCTCTGTCTGAACGGTTTTCCCTGTTTGCTCTCAGTGGTTATTTTTCCTTTTTCTGCTACAGCTGTGTTAGAGAAACCAAGCAGACCTCCTTGCTCAAAACCTACAGAGGCTGTAGCAGGCAGGATTACTGCTCCCTGAGAAATCCTTTGCTCTAATCCAACTAGCCCTGCTGGGCATGTGATGGCTGTTTGACTCCAATAACAAAAACTAGCAACAAGTTATTTGAAATACACAAACATCATCAAAGACCAGCTCTCTCACTACCCTGGTGAAGCTGTAATCCTCAGAGCAGGCATCATTTTTCCTGCTGGGAAATTCAAGTGGCTTCGTGAAACTGCAGAAGATTCTTAACACCAGCCTGAACTACAGATCTGCTCTCATTAAATCTACTTTTCTTCCTTGAGAGTCTCAAATCTATGTCTGAGTCCAGTCAGAAGATGCGCATGATGCTAAAAATAAACCTTTTTTTGTAGTATGAGACTTCCCAGTGCATATTGTTACTGGCTGTCTCTCAGAATACACAAAAGTCTAGACTAACTGCATCATGCAGAGCAAACTAGAACCACAAACACCAGTCTTGATTTAGTTCTCTTTTGAGAACTTCATACATATTAATGTCTTTATTGAGAAGTTCCTATTTATAATAGCTTTATATGTGCCTGTTGGTTTTTCAACAAACAGAATTTAGTGCCCACAGGGACTAAGCCTCAGCTGATCTTTAGATGCTGCAGGTAGAACTCATATGGTAACTGTTTAGTGGTTTGTTTGGGGTTTTATTAATCTTAAGCATGGGATAATGTTTCTGAGTGAGGAATCATGTGAGCTGCTTTTGATATTAAGTGCAAGTTTGGTAAAACGTGAAGCCTTCAGCTCGTTCTTGGCAGACTTAAGTGCAATTAAGTCAAACACTGGAATAGGTTCCCCAGAGAAGAGGTCACAGCACCAAGCCTGTCAGAGCTCAAGGAGTGCCTGGATGATGCTCTTAGTTTTAGGTAGTCTTAATAGACTTTCCGACTTAATTCCTTATAGGTCCCCTTCCACCTTGAGATATTCTATGATTCTGTTTTATTCTATGAAAAATACTGATGGGATATGGACACAGGTTTTGCTTATTGTGTGCAAGTGCATTTTTCTACTCTGGAGTGATACTTTTCTCTGGTTCAAAGTCACTTCATTTGCTTGCTCCCTTTTATTAATCTTATAAGCATCTATCACAGACCTTGATTAATCTCTCCTTTAACTTCTCTTCCATAACCATAGCCCACTTTTTTACTTTCAACCTGTTTTCATACGTCCATCCACCCTGAAGGTCACTCCAGTAATGGCTCATGCAGATCTTTAGCTGGAAATGTATTAGGCAGGAGCACATTACATTTTTTATGAGGCTCTTCATAACTTGTGTATTAAAAAAAAAAAAAATCACACCACGAATTTTTCTTATTGAGTTTGACTCTCCAATCACAGACTGGAAGCAGCCTACTTACAGAAATCTACTTACAGGCACCTGTCTGACAACAACACAAATCAATCTGACAAAGGCACGTGCCTGACAACAGTCAAACAGCTTAATTAGAACAATAAAGGTCATGAATAAGATGACAGCATATCAGTTATTTCCCAGTTCCCCACCCCCACAGCCCCTTGTACTTTTTCTACTAGGACTACCTGAGTCTGCCTTGAAGGAATTAAAACCAAGGCAGGTTCTAAGGCTGGGAATAAAACTCTTCTGAAATAATTGAAAATAGAATGTAAGCTCTCTTCTCTGCTTGGCCCATATTTCAGATCCAATCACTCCCAATGTGTCAAATGAGCACAGACATTAATTTCCACAAATCATTCAAAGCCCTCTAGCAATTCTGCCCCCTTATGTTACAGTTCAACAAAATAATGGGTAAGATATATGAACTCTGGGCTTTAGACTCACAGGATAACCTTCTAGTGATTGGGCACCTTCAGTTCTCTAAACTTCTCCAACTCAGGCTTGTCAACAATGGTGAACAGTTAATACACCACTAGCAAAACCAGCCCTTATTTTTGTGCTCGTCTCAGTATTTTCACACTTCAGCTGTTGAGTTCAAATACTTCAAAAACAAAGGTTTTCTGGGCATTTTTAACAATTTTTATTCCAGAAATGGCCAGAAGCACATACTGGCTACCTACTGCTCAGAGCTCTACTAACCAGTAGAGCAGGCAGTACCCGGTCTAGTAGAAAAGTTACCAGGCACCTCTCATCAACACTGCTCAGCAGTACCTGCTTCCCTGCTCTCCCACCACATTTAAGTAAATTCAAGAGGTAAAACATGGTAAAACCACCCAGACTTTCAGCTTGCAACTACTCGAGATGGGGAAACCAACATAGAATAATAGAACGTTTCGGTGTTGGAAGGCACCTTGAAGCTCATCCAGTTCCAACCCTCCTGCCATGGGCAAGGACATCTCCCACTGAATCAGGTCACCCAAGGCCCCATCCAACCTGGCCTTCAACAACTCTGAGAAGGGGGCATCCACGCCTTCCTGGGCAACCTGTGCCACTGCCTCATCACCCTCGTTGTGAAGAAATTCCTCCTTATGTTTAGTCTAAATCTGCCCCTTACCAATTTACAGCCATTGCCATCCTGTCATTCCAGACCCTTGTAAAAAGTACCTCCCCAGCATTCCTGCAGCCTCTTCAGGCCCTGAAAGGCCATTATAAGGTCTCTACTCAACCTTCTCTAGGCTGAACAACCCCAACTCTCTCAGCTTGTCCTCACACCAGAGGTGCTCCAGCCCTCAGATCATCTTCATGGCCTCCTCTAGACTTGTTCCAACAGTTCCACCTCCTTATATTGAGGATTCCAGAAATGGACATAATACTCCAGGTGGGGTGCATGAGCTCTGTTCCTCTAGTTATAATAAGTCATGTAGTTATATATATATTTTGATATAGATTTTGGAAAAATCTATCATATAATGCAAAAATTAAGCAAACCACATGTTGTTCTGCAGGTAGCTTTCTCTCTGAAATGACAAGGTTATATTTTAACTCCAGTAACGCATCTCCAAGGCCATCCTTTCCGGAGATCACAGTGCTGCAACACCATTTCAGCTCAAGAGCTTCTTGGGTACAGATGGGAAATGCTGTCTCTTTAAAAAGTTGCTACTCTTTGTCACTGGATCCCTTTCACATACAAGCAGAGCCCACCTCTCCAGAGGTGTTCTAAATATTCTTAGCAGCTACTAGGACCAGGACACTTCTGCCCACGCATCAGTCAGCATCTCAAGCTTTTGTTCATATTTCAGTCATTGTCTAGTTGACTCAAATCCTGCCTGTAGCACTTAGAGCTCCCACTTCTCTTTTAATTGCAGAATCCAGATACAAATATAATACAAACCCGAACCGTAGTCCCTACTGGATTCGTGCAAATATTTGTAAAGAACAAAATGTTTTTTTGTTCACATTAAGAAATACCAACTTATGCAAGACTGCAGGTAGAACTCAGCACAGTTTAGGCCAAGAGAGCCACTTTGGAAATGAAGAAATATTTTTCAAGTGGTCCTTAACTAAGTTCCCACTAAGAATTCTATGGATAAAATAATCAAAGCTTCCAAAAACCTAAGAATCAGAGAATTGTTTGGAGCTGGAAGGGACCTTACAGCCCATCCAGTTCCAACACTCTGCCACAGGCTGGGACACCTTCCATAGGATCAGGTTGCCCAAAGCCTCATCCAACCTGGCCTTGAACATCTCCAGGAATAGAGCTTTCACAGCTTCTCTGGGACAGGTCCTCACCACCCATTTCCTTCTTTCTAAATATTTATTCCTAAAGAATATGTAAGAAATTTTCAGCCGACTTAAAGTCTGGTTTGGCCAAAGCCTTCAAGTTTCTTTCTAGTCTGATTTTAGCTAAATTTGATTCTCCTTTGGTTTGGTCAACAAGGTGAAAAAAATCTATTTTCATCCAGTATTAGCCAGACAAGGAAATGCTGGGCTATCATTTAATGAGATGCCAGGTTGTGTTCTCAACAATTTTATCTTGATCCTCCAGTAACTGAGCTCATAAAAAGGGCACTGAAATTACAGCATGCGTCCCTGTTTCGCCATCATCCTCTCTTTTCAGGCTGTGTATATAACAGTATTGAGTGTGGCCCTCGGTTGGTGAGAACTGGCAACGCTCCACAAAAATCACTGCTACACCAGCTCACACACGCCACAGGTCTGCCCCACGCCCACGATGTTATCAGAGTAATAACACATTTCTCAAACAAATCATAAAAAGGGTCAAACTATGGAGACCCAAGAGAAACAGAAACCTTCTTTCAACAGGACAAGAAAGGAAGTTAATTCAGAAACAAATTATCCCCTGCAGTAAGGAAAAAGTGCCCAGCAAAGGTAATCAGCTAGCCAGCCTTTTCCTGTCCCCATGCAAAACAATAATGACACTTCTTGTTCTCATCTACTGCAAATAAATCTTCCTCTGTGGAGCAGCTCCAGACACAAGCTTTCAGAAACCAGAATTCGCAAGTGAGGAATGAAGCTGTGACCAGCAAGACAGCTCATGTGCAGCTTGGCGCAGGCTTATTTCAGCAACAAAGTCACTCCAAGCTGGATATAATCTCAGACTGGTAAACACACTTTGCTGGGCTTTATCCTCTCTAGCAGCTAAGCCCTCTAGGGAAAAGTATTCCTACACCCCAATGCATAACACGACACCTCCTCTGCCCTGTACACATGCTGCAGGCACTCTTCATTTTCTCTGCATTTTCTCCAACAGATCTCCTTCAGGACTCAAGTTTCTAATGAAGAGTTTAAGAACTTATTTCATGACAGCACCTGCAAGAGTCCTCTCCAGCACTACCCGGAACAGCCTAACAATAGGCACCTAAAAGAAAATAAATCAGCTTTTTTGAACGTAAAGATCACTTGAGAGATGAAGTTGGGAATTTTGGAGAAGAAGCTGTTGTTCACAAGACTCCAATGCTTGTAATCATTCTTTTAAAGGATAATATTGGCTTTAAATAGTTAAACTGTTAATTTCCTATAGGATCTCGATTTTGTTCCTTGAAAAAAAAGGCACTATTCTGAGGAACACACAGTAATTGAAGCATCTCTATTTCAAATCTACACAACAGCTAAACAGCAGTGTATCTTTTCTATAGAGTCACAAACCCCTGGGTCTGGACAAAACCTTAAACGTGAAATAGGCTTTGGTTTTCCTTTTGTTGAAAGATGCATCAGTAACATGTTTCCCCCACAACTATCAGTTATACATAAAATCCAAGAAGTTATTACCCTCAAGCTTAACTTTATTAGAACAGCCATCTTGCTTGTTATCAAAGATAACCTCACGAGCCTGTTCTACCAAAACCCAGCTTGCCTTTCAGAGTTAGACTTCTCCACAGCAAGGACCTACTGTGTCACGGCAAGCAACTTGATAGCAACACGCAACACAAACCACCAAATTAGTCCTTGCCGGCAGAGAGGCTTCTTTCCTCTGTTTTGCCTTTAGCAAATCAGTTGGATGCACTGAAAATAAGTCCTTCGCCAATCCATGTTCCTTATCAATACAGCCAAAGGAAACTGTTCAACTACTCAATCCAGACTACAAGGAAGTCTGTTTTAACATTTCTCTAAGAATTGAGCTTCGGAGGAACGCAATTAAATCTGTCTCCTGGCAAGAAGAATGCAGCCTGGAAGTTGTGATGCTTGGGGAATTCCATTTGGCTCAGGAAGTGCTTGTTCAATAACCCACACAGAGGGTGTTAACCTCCCAGGAGAAATAAGGAGAGAGATCCACTAGCAGTCAGTTAATAGTTATGTTAACTAATAATATTCATAATTTACCCATATTGGTAGATATCTTTCACTCCAAGAGAAAACAACATCAAAAACCAGGCATTTGCATCTCTATTTGTCAGACATTGAAAGAAGCAATGAGATGCAATAGGTTTGTGATGAGAGCCACTTCTCCATACAGTCTCCAGCGTATAAAGGAGAGGCTTTCTTGGGCTTTGAGCCACAAAGGTGTGCAAGTCCAAAATCAACAATTAACATAGAGGCAGCTTCTTCACCTTTCCTGACACAGATATACAAGCATCCACTCTACCCACTCCAGGTTCCATCATGGTGGATCTGGGGGTTCCTGGGGAACTCTGAGCACCCACTCGGCAACACATTAAACTGCTGCAATCATTGCATGCTGAAAGGATACCAAGGTATCTCTCAACTCTTACAAAAAGCAGAGTTTCTTCATGCTAAATAACTGATTAAACTTGAGGATAACAGTTTGACATTCCCAGTATTCCCTGTTCTGGGACAGGTTTGGTTATCCCTCATCCCAAGTCCTCTAACAAAACAATCAACCAGCACCTTCACAGTGAAATGGCAGGAGATCTCCATGCCAGTTTGTGTCTTGCCGTTCTAGTAAATACTATAAATAGGAGAAAGAAAGAGTTATGTCTGTTGTTGCTAAGGTATGAAACTGGTCTTGACTGATGAAGGTAATCTGCAACTCTGAACATTTCCTTTCTAGTTAGAAAACCATCACGTATACAAATAACTAGCAGCCTTCATTCCTCTAGAGCTGAAGGTTGCTGCTTAGTGGGGCATGCAGTACTGCACTGCTCTCAGCTACACAGAATTTTAATGAAAGTCAAGGTTTCTATAAGCTTACGTATCCTCCTGCTATAGCTTCAGCAAGATCAAGTTTTGGTCATTCCTGATGAAGAAAGCCCTGAAAACCTATTGTGAATCAGAAGCCAGACATTTTCCTGGACTTCGCGGGAACATTCAAGCCTTAACATATTCAGTTCCCCAAGTTTGTTCTGTCATGGCTATAGCCCAGATCTACATGGTACATCTTGACCTTGTTGGTCATTCAGTAAGTCAGGAAAGCAACTGCTCCACAGAAGTTGAATGCCTACTTCACCTTAGGTTGTGCCCACCACTCTTCCCACCGAGAGGAGAAAAAAAGAGTTTCTCTCTCTCAGGCACAGAAGAGAGGGAACCACATTTTTGTGTGCAATAGGAATGCTCTTCCACACAGAATTATATAATTGTTAAGGCTGTAAAAGACCTCTAGGATCATCCAGTCCAACCACCAGCCCAGCACCACTGTGCCTACTAAACGTTTTCCTGAAGTGCCACGGCTACATGTCCCAGGGATAGGGACTCCGTCACTTCCCTGAACAGCCTCTTCCAACGCTGCCAAGAATTTTTCTCTAATACCCAATCTGAACCACCCGTGGTGCAAGCTGAAGCTATTTCTTCTCTTCCCATTGCTTGTTACTTGCTAAGAGACACCAACGCCCACCTCACTTCAACATCCTTTCAGGGAGATGTAGAGGAAAAGGTCTCCCCTCAGGCTCCTCTTCTCCAAGTTAATCAATTCTAGTTCCCTCAGCTGCTCCTCATAACCCCTGTGCTCCAGACCCTTCACCATCTTCATTGTCCTCCTCTGGACATGCTCTAGCGCCTCAATGTCCTTGTCCTGAGGGGCCCAAAACTGAACACAGGATTGGAGGTGCAACCTCACCAATGCCAAGTACAGGGGGACAGTCTCTTCCCTAATTCCTCCTGGCCACACGAAGACTGATCCAAGCCAGGACGCTCTTGGCTTTCTTGGCCCTGCTAGCTCATGTTCAGCCACTGCCAACCAACACCCCCCAGGTCCTTTTCCACCAGTCAGCTTTCCAGCCACACTTCCCCAAGCCTACAGCATCACACAGGGTTGTTGTGTCCCCAGTTTAGGACCTGGTACTTGGTCTTATTAAGCCTTATACAATTGACCTTGGCTCATCTATCCAGCCTGTTCAGATCCCTCTGTAGATCCTTCCCACCCTCAAGCACTTCAACCCTCCATCCCATTTTGGTATCATCCATATAACACTGAAAATCTTACACAAGTTTTTTCTTTCTAACCTTAACCTAATTTCAACTTTAATATTTTCCATCTAAATCAATGCAGAAGCAGTACTACAATACTTTATCTCTGAGCTGCTCTTCCACAGTAATATAATCCCATCATAACACTCAAGCCTATCTCACCCACTGGAAATAAAGTTAGTTAAGGTGCACAGAAAAGAGCAGCACTAATTTAAAATTTAGCAAAAAGCACAGACTAAATGCAAGGATAAAGAACAGATATCTTAAAGGTTCTTCCCACTCATATGGAAATTCTTTTCATCAACAAATTCCTTTTACTTCAGAGTTTTGGAAGCTGTTTTTCAATTCAACTTCAAGAAAAATGAGATTTAAAAATATGGTTCACAATCTGTTGCACAACACTACAACAGGAATACAGTGCAATAGTTATATAATTATAGTTAATAACTCATCACTGCTTTCCCACCACTTTCTTCTCCCTCTTCAGAGTAACAAAAGGAAGCAAGAAGGAAAGTTTTGCACAAGACTCTTTCAGGTTGTAAGCTTGTTTTTCAACTCATGCCTTGTCATGGAAGCTAGAATTACTCACATGGATGCATTTAAAGCTCTGGCACACTTCCTGCAGAAAGGCTGAACCGACCCTTTCCAGCTCCAGGTATATAATCACAACATCTGTATCATGACCTCTAGAAATGCTTTGTTATCAAGTCAACACATTGCAAAGCCCTCCTCAAAGCCATATCACATGCCACCATAGAAAATTCCACCCTGAATCCTTCCTAGATTTGGATATACACATTCTCATTGCTACTATCCTACCTGTAGCATCCCAAAGAGGAGAAAACTGCTTAAAAGTATTCCTGATCAGTACAGAGACACCCTTTTACTATACTAAACTCGTGTTCTTCCTTGTGCAAGATGCTCTGTACGTGCCGTAGAAGTAGAGGTGATGGCACCACGTGCATTATCCACTTCACCTACTTATTGGAACAGAGCCCTGATGCACAATAGTTACCTTTTTACATAGACAACACATTTTTCTCTTTTGTAAGAGATTAGAAAGAAGGGTGCTGGGTTTTTCACTCTCTTAGTGGGTTTTTTGTTTATTTGTTTCTAAAAATCACCTGTTTCCAAGGCAGATACTCTGGTTTTTTTTTTCCAGCCATAAGGAGAGTCTAGGAGGCTAGGAGAACTGCTAGCAGAACGAAAGCTACTGTGACTTCAGAAACTGGCTGTGAAGGCTAAAATATGCATAAGTGCTCCCTAACACTTTAGGCACCTATCCAACATATCCTAGTAAATTTTCTGAGAATCAATAAGTTTGAGAACTTGATTTAGAGACTGCATATGCATAAAAAACCAGACAAATCCAATCACATTGCTTCGGTTGGCTCAGTGACTCAGGTCCTTGCCCTCTGTGGAGAGACAGTTTGACTCGCCCAACATCCTTGACTTTGGGACAAAAATTTCAAAACCTAGTTTCGGTCAAGTGGAAGCCAGAGTGTAGACACCATGTCTCATAAATCCCAGGTGACAGAGTCCTTACTGCCTTAAGGGTCTGCTCCAATGACTGTTGGAGTGTTGACAATCAGGTTCTGAATTAATTTTCAGACAGTAATCAGTGTCTGAATAGCATCAGAATTTGACTTCAATTTTCAATGACAATATTTAGATGCTTTCATCAAAAGACCCAAGAAATCTTTTGCTACGAGTTCCCATACTTTGGCAGGCAAAGCAGTCCATGAAACACAATTTGCTTGTCTCTTCAGAAGTTTCTCTCATTAACATTTCTCAATAGTTAGCATTTACGCTTTCAGATTGTTTCGGCATTCTTAGCTTTTTAACACTAGATTCTGATAGCATCCAGCAGCTTAATGCCCTGTAGAGATCGTGGTCATCTCTGCTCAAGTTGCTGCTTGACCATTTGCAAAGAGAAGCACAATACTGAGACTAAGATCCCACAGGCCAGAATGGATGGAGAGGACATCACCAAGGGCACATCCTGAACTGCTACTCTTCCCAGCAGCGGCAGAAGTTACAAGTTTTGAGCAGCCAGTGGATTCTGCTAATGTTACCTAGGTACTTACTTACATGATACAGAGCCAGGACTGCTGATACTGCACCCCTGTGACTGTCGCTGTGACCCCTTGAATTGTATCTGATAAGAGGTGAACTGGGAAAAGAAAAGAGAGATACATTACAGGCTGTCCACACTTGGTTTGCAACTGCAAATAACATCTCCTTTCAAATGGAAGCTAGCACTAATACCAAGCATACTTATTTATTTACACAGTGGATTGATGCAAGGAGAGAGCAGTGACAAGAGAAAAGATGGAAATGTTTTTCCTTATGCTTCTGAGTTACGTCAAACTATTCACAGCGTGAAGAGGCAGCTGTTTTCTCCTCCCAACATCAACCTACTGCAATATTAGATTATTAGATTAGCGTTATTCAACACACATACAAGGCAGGACTGGAAGAGGTGTCATCTTCTGACTCCCCTTCCCTTTCTACCCCTCATCCTAACTACTGCTCTCAGATTATTTTATGGCATTACTTAGTTTTTATTTATCGGCAGAAAGCCTAAATTAAAGAGATTATAAATGCAAAGCTCTAAGACAGGTAGCAAGAAGTAACCAAAGCATGAACATGCTTACTACATGCTCAGGACTTGACATATCTGTTAAACAAATTCACTGAGGCTGTGACAGTTACATTTGAGGTGCGGTGTACATGTTTGTTTATTCATTCCTGTTGACTCTGAAACATCATGGGTGCCTACAGAGAAACAATGCTTAGTTAAGCTTCTTTACATCTTGGGCTAAAAAGGTAGCACTTTAGACTACACAATGACATATGCTCTTAGCTTAAGGTGACACATGAGCCAGTGCTGGCTATGGCTCCCCCTAGCAGAGTTTCTGAAGGAAAACAGAGCACCTCTCACCCCTTCCAGTGGGCTGGGAGCAACATGAAGGCTCAGCCCTCCCCAATCAATTACTTGTCCAAAGTGCTTAAACTTCTCCAGTTTAAGTGTGTGAATTCAGAGAGAATCACAAGGCAGAGGACAAGCGATGGGCAAGTGACCTAATGGGCCCAAACAGACAAGACACTCCATACTGCAGATGTCTCATCCCAAATAATACCTCTATGGGTCATATCTTAATGAAATGGGGGCAAGACACAACAAAATATTATAATCAAAAAATCATTAGACCCTTTAGCCTGGTTGACATGGAAACAAGTCCCCAGTGTCACATGCAACTTGCATGTCTGGAGACCATACAGCAGCAAATGTTCAACACCACTGACGGAAAAGTTGGAAACTTAACAGTGACCCACAGGAGAAAACGAAAAAAAAAAAAAACTCAAAAAACCCTAAACCAAGCGTTCATTACCATTCCCTTCTCGTGGGGTCCCTGAATCTGTGAATAAAGTGCTCATGATTTTTTCAAAGTTGCAGCTCGGCTCCATGTTCTCAGGATCTTCAGCAAAGTGTTTTAGCATCTCTCGAAGAACATCGTCCAAGGAGGTGGCTGTTTCATCAAGGATGATGCTAGCTCTTGCCAAGAACCCATCCAGGTCTCTGTGGGCTCTGACTTCTTCCTCAAAATTCTTTAATTTCAGGTACTGCATTAAGAAGAGGTCAGAGGATTAGACAACTCCGCATTATCCCTAACAGCAAAGGACTAGGATCTGTGTAGTACACAAGCAGACAGTTTTGTTGAGGTTATCATCACTGACTCAAAGTGATTCTGGAACTTTAACAATTCAGATCACATTATAGAACAAAATGAGTTATTTCACATTATTAATGCATCAAAGGCTTCCATTTTCAAGGTTTAGTTTAAGAGAGTCAACATAGGTGAATGCTGAAGCACCATTTACACCCCGACATAGAAAGCAGAATTGAACAAAAATAGTTTGTTGCCTAGGACAAAGCAAAAATACTTAAGGTAACATTTAAAATCCTCTTTGTTTAAACAGTTTTAGAGATTTGCAGAAGTGTGGGAAAAGTTACCTGGAAGAAATAGACTCTGAACATAAATAGACTCAACAGCATAAGAAATTACCAGTAAGCATCTCTGCAACCTAACTCTTAGTTCTTCTCAAACTCAGAACCACCTCTTTCTGGTGCTGCCAGTTAGAAAACCTGAAGTAAGAGATGAGGAATGCCATGCAGCCCATCACCTTTTAGAAGCTTCCTGAATTTCTGTTGTTCCTACTCACAAGGAAGTCTTCTTCCTTTGTGTGTAACATTTAGTTCAGGAGGGGCTCTATAAGGGAGTAGAGGGATAGGACAAGGGAGAATGTTTTTAAGCTGAAAGTGGGGAGATTGAGATGAGATCTTAGGAAGAAATGTTTTCCCGGGACAGCGGTAAAGCCCTGGCCCAAATTGCCCAGAGAAATCATGGCTGTCCCACCCCTGGAGGTGTTGAAGGTCAGGTTGGATGTGGTTTGGAGCAACTTGATCCAGTGAGAGATGTCCCTGCCTATGGCAAGGGGCCTGGAATTAGATGGGCTTTAAGGTCCCTTCCAACCCAAATTATTCTATGACACTGTCAAACTATTCTGTGACACTGTCTTAACTCTCTGCTGGTTCCTTCTGCTGTCCCAGACTCGTTGTCCTTGAGATGGAAGAAATAACCCTGCTATCTTACAGAATCTCAACTCCTTTCTGTATCTGGCAGCTGTGAAGTTCATTAACTGAGTGATCAAACTACAAATGCATTGTTCCCGATTCAGACCCTGGAAATCCACACACAGTTAAGCACAGTCCTGGTCAAGGACTGACAGTCCTGTCCTCTCCAGCAGTTTGAGATTGAGTGAGGAAGTGGAGAACTTGGGAACTGCCCTTTTTTTTTTTGTCTGATCTTCCTTCCAAAAGGAAACCAGCCAGGCTTGAGTTCATGATGTTGAGGAACAGATTGTCAAGATACATTTAAACCCTCGGTTCCTCTTAAACTCAGTAGGAATCAAGCTCTGAACAGCTTAACAAGGCTTAACACCCAAGCTGCCTCCGCAACAAGGACCTTGGCACATTCCCCCCAAGTTACTGGACCATCCCAGAGCATGAGCCGTGGATACTCTCTGCTCACGCATACCCTCTCTACCATTTCCATTTATAGCCTAGACACAGGGAAAAAAATGCTAATATCTCACTAATTACTGTAATTATCACAGCAACTATCAAGTTGTCAGTACACATCTATTGCAATTAGCACTGTTTTACTTTGCATCAATCACTTCTTACACAACATCCTGGAGAGGGAGGTTTCTCTGAAGGATTTCAGCTCCCACCCCAAGCCTTTGTTGCCATCTGCTCTTAGGAGAGGAGACAGTGACCCAGGTACATTAAAACTCCATCAGAAACAGGCCAAATCTTAAATTATCACTGTGTGAGAGCAGTTTAAAACACCTATCACTGTATGTTAGACTGGTGTTCCTGGGGTCAATATAGGACTAGCAAAGGTAACCCATTCCCAACATGTCCAGCATGCAGAGTCCAACCTAGGATGTAGTTTCAAACAGCAAAGAGGTCAAATGAATTAGGTTTTAACAAGGTGGATGGCAGAGGCATCCACAAGGAAGGTTAAGAGCATAAGGAGTGTCAAAGAGCTTTCAAAAAAAGCAGGAGTGCCTTTGTGCCACCAACTTCTCTCCTGCGAGAGAGAAATCACCAGAAGAACAGAGAAATTAGAGGTTGATAAAACGTCAGTAAGGACAGCAGCAATGAATCAAAGCCATTCAAGAAGAGGGCTATTATCTGCCTACATAATCTCAATCAACACTGATCCTTCAGTGAGCAGTGCATGACAGCATCGCTTGCTTGTTGTGACAGGACAGCACTGTCAGCAGCTTACTGCAAGTCATGAGGATCCAACTCCAGCGCTGTCACAGGCTTCAGGTTAATGCCTTCGGTCAATAATTTTCCATGCCTCAGCTCTGTTTTATTCCCTTACTCCTGGTCTTTTATAAGAAACAGGGGCAATACCTATCACTATTATCACATTGGGGAAGACGCACACATTAAACATGGCAAGGCAGTCAGTCACCATCAAAGGGTATAAATACATCACTCCAAAACAAACCAAAATCAAATTGTGGAAGCACTGGTACAGCAACACCTCTGAGATAGCTCAAACAGAACCGTTCCAATCAAGACAGTTGGCAGTTTCAGTAGAGATTAATGATCACTCTCCTTCACAAGTATTTTTAGCTAGATTATCAAATCACATCAAGATGCTTGATGCTGGAAACTCAACGCTAGAAACTGCTTAGCCAGAAGCCCAAGACAGTTACCCAACAGCCATTTTAAGAGCATTATATATCCCTGATTGCAAAGCTGCACATTGCATTGTGTTCTTGAAGACAGGGGGAACACATCAAAACAGCCTCTCCTAACTTCGGGCAAGTCTCTTGGCCAAAGTCACACACTACCTGTGCAAAAAAAAACAACTCTGAACACTCATCAAGATAGCTCAAAATGCAAATTCTCTGCTTGTGTTTCCTCCGGAGACCTCCTCCACTTACGGACACCACAAGAACCTTAGGAGAAGGGTTTTCGAAAAAGCATGTCCTGAGCAGAGCTCTGTGCTATTGCCATAGCCACTTGGGCTAATTCCCTCAGAAACACATCATGACAGTGGTGAAATAGTTAAAATCATGCCAACAAGCTTCTCTCTATTTATGCCTACTAATTGCCATGCCAGATAGGAACTTCTGCAAGACACTAAAGACACTAGCTCTCCTTCAAGAAGTCCTGAAGAGGCACAAGAACCACAGGATACCACCAAACATAGGAACAACCTAACAAGTAAACATCTTCAAAACTTCTGAGCTGACCAAGTTTCTGTTAGTGAGTCCCTCCTTCCCAGACACTGAAGCCATATCTATGACCCTGGTCCCAGTTTCCTTTGCACCTGAAGCATAAAACTTCCACTCACCCTTCCTGGAGGCAAAACCTGGCAATAGTGTCTTTTCTCAAGCCCTACCAAAGCATCCCTAACTCCCCTGCTCAAGCACAAAACACAAGCCAGAGAAGCACGAATCCTACAGCTTTGAAAAGGAAAAACAAAATAGAAGACAGAAGTGTTAGCAGTTTCCAGAGGCAGATTTTTTTTCAGAGGCAGATTCTGCATTTGGGCTTTGAATTTGCACTTTAAGTGATGAAGTTCTTAAGTTACTTTCAGTTAACCATATATGACCAAGAATCTTGAGAGGAGTATTAGACGTGACAAAATACTGACACAGAAATTCCCATTCCTGAGCATAAAATAGCTTATTTTAAATCCTTTTATTTAATATAAAAACAATGGGTTTGACTTTTTGTTTTGTAGTGGGTTTTGTTTTGGGGTCATCTGATTTGTTTTGTTTGTTGTTGTTTTGTTTTCTTTAGTTCAGTTAGGGTTTTTTTGGGGGGGAGGGTTGTTGTTTTTGGTTGTTTTTTTTTTTTTTTTTTTAAACATGGGGGAAAGGTTTCCTCTACTAAAAAACTGTTTCGCATTTTCTTCCCCCTTCTAACTCAGCCTGCTGGAACTGTCCCCTCCGTGGAGACGTTCAAGGCCAAGCTGAACAGGGTTTTGAGCAACCAGATCCAGCGGGAGGTGTCCCTGCCTATCGCAGGGGCTTGGAATTGGATGATCTTTCAGGTCCCTTCCAATCCAACCCATTCTGAGATTCCATAGTAATTCTACAATATGCCTTCCCGTGACAGGGGCAGTCTTAGAAACCTAAAGCAAGGCAAAGTTAAAGAGCTCTCTGGGATTCCTAGAAAAGCCTGCAAGGCTTTGGAACACAGATATAAGAACCCAAGCCACAACCTTGAATGAAGCCTGCAATATGATTTTATCAGGACCAGCAATGTACAAGTTTTCCTGCAGAGACTCAGCACCTCCAACCTGCAGGTGAAGCAAAAGCCAAGAGAACTTAAAGCACCATGAGCCATGCCCCAGCCCCAAAGACCAATTATATGCTATTAAACATCAACCAATTACCCCCTGCATTTTTTATGTACTTTCAGAGGCAAGGCTTTGCAACAATACAGCCTACATGTATTTTTTGGCATTTTTACTTTCTTGTTATTGAACTATGGTCTCAAGAGCAAGCATAAACTAAGTGTTGTTTCCTAATCATGCTCTTAGTCTGCCTGTTTCCAGGGAATTCACTCATCCTGAACCCTGAAGGCAGATCTGATTAGCTGGCACAAAGAGGAAACCAAATCACAGCAACGTCTATCAGGTGCTTCTGCTTTCAGCTCGAGGGGAGGCTCAGTAGCCTAAATCTTTATGGTGTATGCCCCAAACTCTTTGCAGGCAGCTGCAGACGAGAAAGTGAGGAATTAACATGTCAAGGAATTGTCTGGGATAGAAAAGCAGTGGAATTATCAGAATTAGGAGAATAAGCAGCACATGGCTTTTTAGGTTTAAAGAAAGATAAAGAAATTCAAGGAAAGAAGTATTTGTGTGCCTTCTGTTTAGGCCAGTCAAAGCCACCTCCCCAAGCCTAATGAGTGTTTTCAGTTCCTCTTCTCTGTTTCTAGACGATGAAAAGGTAATAAATGGACCACACGGCATTCCTACTCACCTTCCTTGATGTGTGCAGTAACACGCAGCCAGCACTTTCATTTTCAGCTGGAAAGGGGGAAGGAAACAAAAAAGAAAAAGAATCGTAAGTGTGTTACTATTGCAGGAACCTGACAGGCAGCAAGAACTAAGCAAAAGGCATGGAACAAGGTGAGGTATTCTCTCCTGGCACAGCAGGATCTCTAGGGAAAACCACAGATTCAGTTTTTCACAACATTTCCCATTTTGGAAGTGTAAACCACTTGTGGAAGGAGCCTTTGGCATTATCTGATCACATGGGGTTTGTGCCTTGCAGCTTTTTTTAGTGAATACGCTTATTTTTTTTCCCCCCACGTTCCCTGTGTTTATATTCCTCACTTCTCCCTCCACCACTGACCTCCTCCCCCACTCAAAAAAAAAAAATCTAACTCCTAATCCTTTAGGTAATCATTTAATCCGATGCATTGTTGTTTGATAGACTGAGGCTAAGATTGCATGAGTCACAGCACTTTGGAAACCATTCCTGTCCCCAAAGAGTCAACAATAACACCCAGGCACTTCCAAGGGAGCAGGCTGCGAGAGATCACACGCAGCGACTCGGAGATGAGCACATTAACATCCTGTCAACTCAGCACACAGCCTCCATAAATCCAAGTGTAATGCAACAGAGCTCTTGGGAAAGAAAACTGCTGTTTAGAAACTATTAAGTGTCACTTAATACGTAGCAGAGATTCAGGCACCGGGGTCACCATGAAATTCCCAGTGCAAACTTCCAAGCATTGGTGATTTGTTAGGGTATCTGTGAAGCGATTTTGGAGGTATAAGCTAAAAATACTCAAGAAAAATCCAGTTGGTTTGCCACAAGCCTATTCCATACTGCTTGTATCCAAGGCAGCTTCTCTGTAGCATCACCAGTCCCACTGGTACTGTGATGGTGTATCCCTCTCCATAACTCAACAAGAACCAGAGGCACTGTGCAACTGTACATCCTTCTCCTTCAAAGTCCCCATCTTCAAACTCTCCAAAAATCCCATAAGATAGAGCTGCTACAAAAATTATCCACAAAGCATATGAGCAGTCTTCACTCAAACGAACATCATAAGAGCATGGAAAAAACCCAATGAAGACCAAAAATCTTTCCAGAGGCCAAGCTGTGGAAAAGTACAGAGATGTAACATGGAGTTACAGCTATTTTTGACGTCTTTGCTTCCTTTCCAGATCAGGACTTCCAAATCCTAACCAGTAAGAATTGCTGCAAACTTGTTTTCACACACAGAGACACCTTCAAACCCAGCCCCACGTCTCCACAAAATAGGCTGACTGAGGACTGCAATTCACATCAAAACAGCAGAATTAATAATTGTTTATTTTTGCATGCAAATTTGCTTTAACCACAGCCATCCCTGATCAAACAGAAATTCAACTCCTGTCTACAACGGGGTCAAAAAGGCTGCAGCTCAAACTGAGAGCAGAGCTGACTACAGTAGAGAAGGAGAAAAGGACTGTCTTCACCTCCCTCCTCTAAACAAAACAAATGGTTCAGAGGCTTTCGTTACATCACCCAGCTTCTCCCAAAGTTCACTTGGGTGCTCTATGTGTGATTAAAAGCATCGCTTAACTAAACAAGTCTGCTGATACAACTGTCCCAGTTACTACTGTTTTTGACACATCTTTTGGAAAACTCAAACTGTTTCATCTAAAAAATACTATCTATTATTAAAAAGTAAGCACCCAAATAAGCCAGAAACATCAAGCATTTTCCCCAGGCTCATACATTTGTAGTTCTCCAATGTTCACTTACTCCGCTTACAGCCTAATTACACATGCAAAAGTATCCAGAAGATTTGGAAGCCATGAATATTCATTAAGGAGAAAAAAAAAAGTTGTGGCTTTTCAGCTCTTGCAAGAAATAGTTCTAGAGAGACAAAAAAGTCCCACAAAGCTGAACAATAGCAAGCACGTGCTAAGAAGAGAAATCTGTATCTCCAGTCTGTCCTCATGGATGCACAAAACAAATTCATGTTGTGCTTTTATCATGCAACAAACTCTTGGGTCCTCTTATCAGTTTCAAGCACATATCAATATTCTCCACTGAAAGCTCTCTCAGGTATTCATCACTGAGCACTGCTTTATCAACACAAGCCAAAACATCTCTACATGGGGTGGACCAGAGCCCTTCAGACTTCTCAAAAAATGCTGCTCTGGATATGCAGGTGATGCTTTAGAAGGTCCAGAGTCTCATTCATTTCATCCAAGCAACATGCCACTCAGACATGATCCAAGGAAAGGACACAGACCAAAATTGCCATCCCAGTTCTGGGCTGTTATCTTAAAAGCCCAACATGGTGTTTTAACTTTACTAAAGGATAGTAACAAATCCAGTGTGAACATGAAAAACCGGGGGAAAAATTAGAATTGTAGACTGTTAAAGCTTGCAAAAGACCTCCAAGATCATCAAGTCCAACTGCCAGCCCAGCAGAACTGTCTACTAAATGAGGTTGCAAAGTGTCATGCTTGCATCACTTTTGAATGCTTCCAGGGCTGGCGACTCCACCACTTCTTCCCTGGGCAGCCTCTTCCAATGTTTCACCATTTTTTCAGTAAAGAAACTTTAACATCCAATCTAAGGCTATCATACAGAACAGAGATATTCCCAAGTGCTCTTCTGAATCACCCTTTTACTTGCTGTGAAGGAACCCATTAGAATCATAAGGTGAGAAAAGACCTCCAGGATCATCGAGTCCAACCACTCCTGTCTGACCTCTTTAAACTGTGACCCTGAGCTCCTCATCTTCCTGTCTTTTAAATACCTTCAGGGAAGGTGACTCAACCACCTCTCTGGGCAGCCTGTTCCAGTGCCCAATGACCCTTTCCACGAAAAAATTTTTCCTGATATCCAGTCTGAACTTCCCCCCATGGCACAGCTTGAGGCCATTGCCCCTTGTCCTGTTCTCTATCACTTTGGAGAACAGCCCAGTTCCCTCCTTTCCACAACCTCCTTTCAGGTAGTTGTAGAAAGCACTAAGGTCTCTCTTTATTAGACAATACGGAATAAATCCTGCATGAGGTTGCCCATCACACACCCACTGGGCTAAAGCCCAAGACCAAACGCTGCCAACCTGCCACTGATGTTCTTCATAGCACTATCACCGCTTCCCTTCAATGACGGAAATGCTGGAAAGATGCAACACCCTCAAACTTTGCATCTCCAAGGAGGAGCCCTTCACAGACACAAAAACAGTTATTGAAAACCACAGATTCACTCTTTACTAATGATAAATAAGCTACTCAATTGTCCCTCAATCCTCCAACCTAGTGATTCTGTGATCCCTTATGTTTCACTATCAGGAATAATAGATTTTGCACCTGAATATCAGGATTAAGAACACAAACAGAAAGAGGTCAGGGCCATGCAAAATTTTCATTTCTATTTTTGTGGTCCTCCTTGTCGGACAAAGCAGGCTGTAAAAGTCTATTTTAGGCAAGCCAGCTAGCTATGGGCATTATTGTCTCTGTCCTCGCACATAGTTAAAGGAGAGCTGCCAGGGGTGACTGACCTTATCTGTTAGGCTGGGCTCCAGGTTCTGCCCAAGGGAGAAACCAAAAAGTCAGCAACGCATCTCCGACATCCCCTGGCAGCCACATCAAGGCGACACGTATATCCCTAATTTCTCGGACGCACGCATACAAGCACACAGCGTTACTGAATGCGCTACAAGTGACTCGCTGGGAGTTAACTTCCATGTTAGCAACAGTGATGAATTGACAACATCAGACTTGCACTCGTGGCCTCATGTCAGCACATTCAGTACCCTGTCAGACCACAGTGGCACGCCTCCGTTTTTCATTTCCCACCATTTAAGAACAAGAGCACCCATCCAGGTTTTCTGACGCGAACAAGGAGATTTAATGTTCAGAAACAAGAAGCGCAGCAGGAAATTTGCTGTACTCTAAAGCAGTTTCATCCCAACTGCCCTTTACATAACATCCCGGACAGCAGCCCAGAGAAATTAAATCCCCAATTTGATTCCCCCTACACATCCTGCTTAGATAATGACACCTTCTGTGCAAAGACAATCCTTAAAATTAACTTAAGATCCCCTTTGCATCCCCTCCTTTATACAGCTCCCCAGGGATTCCCTTAATATCTGAGAAGACCCAAAAGTGAGGCCATTACTGAGTATCTGCAGGATCTCAGACCACCCGTGGATGCCTGCAGCATCTTAAGAACATATTTTCATTTGGCATAAAAGACTGGAAATTAGAGAGCAGGAACTTTTTGGCTGTGTAGGCATCAGTGTACATTACATTAGTTCTACATGCACTCCCCAGTGCATTGGCATGATAAATAAGTTAATGAATAAAACCAGAATGCTACATTAGCACTTCCATGGTTTTCTCAAACCAGATGCATGCTATTTTCCTAAGTGTTTAAGGTCTGAGGTTTTTTTATTAAGAAAATGAGCATTTTACTTGGTCTTTCTTCAGGAGTCTGAGCAAATCTAAACTTCAGCCACTTAGAATCACAAAGTGGTTTGCTTTGGGTTAAAAGGGGCCTTAAAGCCCATCCAGTTCCAACACCCTTGCCATGGACAAGGACACCTCCCCACTGGACTAGACGGCTTGTGCATTCAACTTGACTAAATCACATTGGAAGCAGCAAAAACTGTTCGGCTTTTAGAATCTGTTGCCCTAAAAATAAATAAATACATACAAACACATGAGTACATGACATAACAGGAGCTTGTTCAGAGCAGCGAAAATACCTCTGAATCACCACTGGCAATGAGGGGTTGCACATGCAGGACCTCAAGGGGATCCTTTGCTTTGCTTTCCTGCCATGGCTGTGCCCAGTCTGGACTAATTCCCCCACCATATTTGACTATTGATGGTTAAACATTGTTAGATAAGGAATTGTTCCCTAACTATCCCACATTCACATGAAAGGGTGGTGGGCTGAGCTGCAGCAGAAAGCCTGAAACCAGCTGGGTTCATCCCTTTTAAACCAACACCCTGGTCATAAGAGGTGGGAGTAAGCAGCACTAAGTTTCTGGAGCAGGCATGATAGGGAGGTAAACCTCATTTTTGTAATGCTCAAAGACATCACAAGAGCTGAGCAGGTAAAGAATTTTTGCCTCACACTCCCCTCTCACCATTGCAAATTAACTAGAGAGGTGTGGACAGCATGGACAGACTGACCAGGTCTCTTGTGCAGAGCCAGAGACAAGATAAGAGTGCTGTGTCACTTGTCACACCCTCCCAACTTCTCAGACGCCACAAAAACAAGAAGTGTTTTCCTTTTTTTTTTTTTTTAAAAAAAAGCTGCAATAGGTTTTGTCATTAAGTTTAGGGCAAGGCAAAAGTGTATTAGAGCCAAACGGTTAGAGCCCTCAATACCCCAGGGGAAGCTGCCTTGAATCGAACCCAAGGTGAAACACCTCAAAGGGACAATGCTGCTTCGTGAGGAAGCACTGGCACTACACAAACCCCCTTAACCTCCCTTGGCATCGTTAGCACTGCTTTGAAAACACTCTCAATCAGGAAATTTGGAGGGAGGCCGTGTCCCCTTTACAGACACCCCCCCTTAGCGCATCCACTTTCCATTAGAATGTAGGAAGCTTCAGGAGCCCAACATCCCATGCTGACATCAAACTGCTAAAACAGGAGTTATCAGATGGAACGCACGGGTCAGCATTGTGCCTCGGGACATAAAAAGGACCTCGGTATTAATGTGAGGAAATGTGACTATTGTGTGCAGAATGATACCCATTCAGGCCCAGACCACTTGTCTCTGGACGCTACTCTCTCTGGAATATCCTTGGCGCCAGCATCTAGCATTTCTCCTCATCCCCTTAAAGAAAAAGCAAGCCATCTCGGCAGGAGCTGGGCCATGAGTTAGCGCACCGTGTTTTGTTCGGAGCAGCAGCGGTGGGCGTGCACGTGCATGTCTCTGGAGCGTATTACAGGAAACTGTTGATTCTCCGTATCTAGGCATGATCAATTGTACAGAGGGTGGAACAGGCTTGAACTTCTCCCGAAGCATAAGTCATGTTCCGTTATTTCCCCCCCAATACACACCCCAACAAAGCCACATCCTGCTTTCCAACTGGCTTTTTGCTGTCCTCAGGATTTTGCTTTCTCCCACTAAACAGCTTTAGGGACCCTTCTGCAGCTAATACTACTGGTACCAGCATCAGCTGCAAGCAACAACACATACTGCAAAAAGTGAGTGGCTCCAGCTACACAAGTTCCCAATAAACTATCTTTCTCCTCAAGTCCGATGCAAACCCCTCGATTGCAATCCAGGGAAAGTAGAAGGCAGTGGATTGTTTTAAGACCCTAACCTGCAAGAAGAAGGTACAAAGAATTGTTTTAAACCCCCAAACTACAGGAACGAGGTCCAAACAATGTAAATATTTACCTGACTGATTTAAGGCAGCTGCCAAGCAGATAAGAACACTGTGACCGACGGCAAGGCCGTGGCCCTGCACACCATGCAGACTCTCTGCAAGAAGTGAGGCTTTCATTGTCTGCCCATCAGCTTTAAGGCTCAGCTGAAACCAAACTTGCTGCATTGATTTGCAGGGATGTATTTCCAAATGTGCTACAGATAAAGCAGCAAATGGTTCAATGTCTAGTTCGATGGTTCTGTGACAGGCTGAAGGGATGCAGGTATGTACACCATGTATGAAAGAGTCAAATTCACATCCAAATAGCATTAAGACAGAGGAATTAATACACTTCTAGTCAGGTGAGAGAAAAGCAGTTGTAAAGTCACATTGTTACCTACAGAAATCATGGATGACACCTTCCCTAAAGGTGTTCAAGGCCAGGTTGCATGGGTCTTTGATCAAGCTCATTCAGCAGGAGGTGTCTCCACGCACAGTAGAAGGATTTGGCACTCAATGGGCTTTAAGGTCCTTCCAAACCAAATTGTTCCATTCAATGAGCCTACAAGCTCCTAGATTGCTAACCTGGTAGCTGTGAAATAAGCAGGGCTTGTCGCACACCAGTCTGGAGAATAAAGAGGTCCCTCCCACTGTACACCGAACTCACTGATGCTCCTCATCCTTTCTGGTACAAAATCCCAGGGACCAGAGTATCAAGCTGGCTTTTCCACCTGCAGCACCAAAAAAGTAAAAAAATCCCTGCTCCTGAGTTGGGGACTCTCTGTGATCTCGGGCAAAGCCATCAGAGAGAACGGACTTTGTTTGGGACAGGAATGTAGTACTGACACCTCCAAAAATACCTACAGCAGGGCACAGATCTAATATTTACTTACACATAATTACTATGACTTAATGGAAGTCTTGGTCTCTAAAACCCATCCTGATCTTCCCCCTAGAACACAGATCTTGGGTCCAAAAGTATTGAGCCGCAGATAAAGACCCACCTTCACGTAAGTGCTGCCCATTGTTTGCCAAAAACTGAAGTCTTGCCACCAATACCAACACTGTAAGAATTGAGAGGCAGAAGAAAACTAAACACTTCCACCAGCAATCACAAGAAAGCAATAAAACACTTAGGAGAGAAGACTCAAGTGTAAAGACTGAGAAGCATTTTAGTGCCTGGACACTTGCACTGATTTGGGCTCAATATTCCATGCACCAGTAACCAGCACTAACAAAATGAGATATAGGCCATAGCTTGAAGAAATCTGGGTTTTAAGGTATCTTGTTTTATACACATCCATGTGAACAGCCCAGCATTTTACAACAGTTAATTGTCAGAGTTTTATGGGCCATGTTATGTTCTGTTGGCTCAATGTTTAATTCCACGCAGTAATCTTTTAAAATAATATTACAGTAAAATCCACCCCATTATGCTCATAGTGAGCTGTACATCCATCACGTGGAGATTAACAACTCGAAAGAATGATGGTGGACTTGTCACCGTGTCTGTAATTCCACTTGCATGGCAGCATCCAGCCCCTGGGGTATCAACTTAGAATCATAGAATCACCAGGTTGGAAAAGACACACCGGATCATCTAGTCCAACCATTCCTGTCAAATACTGAACCATGTCCCTCAGGACCTTATCCACCCGTCCATTAAACATCTCAAGGGAATGTGAATCAACCCCATCCCTGGGCAGCCTATTCCAATGCCCAATGACCCTTTCCATGAAACATTTTATCCTAATGTTCAGCCTAAACCTCCCCTGGTGGAGCTTGAGGCCATTCCCTCTCTTCCTGTCCCCTGTCACTTGGGAGAAGAGCCCAGCTCCATCCTCTCTACAACCTCCTTTCAGGTAGTTGTAGAGAGCAATGAGGTCTCCTCTCAGCCTCCACTTCTACAAACACCCCCAGCTCTCATAGCCATTCCTCATAAGGCCTGAGCTCCAGCCCCTTTACCACCTTCCTTGCTCTTCTCTGGACTCGCTCCAGAGCCTCAACATCCTTCTTGTGCTGAGGGGCCCACAACACAGTATTCAAGGTGCAGTCTCACCACTGCTGAGTACAGAGGGAAAATCACCTCCCTTAACCTGCTGGTCACACCATTTCTGATCCAAGCCAGGATGCCACTGGCCTTCTTGACTACATGAGCACACTGCTGGCTCACATTCAGTCACTGTCAACCAGCACCCCCAAGTTCTTCTCCAGGCAGTTTTCCAGCCAGGCTTCTCCTAGTCTGTTGCTCTGCACAGGGTTGTTGTGCCCCAAGTGCAGGACCCGGCATTTGGCCGTGTTAAACCTCATGCCATTGGACTCAGCCCAGTGGTCCAGCCTGTTCAGATCCCTTTGGAGCCTCCCAACCCTCCAGCAGATCCACACTTACACCCAGCTTAGTGCCATCTGCAGCTTATCCGCTCCAAAGATGGGATTTTGGATCTTTTAGTCCTACACTAAGATGGGCAGCAATCTCACAGCAGCCTGCCAGAAAATGTCTCCAGAAGGAGAGAATCTGGACAACACATCTAGTCCAGAGACCAAACTGTGATACCCAGAACATAAGCAGAGATGCACAAACATCATAAAACAGCTACTTATTTTGTTTCAAGTCACCTTAGAGGCTTTTCCTGCTGGAGACTGAATAAATGTATTTAACACAGCAAGCACATCTGACACTGAGAATCAAATCACAGACAGCACTGGAGAGCCCTCTTTGCAGAGAGAGGATGGTCCACGGACAGTCCCTTTCTGGCCAGGCAGCCCATCCAACACTTCTTGGAGATTGCATGACACAAGAGGGCAATTAAGATCACCAGTACAAGGAGGTCTTCCAGCTCAGAGGTTTAATTTAGACTGAAGAAAGCAAGAAAATGGTACGAGGACTGAAAGAGGCCATTCCCATGCTGGCTTTTCCACTGTGTTTGAAGAGCACTGGAGGATCTTGTAGTACCTGGAGCACTAGGCTCTCCCTTGGGGGTTGGAAATGAGGCATTGGGGTGGGATCTTGCACTACCTAGACAAAACCTGCTTCTTATCTTCCCCCCTGCCTTTCTTTTCAGCTTGCCTTGCTGGAGATAAACCATCCAAGTGCTCAGCACCCAGTTTCGGACTTGATAGGAACGGTTGGACTCGATCCAGTGGGTCTTTTGCAACCTGGTGATTCTATGATACTATAAAAACAAAACATCAAGAAACTAGAAGCAATGCAAGGGTATTTCTTAAAAGCATCCCCTTGCAGAGCTGAAAAAGGAGCAGCACTCCCAGATAAACCTCAGCAAAGGCAGAGTTAAAACTAATTTCTGGAATGAGCATCAAAAGCTTGTTAAGAGGGTTTTTCTGGGTTTTTTTTTTCCCCAGCAGTTGAGGCTAATTTCATTAGCAGAAGAGCTTAAATGGCTCATCTCAGCCACTTTCAGTCACCTGAGAAGCCAGCTCTCCAGGAGGATCAGCTATGCCCTCTGCAGCCAGAGACTGATTTACTGTGTATAAAAATCAACTCTGGAAGATGCGTCAGCAAAACTCTGAGAAAGAGCTGACAGCCTAGATGATTCAAACCCTAGAGTCTGTGGATTCCTATACCTGATGCTCACAGAAAAGAATCTGTATTTTTGCTACCTGGATCGCTTTGATGCCGTCAAGGGAAAAAGTATAAAAAAGAAATCTAATTTCATGCTCATCCTTGTTGAAAGCCTGGACTTCAGTTCTGCCTGAATCCTGTTTCTAAAACCTTTATCCTTGCATTTGAAAGGGAACTCCAGCACATCAGAAATCCATTTTCCCCTAAAATTACTAAACATGCCAGCTGAAGAAAAAGGATACAAGTAATACCATCATCACAAACATCAGTGCTTGAGGGAGCTAAGGAAGCCTTTTTTGTCCTGTTTTGAGTGGAAGGGTAAACACTTATAAAAAGCCCAGGAGGACACATGAGGAAAGTCAGCTTCTTCAGATAGAAGAATCCCCAGCACTTGCATTCCTCATCTCCAAACAATGCACCCCACGGCATTAAGCCCAGACTTGTCATAGCAGAGCACAGTTCCCCTTAAATCTTTCAATTAAGATGGCATTTGTAAAATTACAGGCTTGAAAATTGCTAGATATTTTTCTTAACTTAAAGTCACTGCTCTGATTCAAAAACTAGACCTTCAAGATAGTCAAGAAATCTGGACCCCACCTATTCTCCATCACCACTTCAAATAATCACTCACCGTAGATCAACTGGGATTTGCTTGTAATCAAAACTTTGAGCAAACTTAAAGGCCTCTTCAATACTGTGACACCAAGGATAATCCAAAGCCCTTGCATGTACTCTCCCAAAGCAGTCAGTGCCCACGCAAGCAGGCTCCAGGCTGCCTCCAGCTGCTGAGATGAAACTCAGGCTGCTGCCGTGTCCCAGAGCTGAGATTTCCCAGACATACAGTAAGAAAACTCCGTTTTCCTGGTCCTCCCTCCACCATTTAGCATATACATTGGGGAGGATGTTAAAATGGTGTGCTAGAGGCAAAAGCAACCTCTAGAGCAACATAGGGATTTTATTCCTTGATACCAAGCATTTTAGACATCTTCACAATTGGCATCAACTCTGCTGTTTGGAAACACTGAATCACATCATAAGATTGCTAGGCAGGAAAAGACCTTTGAGATCATCAAGTCCAACTCTACCTGCCCTACTGTACTACTAAATCATATCCCTAAGCACTTCATCGACCCATCTTTTAAATCCCTCGAGGGGTGGTGACTCCGTCACCTCTCTGGACAACCTCTGCCAATGCCTGAAGTCTCCCCCAGTGCTGCTCCCCAGTGTTGGGCAGTTTCTAAAAGACGCTGCCTTAGCAGGGAATACACAAAGAATAAAGCTTTGGGCTGAAGCATCTATCTGCAGCATGACTGCATCTTCATTCTCAGCCACTTCCCCAGACAAAAACCATCCTTTCATCAAACTGTGGAGCCTTCTCTGCCACTTGCTTCTCATAGAATCATAGAATCACCAGATTGGAAAAGACCCACTAGATTGAGTCCAACCATTCCTATCAAACACTAAACCAAGTCCCTCAGGACCTCATCCACCTTAAACACCTCCAGGGAAGGTGAATCAACCACCTCCCTGGGCAGCCTCTGCCAGTGCCCAACGATCTTTTGTGTGAAAAACTTTGTCCTAATGTCTAGCCTAAATCTCCCCTGATGGAGCTTGAAGACATTCCCTCTCGTCCTATCCACTGCCACTTGGGAGAAGAGCCCAGCTCCCTCCTCTCTACAACCTCCTTTTGGGTAGTTGGAGAGAGCAATGAGGTCTCCTTTCAGCCTCCTCTTCTCCAGGCCAAACACCCCCAGCTCTCTCAGCCATTTTTCATAAGGCCTGTTCTCCAGCCCCTTCGCCAGCTTCATTGCTCTTCTCTGGACCCACTCCAGAGCCTCAATATCCTTCTTGTGGTGAGGGGCTCTCATCTACCCCAGCTCCCCAAAACACTTGAGAACCACAGGCACCAAAGCAACCATCCTTCCCTGCATGAAACTGCCTTGTAGCAGGCACAGACCTCACTAAAGCATACCTGAGGGAGCTTGGTTCTTGAGCCATCACCCAGACCAGCCAGTCTGTATTTAGAAACAGCACATGAAACAACAGCGCTTCCTTGTACCATGGGCATAGCTGTGTGCACCTTATCTCCATCAGAGGTGCTTAACGGGCTGCTTCTTTTTTCTCATTTGTGCTGTCTGCCTCAACACAGCAGGTATCCATGCATCCAACACCAAAAAGTCCCTCCGTGCTCTTTCTGTCCTTGCAGCTGCTGCTGGAGATGAGCAACTGGCTGGTGTGATCCACAGCACTGACTCACCTCCAGCATTAAAATTAAAATGTGATCAGAAGAAAAACCCAAACTCTCTGCCTTGTGAAGCCCCAGAGTCACATTAGAGTTATCCACAGGGACCACATGTACCAAAAATCTTATTTTCTCACTAAAAATGTCTCTCCTCCAGCAACATGGACACAGCAGCGAGAGCAGCTATAACGCCTCAAGCCCCAAGCTTAAGGCATTTTAATGAAAAGAGGAGAAAGAGGCAGCTGAGAATATGCTCAGCAGCCAGAATTCCATTAGGTTTCCCAAAAATCACTCAAAAATCCCAACACAACTCACATCATTGTGGAGCATGGGGGACAACTCACCAGTGGCGTTTGGTGGCACCTCCAGGTTGACATTGACAAAGAAGCGGATGCTGTCTCCTGAGACGATGGAGGAGTTCACCGCATCAAAGAGCTCCTCGCCCCCAGTCTCCTCCTTGGTCTCACAGCCATCATCTGTGTCGCACTTGAGGTACCCTGCTAATGACATGAGGGTGGTTAGTGGGGCTGCACCCAGGTGTGTGCATATCGAACCTCTCCATGATCAATGGGTGAGTGGTTTTCTGAGTGGCTCCTCTTATGCTTTCACCTGGCAAGAGCTGAAAATGATCAGTAATTAGCTGTGGCACATTTTGTGTTGGCCTCAGGTGTGTGTCCGAAGGGCACTCCAAAGCCTGGCCAGGTGACAACATAGGCTTCATGTGCCAGCCTGCTCACCAAGTCAACAGCGGCAAACTCAACAATCAACACCTGGCTCAGATAAAAATAAACAGGATGGAAACTCCAACTGGAAGCCATAAAAAAATACCAAGCAGTGACCCAAGAAGCAAGAGCTGTACCACAGCCCCAGTCCACCCAAACCCCAACACACTTATCAGCAGTGCAGCTGTTTCCCTTGAGATTCAGCATTTTGAAACTGAGGGGGAAGAAGGAAAGAGGTCTCCAAGGAAACACCTGATATGGATGGACAGACCCACAGCTCCCAGTGGGGCAGCAGAGCAGGTTATAGGAGGTAGCAGCACCAATAAAGCAAGATACATTCCTTAATTACAGCAGACAACTCCTTAGTCTTTCACAACGCTTATAATTAGAGTTTAACCTAGCCTCACTCAACAGCAAGCTGGTTCACTGCAACGTTCTATTACGAAGCAGCTGGAGGACTCTTGTGGTGTGCTCATGTATCACAGTTAATTAGGAGAATTAGGGACATTATAGAATGTCAATTTTTACATTACCAGGATTATTCAGCAGCTTCTCCCCATTTTCTGACAAGTCTTTTATGCCTAATTTGAAGCAGGAGGGATATATTTCATTAACTTGCTTTAGGCACCACAGCAAAATGAAAAGGGTGAGCTTTGAGTCGGAGGCTTGAATGGAAACTTAAATATTGATGGTTTTTTTTTTTTTAAGCCTCATATAAGTAAATGTAGAGGCAGCAGCAGTCGAAAGCAGCGTACACAGCCTTGGAGGGTTCTCAAGCTGACAGCTCGCCACCGCAAAAAAAAAAAAAAAGCCCTCAACAGGGAGGCCACAAACAGGAACTCGGTGACACAGGACAGGGGCTGCAGCGCTTCCTGCTGCGGGTGACACGCTGATGGACACTCGTCCCAAGCACTCGCCATCTCCCTAGGAGGGCTCAGAGGGTGGCAAGGCTCCAGCCTTCAGGTAACTCCTGAGCTGCTTAGCTGAGGCATGGGAAATGCACCAAGAACCTCAGATTAATCCCCCTCCATCGTCTACCTGCTTGACGAGAATAAACGTGACTCAGTCCTATCATGAAAGCTGCAGCTGTTCCCAGCCAGCAAAATGCACCGAGGAGATGTGCTCTGCTGCTGGTAGAGCTTAGCCAGTTGTCTCCATCACTGCATAACAGAAACTTGTCCAAAATAGCCAGAAAGAAGTGAGATTGGGAGCACACAAACAGTACCCAAAGTATCATGGCACTGTGGGCACCACCAGGTAAGAAACATCTGCACAAGGGCTGGCAGATGTGCCAAGCTGGACAAACAGTCTATGCACTAGAGGGATAGATGGCAACCAGGCAGGGTACCTGTTGGCCTTGGCAAAACTACAAAGCCTCATGCAAACATCTTCATTGCAAGCAATGCATCAATCCTAGAGTCTGGTTCCTCTGAAACACATGGACACCACAAACTCTCCTCAGCAAAGCAGAATCTCCACATCGGTGCTGAGAGACCCCTGCTAATGACAGCTTGAGCTGCCCTGTAAAGCACAATCAGCCTGGTCTAGGCTAAAATCCATGATCACGACTTTTCCATCTCATCCGTACTCAGGACTGAAGCACCAGAGAAGATGTTCCAACAGGTCTGTGCATCTCCATTCTTCCCTCTCAATGTGTCAAGATGGGAGGCACGTAGGGTAAATATGGTTTGAGCACACAGCTCAGACAATGGGGTGAGGGTTTTCCCCACTGTCTTACTGCAATTATGACACAGATGGGTAGAAGCCAAGCAAGCAAAACCGTTTATTCACTTCCCAAGCCTTCTGAAACTGGTTTGATAAGAGCA
Organism: Coccyzus lansbergi; assembly: GCA_033558105.1. Classification (NCBI taxonomy): domain Eukaryota; kingdom Metazoa; phylum Chordata; class Aves; order Cuculiformes; family Coccyzidae; genus Coccyzus; species Coccyzus lansbergi. The sequence continues at coordinate 408,975 of JAUMJK010000275.1, forward strand.
CAGCAATGATGAGCTGTAAAAACAAGAGAGCTGGAGACAGGAGAGAAGCAGCACAGGAGCTGGAAGAAGGGCAAGGGTGGAGTAAGATCAGAGGGTTGGGCAGAGGTCAGCGAGGACTCTGGCAAGGGAAGCATCCTCCTGTTCCTCCCTCTTTAGGGGAGGAAAGAGCAGAACAAAAGGCAGCAGAGCCTCATGTCCCTTGGGCAAGCGACGAACAAAACACTCGGCTTGCAAATAATCCCAAACCTGAGCTGTGCAGGAACTGCACTCCCGGGCAGGTGTCTGCTCTGCCACTAAATCACCTCAAGCCTTCGAACCACTCCTCTTTTGAATCCTCCAGTCTATTAGTCTGCCAGGCATTTTAAAATGCAGACAACTTACATCTGTCAAATGCAGGGTCACCTCGAGGTGAGAAGATGAGCTGTGTGCATGGCAGATGCACCCTTCATCTCAGAGCATGGCTCAATAGCTGCCTCCAGCCCTGGCAGCTGTTTCTCCCCCATCATCTGATGATTGCTGAGTGCCATCCCTGCTGCTTAAAGGGCAGCAGATGCCACAAGCGACAGCAGAAGCCGTTCAGCTCCTCCAAAAGTTTGATGGGCACTTTGCAGAAGTTTAGAGTAGGATCTGATGGGGCTGTTGCACAATTTCTGTAAATATCAATCACGTTTCCATATGGAAGCATAACTTCAGGAAAACTTCAGCCTGTGCTATGAACAGTTGCTCCAGGAGTTGGAAGGAAGCACAGACGCCTTTGCATACTGCCCCAAAGTGCTGGGGAAGAGTTTAAGATCCATAAAATAGTGTGTGTCCCCCACCTCTATCGCTGCAGATTGACACCTCCATGTGAAGGCATCTACTGACGTGCCAGGAGGTAGATGGTAGGATGAGTCAGACCTCTGAGCACAAGAAGTGCCACTTCAGCTGAAATACAAACTAAAAGCACCACAGAAGAGAGATTTTGCTGAGTAGGAGGCCTGAGTCAGGAAGCGAATTAATGTTAGCCAAGAAGATCAAAGCAGCCCTCCTGCACCTTGAAGAACACCTTGTGGTCAGGGACAACTTCTCTCAGACCACTCCACAGGACTCCTCTCATAGCAAACAGAAAAGGAAAAGCATTAAAAGTGCATGAGGTCAAGCACAGCAGGCATCATCCTTCAAGTCCTGCAGAACAAAATCAACTCCTCACCCTGTGCAGCTATAAGCAGCGGATGCCTTGACCCCAAGTCTTTCTGTACCTCAGCCCATCACAGGCAACAAAAATAAGCCATCCCCCCCATGCGATGCAGGTGCTGGAAAGGAAGAAAAATGCAGTTTCTCTTGCCATTTCTCTCTAAAGCATCACCCTTTCCCCTGTAATTCATGCCTGGCCCAGGCCTACCTTGCTCCGATATCTTAATACCCTTCCCCAGCCTTCTCTCTCCTCATTCCCACCACCTTCTCAAATCCACTTCCTCTCTCCAATCCTACTGCTATCACAACCCTCTCATAAATCTAACAAGGTGCTTGCCCTGCAGCTATTTTGCTTCTGAGCTGAGCTTTAAGAGCCCAGGGCTCCGTCTGGAAGAGCAGTGAACTGAACTGCAGCAATCAGAGGTGGCATTACCTCTCCCTCCCTTGACTTAGTGGCACCTGGCAGCTACAGCTGGGGTAATAAAATCAGCAGAGTAGTAGTTAGCAGGAAGCACAGCTTCAGCCACATCATGTACGTTCCCTAGGAAAGCTTAATTGCTCTGTGGGAGCAGCATTCATAGCCCAGGGGCTACAGACCTCTTCAAGAAAGCTGAAGTCTTAATCATCAAACTCAATTTCCTGGGGGAAACAGCTATATTACTGACAACATCTCGCATCCCAGTTTGAGACTTATGCCAGATGCAGTCTCAGCATAACCTCTTGGTTTGCCTCGGAGGAGATAAAGCCAATCATGGTATTTTAATCAACATCTGTATCTGCAAGTTTACACACTAACAAGAAGGTGAGGAGCGCAAGTCCATCTATCCACACTTTGCTGTAGACAAGGAAGAACATCAAATCAAAACACTGAAGAAAGGTTTTGGTGGCGAGATTGGGCATTCTTTCTTTCGGGTTTGCCTTGCAGAGTTCCAGGCATGCACATCTTGAGTGTTGTGAGGTAGAGGAATAGGTTGCTGAGAGGAGTCAGAGATGCCCCATCTGTGGAGGTATTTAAAACAAAATTGGATGGGGCTTTGAACAGCCTGGTCCTGTGGAAGTGTCCCTGCCCATAGCAGGTGGGGTGGAACTGGACAAGCTCTAAGGTCCCTTCTGAACCAAACAATTCTACTCTATTCACATACCTAAATTAGCAGGGCAAAGTATAAAAGCCAAGATCAAGCCTTGTCAAAAGCTACAGACTTCTGACAAGAGTCTAGTCTACAAAACTTGCTGGCTTTATTTCTGAAGAACCACAAACACCATATTAACAGTGAATACTCAAACCAGTTTTCTGGAAACAATCGATTTTACCCTCAACTTCCAAGACAGCCTATACCACAACTCTAGAAATGTATAGCATCTGTTTGTACACAGCAATGCCTATTACCTCAGCCAAATCCAAGCCTCAGTTCCCAGAATCATGGGGCAGCACCTGCTCTTTTTCAGAGGCAGTAGTTGCCCCCTCCCACAAAATGTTTGGAAAGCCAGAAAGCTGGATTTGCAAAATCAAAGAGCTCTTTAGAGATCATTCAAATGGCAACTCAACTCTATCAGCCAGCCGTACTGAAGCCACCTCCGATTTCTCAAATGAGTTTTTAGGCACAGAAGGCAGCAAAAAGAAGGACAATCCTTTTCCCCACTTCCACAAAATCTGAGCATCAGGTTGTTCAGAGCCCCATCCAACCTGGCCTTAAACACCTCCAGGGATGGGGCAGTCATGACTTCTCTGGGCAACCTGTGCCAGGGCTTCACCACCCTCACAGGAAAACATTTCTTCCTAACATCTCATCCCAATCTCCCCTCTTTCAGCTTAAAAACATTTCCCCTTGTCCTATCCCTGCATTCCTTGATCAAGAACCTTGTTTTGGAATAGTCAAAGAGCTATTGGCATCCACTTTCTCAAGTGGCATGTTCTCAAGGACATCAGAATTGATAATTGCACATATTCCATAGCTTTTAAATGTAAGGGAGCATCAATTGGGACATGAAGAGAACCCTGAAACCAAGTCTGGTGGTTTGAGCATCCCAGTGCTCAGCTGCAATACAGCAGTAAGGTTCTCTAGAGAGAATTAAACCCTATATCTGCCTATAAGCTAATCATGATACTGGCATTAAGTTCAAGTCAGCTTCATCCAGTTTTTCCACTCCTGTGGATTTTGAGGTTGCTGTAACCAACAATAGGCACTAATTTTCAAGAAAGGCATGAGGTTTTAATTAACCTCAGCTAAAGTAATCAACCTGAGCTTTAAGCTATACCAAGATTTGCTTTGTTCCTCAAGTACTGCAGGCTTGCAGATTCACTGCATCTCTCAGAAAATACCCAAATTCCCAACATTAGATGCAAAAGGAAACTTAACTAATAAAGAAGCCTCTGATTCCATTTCGACCTTTACACACTGCACAAAACCACAGCCTCACAGTGCCTCCAAAGGTTAGACATCCTTATAGTTAGTTAATATCGGCAGGGATAAAGCAATCCAGGCTCTCAGGAGAGACTGGGAAGAACTTTGTACAAGTGTTATGCAGTCTCCACTCTGCACAGCATTCAAGAAAGAAGGGTTTAAACAGCATCCTGCTCTCACACTAACAATGGAACACCTCATGCCCATTTCAACATCATCTACGTATCAAAACCAGTGCTTTTTTTCAGACAAAGAGAGCAACTGCACAGCTAGAACAGCACCCTTAGAAACAAAATCATAAAGGTTGGAAAAGATCTTTGAAATGATTAGGTCCAGCCACCAGCCAAACGCCAATGTGCCTACTAAACTACATCCTGAAATGCCACAGCTACAAATTTTGTGAACCTCTCCAGGGATGGAGACTCCACCACTGCCCTGATCAGCCTCTTCCAGTGCTTCACCACTCTTCCAGTAAAGACATTTTTCCCCAATACCCATCTAAATCTCCCCTAGTACAAGTTGAGACAATTTACTTTGATCCTATCACTTGTTACTAGATAGAAGAGACCAACACTCACCTCTCTACAATCTTCTTTCAGGGAGTTGCAGAGTGATGAGTTTGTCCCTCAGACTCCTTTTCTCCAGGCTAAGCAACCCCAGTTCCTTCAGCAGCTCCTCCATATGACTTGCTCTCCAACCCCCTCCCCATGTCAGCCTACTGAAGTATTTGTTTAAATTTTACATGTTCCTGCTGCGGTTACTCAAAGAGAATTATTTTTAATCACACGAGTCTAAAATTCCTAACAATTACCCCATTTCATAGAAAAAGAACGATCTCACCACTGTAGTCAGAGCAATATCCTCTAACTGTTGCTGTGCAGTCACATATTGCAAAGCTGTTTCCCTACAAAATTAAAAATTTAAGCCACACAGATTAAATAAAGGTTCTATATAGAGCTGGGTTTTTGCTAGAAATTTAAGCTTTTCCTTCGGTTCACAGTTGAGAGACTCCTTGGCAAAGCTCACTAATTTTGTCCTAAGGAGATTTACCCATCATGAGACAGGCAGCCACACGTGGACCAGGTAATGCCAGCACAGTAGAAGACTGAGGGAAGGTAGGGATTGTCCACAGACTGTGCTGTTGGACTGCTGAAGGTTTGCTGCTGACAACTAATTGGTAAGAGGAGTCCCAGGAGCTTACCTTCCATGCTTTTGTTAGACCTCCTTTGTTAAGCCAAACATTATGGGTTGGCACGGGTAGACTAATGACTTCTCAGGGTCATCTAGTTGGGATTTAAGGAAGCGACTTTCAATGCTGGCCCCTCCACAAAGAACTTGAGGGGCAGTAGAGCTGGAGAAGTGTTGAATGATGCTTCTTGGCTCTTGAACAGTCACTAGGAACCCATTAGATGTGGGTTTGTAGCCATGTGGAGTAAATGACCAAATATCATGGAGATGTCAATCGATTACCTAAGCTAGAAATTAAGAGTGTTTCATGACCACAGCTCAGACCAATCTCCTTTTGGAAAACAGAGGTAGAAAGCACCTGGCAGGCAGAGTTACCACAACCAGACCTCCATCCTTTAAGTATCAGATCCTTCTACTACTGGCAAACTACAACTTCAGTCATGTGTTCCCAACTCTCCTTCAAGTCAGTCTTTTGTTATGAAGAGCCAGATGGAAACGACGTTTCCCCTGACACTTCAGTAATAATTCATAACAGAACCGAAAGAACTGATTTGCTACAAAAAAGAGACACCCAAGCACTTTTGAATTAATTCCAGTATTGTATTTTGCAGCCAGATTTCTAGGAAATGTTGTGAATAATCCAAGTAATTCAGTGGGGCTTCGTTTTCCCGTTTTTGTTTTGTTTTTACAAAACAGAGCAACACGTGGAGCTTCAGTTCTGTAAAAGAACCCACAAAACTCAAGAGCATTCATTTTATTATGCATCTCCTGATACAGTTCTCAAAGAAAAAAAATCCATGAGACATGCAAGCCACCCTCTTGGGCTCTCCCAGGGTAGTAGCAGCATATATCCTGCTGGTAAACCAGGCATCTCACGGGGAAAACCCAATGCACAAAGATTTGTTTTGCAAAGATACTTCGACTAACTCCCAGTTAGGCAAACAATTCTAAAAACCTCACACCACACATACCAAATGGAACTGCAAACTGAAATACAAAAACAAGCAGATAAAAATACATCCAAGCACCCCAAGCAACACAACTGCAATTTATTGTGACAACAAAACCAATTAGTAAGTCAGAGGAGACCAAGCAATGAGGGATTTGCTCTGCAGGAGCAAAGTTGACACTACAATCTCTGCTGCGTTGTTTTAGAGTGGGATCAACAATTTGGATATCACCAGCACTATGCTAGGACTCCTTCCTTTGGATTTTGCTAGAGGAACTAGCAAAACTTTTTTTTTTTTGCCTTATCAGAGGAAGTTCTTCAGTCAATTAAAAAGCTAATCCCAAACTGGCAGAATTTAATCACTTGCAGCTAATACCAATACCCTTAGAATTAATCCACTTGCCGCAGGCACTGGATACTTCACCACCAAGGGGGATGCAGGAGGCTGAGAGCTAAGAGAATGCGAGGTCAAATGAGTAGTTATTCTGAACACTGATGGCCAAGCTACATTTCATCAGGACCCCAATTACCTTCAGTTTCGGATTAGGGCTACACAATCATCTCAGTAGTCACATATCTTCAAAGAAGAAAAATATCTTCCAAGAAGAAAATTCATTTGACAAAACTCTGCTGAAGATTCAACTGACTCAAACACACAGTCTGCTCAAGGGACTGATAATGATTCTGCGGTGTCCTCATAAAGATTGGGAAAGATCTCTAAGATCATCCAGTCCAACTGTCATTCCAACACCACTGTGGCTACCGAACAGTGTCGTGAAGCACCACCTCTACGCAAACTCTCCACCACTGCCCTGGGCAGCCCATTCCAATGCTTCACCACTCTTGCAGTAAAGAAATTTTTCCTAATATCCAATTTCAACCCCTCTGGCCCAGCTTGGGGTCAAATGAATAAATCTATGGATTTTCATCAAGGTATGCCCGAATACAATTACTAAAAGTGATAATAGACATGGGTTACAGACACAACATGCCACCATACCTGCTACCACCACAGTTTTCATCAGAAACTCCTAAACAGACAGGCGCAAACTTAATTCCTTGTTTTTCCTTTCAATATTGCATCTACAGAGCAAGCTACTAAGCTGACTTTTTTTAATCCCCTGGTCATATTGCCTTCCACCATGTACTAGAGGCCACATTGGTGGCTCACAGACTGGTTGTTTCCAGACTGGTTGTTTCAGCACTAGGGGAGTTCTACTAGCAACTGGAACTTGTGGCTGAAGTTGTGGGCTCCTTTGATTACCTTTCCAGAATTTTAATCAGGTAAAAAGCTAGTAAATAAGTTGGTACATGGTTGGAAGCTTAACAACCCTATAAGCTTCCAGAATAGCCATCTATTAGCATCCATTCACTACAGAACCCTCCATGGGCAATCCTTGGAGCTCAAGTCCAACTGTCAGCCCAACCTCAGTAATTAACAGAGCTACAAAACATTAAATGCTTCAGTAAGGGTTGTTTTTGTTTTTCCATGAACAGTAAATATCCCAGAGATTCTTACAACACACTGCTTTGGTGCTGCAAGATCACCCTCACTAGGATGATTTAAACTAAAACTCAAATCTCAGCTTTTAAGTTTTAGCATTGTTGCAGCTAATATTGAGAACACAATAAGAGTAAGGAAAGTCAGCTAGCAAAGAAAGACTATGAACAGAGCCTCAGATAAGGTCAGAAACAAAAACATCCTAATTACTGAAGATACAAAAAACCATATGTATATGCAAGATCACAGGAGGAGATACGAGGAAAGCTCAAGTATGCAAAGGGCAATAGTATCAAAAGATGTTCCTCTACTGAGAGAGGAGGGAAATTGAAGCCCAAAGGGAATCAAAAGGAGATTATTTTTTCTTCTTTGCTCCTCCTTGCCTTGTGGTTTGGCTTTTTTATTTTAATGGTGAGGCAAGAGCATCTCTTAGTCTCCGTTACAAACTGGCAGATCTGAACAAGAAGTGCCAAGAAACAGGTTGGTGATGAGGCAGCTCCACTTCAAAACAAGCACTGCTGGAACTATGTGAAAAGGTAACTTATTTCTCTGTACTTTCCTCTATCTCTGATGAGGGTTTTGCATAAGCCTTCAGAGAATCAAAGCACAGCCTCACAGAGGGATGCGAATATTCACACTGGCAAGCCTTGAGATGTGCTGTGCGTATACTCTTTGCAAAAACACAGAAGCCCTCAGTTAAATCAAGCAGTAGAAGGTGACTCATCACTCAACAGCAAGTGAACTTTCAAAAAAGGTCAGTTTGTAATGAGGAACAAGAATGACAGCAGATTTGAGTGTGAAATAACCAAGAAATCCACTGGTTGTTTTTTTTTTGATCACAATGAATACAGCATTCAATACCATGTGCAGGCTGAAGAGGAACTTGCAGACAACCTTCCCCCAAACAGAAGAGCACAAGAGAAAAAAGAAAGCTTAGAGTTCCATGAAATCCTTAATGGTAGCTGTAATGCACCATCTCCTTAAGACAAAAGAGGAAGTTGAGTAATGACACAAACAGGGCAGAAATAAATGCTCACTGCTATGGTACCAAGTTACGTATCTCACAAGAGAGCTTTGCACAGGGAATGCCACAACTACAAGTGTGCTCTAAAACCAGCCAAAGATCTGCTTCCCCCCAACCCCCATCTTGTTTGGAGAGTTTAAATACAACACTAAGCTCTGGAAAGGAACACGTAGAGCCTTTTCACATAAAGGGCTAAGACAGACAGTTGTGTTTGTATTCCCTGTGGCATTTGGTCTTGGGATGAAGTAGGTGACTCCATAAGACAACTGCCTTTGTTCTTCCTCCAAGTTATACAGCAGCATTTCCCCCCTACTGCTCTCAGCCAGATGCTGGAGTTTTAGTCCCAACCTGGGTCACCCTCTCACATTCCCAGTCCCTGAAGAAAGCACCAACCACATCCCAAGGGGCCACAAGCAAGCCAGGAAGGGTAGAAGAAAGCCTACGCAGACCTCATGACCCACATGCCCTTGGAAAACTTGCCAATATCAAATAAAGCAGTCCTGAGGTCAGGCGTTGATTTCTGCCCTTCTGCAATTCAATCCAGCCTTCAGAAAAGAACACCTACTAGAGCTGGGGGTACTTGCTTCCACTTTCATCCTTTTACTCCTAGAAATTGGCTCCGTGTAACACTTTCAGAGAAGGCAAGTGAGCCAAAGGAAGCACTGTCAATAGCAATGTTGGATCTGCTGCAGCTGACATCTGGCTGATATCCAGCTTCCCCTTTCCAGATGTTAACCTAAGACTTCAACCCCTGGAATAAGAAAGACGAGTTTTGTGACAGCACAACAAGCATCTACAGGCCTAAATAACTCGAGCATTTTAGTCTTCTGCTCTCGCCCAGTGGAAGCCCAAGAACTGTGCCTTCTCAAAAGCAAGAAAGTCCTTAAAAACATCCTGAAAAGGCTGGTCTAGAGTAAAAAATCTTGAGATGATCTCTCCCTGCCAACTTCTGCACATGCTTTGCTCATAACAGAAGTTTCTAAACACCAGAACTTAATCTCTATTCAAAGAGAAAAAAAAAAATATTTGAGGGCACTTTACACCGAAAGATACATTTACCAGAGCCATCCCACATTTAATTGATGTTCTTGGCAGGATGCCTCCAAAGGGATCTGACACATAAGCTCCACTCCAGAAGACAAGCAAATACACCTGCCAGCCTGCATTACAGGAAAACATCCTGAAAGAACCTGAAAAACAAGGAGCCACCCAGAATAGTCACTGATGACAAGGTGAAAATGATTTGCTGCTTTGAATATCTAGAACATGTACAGGATTTAAAAATTCAGAGCCTGCTTCAGTACTAGATTACACAACTACCATGTGAGACTGTTTGCATGCTACTGAAGCTAAAGGGATTTTTGTATCACCTCTTACAAGTTCTCAGCTAACCCTGTAGCCCAGCTCTCCCTCCAAGAAGGCAATATCATGCACAAAGTGGTAAAATAATACTTGCCGCTCTCTTCAAAGAAGTATCCATTTCTTGACATCGCTGCTGGTGGAGATTCTAAAAGAGATAGAAAAAAAGAAACAAAAATCATCAAAATGCTGAATCTCTTCACCTTAACTGCTAAACTCACTGTAAGCCTGGATTACAACAGAAAACCAGCCCCAAAATACTGCAGGCATCAGATTTTCATCAATGTAGCAACAACAACCTTTTCTTTATTGACTTTATCATTTACCAGAACATCCTATACAGTGACACCTTGAATCATAGAATCATAAAATCACCAGGTTGGAAGAGACCCATTGGATCATCAAGTCCAACCATTCCTATCAAACACTAAACCATGTCCCTCAGGACCTCGTCTACCCGAGCCTTAAACAAGTTAAGTTTGAGGGAAGTTAAGCAGTCTCAGACATCCTGGGCTAGGACCACAAAACAGCAAGACTAGGGAAAGTCTCACAATCTTAGTGACCTATCAAACCTGAACAAGTGCATCCAAAACAAGTGCATCTTTAGCCTGGAGAAGAGGAGGCTGAGGGAAGACCTCATTACTTTCTACAACTACCTGAAAGGAGGTTGTAGGGAGGAGGGAGCTGGGCTCTTCTCCCAAGTGACAGGGGACAGGACGAGAGGGAACGGCCTCAAGTTCCGCCAGGGGAGATTTAGGCTGGAGATTAGGAGGAGGTTTTTCACACAGAGGGTCATTGGGCATTGGAATAGGCTGCCCAGGGAGGTGGTTGATTCGCCTTCCCTGGAGGTGTTTAAGGCACGGGTGGGTGAGGTCTTGAGGGACTTGGTTTAGTGTTAGATAGGAATGGTTGGACTAGAAGATCCGATGGGTCCCTTCCAACCTGGTTGTTCTATGATTCTATGAAAAAAATATAAAATAATAATGCAAGTTGTCTATTAAAAAATAGAAGCCATAATGAAGTCCAAATTGCAGCTCATGCTTGGAAGAAGAAACAGTTTAATTTAATGTAAAACAAGTCGGTTTATTTCTAGAGTGGTATTTGACATACTATTCTGCTGCTGCTAACATTAGGATATCCCAAAACAGCGCTTGGCACTCGAAGAAAAGCACCAGAACCCTGCAGCCTTCCTTGCCCCACTTCCTGAGCTAGGGTCCTGCAGCAAACACCATCTGCACCAACAGGGTCTCAACTGAGTAGCCACAAGTGGGAAATGAGCATGACCAAAAGCAAACCCACAAACACAGGAGCACCAAGAGCAAATCTCTAGGATTCATTATGGAACATAAATTTCCTAGTGAGTCAGCTCTGCAATTAACTGCACACAAATGGGGTATTTACCATGCAAAAGAGATGTTCAAGCAGCATAGGAGCACCTGCTTTCAGGTGTGATCAAAGTCTGGTACGCAAACCCAGCCTGACTGTTTTTAATAGTGAGTGTTTGACAGTTCAGACTGTGTGGGCTGGAAGCACCAGCTTTGCTGTACAGGTGCATGTCCCACTTTATGGTGAGCTAACAAAGCTCTTTATTTCAAGCCTTGAGCAAAAGTCACCCAAGCAGTCCCTTAGACAGTTGTCTCTTATAGGTTTCTTCCCAGCCAAAATGCAATCAGAAAGAGGAATAGATTTGCTCTGTCTTTTCCAACACATTAGGGTAATCAAACATTACCTACGCAAGCCTGAGATGAATTTGGGCCAACAAGGAAAGAGGTTTTGTCTGCTTTATTGTTCTACAGATTAGGTTTCCTGCTTTCCGTTTGAGGTATGAGGTTGTTTCCCAGAGACCCTTTTCTCTACCCCATAACTTACAGTTTACAGGCTGCGGGCTTTTTTTTTTTCTTCCCCTCCCTTTACAGTGTGGCACATTTCAAGCATCATCATTCATCTTGGTCCACCGGAAACCTTTATATGCCAGATGGATGCAAGTCACACTGCTGACGGCAGAACTTCCCCATCCCTAACGCTTGTCACAGCCCAACGTGGCTCTGCCTTCTCAGTGCAGACAGTGTTCGGCTACACAGGCTCCTGGAGGGAACCCTGACGACCATTTCCAAACCCACACAGACTCAAGGGCAACACAAATGTCTGGTCCAAGAGAGAAACACAATGTTCCAAGTTCATCCCAGAACAATGGGTTGGAGGAACAAACGCACGGTGGCCAAGGGGCACCCATTAGAGGAGTTAATTGTTTCCCCTCCACCTGGAAGGGAAGGAGAAGATCCATCCAGACTGATTAGCATGCTAATGATCAAAGGAAAGTTGTTTAAAGAGGCTCTTATTGTGTAATGATTGCATTTACGTATTTCAGAGAAACAAACACAATCCGCCTAGGCGGATGGATTACCCAAGGATCTCACATTCCCACCAGGATGGTATATCAATTTCTCATTTCTATTACGGCTTCTGAGGGAGCCTGAAGCAACACATTCATCCTTCACTAAACAAAATGACATACTGTTTGTTCTCTCTTTAACTGAGAACACCTATTTCTATGGCTCGATAATGCCAAACGAACAGCAATTGGTTGGTTTCTTCATTAGAAATACTTTAAAACTGCAGCACTGTCTGGGTTGACATCGCACCTTTACAGCAGATGCTGGTTTGATCTTTTTTTCCTGTGGACTAGGCATGAAAAGGGCAAGTCTGGGGTATTACGGCAGGCAGTGCCATTTCATTAGGTGGCACTCGTTCCTCTGAGTCACTAATGAACGATAGTCCCCTAGGCAACACACTCAGGCAATTATATTAGAGGTGCTGTTTTTTTCAGATGAGTCAAAAAAAAAAGAGGTCTTAACCTTGTAATTAAAGATGCAATGGCACGTTTGGGGGAAAAAAAAAAAAAAATTTAAAAGTCAGGCATTCACCCTACTACATCCTGGCTGAAGTCCAGCCCTAGCAATTTATCTTCTTTACCTAACGCCATCCCATAGCGCCAACGGGATCCAGGCTTCAAAACAGCCTCACTGGAGCCTTCTGAAAAGTTATTACTACCCCTACGGAAGGGGCGACGTACATTAACGTCAGGAACGGTGTGTAACGTGCCGAGGAGGTAAAAGGTGATGGGGTGTTTACACAAGTCCAGACACACGCACAGAGCATGGGACTAGCTCAAAGGTCAGAGCATTAGCAGAAATGAAGGTAAGAAGGGTAAATTAGGGGCTTCATCAACTGTGCCTCTGAGAATCTAAGACTAACAGAAATGGAAATAGGAAAGGTAAATTGGGGGCTACATCACCTGTGTTTGAGAATCCAGAGAAATCGGTAACCACTTAACTTTTTGGCAGATAAAACCAAAAAGAAGCTGATTTGGAGGACAGAATGAATCTTTCCTCCTCACACATCAGCCCTCTTTTTCCCCCCATATTCAACTGGGGATTCTACGTTCCTCCAGTTCCTTTAGTACAAGTATGTATAGTTTATATTTACGAGACGCTAGGTAAGGACACAATCAGTTAGATTTTGCTTAAGTGCATAGAATCACAGAATGCTTTGGGTTAGAAAGGATCTTTACAGATAACCTAGTCCACCCCCCTGCAGAAGCAGAGGTGTCTTTAACCAGATTGGGTTGCTCAGAGCCTCATCCAACATAACCTTGAATGCTCCCAGGAACAGGGAATGCTCAGTAGCAGTCAACAAGGCAAATATAACAGCAGGCTCTGTGTGCCTCTCCTTCCACAAGATTTATGGGATCTCAGCATCCAAGGTCTCAGCTCCTTACTCAGGCTTTGCTGACAACAAGGTTCGAGTTTTGCAGAACTGACAGCAAGGTAGGGTCCCTTTTTTCTCTAGCAATAAGATACATACCCACAACCTGATACACAACCTGCATTTCCTCTCCCCATCTCCACTCTTGAAATTAATAGAGCTCAGCAAACGTGCAGTTATAAAACACTGCAGTAATCAATGCAATTGTTGAGCTTAGGGAAGCCTGGGCAGGAATAGGAGTCTCCAAATACATCAGAGATGCTCCAGGGTTTGCCTGAAGTAGCAGAAGTGTTTCCATGAGGTATAAATCAGCCTCTGCAGCAAACTTTCTAGGCTCAAGGAAAGTACCTACAGTCTGGGGAGCACAGGATGGGAGCTCCTCCTCTCCACACCAGCAAACCACTTGCCTCAGATCCACCAAGCTCATCAGGTTTTTCCCCAGGCTGCAGCAATTAAAATGCAATCAAAGCAATTTTAGAAAGACATAAGGTCAGGCTTCTAGAAACAAAGCTGGAAAGCGTTACCCCGAGGAGTTAAAATACACAACATAGCAAATTCACTCTTGTGTCTCAAGTGTCTCTCACAGAGAAGTCCAAGTCCTCACTCTCCAGACTTTCTGATCCAACACCTATGGGGACAACCGGACTCTCGAATTGCTCTCCCTGTCCAAAGACAGAACAAGATGTCATCTTCCATTATCTGCCAAAAAAAGTTTTCAACAGCGACAATTTAACCAGCATTTTTTTATTGTTAACAGTTAATTTACCTCAGCAAATAAGTTCCTACTGCCACCCCACCTTATTCCCTACAGGTACATCTATTAGATGAGACTAAATTGGACAAACATTAAAAGTGTCACCACTTCATTGTTGTTTTTCAAAGGAAACCTGCTGACTAGTTTCTCATCATTTTATGAGCATTGAATTCAAAGTAAAAGCAAGGAGTTGAAGCAACAAAGCGCTGCAAAATGGGAAATAGCCTCTTTCCTTAAACCCAGTGATACAATCACAAAATCATCAGGTTGGAAAAGGTCCACTGGATCATCGAGTCCAACCATTCCTATCAAACACAAAACCATGTCCCTCAGCACCTCATTCACCCATCCCCCTAAACACCTCCAGGGAAGGTGATTCAACCAGCTACCTGGGCAGCCTCTGCCAGCACCCAACAACCCTTTCTGTGAAAATTTTTTTCCTAATGTCCAGGCTGAACCTCTCCTGGTAGAGCTTGAGGCCATTCCCTCTTGTCCTGTCCCCTGTCACCCGGGAGAAGAGGCCAGCTCCCTCCTTTCCACAACCTCCTTTCAGGGAGTTGGAGAGAGCAATGAAGTCTCCCCTCAGCCTCCTCTTCTCCAGGTTAAACAGATTAACATTGAAGTAGTAAATCACTTGAAGCTCCTTGCAGTATTTAAAAGAAAGCTGGGGAGGGGCTCTTTCTCAGAGAGTGCAGGAACAGGACAAGGGGGAACCAGTTTGAAGCTGAAAGAGGGTAGATTGAGATCAGACCTTCAAAAGAAATGTTTTCCTGTGAGGGTGGTGAGGCCCTTCCCCAGGTTGCCCAGGGAAGCTGTGGCTGTCTCATCCCTGGAGGTGTTTGAGGCCAGGCTGGATGGGGCTTGGAGCAACCTGATCCAGTGGGAGGTGTCCCTGCCCAAACCATCCTATGATTCTATTGCAGAGACTCCAGGAGCCACCAAGAGGGAAGTATATGAAGTTGACTTTTGACTGGTGGGCCAGTCTAGTTTGCTGCAGTTTGGAACGCGTGGTCCAAGGACTAGGACAAATCAGAGGATCCACGTTGGGAAGCATCAGACCAGCAGTGCATATACTTCCTGATTTCTTACATTCTTACCATTTTTACATTTACATTGAACAACAAAACAGACAAAACCCTATCATACCATCCTCCATTATTAAATTCCTGTGGGAAGTGTGTCTCAGATATAACAACCCATTTTAACTCTCTTGTTTTAAGGTTAGTAATAAGTTCTCTTGAGCCTTGCAATATTAGCAGATTACAAATAAAAACACATTCTCTGGATACTTCAGTAACTCAATTACAATGTTCTGCTGCTGGCATCTTCCAAGTAAACAGCCCTCTGCAGCACAAGCCTTATAGAGAGTTGTGTTTTGCTTCAATAACAAGCTTTCTACAAGTGGTACTATGGACTCTGGCTTCTATGACTTCCCTCCAGTAAATCTCTACTAGTTTTATTATCTTGATGTTTAACTGAATTTACTTTGAGGCAACACCCTTTCGAAAGTTATCAGAAAGGTACTTTTTCATTTTTCAGGTCCTTTCATATTGGCGGCTCTTGGGTTGTACAGGATGCTAACGTTTGGAGGAGGCTGAGGGGAGACCCCATTGCTCTCTACAACTACCTGAACGGAAATTGTGGAGAGGAGGGAGATGGGCTCTTCACCCAAGTGACAGGGGACAGGACGAGAGGGAATGATCTCAGGCTCCACCGGGGAGATACAGGCTGAACATTAGGAAAAAGTTTTTCACAGAAAGGGTCATTGGGCACTGGTAGAGGCTGCCCAGGGAGGTGGTTGAGTCACCTTCCCTCGAGGTGTTTAAGAGACAGGCGGACAAGTGCTGAGGGACATGGTTTAGTGTTTGATGGGAATGGTTGGACTAGATCTGGTGGGTCTCTTCCAACCTGATTATTCTATGTTTTGGAGCATTTAGTTACTCCCCAAGTAGTGATAGTAAGGTATAGATAGTAGTAGTAAGGTATCTTCATCACTTTTTACTCAGTATAGCCCAATATCCACCACCTTCTTCAAGACCGCTGAGGACTTTCAGAAATATCTTCAGAACTCCTGCAAAGCAAAGGCAATATCTTGCCTTAAAATTGATAAGGCAAAACACTCAAGCCTCTGAGCAAAACACTGCAACAAAAATCACCTGTTCAGATGAAAAAACACTCTAAACTTCGGACTTGTCAAATTTCCTCCCAGGAGGAATTACCAGTTCTCAGACTGAACTGCCCAGTTATCCAGAAAGAAATCTGCTTGCCAGAAAACAGGTAGGGCTTTAGCTTCGAAGCAAGCTTTTGGCCACTTCAGGATGACTTGCAGGAATATTTCTGTCAATGCTAGAAGCATCCATCACTCCCATTAAAACGTCAAGTAACAGCTTCCCTGCATAATGGGAAATGTTTGGAGAAGAGGAGGCTGAGGGGAGACCTCATTGCTCTCTACAACTACCTGAAAAGAGGTTGTGGAGAGGAGGGAGCTGGGCTCTTCTCCCAAGTGACAGGGGACAGGACGAGAGGGAATGGCCTCAAGTTGTACCAGGGGAGGTTCAGGTTGAACATCAGGAAAAAAATTTTCATGGAAAGGGTCGTTGGGCACTGGCAGAGGCTGCCCAGGGAGGTGGTTTAGTCACCTTCCCTGGAGGTGTTTAAGGGACGGGTGGACGAGGTGCTGAAGGACACGGTTTAGTGATTGATGGGAATGGTTGGACTCAATCTGGTGGGTCTCCTCCAACCTGGTTATTCTATGATTCTATGAATTAACCTCCTGAGACAAGGAGGTCTGCAGCTGAACAGGTAACCAGGGAAATGCACCCAGGATCATACAATCTGGGGCAGGGAGAGAGATACAGTTTGTGCACTTCACATATTTACTAACCAAATGATGCTGCTTCTCTCCTCTACCCACAGTCAGCAAAACACCAGACAGACTCAAGATAAAAAAAAAAAAAAACAACACAAGGAATAGTATCCCAAGGGAAACCTGCAGGAGCCGACTTTTTTTAATTATGTGTAGCATTGACTAAAAGGAGCTTGCAGCTGAGAGTCTAAAAAACTCTTTATGCAGCAAGAACTCAACAGCAGGAGTTGGAGTTTTTCAACCTAGAGAAGAAAAGACTCCAGGGAGACCTTAGAGCAGCCTTCCAGTACTGAAAGGGGCTATAGGAAAGCTGGAGAGGGGCTCTTTGCCAGAGATTGCAAGGATAGAACAAGAGGCAACAGCTTTAAGCTGAAACAGGGAAAACTTAAATTAGAGATTAGGAAGAAATGGTTTCTTTTGAGGGTGGAAAGGTGCTGGCCCAGGTTGCCCCATCCCTGGAGGTGTTCAAGGCCAGGTCGGATGGGGCTCTGAGAGCAGCCTAATGCAGCAACAGGTGTCCCTGCCCATGATAGAGGAGGTGGAACTGGACCGGCTCTAAGGTCCATTCCAGCCCAAACAATTCCATGATGAGGAAGCCTCAAAGTCCCCTCATAACACAAACCCACTTTGCCACAGAAGAGCAGGGAAAGAACTTAACAGGCAGCAAATCTAATTACACTGACCAGCTGATCAGGTCCAAACGTCAATATTGCAGGATTCTCCCACACGGTAATACTTCTAGTCAGAAAACATGAAATGTTCAGTTTTCAGGGAAGAACCAAGCAGTGAGGTCTCCTAGAGGAGACATTTACTGTAAATTCTTTTAAACCAATCAAGTCAGTAAGAAAGAATAGATAGCAGCATGCAAAAAGCTATTTTGTCTTAAGTTTCCACTGTCATTTCTATCTCACTTTAAGCAGCTGATCCCATCCCACAGCCCTACATTCTTCAGCTGGAAAACACTGGTGAAAACACAGCTCATACTGGCACAGAGATGGGAAGCATTCCCCTGCATTACTGTTCAGAGCAGCAACTGACTCACAGGACAAGAGCTTGAGGTTTTACCAGGTTTTCTCTACTCCAAGAACGATGTAACAAAAAAACCCAACACGCCAAAACCAAACCACACAAGTCAGGGTTTCAACACCGATCACTAATTTGAGGAAGTGAAAGACAAGTAAGGCATGTTTGTTAATGCTTGGGCAAGAAAAGTGACTGGGAAAAATGGCTGGACTTGATGATCCAGTGGATCTTTTCCAACCTGGTGATTCTATGGTTCTACGAAATACCATGTATGAGCACTGCTGCTCATGGCAAGCCCAACCTTAGACCTTTCTTCAGAAAGCACCAGTTTGCATTGGTAAAGGCAAAGGAAAATACAACAAAAAACACTCAAGACAGGCAAAAAGACCTTTTATAAGTCATAAAAGGTGAAGTATCAGCACTACTATGTTCCAGAGAGATTTTTCGTGAAAGGATAAGAGTACAGATCAGCTTCTTCACTGCAGCTTTACAGTCTCACTCGCCTTGCGAGCACCACATGCATCTTCCTGATGCAGACACATCCATCTGCATCTCATTCATCCGAGGCAGAGACTGAGAGCTAAACCATTCTCTTTGATGGTTGAACTATCAGTAAGATTTTTTTTCACAGGAAGTGTCATTGGGCACTGGCAGAGGCTGCCCAGGGAGATGGTTGAGTCACCATCCCTGGAGTTATTTAAAAGATGGGTCGATGAGGTGCTCAGGGACATGGTTTAGTGTCAGACAGGAATGGTTGGACTCAATGATCCAAGAGGTTTTTTTCCAACCTGGTGAATCAATGACTTGATGATCTTAGAGGCCTTTTCCAACCTTAACACTTCAAGACACACCAGAGCCCTACCCTAGTCAACTTGTCCTTCTTTCATCTTGCTGACATAGCTGCAGGGACAGGCTAAGCAGAGCCCTACCACAAGCTACTACAGAGGACCAGCTGTGTTCCTCCTCCTCCCTCCAGTTACATTCACATGTGGATCGCATCTAAATAACTTCCTGCACAGCTTTCTTCAGCACTATTTGACAAGTAAACAGTTAGCAATATACAGGTCATTACAGTGAAACTTAAGGGTAGACTCCAGCCAGTACTCACAGAAAGCTCACCTTGCCTCTATGCTCCCCTTCTGCACTGCTACTCCCCTACTTTTCTTCACAGCTTATCCTCCTCCTCATGAAGCTGTCAAGCTTTAGAATACACAGCCTGACACTGAAGGATAGACAAGGGACTCATCTCCATAGAGGTTTAATGCAGGCAGCAATACAGGAGGGGCTTGCACAGCTTAATAACACAGGAATTTTTGTTGGAGACCTTCACCTACACGGGTTATAACACATCTGCATGCAAACACCTACAAAGCAAACAAATTTGAGGTCTTTATAACAGCCTAGAAAGCCCAGAGAGATTTCAATCTACTCCAGATCCTTTCACCTTGGTAAGTTTCCATAAGATGATAAAAGCATTGGCCAGAGCAGCCACCAAGGAGGAAGGTGCTTATAAGCATCCAAAATGAATGGCAAGTTGCTGCTTTAGGCAAGAAACTCAGACCTGCAGGGACACAGGGTTTGGCTGATGCATAGACACAGCCAAATCCTCTAGCAATCCTTACAGGAGAGGATGTTTGTCAGTAATGAGCACTTCTTAGAAGTTACCCGTGTTTAACTTGCTCTTTTTGCCACATAACGTCACACAAGTGTCACTTGCCTTGCCTGCTCCTCACTAGAAGCATTCCTAAGGGATTTTCACCACTATTACTTCCCACAAGGATCTCATATCCCCCAAATTCCCATTTGGGGGACTAGAGAGTCTGAACTACCCCAAACTAAGCATCTCCAACATACATGGGAAGCATCCTATTCTGATTTCTGAAGGACTTGACACCAACCCTCTAACATTTCTCAGGTTATTCCACAGTGCACCAGTCACTTGGATATAAACATTTGCTCCATACATCTATCTAAACATCACAGTATGACCAGGCCAGGATGCCAGTCCCAATCCAGGTGGAAAACACAACTTTACACCTTTGTGGCTCAGCAAACACTAGGAGTATTGAATCAGGAGTTGTATGTAATGAGCTGAATATTCTTCCGACGAAAGGAAAGGGTCTGAGGAAGTCTTAAATCATGCCACGGTCACTCTGGTAAATGAAACCCCAGAACTAATTTTCAGTCTCTCGGAGTGAAAATAGGAAGGATCATATTGAAAGGATAAAGCAGGAAGCATCCTCCTGCCTGCTCACTCCCACGTAAACACCCACCCACACACAGGCTCAGGGATCAGACATGTCTGCTTCCATGGCATTTTCCTCACTGCATTGAACAACTCCCCTCCTCATCCCCTCCCCAGCTTCCTCCAGAGCACCCATCACAATAAAACAATCGAATAAAAAAATCACTGGCTGCAGTAGTGACAGCTACTAGAGACACCCCCCACCAAAAATAATCCCATGTACACTAAGGGCTGGCATCAACTATGGTTTATTTTACCAGTAGCACAGGGCTGCCCAGGTTGACTCATCACAATTAGCCCACCCGAGCAATTAATATCCAAGGGTGCCTCCCAGAGGTTGAGCTGCAAGAGGAAGCGACCCTGTAAATTGAGAGCTCTGCAGCTGCTCTCCTAAGAGGATCCCTTTTCCTCCTCTGCTGGGTTTCTTGGCCAGCGTTTTGTAGGTGAGCAGGACAAGCAGAGAAGTGGGGGAGCAACGACACTTTGGGATTTGGCTGGTGGATAGAGAGTTTGGGCTATTTACTTTTTTTTTGGAGGGAAAGCTCATTCTGTTGGACCCTCTTAAAAAATGTGATTTAAGACTTGCAAGGATGTCTTAGTTAAGTGTTACATGGAGAGGAGCGAAAGCAAATACCTACAGAGATCCCACAGGCTGGCAAAGGCCCAAGAAAAGACCAGTTGAGGCTTTTCAGTAGACTCTTCCTGAAACATTTAAATAATTTAGAAAGCATTAACTCTTACTGACAGCTTTTTCAGACAGCTGCTCCACTTGCAGGGCCCTATCAAAAACCTCATAACTCTTAATTAAAAAAAAAAAAATACTGCAATGGCCCCAAATCTTGGCTAGGATTGAACGTGGCTTCAGAAAGAAGCTGTAGGTATTTTTCTCTTCTGAAATGCTTTCCTTCTACAAGCGGGTCTTCCAGAGGCCACCACCTGTCACTTATCTGCGGTGGCACAGTGTAGAATGTGTAAAAACAGTTAAGAGACACGTCCATCAGCATTTCACTTGCTTGGGGCTATTCAGAGGAAAGGAGCTGTTCCTTGCAGTGGTTCAACTGTGTTAAATACTATAAAAATTAAGCAGCTATGACGTTTAAACTAGCAGCCATAACATCTCTTCTTTGGCATTATGCGGAAGATATCCTCCACCACCACCAGTTTCACACTCCAGCATCCCCACAGGGTACCAGGATCATGTTTTGGAACACAAAGTGCATTACTACACAAGTTTTCTTATCCCCTATCTCATTGCTACAAGAAATGAAAACAGCTTCTAAAGAAGCAGCAGGGTCTGGGCTAAGCTTTGCAAAGTTACTCCTGCACCCACTCCCACCATCCAAAAGGTACCTGGATGAAATAAGAGACCAGCTGTAAATCACCCAAACCCAGAAGTTAACACAAAAGCAAGTTCTATACTGAAAACATGGAAAGAAACAGAATTAGAGCAGTGAACCCATCCCACCTGACTGCCAAACACATTTCCAGTTTTGATTCAGAGAGGAACTATTCCTGCCACAAGAAGTGAGCCCAGTCCAAAGGGTACCCTAAAAGCAACCCTCTTGCCCTGAGTAGCCTCAAGCTTCTCCTCTTAACTCCAGAAACAGGGATTTCAACTCGCAACAGGCTTGGCAGGATAATATAAATCACCCCACACAGTTTCTGTGTCTAGGAACCACAAAACAGCAGCAGTGGCACCACCACAGGTAGGGGGAGAGCCAGCAGCACCAGGTCTGATTTCACTGTCCATCATCAACCTCAAATAAAAGAAGCCCAGTCTAGTGGCTAAATAATTGCTGACAATACACGATAAGAGTGTTATTCATTAGGACATTGTTTATGGTTCGTCTACATGGCTTCCATGGCTACAGCAAGAGGGATGATGTTTGCTAGCATTTAAGACAGATAACATATATGCATTTTGTTTTCACTCAGCACTGCACTTTCCCCCACGTGAAACATCCGTATGTAAAGCCTCACAGACAGGTTGCTAGAATGTCTTAGCATCAATTAGAGAAAATCCAGAACAGGTAACACTGTGTTCACCTCCCCAGGCATATCTCAAAACTAAATTCAGACCCTGAAAAGACACCACTCTGGTTAATGTAAGGATGAAGACGACATTTGATTTCAATTTAAACACAAAAACACAGAGACATCCAGCACAGGCAATAGATATCATCACTAAGCAGCAAAGCCCATTGAAAATACATTAAGTACTGCCTTACTTTAGTGAAATAAATAATTAAAGAGCTGGCAGAGCCGATTTTCTAGATTTCCTGTACAAATGCATCACCCAGCAACACTAGTGCTTCAGTTTGGGGATTTTTTTGGGTTTTTTAAGACCACAACTTACCTGCCACTACTTCTTTAATAGAGATGCTGTTCAAACAGCCTCTGCTCCCCCTCCTGCGCTCCCCCCGAGCCACCACACTTGTTTCCCAAACACCACTTGCTCAGGTGGCTGAGGAGGCAGTGGCTCGTGCTTTTTCAATGGCTCCAATATTAGTCCATCCAGAGCATCTTTCTCCCTCACTTCCAATTGGTGAGCGGCAAATGGGTGGAGTGAGAGCACGACCCATTAGCTCCCAGATGGGCATCTCCAACCCAGCTCTCCCAACCCGAGCAGCGATGCCGACGTGCCGCTAACTTCATGCCCGTGAAGCACTGCTCCACATGCCACCCCAGCCCTGACCAAGGCTTGGCTTTGGGTTGTCTCCTCGCTGAGATATGTGCCTCTGGTAGCAAAAGGAGTAAAGATAGAATAATTAAAGTGATCCTGTGCTTCGGAACCGAAGCTTCTTGCTGGATGCTGTACGGAGAAAGCTGTGCCTCCTTAAAAAAAAAAAAGAAAAAAGCTTTGTGGCAGGGAGGCTCAACTGAAGTGAGAGGATACTGTACCTTACAGACAGAAGTAAAGGGAAAACAAGAGGATGCAAAGATGCAGGAATAAGAGAGGGAGGGAAAAATAACCTGCTGCCAAGAGGTAGATATAGCACATTTCTTAAAGATACAGCTACTGTACTCTGCGAGCACAGTGCCCACCCCATCAAGGGCTGGGCTCCGATGTTTTTTTCCACGCTACCCAGTATGACAGTTCAGCTGCATGGGCAGCAGCAGTGCAAGGGTTAAACACATGCATTCAATGAGGACCCTGCATAAGCGAAGGAGAAACAGGGCAGTAAGTCTGTGTTCTAACAGCAAGTTGTAAAAAAAAAAAAAAAAATAATAGAACTGAAGAGACCTCACCTCATCTGAGAAGGCTTTTATATCCACACCTGTCTGCTCAGCGCTCAACTATGCTAAAAGACTTCGGAGGGAAGATGCCACATCTTCCCCCCTCCCTCCAGCTTATTCTACTGCTTCGTTCTCCTTGCAACAAGATTTTCATAACAATAAGCCGAATCTCCCCCAGCTGGATATTTTAAGCCTGGAGGAACAGTCTATGATGTCCAAAAAAGCAAAGACCTAACTCCCCAAAGCAACATCAAACTCAGACTTGGAAAAAGGCAGAACCCTAAAAAGAAATAAGACAGAAATAAATAGCAAGTTATCCAAAAGCTGGCAGGATCGCTTCCATCTCTGAGTCTCCTACAGTAACTCTAACAATTACTGTGACTTCAATGTCCTAGAAATACTATTTACCAGGAGGCAACAATCATTTCCCAGTGCAAAGCAACACGAGGCAGGGCAAGGCTTGGGAAAAGGTATCGCTTTTAGCCAAGGGATTCACTAACAGCCACATACCCCTCATTTTCAGTCCCTGCTACAGACTTGTTTCCGCTGCACGAAACCACAGGCAATGCATGTTTTTAAACACCTCCTACGCGTTTTCTCTGCCGAGACTGCTCATCCAGTCTCCTCCATTTTTTTTTTTGTTACATGCCACCTGACGAGCTTTTCCAGGTAAGGCACATGAGACCCAGATTTCATAGGATGTAAGGCAAGAACACCCTGGCTCACAAAGTTTTTGAGGGTGGAAGTGACCCTTGGAGGTCTCTAGCCTTGCTCCAGGTAGAGCCACCTGCAAAGCTACATCAGGCTGCTGAGGACCTCACCTCATCAAGCCGGATACCCTCCCTGAAAAAAGTTTCACAGGTAAGTCTTCTGCCCTTGCGATCACAGCAGGGCTCAGCTCCAAAACCAGCACAATTTAATATAAGTTTCCGCTTAGAGATTCTTTGCGGTAAAGCAACACGTAAAATTCTGAACCCTGCTGATGCTTTTAAGAGACTCCCTTGTAGCAAGACAAATCTGCAATAAAATAATCTTAATACCTTCCCTTATACCCACACTTGATACCTTTAATAGCAGCTTGACGGAGAGAGTTGACAGCATCACAGCCCTGAGGGTGAAATGAGCCCTCCTAGCCTCCAGCAGGTATTTCAGGTTTCAGACACTGCCGGATTGATTTCACCAATGAACAAGATTAATGAAACAAAAGACTCGCCAAGATCAGTTTCTATTTTTACTTTTTGCACGGCGAGGTTGTTTATCAGCTCTCCCTGGCTACCCTGCCCAGGGTGTAGCAGGGACCCGAGCTGCTCCTTGGAGATAGCGGACAAGCAAACACCACCAGGAGAGGTCCAAGAGTGAAGTGCATCAACATAACTGCACTAAAGCATCCACTAAGTCCTACCTGTGTTGCCTCCCTCCTCACCCACCATCTCCAAAGCTCTTCCGAGATCTTGGTGGGCTTCCCTGCTACCCCATACCACCCTTTCTCCAGTCCCCAAACCCTCCATCGCCAAATCACGCACCGTCCACCGGCCCGGTCCACCTCTGCGTCACCAAACGTTGTGGCCACGGGGCCAAATCCTGCGAAGAGCCAGCGCTCGCCCCAAACTGGCCATAGGGCGAGCGGAGAAAGGTGAGCCGGGGGTAGCAAAAAGAAGCTGGCTCCATCAGGACAGAGAAGATAGGAGAGCCAGGTACGAAGCAAACCGTGTCTCCCTTCACCTCCTTCAGCGGGTACTGTTGGGACATGCAGTCTTAGAGCCTTCTGCCCAAGAAGTTGGTCTTCGGAAAGAAATTGGTGCAAAAAAAGAGCTGCTCCAGCAGCTCGGCTGCTGCTGTCACAGCCCAGCAGAGCACACTGGAAAGGCTGCGTCTCCAGCCTGTATTTAAACGCCCCTCTCAGAAAGCAGAGATGCAGCACAGGAAGAGACAAATTCCAGCTCTGCGTCGGGCTGATAAGCCAGGTTTATAATATTCAAGAAGTATTGGCATTACTACAATTCCTCCCTACCCTCCTGCCCCCTCCCTCGAATATCTTGTGCAGTAGCTTGTTGTGCACAATAAGCAAAAAAAAAAAAAAGCCCAATTCCTAAAAAATCAGCCTGTTCCGGTGGGAACAGCCAACACGTTGAATTAAACAAACACACACATGTTAAACCCTGGGGATGCAATTAGACTTGTAGCAGGGGGAAGAGGCATTTAACTCCTGTAGAAGGAGATGGCAGTAGGCAAGAGGAAAAGCACAATAAACCTGATGACTGCTGCTGTACCTTGTGGGGTGCTTTTCCCCCACCACTGCAGGGTGCCAGCACCTGCACCATCACCAAAAGGCAAGGAGATCACCTCCTAAATTGCCCCATCATGCTAATTTTCCACTCTTTACCCATCCCACAAGTGGGTCGCACCCCACCAATAACTCAGCCCATCACCGTTGCTGCTCAAAGCCTACCCGGCAGCATCTTGAGACAAATGTTGCCCAGTTCCAAGCACTGATCAGCTAAGATCTCTCCTCCAGCTTTAAATTCGTGACCTCCCTGTCCTGCCAGAGCCCCCCACATTATCAGTGGTCTCCATCCATCCATCCCACCATAGCTCAGCTACAGGAATGCCCCAGGGGCAGCCACAGCCCTGCAAGCCATTCTGCAGGTGTTTGCATCAGATCCTTCAAACCTAGGGAACTGAAAAACATCCAGGGGAGGAAAACCTCTCACCCAACACAAGTATAAAGCCAGCATTACCCACTCCAGTGGCCTGGATCAGTTTTTCATGCTTTCTTACTCTACTTAGTTTTTCAGCAGGCCAAGGATTGAAACCATACTCTACTTTGTCCATGCCCTATTCAAATTAAGTTCCCACTGGCCCATCTGAGCTTGCAGACCTTTTTTTGATAAGAGAGTTATACAGAAGCCCTTAGTACTGCTGTTTTCTTTAATTATAAGTCAGAGCCAGGGATTAATTTAAAAAGGGGGAACAGGAAAACTCAGTTGTAAGTGACAGCTAAAAGCTTTGATATCAAAGCCAACCCTGACAGATGCAGAAGCTTCCAGGGCTCTGCTCCGGGCCAGCATGTCACCATGCTCTGCCGAAAGGCTTTACGTGGAGCTTATCCTAGATCATATTTAGTAAGTTATTTTGAATTAAAAAGTTTTTCCATTTCACCAGCTCTCTGCCCCAACTCCTGAAGGAGCTGCTTTGCAGACATCATGATTCCAAAACGCTGCTCAGATTCAACTTAGGATGAAGTTCAAGGATTCAACATTCCCAGTTTTTAACCCACATCCTTCACAGCAAACTCCCTATCCCGCTTTGGCAGCAACAGTGCCACACCTAGCAGCAAAGGTAGCTTGGATTTAACAGATGCTGGGTTGCTTGGCAGCAGTTTGCATATTTAGAACGTAGATGACAGTTTCATGATGATGAGTCATTAAAGTGTCCCAGAGAGTTGTTTACTCCTGGAGAAATCCTGTATGAAGAAATGGGACGTTTCTAGAAGTGGGCTTGCACGAGGAAGAGAAGATTAAGTGGGTTTGCATTATGAAGAAGTAACTCTGGTGCCACCTAAGCTGAAGCAATAGAAGTCTGACAGCAAAGTGGCTTCCCAGACACCTAAGTTGCAGCACAGTGTTAGAATTATTACTTGCTGGAAAAAAGAACAGCTCTCCCCATAGGTGATGGGATTTAGCACCTGTCTCGGGGCGTAAAGCATAAATGCAGAGCATCACCACACTTCTGCAAGGTTTGAGCTTTTCATCTTGCACAGATAAATAAAACACTAAGATAAGTCAGAGTCATAGAATGTTTTGGGTTGGAAAGGAGCTTTACAGGTCACCCAGTCCAACCTCACTGTAGACACAGGGACCATCTTCAACCACATCAGGTTGCTCAAAGTCCCATCCAACCTGACCTCGAATATTTCCAGAGACAGGACCGCCACTACCTCCCCCTGGGCAACCTGTGCCACTGTTTCACCACCCTCATTGTAACACCTTTCTTCCTTATATCCAGGCTAAAATCAACCTCCCTTAGTTTAAAATCATTACTCCTTAACAATAAAAATTTAATCACGCTAGACTAAAATCCAACTTTGCAAACTTCAGGCTCCCTTCTGCAAGAGATGAACTTCTCACTGACACTTCTTTTGAGCCAGCATCATACACTTCCATTCCAGATCCCACTGCTTTTAAATGCAAGATATTTTTGTTTTCACATTGACCCAATAAAAACAAAACTTGATTTTTAAGACCCTAAGCAGTTATTACTAACTTGCTGCAGCTTTACTAGAAATCAAGGCACTGAATTTAAACAATGTCTTATGCAAGCAGGGGAGTTAAGTGAGTGCTCCATTTAAAAGTCCAACTCATTTCTAGCTGCATTCATTTAAACAAGCTGAAGCATTCAAATTGCCAAGGCGCAAGACAAGAGCTGCAGAGGAACTTCCTCTGCGGTGCATAATTCTTAGAGTGGCAACCGTATAAAAGCCACAGATATTTCAAAACTAGAGGACTCTGGCTGAGCTGGATTAGCCAATGCATCTTGATTTTAGAAGGAAAACAGCGATGGGTGTCACAGGGGTGGTAGAAGGGACTGAGGTCACAGGGTAGACAGGACTAAAGTCTTGCATCACCATTTCCTTCCAGCCTCCAAAGAGAAAAAAGAGCCACAAACCCAACTCCAACAGCAACCCAGGTGAGAAAGCTCAAGCACAGTTGGATTTCTCTAGCCCTGGGTCATGCAGTTTATGGCATGGTTCAGCTACAACATTTGAGGGACAGTAACTCCACAAAGGAGGGACACGGTTACCTTCACATCTAGGGAAAACACACGAGAAGCCCTCCAAACACTGCATGCTAGGAAAAGAGCTCTGCGTTTCCAGGAGAGATGGGTTTAAACTGAAAGAGGAGAGATTTAGGTTAGCCATTGGGAAGAAATGTTTTCATGCAAGGATGGGGAGGCACCGGCACAGGTTGCCCAGAAAAGTTGTAGCTGCCCTGTGTTCAAGTCAGGCTGGATGGTGCTTTGCGCAACCTGATCCAGCAGGAGTTGGCCCCACCCAAGGTAGAGGATTGGAACTAGATGAGCTTCAAGGTCCCTTCTATAATTCTAAGATCATTGACATAGATATTATAGAATCATAGAACAACCAGGTTGGAAGGGACCCATCGGATCTTCTAGTCCAACCATTCCTATCAAACACTAAACCATGTCCCTCAATACCTCATCCACCCGTGCCTTAAACACCTCCAGGGAAGGCAAATCAACCACCTCCCTGGGCAGCCTATTTCAATGCCCAATGACCCTCTGTGTGAAAAACTTCCTCCTAATCTCCAGTCTAAATCTCCCCTGGCGGAGCTTGAGGTCATTCCCTCTTGTCCTGTCCCCTGTCCCTTGGAAGAAGAGGTCAACTCCCTCCTCTCTACAACCTCCCTCATATTGCTCACTTACAAACAAGGTCACACCAATACATCAAAAGAAAAAGCCACAGTCCTGGACAAAGAGCAGTGCAGAAAAAGCCTTTGAGGAAGAACAGCAAACCTGAGGCACAATCCTCTGCAAGAAAAGTTCTCGGGAAAAGTTTGAGGACCAGCCTCCCACTTGCTGCTTCGCAGGCAAAGCTGTTGTGCCACCTACAGTTCCTTTTACTCCAGAACAAAACTCTTTCAAACTCAAGTCGCCTCATTTAATTTAGTCTCAAACCAGCACTAACATAGCCCTGCTGATTAAGGAAGCGCTTCCTTTGGCAAGGCAGGGGGACAGTCGCTTCGGAAAACTTTTAAAAGTTTAGCGTAAACCACAAAGCACATTTCTAAGCGTGTTTAAGCCCACCTTTCAAACCCTGACACACTGCTGGCTTTTTTTTTTTTTTTTTTGCCAATACACCGGGCTACTCGAGCCCATTTCGCCGGTTCAGCTCAAACTAGATGCTTTCCCCTTTATTTTCGTCTCTTTATTGCGGCTTTTACACCATTACTGACACCACGTCAAGCAACCGCATCCGCAAGCGGAGCTGAACACCACAGCTTGTTTACACCTAACTAGGAGAGGGGAACAAGTACAAAAAGAGGGGGGAAAGCACCCCCAGAATAAGAAGCCACAACATTTGCATCGTTCCTGTATCCCCTGGTTCTACTTTGATGCTCTGCAAGGGCCCCAAGGTGTGCAGAGTATCACCCCCTCCCCACACAATCACAAAGAGCTTCGAGTAAACGATGGAAAAAAGGTTTCCAAGGATTTTTACCCTCTCCCAGGCACGTTTCCAAGAGAGAAGGGGGGGGGGGGGGGGGGGGGAAGCAGGATGCATCCCCCTTCCCCAAGCATCCCAGACCCCTCCAGGCTGCTGCAAAGGGCAAAGCTGGGGGGGGGAAGAAGCAGGGAAACCACCAAGCAAGCTACAAACACAACTTGTCCCACTCGTGGACCCTCCCGGGCTCCTTGTCGCCGCCCCTCACCGCATGGCTGGAGGTGAAACACCCGTCTCGCTGCCATGGTCGCCTCCGCTTTGCCTCTCATCCCGTCTTCACCATCTCGACACTTTTCGGGCTTTCTCGCGGTTGGCAGAGGGGGAATCGGAGCGCATGGTTTGTTTGGGTTTTTTTTTCCCCCGCCACTAGCCTCCCCCCTCCCTCTCTCTCCCCCTTCTCCCTCTTCTTTTCTCCCCTCCCCCCCCCAGCTGATTAAAAGCAATTAAGAGGCAGCAGCTCAGCTCGAAGCGGCCGCGAAACTGGCGGGGAGGGAGCGGAGCCGCCGCCCCGCCCGGGTCCTAGCGCCGCCCGCACCCCCGAGCCCCGCAAGGAAGGACCTGGGGGAGCATTCAGCCCGACCCTCCCCTGCTCTCCGCTGCTAAATCGGGGCCCCCAGCACCTCACCCCCCCCCCGGCTTTTAAACGCCTGCAGGGACGGGGGAACTCCACCACCTCCCTGGGCAGCCTCTGCCAAGTGCCCAAGAACTCCTGCATAGAATATTTGCATTAGAAGGGACCTTAAAGATCACCCAGATTCCAACCCTCCTGCCGTGGGGGCAGGGACACCTCCCACCGGATCAGGCTGCTCAAAGTCCCATCCAGCCTGGTCTTGATCACCTCCAGGGATGGGGCAGCCACAACTTCCCTGGGGAGCCTGTTCCAGTGCCCACCACTTTCATGGT
This sequence comes from Coccyzus lansbergi, assembly GCA_033558105.1. Lineage (NCBI taxonomy): Eukaryota > Metazoa > Chordata > Aves > Cuculiformes > Coccyzidae > Coccyzus > Coccyzus lansbergi. The sequence continues at coordinate 439,602 of JAUMJK010000275.1, forward strand.
GAAGAAATTCTTCTTTATATCTACTCCAAATCTGCCCCTCTCCAGTTCATACCCATTCCCTCTCATCCTAACACCACAAGCCTTTATAAATAGTCGCTCTCCAGTTTTCTTGTAGCCCTAGTGGAAGGGCACTATAAGGTCTCCTCAGAGCCTTCTCTTCTCCAGGCTTAAGAAGCCCAACTCAGCCTGTCCTCGCATGGGAGCTACTCCAACCCTTTTTATCTTTGTAGCTCTCCTCTGTACCCATTCCAACAGTTCCATATCCTTCTTACGTTGAGGATTCCAGAACTGGACACAGTACTCCCTATGAGGTCTCACAAGAGAGGAACAGAGGAGGAGAATCCCTTCCCTGGACCTGCTTTCTGTGAGGAATTTCCTCCTGATGTCCAATCTGAACCTGCCCTGTTGCAACTTGAGGCTGTTCTCCCAAGTGACAGTGTGAGAGAGAAGAGACCAACACCCACCTTACTACAACCTCCTTTCAGGCAGCAGTAGATAGTAATAAGGCCTCCAGCCTCCTTTTCTCCAAGCTAAACAACCCCAGGTCCCTCAGCTGCCTCTCAACCCTTGGCTCCACCCCCTTCATCTCCATTCCCTTCTCTGGATTCTCTCCAGGCCCTGAATGTCCTCCTTGGAGTGAGAGGCCCAAAACTGAACACAGGATTTGAGGTGCAGCCTCAAAAGTGCTGAGTCCAGGGGCACAAACCCTTCCTTGGCCCTGCTGGCCACACCATTTCCGATCCAAGCCAGAAAGCCATTGGCCTTCTTGGCCACCTGGGCCACTGCTGGCTCATGTTCAGCTGCTGTCAACCAACACCCCCAGGTTCTCCTCTGCCAGGCAGCTTTCCAGTCACTCTTCTCCAAGCCCAGAGTTGCACAGAGTTGTTGTGTCCCAAGCACAGGACTTAGCACTTGGCCTTGTTGAACCTCATCCTGTTTGCCTCAAACGATCAATCCAGCCTATTCAGAGGCCTTTGTAGGGAGATGAGTTGCAGTTGGTGTTCCTCACCCTCTCAGTCTCCTCCATCAAGGCTCATCACTTCAGTTAAAGAAATAGTTATTTTTCTATGGATGCAAAGCTATTAAGTATTAGCAGGTGAGATTAGCAGGGAAAAAGAAAATCAATCGCACACCCAATTCCAACACTACCTGACATGGACAGGGACACCTCCCACTGGATCAGGTTGCTCAGAGCCTCATGCAACCTGACCTTGAACACCTCCCTCTAGAGATGGGGCAGCCACAGCTTTTCTAGGCAACCTCTGTCAGGGCACCACAATCCTCACAGGAAAACATTTCTTCCCAATATCTCATCTAAATCTCCTCTCTTACAGGTTAAAACCCTCCCCCCTCATCCCATCCCTACACTCCCTGATCAAGATCTTTCCTGTAGACCTTCCTTCAGGTACTGGAGGAGGGCTGCTTGAGCTCTCCCCACCTTTATTGCATGCTGATTTTTATCCGTCACCCAGATTGCTTTTCTCTACCACTCCAAAACTTCACGTGAAATCACGTGGCACAGGCACATTTGAGTCAAAAGCAGCCCACTGGGATCAGAATAAATCTCTGGGGCACAGCGGTGATGTACCTCAAGTTTCTTTACAAAAGCCAAGCAGCAACAATAATACAGTTTTTAAAAGCTGATGCAGAGTGATGCTCTCCACTCAGCTTTGTCTTAAAACAAAGACTGCAAAACACATTTCTTTAACTCTTACAGACTTTGCTGCTTTTTTTCTTGTGAGTTTTCCCCAGCCACTGCTACATGTTTTCCTCACCACCTGAGCAAAACCTTGTGGGTTGTTTTTGTTTCCCTCCTTAGACAAATCCCTCGCCTCAGAAGGAAATAAGTGCTAAGAAGACCACTGGACACAAAGCATCTGGGGAAGCAGTGAAGGAAACTTAACACTCCTTTGCTGAAATAAAAGCCACGTAGCAATAAGAGACAGGTAAGAGGGCACTTGCATCACCTCCAGTGCATGCAGTGTTGTACTAAGATAAATACTGCCATAAAGGCTGGACTTTAACTGTTTTGTTTCTCCATTTTCCCGCTTTCCCTTCCTCCAGAAAGGTCTCAGAGCTGATCTAGCTGCAGCAAGCTGTTCAGGGAATCGGGGGAAAGAAGTCTTTAAGATTCCTTTAAACCATCTTGGCTACAGATCTTGGTCTCAAGGCAGCATACCCATAGTGAACCCTCCCCATCCTCTAAGTCAGAAAACTATATCCAGAAAAACACATCTAGAAAACCATATGTCACCATTTCAGTTGGAATTGGGAACCCCCTTGCCAAGATTTGAACACTTAAGCTACTGTATAAGCTATAAATATTGAAGAAAAGAGTATTCACGCTTATTTACCACCTAGATCAATTTCAAGGCATCAACTTAACTTACAGTTTCAAATACTAAGTGCTACCTCCACCAGGTCACAAGAGGAACCTACTCCCACCCAAAATCCATGACTGGAAGAGGAGTGGGGGAAGTGTTTTTAATCTGGTTATGTTGGTTTAAAAGATGTATTCATTGTACGTGTCAATAGTTGCTTAATGCTTTAAACTCTATGGATTTAATACAACCTATAACTCCTTGCGTAAGTGGGATAAACGGCTTCCAGTTACATCAGGTGACTGTCTTCCCAGTGGTGACCTTGCAAGCCTCTCCTGGAAGATGTCAACCAGGAAGAAGACAAGTTTAGGGATGTGTGAGCATGCAAGGACAGCTTTGCAGTGCTGTACTTCATACAGAAGTCCTGCAACGTTTTGTAGTATGTAGGTCTTGAAGGAATCCTATGGGCAACTCACTACCTGCAGAATACTGGACCCATATTCATTTCCTTTTATGGATCAACCCAAATCATATTTTCCCTTTGATGAGGAAGGATTATTATAGCAGTAGGTGTCCATTGCTAGAAATGTTAGCCCCACCATCAGTATAGCTCTCTAGAAGCTATCAGCTTGTCTGATGTGATGCCAGGCACCAGAGAAGGTATTGAATATGCTTTGTCTGGCGCTCTCTGGTCTATCCCAGTGTCTCCAGACCTGCTCTTTGCAGGCTGTCTCAACTGGCCCAGCTAAACACAGTCACTCCAAGGGAACTGGATCCAAACAGCAGAAGTTACACCCTACCATGAGCCCTTCAGCTCCTGAGAAGTCTCACCAGAGTATTCCCCCTAAGCAGGTTACTAGCTTTATACACAAAGACAATGTCCCTTCAAGGCAGATGTTAATCATCATCTCTTAGCAAGTTACTGTTTCTTGACTGCCAAATGAGCATTAAAAGCAGCTCTTTGTACCTAGGCTGGTTTGAGGCTAGAAGTCATTAGGAAGTGGATTTTTGCTTCCCTCCACAAGCAGAACATACAGAACCCAATTACCTGGTCCATCAGGGTCAGCCATGCATCTGAGCAGAAGACACTTCGCTTTCCTCCAAGCCAGAGGTGGATACCAGGTATATTTGCTTTTTAGCAGGAAGCTTTAGCCAAGACCGCTATTTTTCTGGTGGGCAAAACTTGGAGCCTGCAGGAGTTTGGAGCCCAGAAAGAAACACTAGGTGGACCCACGCATTGCAGAGAAGCTGTTATCCCATATTTATGCATGAACTACTGCTGGGATTCCCCATGCCTGTGACACAGCCATGAAAGAAGTTGCTCATAGAATAAAAAATAATAATAAAAAAAAAATCTAAGTACCACCATACCAGCAGTCAGACTTGTTTTATTTTGTTTTAAGCATGCCCTGAATACCTTAAATCCCCTCCTACTTCCTGCTGCTTTGACTGCAGCTTAAGTGAAGCATCACTTTGCTTCACAAATCAAGTTTCTGTTGCCCAGCCTGTTTTTTGCTGTAGGAGCACGGCTCTGCTTGCAGGACAGTGCAATAAATGCTGCAGCACAGCAGAGGGAGCACAGTGTCCTGCTGGGACCCCCTGGGTGGAACCACCAGGTAACTCCTGTCTAAGTTCTTGTCATTTGGAAGGGGTTTAAGTATTTATCTCACCACCTGCTTGAATATTCTTTGGTCTTGCCCTTGGAGCTCAGTTCCACAGGTCTCAACAACAGCACTAAGAATTCCATTTCAGAACACTTGTTTGAAGTTGTTCTGTAAAGACTCAGACTGGCTTGAAGCACCAGATTTAAGAGTCATGAAAATTCAGTATTAGGATAACTAGTGACTGTGAGGTCTGAGCAGTCAGATATTGAGAGATTAGGGTGAGTTTAGAAACTGTCACTTTTGGTGCCTGTCCTCCAGCCCACAGCACAGGCACAAACATGAGGCACAACTGTATCAGATGAAAAGAGGACGTCTCAAGTAACCATTGAAGCTTTCTCTCCCTGCAAGACACTCATCTGAACTGGAGAGAGAAGATCACAGAAACAGTCACAAAACCAGAGAGGTGGTTGAGTTACCTTCCCTGGAGGGGTTTAAGGGAGAGGTGGCTGAGGTGCTAAGGGACATGGCTTAGTGATTGACACGAATGGTTGGACTCGATCCGGTGGGTCTTTAACAACCTAGTGATTATGTGGAAAAAATAAATAACAAAACCAAGGGCATAGAGGGACTGGAGCGTGTCCAGAAGGGCAATGAAGCTCATGCAGACACAGAACTTACAGGGAGTGGCTGAGGGAACTGGTGCAGTTTACTCTGGAGAAGAGGTGGCTGAGGGGAGACCTTTTCACTCCACAGCTCCATGAAAACTCCATGAAAACTTGTAATGAGGTAGGTGTCTGTCTCTGTTGCAAAGTAACAAGCAATAGGACAAGAGGGAAAGGCTCCCCTAGGGAGGTTTAGATTGGATATCAGGGAAAAATCTTAACCAAAAAAGAGGGGTGAAACATTGGTGTAGGCTGCCTGGGGAAGTGGTGGAGACACTATCCCTGGAAGTGTTATAAAAGCACGTAAGACATGGCACTAAGAGTCATGGTTTAGTAGACATAGTTGTGCTGAGCTGTTGGTTGGACCTTGTCATCTTAGAAGCCCTTTCCAACCTTAATGATTGTATGATTCTATAAATTCTATAAGAGGTAATGGCACAGGGAAGTGACCCAGAAGCCTGATGCTTTAAGGCAAAGACAACACTCTGCTTCTCTTTACTCACGATCATGATTAAGAAGGGGAGAGCTGACCATGCATGACAAAAAGAAAAATTAGTTATATTTAAAAGGTACATGAATATTCATTGCTTTGTATCCCTGAAGGAGATTTTTTTTACCTACAGCTTCCCACAGACCTCAAGCACTGCTGGTTTTCTCCAGCTGCTTGGTGCCACACAGGGCTAGCAAGGACCAGAGCTGGTGCTCAGACTAAGCTGCTGGGAGGGTCAGAGTCCTTTAGATGCAGATTGCACCCAGATGGTGATTTCCTTCTGGCACGGGTAAGAGTTGGGGAAGACAGCCAGTCTCTCCAGCATCCTCTGCCAGAGCTAGATGCAGAAACTCCCCAGCAAAACTCACACCAGCATGCAGGCTATTAGGCTAGGACTGTGCAGCCAACTTGTTAACCACCAACTACAACAGGGAGATACAAGCAGGACTGAGCACTCAGACATTGTTTGCTGCACAGTCCTTACCCTAAACACAGCTCCCTTCCCATATTGCAGAATATGATCACTGGGACAAAGATAGTTTCACTTCCAGGAGGTGTTTAAGGTGATCCCTTGCAGGCACAGAGGGGAAGCTACTCTCAATCATGCCTTCTTGGAAAGGAGCCAAATCTCCCAGGAGACAACATTGGAGAGGGATCTGACTACAAAATACCTACTTCAACCCTACTAAATGCACACATTTGAGGCAGAGGATAGCATCAGGAATGAGCCTTTTCTTCTGTGGTGGAGTTTTCTAAGTAGACGCTCTATAGGAGCAACAGGAATAAGGAGTCGGTAAAAGAACCCCTAGGCATACTGACTGGAAAATCCTGTAAGAATGAAGATGCCACCTGCCAGTATAGCAGGAGCCAGCATGGCTCAACACCTGCAAAATTAAGCTGTGATTCATGCAATGGACAGTATCAGTGCCTGAGCTTTTATCTACCAACAGTGTTGGTTAGCAGGGACTGCATGAACCCCGTTTTCCATGTCTGGTGCGCTAAGAGCCAAGACACTAACTAGAGACTACTCAGCCATCCATGGAAGCTGCCTGGACCACAGGGTAAGAAAACCATCTCCTTCCTATGTGTCCAGGAACTGGGGTGCTCAGGCCTTCCCCTCAGTAAGGGCATTCAAAGATTCGCTCCTCATCCAGGCATTTATTTTCACAAGCAGCCTTTGAGATCAGGCAGAGCAAGACTAGCCAAGCTCACGCCTTACAAGAAAGATGGGGTCACAACAAGACAAGAAAGTCAGAATTAGGTTACCACTAGCTGGACTTGACTGGAAACAGAGGGAGCAAGAGGCACATTTGGTGGTCTGCTAAAAAACTTGAGGTAGTAGATTCATCTGGAGATCTCTCTACACTGCAACCAGAAAGCTCTAAGTTTGGTGTGGACTTGTGGTCACTCAGTCTCCTCTATACAGCGCAGACATATAGACTCACTTGGCTGATGAATTAAAGCATTCTGTGCAGCTCATCACATCACAGGGCCACCCAGGCTCCCTGCAAGATCCGTGTAGGAAGCAGAGAGGTTTCCCTGGGGAAGAGCCGACACGAAACTTAATCTAAATATAATTCAGAGTTTGGAGTCCTATATTGCACTAAATACCCATCCAGTCTTTCCACATCTTGTAGGAAAGCAGAGGTGCATCACACCCCAGAGATGTTCAAGGCCAGGTTGGAGAGGGCTTTGAGCAATCTGATCCAGTGGGAGGTGTCCCTGCCACAAGACTTGAGGTTAGAACTGGATTATCTTTAAGGCCCCTTCCAAGCTAAACCATTCTGTAATTCCACATAAGGTAGGAGAGCTGGAGATAGTTAGGGGAAATGATGTAAAAAAAATGCAGCTGAAGTGAAGAAGAATAGCACATGGACTGAATTGCTTTTACAGCTAGGGTCTGTCCTCAAGGCACCTGTGACACTCCACCTAAGGAGAGGATTTAAATCAGGGTTTGAAGGAACATTACTCAGTTATTTTGCTATAAAGACAAAAACTACTTTTAAGGGGAGCAGGGCATCAAAATCCATCTCCCATGAAGTAGCTTAAGCCCTACCCTGCCCCTTTAATTGCTACAGAATGATACACTGGCACTCAGGTGTTAAGATGTCTCCATGGAGCTCACCAAAGCACATCTCCATCTCATGGCTCATTAACAACAGGACACCGTGTGTCTGCCTGTATCCCTAGATCCCACTGCCTGAAGCAGATGCCTGTCTGCCTCTGCTCCCTAGACCCCATAGCAGCAGTCAACCAAGGACCTGAGAACCTGGGCTCCATCTCCCTCCTGCCAGCACATGCCTGAGAACCACCTCAGCTCATCATTATGGAACAGAGTATATATCAGTGCAGACCCAGGAATGCCACTGAAGGCACCTAAGGGGTGACATCCCACAAGAGATTGTTTTACATGTGATCATACCCACATTAGAAAACAAAACCTACCCTTAAATGATAGTACAGCTAATACAAATAGTCCTGATAGCCTAGTAAGTAGGTCTCAGCCAGAGATAATTACACAGAGCCACAACCGAATGGCTGACTTCAGCCTTAGTTTAGCCTCAGAGCATTAAGAGATTGTTGATTTCAGCAAAGAACATACTTGCCAGCCTTTTTTTTTGTGCAAGATTACAATTTAAAGGAGAAAAAAAACCCATCAGTAACTTGTCCAGCCACTGGCATCCCCAGCCTCTCTTCGGCAGTTAGCAGCGACTCAAACAATGAATATTTTCACTGCTGCTGGAGGCAACGTGCTGGCAATAAAGAGTTCAGCATGGTGTTTGTTTAGTTATTTTCAGAACGCTAATGGATTTAGAAATAAATGATGGTCCTTACTCAATTCTCGACTGAACATGTTCTGAAGCTCATAACAGACTAGAGCCACAGATCCAGATGATGTCATGTAATAGAGCAATAAAGGATTACACAACTGAGGGCACTAGATAGAAAACAGGAACACTCAGCAACATCTAAAGATGTAATAAGGAAAAACCTTAAATCCTAGTGACATACACTTGCAAAGCCCCTTGCCTGACACGTCCAGTTAGATCACACGACATCCACAAATGTAAATATTTACCCAAAACCTTCATGCCTAAGAAGAGGGTGGCCCCAGGTGCCAATGCACATTCATACCAAGCAAAAGCATACTCGAAGCAGCACAAAAAAAAGCCCCAAGCCTAGCAAAGACTAATATTCTGCAGGAAAGTAGCTCAAACTCAGCAGCAGGTTCTTGAGGACTTGCAATGCAGAGAAGCTGTTAGTCAGGAGCAACAGTAACAGTTTCCAGACAAGCAGAAAACCCCACTTCTATCACATAAAGGGATCATATGATGGAATGAGGTAGAAGATTCTTCACACTTTGGGGTGACTGCTTTCATCTCATTGAGCAGATACAATTGCTGGCAGTATACAAGAGAAAACACACCCTCAAGTTCCACTAAGAGCTTCAAAGCTTCATGGTGTCTCATTTGCTGCTAAAACAGATTCACATTTTGCTAAACTTGTTTAAAAATAAGTTGTCACATGAAAAGACTCATGCTTTCCTCCACATGAGGTGCCACCTCCCCCATCAATGGGACAGTAGGGTACAAGTAGCAGCAAAACTAGTTTTCCAAGTTACATGATTTTAACTCTACACCTCTAGCTTGGACACTGGAATCAGAACTGGATATTTGGTAAAAGGATACAGTAGAAGAGGTGTTTTAAGAAACATCTAGAGTCCAGGTAGCTGATAAAGTGTTCAAGTTGAGTGGGAGAAGTACAGCATCCCTATTTAGGTCCTCTTGGGGAAGGGACATTTTTATCCTGTTTCAGTTTAATGAAAGCATAAAGTCTTCACATATCCATGGGTTATCATATCTGCTCAGGTTTGAGAGCTCATCACTTCAAAGCAACATCAATTTTTAGGAGACACCTGGCCTCTGAAACAAGTAAAGTGACAGTAAAAGCTAATGCAACAAAGCCCCAGAGTGGAATGACACTTTGAAGCCCAACTGTTAGGAAAGGAAAGTGGACGTCAGCACCTGGCCTCTTAGTTAGCCAGATACAGAAGTTTATAATGAACTGAAGGTCCCACTAGCAACAAAGCTATGTTAGAACTCAGCTTGGAAATAGATGCTCAGATTAAGCAAAACCAATTCATGAGTTTAATCTTACTTCTGCGCAAATTCATATTCAGTAGCAAAACCACAAGTTGCAATAAGGAAGCAAAGTGGATCTATTTTCCTACTGTTAAGCAGAAGCCCATAAGAGTTATCAACACACTTTAAAAACACAGATAGGACTAAAACCTTTTAACAGATATTTTGGGGTGGTTTGGATACTAAAGGACAGATATGGAGTTGTCTTTCCCCACTGGGGAATGGAGACACACACTTGGGTCATTTACAGAACAGATCTAATGAGGTGTCAGTCACCTCCACCACCTTCCTTGGTAAGAAATTCTCTAGCACACAGTCCAGGCAACATTTGCCTCCTTAAAAAAAAAACCCACCAAAAAAACCAACAATCACTCCAGTTTTTCAATTATAAAAAAAGATTGTCATCCTATTCCAGCCCTACGGATATGGGATATAATTCTGTTCACAAGTGAGACATTCCAAACTAATTAGTGCATGAAAACAGTAGCTGGGTATGCACACACTGAAGCAGACCCTTCAAACAGTGGTTTTATTAATTAAAAACTTAATTGGCTTCTTGATAATCAGTAGTATGACAGACTGCAGAAGCTACTACCTGAAGATAGAGCCACAGTTTTGCCTCATTTCCACACAGGTAGGTGACGTGGACACAGAGGGACCATTGCCTGGTGTGGTTTAGGACAGTGGTACACAGACCTCTCCTTACTCCAGGGTAAACACAAGTAGCACCTCTTAACAGCAAATTGAAGATTTTGTAACCATTCTCCAGAGAAGAAGAAAGTTGCATTCCCCGCTGCTGGGTTAAACAAAACCAAGTACTTTTGATATTAAAAGCCCAGCTGAGTCAAATACGAAAGCTACTAAACAGCACTTGTTCTTCAGAAGTAGTTTGTACTAGTAGAATTCCCGCTGCCTGAAGAAGTGGATAAATAAAGCCTTTCATGCCATAATGAACCAGCTCAGTTCCCATGTAACTATATTTTGCATTAAATGTCATTGGCTATTGATGTCATCAAGGGCTTATAAAATCATGGGATGGTTTGGGTTGGAAGGGGCCTTAGATCCATCCAGATCCAACACCCTGCCATAAGCAGGGACACCTTCCACTGCATCAGGTTGCTCTATGTCCCATCCAAGCTGATCTTGAACACTTCAAAGGATGGAGCATCCATAACTTCTCTGGGCAACCTGTGCCAGCACCTCATCCCCCTCACAGGAAAACATTCTTGAGATAGAACAGAATGTTCTCAGTTGGAAGGGACCTACAATGATCACTTAATTCCAACCGTGGGATGATCAATTCTGGTTTCTGCAACTCTTTGTAACAGGGTAAAAAACAAAAGACCTGTTTCAAAGTGATCTGGAGGCTTTGAGCCTTTTTTCAGTCTCTGCAAAGCAGGAAGGGAAACAAACATTTGAATCATAGAATCACTAGGTTGGAAATGACCCCATCAGATCATTGAGTCCAACTATACTATCAATTACTAAGCCATGTCCCTGAGCATGTCATCCACCTGTCCCTTAAACATCTCCAGGAAAGGTGACTCAACTACCCCCTGGGCAGCCTCTGCCAGTGCCCAATGGCCCTTTATGAAAAAAAATCTTTTCCTGATGTCAAGCCTGAACCTCCCCTGGTAGAGCCTGAGGCCATTCCCTCTTGTCCTGTCCCCTGTCACTTGGGAAAAGAGCCCAGCACCCTCCTCTTGTCCTGCCCCCCCTTTCAGGTAGTTGTAGAGAGCAATGAGGTCTCCTCTCAGCCTCCCCTTCTCTAGGCTAAACACCCCCAACTCTCTCAGACATTCCTCATAAGGTTCTCCAGCCCCTTCACCAGCTTCATTGCTCTTCTCTGGACTCACTCCAGAGCCTCAACATCCTTCTTGTGGTGAGGGGCCCACAACTGAACACAGGATTTGAGCTGCAGTCTCACCAGTGCTGAGTACAGAGGGAGAAGAACCTCCCTGAACCTGCTGGCCATGCTGTGCCTGATGCCATTGGCCTTCTTGGCCACCTGGGCCACTGCTGGCTGATGTTCAGTCGCTGTCAACCAACACCCCCAGGTCCTTCTCCTCCAGGCAACTTTCCAGCCAGACTTCTCCTAGTCTGTAGCTGCACAGAGTTGTTGTGCCCCAAGTGCATTTGATAGCAAGGTTGAATTCCCCTGCCAGTCTACAAAGAGTTAACACAAAACCGTTCCATGGACACTTCCAGGTAGACTGTAAGGACTATATTTTATAAGCAGGTTTGTGACTTTTGTCCCGTTGATATACATAATCAAGCAACTTAGCATTAATAGCCAGTGTTTTAATAATTCAGCTCCATTGCTTAATATGAAGCATTAGGCAGGTAGGTTTAAAGACTGTAGTTGGAATCATTCACTGCAACATTGTTGGCAGAGCTAAACAAGGAAGAGCAAACAATAAAATGATTACAGTTTCTCAGAAAACTGACCTGCGAGCAAAGCAATTGCGGACAGGCTTTGAGACAGAGGAATTGGGAAGGAACAGAACAAAACAGAGCAAGATCATTTTGGCTGAGCAGCAAGGATGTCTTCAACAATTAAGCCACTTAGACTGCAGTCTAGTCATCCTCTCCTAGGACAGTTATTCCAGCCCAAACCAGAAAAACCCAGAAGTTGCTGTATAGCAAACAGGGGGGTTGTGTGTTGTTTTTTTCAATAGAGTTGGAAGAAAAACAAGTGGTTATTATCTCTTAATTCCATCTTAGCATCAGTCCAATGCCAGAAGAATATGAAATTGTTTCCTTGTCACGGGAAATATCCCTACATGTAAAAGCACACAAGGATCCATTTCTGAAACTTCACAACTACATGCCAAGTTGAGATGCACAGACACCTCAAGGCACTTGTGAACTCTTTGGTAAGATATTTTCTTACCCAAGCAAGAGCTTGTAACTCATCTAGATAGTTTCAACTCATACAGATGTTAATAGGCACACTCAGCCTCAGTGCACAACACCAAAATGTGTCCAGCCTGTCTTGAAAGCTATAACCTGATGTTTGAGGCTTCATCACTAAGTTTGGCTTTCCCTTTCTTCATTCTCTGCTTCAGGTTGCAGAACTACATGAAATGTCTTACAATACTTACAATGTTAACAGGGCTCTTAAACCCAGCAATGAGCAGAAGCAGGCATTCTATACCAAGCTGACAAACCTCAACCTTTCCATCATCTTCCAGGAGTCCTGGAAGACTGGGGAGGTACCTCTGGACTGGAGACTGGCTGATGTAGTTCCCATTTACAAGAAGGGTAGCAGGGAGGATCCGGGGAACTACAGGTCAGTCAGTCTGACCTCAGTGCCAGGGAAAGTCATGGAACAGGTGATCTTGAGTGCTATCATGAAGCACTTACAAGAGAACCATGTGATCAGGCCCAGTCAACATGGGTTTACCAGAGGCAGGTCCTGCCAAACCAACCTGATTGCCTTCTATGACAAAGTCACTTGGCTGCTGGATGAGGGAAAGACTATGGATGTGGTCTTTCTGGACTTCAGTAAAGCCTTTGACACAGTTTCTCACAGCATTCTGCTGCGGAAACTGTCAGCCTCTGGCCTGGACAGACGCACACTCTCCTGGGTAGAAAACTGGCTGGATGGCCGGGCCCAGAGAGTGGTGGGAAATGGTGTTAAGTCCAGCTGGAGGCCAGTGACAAGTGGTGTTCCCCAGGGCTCAGTGCTAGGTCCAGTCCTGTTCAATGTCTTCATCAATGACCTGGATGAGGGCATTGAGGGTACCCTTAGCAAGTTTGCAGATGACACAAAGCTGTGTGCAAGTGTCGATCTGCTGGAGGGTAGGGAGGCTCTGCAAAGGGACCTAAACAGGCTGGACCACGGGGCGGTGTCCAACGGCATGAGGTTTAACACGGCCAAATGCCAGGTCCTGCACTTGGGGCACAACAACCCTACGCAGAGCTACATACTGGGAGAAGCCTGGTTGGAAAACTGCCAGGAGGAGAGGGACCTGGGGGTGTTGGTCGACAGCCGACTGAACATGAGCCAGCAGTGTGCCCAGGTGGCCAAGAAGGCCAATGGCATCCTGGCTTGGATCAGAAATGGTGTGACCAGCAGGTCCAGGGAGGTGATACTCCCTCTGTATTCAGCACTGGTGAGGCCGCTCCTTGAATCCTGTGTCCAGTCCTCACCACAAGAAGGATGTTGAGGCTCTGGAGCAAGTCCAGAGAAGAGCGACAAGGCTGGTGAAGGGTCTGGAGAACAGACCCTATGAGGAGCGTCTGAGAGAGCTGGGGTTGTTTAGCCTGGAGAAGAGGAGGCTGAGAGGAGACCTCATTACTCTCTACAAGTACCTGAAAGGAGGTTGTGGAGAGGAGGGAGCTGGCCTCTTCTCCCAAGTGACAGGGGACAGGACGAGGGGAAATGGCCTCAAGCTCCACCAGGGTAGATTTAAGCTGGAGATTAGGAGGAGGTTTTTCACGCAGAGGGTCATTGGGCATTGGAATAGGCTGCCCAGGGAGGTGGTTGATTCCCCTTCCCTGGAGGTGTTTAAGGCACGGGTGGATGAGGTCTTGAGGGACTTGGTTTAGTGTTAGATAGGAATGGTTGGACTAGAAGATCCAATGGGTCCCTTCCAACCTGGTTGTTCTATGATTCTGTGATTTGCCAATTTGAAAGCTGCATTCATAATTGCTCCCCACAATGCTCCTGTGTGCCACGCTGCAGATCCTGTTCTGCAGACAGCTGTGATTGCTAAATCTGCCCTCTGTCCTACACTTCTAGATTCTCAGATGTACTAGCTGAAGATAAGGACTAGACTTCAAAAAGCCACCTACAGATTAGCTGGCACACTGTCATCCACTCAGATGGTTTCCTCATGCAGACATACTGGCTCTTAGTGAAGAGTTCTGAGGAAGCAGAAAACTGAAATCAAAACAGAGAGTGACTTAACAGTGATTTCCTTCTCTGGGGAGCTCCCACTTGCCCTACCCTTTCATCAGTGTTCCCATAAGGAAGAAGGTCCTAAAGCTCTAGGACGTAGCAAGAAGTTACACCCAAAGACCAAGGAAAGCATGTCAGGAGAACAACTCCTTATTCACAACACTGTGTGGGGTTTTTGTTTTAGTTTTGACAGGGATGGGTTTGTAGAAAGAGCCTTGATGCCATTTCCTGTCTCTCAGCACCAGAACAGCTAAAACTAGTTTCACTTAGAGATTGATTATCCCCTTTCACTGATTTAACATCCACTACAGAACAACCATTTGGTCTTTAAATGAATTGAAACAGTCTTGGTTGTCCTAAGGTTTTGCTCAGTGCCCTGATGTAAAAAAAGGCTTCTGAGAAAAGTCACACATGTTAAATCTTCTGACAATTTCTAGCATCCGTGAAACTCCAGACTGACACGAATAAAGGCAGATTCAGCTCAGACTGACCTGCAATTGCTATTCCCATGAGAACATTTTTACGCTTTAAGTTAGGCAGTAGTTTGATGCTGGGAACATTTTGGTTCTGAGTGAGAAACCATTTCTCTATTCACTTCATTTTCTTTCCCCAAGACAACGTCAGCCATGCATCATTTTGTCTCTGAACACTGAGGTCTTGAACTTGAGAAATTTTGGGAACCAGATAAGTAGCTAGAATTGGGGTCATGGAGTTGACATTATTAACCCAACTTAAAACCATTATTAAGCCAAGATGCTGCTGAGGGGAAGATGTCCTTAAGTGATCAAGTGTACAGTAACTCCACACTGCTTTAAGCTTTAGGAAAGGAGAGGTCCAATGACTCCTTCCCCAGAGCAGCAAGAGGTTGTTGACCTTTCACCCCCCCCCCTTCCAGGTATCCAATATACCAATCATGAAAGATACTGCTGTTTTCTTCTTAACAAGGTAATTCCTACAGGGATATTTAGTGCACAAACATGCCAAGTCCTCATGGGGTACATGGAGGAGCTAGTATTCCTCTTCCCTATAACACAAAAACATTTTGGTAAGAAGTTGCATTGCTTATACTTCATCTCCTTAGCTACACTGCGATTTCAGGATGCTTGTCCATCTCTCCTCACCCAGGTCATGGTTGACGTTACCTTTATTCCTTCATAAAGCGTCTTTCACTGTCAGACTAAGCTACCAACAGGCTGTACTGCTGCCAGCTGGCAAAACTAGAAGGGAGCAAATCAAGGCAGCATTTGAAGGGAGCAACTCAAGCAGGCTGCTGCTCTCAGAGGTCTGTTTTCAGCCTGGAGAGACAAAGCAGATGCCCACACTACATTTCAATAGAGGGCTTGCATGCCATTACAAGTGTTTTATTGGCTATGTACTGAGAATACCACAGCAGTAAACTGTCAGCCATATTCTGACAAGATATGCTCCAGGACTTCCCTCTAGCTCAGCCAAGCTATTTTGATGATTGCTACCTGAACTATTACAGTCCAAATATTTTACTGTGCTCTGAAGCAATGTTATGGGGATTACTAAATATTGAGAGCCAGTTGCGATCACATTGGTTGAGCAATGTAATCTCCCTGAGCCTTTTTTCACCTCCTCAGGACACAAGCATTCAGCACCCAAGAGAATGGGATGAGAATATCTGGCTTGGCCCACACTGATAAATTAAGTGCTTGTTGGTTTTCACAAGAAATCTTTACTGGGGATATGACCCAAATTTACTACCAGCTTTGCGTACCTTCACCATGAGCAATTCTCCCAGGCAGCCTGCCTAGACATCCTGTCTCTGCTTTTGGTCTCCCAGCAGACTGGAGAAGCAATTTGCACCTTCACCAGAGGCAGAATGGTTCTGTCTCTCAATGCTAAGACCAATCACATTTCAAGATCTGACAGCCCCAGAAAAGTTCAAAGCCTTATCAAAGTCTTATCCCTTGTTCCCAAGGTGCACGCTCCAGCTCAGAAGAGTTTAGCACAATTTACAGTTGATTTCAGTCTATATTAAACTTATCACTGCCTAGATCTGGTGTGGGTTGAGTCACCAAACTGCTTTCAACCTTACTTACGAAAAAGGTTGAAATCGCAAACTAGCAGTGTCCCAATCCCAGAGCATACTCCAGTGCTGAGAGCACCATCCTGGCCAGATTCGAGGTTATTATCCAACTTTCTGAAATACTGAGAGGTTCACATGGTTCATTTCCTATGCAAGAAGGATCGTGATCAACAACAAGCAATAGAAACTATGAGGAAGGAGCTTAGCAAGCCCTGTGAAAAACAGAAGGAACAGTTTAGTAAGAACTGGAGAAGAAAGCCGGATGCAGACAGCTGAAGAGGCAGCCTACCTCTTTACAACATCCACACTGAGCAAGTGTTTCTGGTCACAGTTCCCCCACAAGTGTCACATTAAGATTTTGGTTCTGCAGAGAAAGCTAAGGCCTGGAGCACCGTTGCTACCATCACATTATCTTTGAACATAAGAATTGCTGCTGGTGGGTATGGCGATAAGCAAAAGCACCTCAGCAGCTTAAAATGTCTCCTTCCATTGATCAACAAAATCTGTATCCAGCCTAGCATCCTGAATTGGATAACAGCTACCAACAAATACCTAGAAGAACACTTTAACACCAGCCCAACCTACAGGGAAGTCCCCTAGGGTATTCTCCAACACATCCGGAGACAAAGGGGTTTGAGAGTTAGAGATGGGTCTCCGGACTTTATAGTATGTGGTGCATCCCTTCTATAGAAGGGCTCCCTCATTCTCTTGAGGTCATCTGTGTTTCAGTATCTCTGAAGTCTTGCAGCAGGGAACTCCACAGCCTCACTTGCTGCCTCAAGGAGTGTCTATTGCTATATTTTTAAACCAAAACCCTGCATAACTTGCCTTAATTTCTCACCTGTCTCCTCTTTTCAGTCTTTTCCCTTGTGACCTTTTCTAGCTTGAGAAAGATGAAGGTTTATTGCTTGCACAGAAGCTCACTGTTGCCTTTCTGACTCCCCAGCGATGCTTAGGGCTGTTAGAGGGACAGGCCAGGCTGCTCTAAATTTTGTAGCACTGTGCTTTATGAGGTGACAAGCCAATAGGTCCAAGGAGGGACAAAGATACATAAAGACACCTTTCTTTGCCTTACCAGAGGTCACAGCACTTTTCCTGGGCACACCAGAAACTTCTCACTGCACTCCCAGTAATCAAGAGGCCCTAAATCAAAGATCAGATCACACAATCATTCAGCTCTTCAGCAGCACAAACAGAATTAGTGGCAGCATGAAGGAATGCAACTTTGACAGTGTTTTGGGTAGGTTAAGCAAATTTGGCTCAGTAACACAAGTTTATGTTCTACTTCCCACTGTGAATTATGCAGCAGTAATGACACTGGAGCACAGTTTAATGAAGACAGAGTTGATTAACAGCACAAAGGGCAGCATCACAAAACCAAAGTCAGAACAACTGGACAAGTATTTAACCCCTAAGAGAAAACTTGCAGCTAAAAGGAAGGTTTTTCAAAAGCTTGGTTCTTGATGAAACACTAGCATCTCTGCTGCAAAGGAAGGTTATTTGGACAGCGATTTCAACCATCTGGAAGAGTTTTTTTGGTTTTTGGAAGACTCAAAGCATAGCAGCCCAGAAGAACAGAAGGGTAGCTCTGGGGAAACAGTTGAGATGCTTTAAATCAGACATCTTATTAGAGGGAGAGATACAAACATCCAATCAATCATTCCTGATAACAGACTGAACACAGGGTGGACTTGGAACAGGAAAGATTATAGAATCATAGAATAACCAGGCTGGAAGAGACCCACCGGATCATGGAGTTAGAGACATCCCAGACTATACATTTCCTACGCTTTATAGCAGGTACTTCCCTATACTCTGAGCAAAGAGTGCCCTTAGGGTGATGTTCCTATTGCCAGACTATTGTAGTGTTAAGAGTTGGGTACTGGAGTCCTGCTTTATGGCCAAGGACATCATATCCAAGATGACCAAGTAGCCCCCCAATACCCAGGGGAACCCAAGGATGCCAAAAGCTCCTCTTAACACCATGAAAATCTCAGAATACCATTTGTTTGCACAGGAAAACATGAAAGCAACCTTTTTTCTACTCAAATCCTGTGGAGCTAGCTCCACAAACTTATAGATAGCTTCCAGTTCTAAAGACCAGCAATGTTTCTGGGTTGCTTTCAAGTACTTTTCACAAAGAGCTCCTGGACAAACTCCCAGGAGTCAGTCAACACTGGGAATCCCAAATCATGGCCAGCTTGGGCTGCTACCTGCATACCTGGGCTACAAGCATGAATGAAGCTACAGGAGCTACTCAGTATACCCCCAAAGCCCTCCATCTCCTCCTCCTTCCACCTTGCAGCTCGGCAGGGTAGAGACCTCTTCCCCAGCTACATATTCCACCATATCACCCGTCTGATCCACAGGGCACTCGCCACTCATACACATCTCATTTTCTATTTTATCTTAATCAGACTAATGGTGAATTTTTAAGCAACAAGAGCCAACTTGAACAAGTCAAGTTTTCACCATCTGCTTCTTAGCCCGCTCTGGACCTCTCATCCCAAGGGAGAGACAAAGACATGATCCAAGCTTATTTCTTAGGGCTAGCCTTGCCTCCAACCTCACTATCCAAACATCAGCACCAGTCATCAACCCTGCCATCACCTTCTCTACTAGGGGAGGCAGGCCATGGACCACTCCACCACCTTACCTTCTGCAGACCTGCTGCTTCATCCTAACCCAGAAGGGGATTTTTCCCTCTCTACCACAGCAGCTGAAGGCTGGACTGATGCTGCAAGAGTTACGCAAGGCTGTGCCACACAGATCCTCCAAATATAGCTGGGAAAGGGCACACGTCCCCGTGCAGGAAGGTCCCCTGCCTCCGGAAGGATCTCCAAGGGGAAGTGCTCACTCAGCAGCTTCCTGGCTTCAGTCAGCCAGGGAAGCTGTTTGTGCTGACAGCCCTGGCTGGGGGACACCACCAGACTTTGCCTCAGCTTGTAACAATTACCCCATCCAGGGACAGCCCCAGGAGCCCCAAAAAGCACATCCAAAAATAGCTCATCCTTCCAACATCTCCTGAGGGGGTAACCCCAGTTCCTGCACAGGCTTCCCCGTACCCCAAAGCTTCAAAGGAAAAAGAAGTTTGGAAGTGATTGAGGCAGAGAAAGCCGACTGCTTCAAGTTACAGAGAGAAATAGGGCAATGGGAGCAAACTTTAGGTGTCTTCAGTCCCCATCATACATGTGGGTAAATACCTCCTCTTCTCAAAGCCCTGTAGCTCATTTCCTTGCTCTGATAAACCCAACACCCATCTCTGTTACTTTATTGCCCACTGAGGGACTCTTTTGTAAGAGGCTCTCCCCTACCAGGAGCACCAGGGAAGAATGCTATAGTCAAGAATGGCACCTTTGCTTTAAGCTTCCTGGCTCACCAGGGTGCGGAGAGAAATAAAAAAAGGTTAAGAATTGTGTGCAAGAAGTGCTGTGTTTCATTACTGAACAAGTTTGTCAATAATCATCAAGACCTTTGAGATGATCAAGTCCACCATAAGGTAGATCTCAGTTAAGGGTATCACTTACAAGAGTCACAACATCACTGATACAAACACACTGCTCACAGCATTTAGTTCTTAAATACTGAAGTATCAGGCATGGGATCAGGCAGTTGGGCTTCAAAGACTGCTCTTTAGGTTCTCAGCTATCAGGAGGAAGCCAGAGGCACACAGAGCAAATATACGTGCTCAAAAGCAGCAGATACATTTGCAATAGACTTTGTGAACTTCCCAAAACAAAAGCAGTCTGGACAATCTCTGAATGTTTCCCAGATTTAAAGATGTCTAATCAGGTGTAGATGGAAAGAAGTGACCTGCAGAAAGGTGTCTACAGCTAGTTCATCTTCATTAGAATCATACAATCAAGGTTGAAAAAGGCCTCTAATATAATCAAGTCTAACCATCAACATAATACCAACATGCCTACTAAACCAGGTCCTGAAGTGCCACCTCTACATGCTTTTTGAACACCAGCAGGAATGGCAACTCCACCACTGCCCTGTGCAGCCTCTTCCAATGCTTCACTACTTTCTTACAAAAGAGGTTTTTTCCCCAATATCTAATATAAACCTCCCCTGACACAGCTTGAGGCCATTTCCTCTCATCCTATTGTTTTTTACTTGGGAGAAGAGACCAGCAGCCATCTCACTATGACAGAGTTGTAGACCAAGATAAGGTCTCCCCTTCTCAAGGTTAAGCGGTCCCAGCTCCCTCACCTGCTCCACACAAGCCTTATTCTCCAGACCCTTCACCAGCCTTGCTGGTCTTCTCTGGAAACTCTAGCAGCTACCTGTCTTCCCTATACCAAGGGGTCCAGAACTGAACACAGGATTCAAGGTGTTACCTCATCAGTGCCAAAAGTAGGGGCAAAAAATTGCATCCCTTCTCCTGCTGACCACACCATTTTTGATACAAGTCAGGATGCTAATGGTCATCTTGGCCACCTGAGTACACTTCTGGCTCATGTTCTGCTGCCATCATCTAGCACCCCTAGGAGCAATTAAAAATTGCTTTCTGGATTCTCCTCAGTTGTAATCTTTAGCCCAACATCACAGCAGTAGCTGACCTAGTAGAAGTCATATGGGCACCTCATCTCCCCCAAAGCAAGGGATATGAGGGCTGCCAACACCTTTCTTGAGTCCTGTTTATAGACTTTCCTCTGGATGGATCTCATCCACCTCCACTGGCATTTCACTTCTCGGCTGAAGCCAGGTAAACAGTCTGGTTATTTTCCTCCTGGCCAGGTCTCCAAGGGAAAGCAGAAGGCTCTCAGACAATCTGAGAGCATGTTTTGCAGAGGCAGGAACCAATGAGAGTGTTTCACTCATTTCGTTAGTGACAAGTGTTTCACATCCAGTTGCTCCATCCTCACATGCACAGCCTTGCTTCTAGGGGAGCCAAAACCTTTTCAGTAAGTAGCTGCCCTTTAACATAGTCTGTAGCAAGGTCACACACTACAAACATCTTCAGTTAGTGAAAATGGACTTTACTGCATCTAAAGACCCCCAGAGTAGCAGGAAGCATTTCCCCTCAGAGAGGAGCACTCTGCAAAACCACAGGGAAAGCCACCATTTAGCAAATGGATTTCTGCACTCAATGCAGTCATTCTGGTGTGCTGAATTGGTTTTGTGCTGCAAAGTTAACTCTTCCAGACAAAAGAGAACACTGAGTGGGTTATGACTTCCTCTTGCTAAGTCATTTAATAAGAAATGAAGCCCCTGCAGAATACACAGTGCAACATGTCCTGCTTTGTCCTGCACCATAGGACTCCTGTTCTGCACATCTTGAATTTGATTGAATTTAAAACAGCAGAGTTCTTTTAGGAAAAAAAAAATTCAGAACACTTTAGAGAGATGACATCTCCCAGCACGAGCACCTTAAAGCATTGGAGTTTTTTCTGGGGACTCATTTGTAAAGCCAGAAGTACCAAGGGCAGCATGAGGAGGAACCTTGACCACCATGCAACAACCATGTTTTTATAAGTCCAAAAATTAAAGTCCAGAATAAGTATTTGTGGCTTGGTCCTGGCTAGCATTTCTCTTGGCCTTGCTATGAGATCTGCTGTTTCATAGCAGAGTCTCCTGTGAGATTACACACGATTTAGCCCTTGCAACCTTGCCAACCTCACACATCATTATCACAGCCACTTCTCATGTTGCCTCTGTGATGCCACCTTAGCCTACAGGCTTGCAGTACAACTTGGCCATCGAATCCATAAACAGAATTGCTTGACCAGAAGACCTGAGGTGGGCCTGAACTCCTACCCTTTTGGATTGTGGGTGGATAAATTCCAAATTTGTTTTCACAAGCTCCAAAATAAGAGTTTGTCAGATGTGAAACTACAAATTTAGCCAAAAAGCTGCCAGAGCCCAAATTCTAATGACTCTCAAATCTGCTGTAAATTGCCAAACTGTCTCAATGGAGAGAACCTGTAGGGGTTAAAGTCCCAGTGTCTCAGAAAAAAAGTTCTCCACTTGTAAGACTGAGCATTTATCCCAGGGGTTAATTTTAGATTTTTAATAGGCAGAAATCACTCACATGGGAGACTTCTTAGGGGATTTTGCATGCACACACCCCCAGCCTTACAATCTAGCATGACTTTTGCAGTGCTTTAAGCTTAGAGACCATATAGGAACCATCCAGAACCTCAAGAGGGCCTACAAGAAAGCTGGGAAGGGACTTTTCACCAGGGCATGGAGTGATAGGACAAGGGAGTACGGCTTTAAATTTGAAGGGAGAACAATTAGATTAGACATTAAAAAGAAATTCTTCACAAAATGGGGTTGGTGAGGCACAGGAAGAGGTTGCCTAGGGAAGTTGTGGCTGTCCCATCCCCAGAGGTGTTCAAGGCCAGGTTGGATGAGGCCTTGAACAACCTGATCCAGTGGGAGGTGTCCCTGCCCATAGCAGGGTGGTTGGAACTCTACGATCTTCAAAGTCCCTTCCAACCAATAACATTCTAGGACTCTATGATAATAAGCTTTAATCTCAAGGAGTTGTTTTGACTTTCACTTCAAACTTCATTTGGATTAAAAGAAACAACAATGCCAGAGAAGATGGAAGGAACTATTTAGGCTAACATGTTCTGGTGCGTTAGTTAACTGAAGGCTCAGAGGATAAGAAACGAGCTGTCTATAGAACACATTCACAGTGTACAGCTACAAAGAGCTCATCCTTCTTCTATTCTGCACAGGCAATGCCCCATTACAGAAAAGTCACCTTTAACGCAGTCATCCTTCCTCCTTTTGACTTTTCCTTTTCCTCTTTTGACTTAAAAATGTCCCTGTTCCTTCACAGGGGCTGGACTGGGTGACTTGGACACGTCCTTTCCAACCCAGACCATTCAACATTTTCATGTTGAAAGCACCCGTGGACCTACACAGCTGAGCGCTCTGGATTATCTGCAGTTTATGCAGAAGATAAAGGTATTAAATTTTTTTCCCCCCCCAAACCACTCAGTGAGAGTAGACTTGTAAATAGTTTGGACTGATGCATCACTATTTTGTAACAATTTTTCAAGCAAAATAGGGTATCTCTTAATTGCTTGTCGCCTGCTTTGCTTTTGTTAGTGCTTGGATAGAGAAGATTTTATAGTTATTCATAGTAAGACAGCATACAAAAAAACCCCTACCGCTGATTCACTTTTAAGCTGCCAGTGCCAGATTGGCTCTTAGTTGGACTCTAGACACAGCCAAAACTGCATGTTTACAGCACATTTTAATTGAAATTGTACTATGGATGTATTTCATGCTGCTCTTGTGTGGTCATCCAGCCTTAGAAGATCACCCCACCTCAAAAGTGACTCTGCACAGGGAGCCACTGCATGGCTTGTTACTCTGGGAACAAGGTTGCTTCTCCTTACCCCACATAGGTAAAAAAACCCCAGTGCTCCTAGGTTTTATACACTCAAGCAACAGCTAAGTCTTCAAGAACCTCCAAAACTGATCTGGAGTGAAAAGCAAGTCCAAACTTGTAGTACTCCTCCCAAGGACACTGTTTGCAAGGTTCTCCCCTCAACTCATGCAGATGAATAAAATTACAATTAAATAAGAAAACATTGGTCAAGGGCCTTATAAGGGTTATAGAGGGCAGGCATACACAATTGTTTCTGTATCCACCCTCTAAATCAGAGCTTATTAAGTACACATTGGAGACAGCAAACCTCACCCCACATCTGCCTGCACACTGGAGCCATTCTATTAAGCATTCTCCAAATTCATACTTCACACTACAAGTGGTGGTCAAGCAATCATCCAAGCAAGCACATAAACTTACATTCTTCTCCAAGAAACACAACTACTCGCCTCCCCAGATACATATTTGAATACAAAAGCACTCTATCCTCTATGACTCCACCGAAAACATGTCATTCTCACATTCTGTCATCTGCAAAGCTAGAGACACAGTGACCACAGCACATCCATGACATTAAAAATAACTGGAGAGAATTCAAGTCTACATGTAAACTTTGAGTCAGGGTCAGAGTTACACACAGACTTCTCCAAGACTCCTTGCACTGCTGCACAGGGTGCCTGTGTCACACCTTCCACCACTTTTGACAGAAGGCAACAGTCCAGCATCAACACAGCAGGCTCCACCTAACTATTCACATGGTGTAGAATGAGAGCTGTATACTATGAGAGTTGCCACATCATTCCAGGAGGCAAAACTCATCTGGAATTCAACCAGGGACATTTGCCCATGTCACAGAGCAGGGCTCAGGATCTCAATTAAGAGTTTTGTAAATATATTTACTACAGGACACCACTTCCTCTGCCTCATGGAGAAATACTTATGTTGCACAGACCTCAATCATCTACAGGGATTCTGGTGAACTTTAAGAATCATAGAATCATTAAGGCTGGAAAAGACCTCCAAGATCGTCCAGTCCAACTGTAAGCCCAACACCACTCTGTCTACTAAACCATGTCCCCATCTACACATCTTTAACATCTCCAGGGAAACAGATTCCACCACTGTCCTGGGTAGCTTTTTCTAATGCTTGACCACAAATACACAGAGTCAGTGTCATGGGTGCTAACAAAGACATAGATTTAAAGACAGGTAATGAAGGCATTGCAGGACCAAGGCATCTGGTTTCTTGGAATTCTATACACAGGCTGATTAAGTTGCACAGAGCTGTCACCTATTGCTTTTGAAGGTGAAAGCAAAGCTGCTTTTATTTCTAAGCACAATTAGGTTTTCCTAAGAGGCACAGCATCCAACTGCTTTGTTTTCAGAATCAAGTATCATTCCTTGCTATCCCGGCCTTTAAAGTTACTGGCTTACATCACAGACATCATAACTAATCAGCCTCCTAGGTGAGGTAAAGGATAGAAAGGGAGAAACATCATAAATAGATGCCTGATACATATCAAAAAAACATGCATCTGGATCAGCAAGCAATCCAGAAGGTAGAAATCAGAGTGAAAAAAGACTGTCTTAGAGAGTGAGCAAGATATGGAAGATATGGCATAAACAGCTCTAGAATAGTTGAACAAGAAGGCTGGGACATTGAGAGGAGGGTTGCAGGTGAAATTTAAGTGACACTCAGCTTAGGATGATAGTTAGCTTCACACATCTGAGGCAGATTTTTAGTTCTGCAGGGAAGTGACAACTTACTGATGTATCTGTCAACATGAGGAGAGCCGAATTGCAGCTTTCAACTAATAGCAGCTAGAGAAAAAGCAGAGAGGGGACTTACAGTGCTATAGTACCTCCACAGAAATCAGCAATAGGAATGAGATACCCTTGACAGGTGTAAATATCAACCTAAAAATACAGCGAGAATTAATGATGAATGTATTTATCAACTTGATAGAGGAGCTGAAGTTGCAGCATGGGAAAGGGAAAAGGGTAAAACAAGCTAACAAGATGACATCGGTATCGGCTGAGAAAAGAGCTTAAAGTCATGGGGATGAAGAAGAAACAAAACCAAGACATGTAATCTCTGCTGTTATTATCCTTCTTTCAGGAGAAGGGAGCTGTCACCCACAAATTCACAGTGCTGATGAACTGATGAGGATGCCAGTTAAGCCAAAACCCTCATTATTTAAAGAAATCTGTTCTTCCTCTCTGCCAAAAGAGCTTTGCTTAAGAAAAAGATCTTTGTTTATTTAAAAGCAACTTGAGCAAAACAGATAATATCCTCAAACAGCTATCTTGGTATTTTGGCCATTCTGTTTATAAACCCTTATCTGCGGAGGGAAGAATCCACATCAGCATGGATACATCCTTTCCCTGTAGGACATTTCTCAGTCTCCGGTACACCATGTACAATTTAATATATCTACACAGAAGAGCCCTAGACAAGAGCTACAGCTGAAAATGACTCAAGAAATAGGCACATTAATAGAAACCTGCCTCAGAGAATTAGTGCTCATCATTTCAAGCTTCCTGTTCCCGTCTGTATTGGTCTTGTTACTAGGTATCAGTGTCACACTTGAGCTACATTACTGTCTGCTAGACCCCCATTTTTTAGTATTTTAGAGTCAAATACAGAAACATAACATTCTTTTTTTTACCAATAGACATAAGTTTTACTTCCTAATAGTTACAGGAGAATGTAATACAAACACAGTACTCTTGAGACATAAAATGTTAAGTGCCATCATCAAGCATACAAATAAAAAAAAGGCAAGCCATTTTCAGAAAAGGCAAGCTAATTTGGTAGTTTATCATAAAGAAAGGGTCTCTCTTCCAAAGTGCCTTTCCAGCACAGGCATCTTATCTGCACAGTTTTCATGTCCTAATCATCAAGATGGGAGGCATACACACAAAATGCAGTGGGGAGCAGTATTATAGCTCTTCAGACGGCCTAGGAGATACTCATTAACAGAAACAAAAATGTCATCAGAAGCAAGTATTTAACACTTTGTCAGCAGAGTCCAACATTCAGATTATTCTTCTACCCTGCTTGGGCAAAATCAAGTCAAAACTCAGTAACTGAATCCTGTTGTTGCGGTTAGCAATTCAGTCATAGAATCCTAGAATTATTTGGTTGGAAAAGACCTGTCAGATTGAGTCCAATCACACCTGCCCATAGTCCATGTCCATGAGCACCTCACCTACCCAATTTTTTAAAGACCTCCAGGGATGATGACTCAACCACCTCCCTAGGCAGCCTCTGCCAGTACTGAAGAGCCCTCCTCATGACGAATTTTTAATTCCTATCTAATCTGAACCTGCCCTGGTGCAACTCAATGCTTTTCACTCTCCTTCTATCACTTGTTACTTGGGAGAAGAGACCAGCAGCCACCTCACTACATCACTTGGGCAGTCGTAGCCTCCTTTTGTCTAGGCTAAGGAATCCCTGGTCCCTCAGCCACTCCTCACAAAACTTGTGCTCCAGGCATTTCATCAACTTGTTTCCCTTCTCTGGACACACTCCAATGCATCAGTGTCCTTCTTGTAGTGAGGGATCCAAAACTGAACATAGTATTCAAGGTGCAGCCTCGCTGATTTTGAGTACAGGGGAAGAATGACATTGCTGGTCCTGATCTAATACAGAAAATTATTTCCCCACCTCTACAGAGAGGACACTCAAAGTGTCCTTTCTTTGTCCACACTTATTCTTGACTTTCTTCTTCCCATGCTACCACACAACGTAGAAACATGGCCAGATGCATCACACTGACTCCACATGTCAGGCCCACATTTCCTTTGCCACCAGCATCCAAGAACTTGTGTCTAACTCAAATACTGGAGTGTGTCCTAGTGGTGTTCAATAACTGCAGTTACAGAACTTGCCTCTTTCAGAGGGATACAGGTTCCCAAGTTAAATACTCCACAATGATGTATTTAACTGATGCCCAACCCCCTCTTAAGGTGATCCTACAGCATTTACCCCAAATTTAGGTTGAAATTTCAGTAAACTCATTGGCTGTTTTCCATTAGATGGTATTCTTAAAACTCTAACATGCATTAGGTAAGAAATGAGCATAAGGACCCCTTTCCTTTGGGAGAATTAAAGGCTGAAGGCAAACATTTTCTGCTAACTGTGTATCTGAAATCTCTGAATCACAGAATGGTTTGAGTTGGAAGGGATCTTAAGGCTCAACTATTCCAACCCAACTGTCATGGGCAGGGACAATTCCCACTGCATCAGGTTGCTCAAAGCCTCATTCAACCTGGCCTTGAATACATCCAGGGATGGGGCAAGCCACAACCTCTCTGTGCAACCCAGGCCAGGGCCTCACCACCCTCACAGTAAAAAAATTATTCCTAATATCTAAATCTCCTCTCTTTCAGGTTAAAACTCTTCCCCCTGTCCTATTCCTGTAGCTTCTGATAAAGGGGGACCTAGAGGAAAGCTGGGGAGGGGGTCTAAGCACTGGAATCAGAGTCACCAGGTTGGTCTAACCTATTATGAAGGGTCTTTCACTACCTGATCACCTGAAGCCCTGGTCAGGCTCTAAAGTGCTGAACAGCATCTTCAGAAGAGAGGAAAATTGTCTCCTACAGCCTGAAAGTGTTCACATTCAGTTAAGACTTCCCAGTATGTTAGAGAAATCCTTAATCCAAGTACAGAAATTGAAGTCTTTCTAGACAGGCAGTCCAACAGCACGAGGAAACGCAAACCTGGGCTAATGAGAAACCAATAAATGTCAGAGTACGAGGTACACTGTTAGAAGCATTGGGAGGTGTTTAAGGCATGCATAGATGAGGTGCTAAGGGACATGGTTTAGCGTTTGATAGGAATGGTTGGACTCAATGATCCAGTGGGTCTCTTCCAACCTGGTGATTCTATGAAATTAAAGGAGATAAAGGAAATATCACCAGCACTGACCTACTATATCCACCCTCTCACTGAAAATGGAGATACCATGGCTTTGAGAAAATACAATTTCCTTATCCTTGGTCCTGCTTGCTCTCAGTCCCACACTACTAGCAGGCCCCTTAGGATGTTCAAAGATGTGGTTGTCTCCTCCCTGGAGGTGTTCAAGACCAGGTTGGATGGGGCCTTGAGCAACCTGCTGCAGTGGGAGGTGTCCCTGCCCATAGCAGCAGGATTGGAACTGGATGAGCTTTAAGGTCCCACCCAACTAAACGCATTCTATGGTGACATTGAAATCCAGTCAAAGAGCACATTTTTTCTACCTACTCTGGTGCAAAAGATGTCAGCAATACTTGAACATGAAATAGAATCATAGAATCACCAAGTTGAAAGAGACCCACCGGATCGAGTCCAACCATTCCTATCAAACACTAAACCATGTCCCTCAGGACCTCATCCAGCCTTAAACACCTCCAGGAAAGGTGAATCAACCACCTCCCTGGGCAGCCTGTTTCAATGCCCAATGACCCTTTCTGCAAAAGGGATGGTTATTGTTGTGATCACAGCTTACTCTTGGCCCCTTTTTCAACTTACTCTGGTTCCAGAAGAACCCTGCAGAGCAGACTCCCTCCTCAGCCTGAGAGTGAATCAGAAGAACAAGACTAGGTTTATAGGTCCATAGAGCAGTGGTAGTGGCTACTTCAATACGAACCCAGGTCACAGATGATCCAGGCACACACTCTTCCAGCTACAAGGCTATTTTCTAAGGGCTAACAAGCAGGAGAACTAATTTTCTTATTACTCCCATTGCTTGCTACCATGGTGCTTTGTTGCAGGATCAGCACTGCTCACCCATGCCATGCACTGAGGAATGTTATTACAAGCAAGACCTTTCAAAAACTTATCAGGAGATAACACAGCCCACCCAAGATGCCAAGAGCAGCATAAGTTTCCATCAAGAAGAATAGTATGAATTTTAATTGAACAGGTAGTGGAGAAGAGGTAAGAAGCTGGTGGTTGACTTTGTCCACCTCAAAGTTTAGTACCTATGTTCATCCCAGGCTGTACATTAAACATCTACCTGCATTTACAGCTCAGCATAAGAAGCTTGGAAAGTACTGAGGAAAAGCAAAAGAAACTGATACACATAAGTAGAGATGTGGCACTTAAAGATAGTAGCTGTAGACAACCATGGCCTAACATACTCATGCAGCCAAAGCTTCAGGGAGCATTGAGGACAGTTCTAATGGGATGGAATCAGTTGAATTGACAAATCTCAAAGCCATTTTCATGGGCACATGCTAAGACCTTTACACAGAAAGGGCTCAGACTGATGGTAGGGAAAACAAACGAACAGAAGACTTTAAAAGCATTCTCCCAACGGCCACCGTGAAGCACCAAGCAGCACATCGTACCCCACTGCCTGGGCAGCCAAGCAGCAAAATCCCCAGAGCATCTTTTCTTCTGCTCTCAAATCTCAGGAGATCCAGCCCCCTTGCAACGCAACTATTTAACACAAATGCGTTCACACTGGTTATTGCAGGACTTGCACACCAACGTCAAACTAGACAAATGCCACTAACCTTTCACAGGAAACATCTCCATTTGCAAGGTGCTGGCTCGAATAGGTAACAAGAGCTGCTAGAATAGGTCACATTGAGACTGCCAGTAATAGAGGCCAAGGAGCAAGTCTCAAGAACCCAGACGCTGGGATAACATCAATAAAAATACATTCAAAACAGCAAAGTCAGCCAATTCCAGTCTTCCACCAAAAATATTACTAGACCAACACCAGGCTAATTCCTTAAGATACAGACAAGTGGGGGATGAAGTTGAAGTAGTTGAAACACACCCATTCTTAAAAATAAATCAACTCTCAAAAGACACGTTGCTTTAGAGATACGTATTCCTCATTGTCCTGATTACAAAGTTGGCTGAATGCGGCTCTTTGAAAAATGAAACACGGCTGTTGTCATGCTGTTTCAGCAGGGTGGTGTGTCAGAGGAAGTTCTCCAGCAGACAATGTTCTTTCAGGGTCTGATTGTCTATCTAAGGGAGGGCCACATGGCCCATGACCCCTGAAATGCATCCATTAAAGAAAATAGACTCACAAGCACACAATCGCTTCCATTTGTCTTTTGTGCTATTGTGGTAGAGTCAAGAATACTGGGCTATTTAAACAGGAATGATGTGGGGTCTGTGGAGGTCTGTGCAAGAGTGTGGCAAGTCTGAATTAAATCCTTCATGTTCTTAGGGGAATTCATCAGGACTTATTTTTTTTAAGGAGACTTTTTAAAAAGAGATAATCTTCCTTTTAAGGCTGCTTCTTTAGACAATATTAAAGCTGCCTAACTCTTCCCAGTACTGTTTTCAGTTGATTATAAATTCACCAAGTCCTGGCTGTTCAAGATAGGAGTTTGCATGCTAGGTCTGCCTCGGGCAGAGTTGGTTTGGAACATGTGAATTCAACTGCTTTTCAGAATACAGCATGAGAATAAACATATTGTTTTGTTCAATTTCTGGTGATTTTTTTGAAAAGACTCAGCCCCGTGATTTAGAACTGGGACTTTAACGAGCAAGGATAGGTTTTTGCACCAAATTTAATTTTTGTCATCACCAAAAATCTAGGCAAATTATAAGCCTTTTGAGGGGAGGAGAAAAAAAAGCAGCTAAATCGCATATGCTGAACAACTCCTAGATTTTAGAGCTTCAGACCCAAGGGTATAGGCTTTGCTGAGTAAGATTGGAATCAGGCATGGGGCAAGTAGGAGGTAATAAGGAGTAGAAACCAGTGAAAAAGAGAAAAAAATCTTAGAATGGTTTGGATTTGAAGAGACCATGAAAAACATCCAGTCCACCCACCTTGCAGTGAGCAGGAACATCTTCAACAAAGTCAGGTTGCTCAGAGCCCCATCCAACCCGACCTTGAATGCTTCCAGGGATGGGGTAGCCATGATTCTCTGGACAACCTGGGGCAGTGTTTCACCACCCTCAACAAAAATAAGAAAATGTCTTCCTAGTATCTAGTCTAAACCTCTTCTCTCTTAGTTTAAAACAATCCCCCTTTGTCCTATTGCTACAAGGCCTGCTAAAAAAGTTTTTCCCCTGCTTTTCTTGTGGGATCCCTTTTAAGTAGTGAAAAGTCGCAACATAGTCTTCTCCAAGCTGAAAAACTTCAGCCCGCGCAGCATCTCCTCATGGGGAAAGTGTTCCTGGCCTTTTGCAACAGTAAGAGACATACCAAGAGAACCCAGAGGCTGAAGGAGATTAAAAACAGCTTGGGAAGATCAGAGTTGTTACAAGGGACAATGTCAGGACAGACATAAGAAATCTCTACTTGCTCCACATCGCAGAGCAGGCCTTTCTGTATCTGGGTGAAATCAAGATCATAGAATCACCAGGTTGGAAGAGACCCACCCGATCGAGTCCAACCATTCCTGTCAAACACTAAACCATGCCATGAGCACCTCATCCACCCATCCCTGAAACACCTCCAGGAAAGGTGACTCAGCCCCCTCCCTGGGCAGCCTGGGCCAGTGCCCAATGATACTTTCTATGAAAATTTTTTTCTCTAATGTCCAAGATTCCCCAGTTTCCCCCTTGTCAGGGGAGCCCAGTTGCCCAAAACATATTTTGTGCCTCTAAAGTTGTGCAACAGCAAAGGCTCTTTGGTGCTGGAGACTTGTTTTAAGTAGCAAAGTCTGCACAGCAGATTCAGGAACACAAGTCTTTGATGGGCAACATTGGATACCAGAACCGTGCAAGAAATTTTTACAGTAGCAGGAAGAAATAAACTTCTGCAAGTTTTTCTTATTTGCAAGTGACAGATTGCAAGTCAGTCTTTAATTAGTCAGCCATAAAACATACAGCTTTAGTTCCATTATTCTGTGCTTTAGAAAGCTGCTTTTGTGGCCTGTGCGTTTTTAAGCAGTTTGGCATAAAGCTGAGCATTGGGCAGAGTACTCGAGGAAAACAGTTCCAAAACAGTAGTGTTTGCTAAGCTTTACTTGACATTTGTATAACCTTCTATCTGATTATTGTTCACTTTGCCTTTATGTTTTGGAACAGAGATGGAAAAACGTGAGCTACGGTCATATCTTCCTGCATGAAGTCAACAGATTCTACCACTACAGATAGAGATTGCCTCAGTGGTTTACAGCTCCAGTAAGAAACTCTAAAATAGTTTCAAAAGACTGAAGCCAGTTGTATACTAGCCATGCAGGATCAAAATGTAATGACCTTTAAGGTCCCTTCTGATCCAAACCACTCTGATTCTATGAGCTACACAGGTAAGAGTCTACAACATTCAAATCAAGAATACATCCCCAGTCCTAAGTCTATATCAACATTAATGACAGATGCACAAGTTCCAAAGCAGTTTACTGTGGTAGAGTCTGTATGAAAAGGGCAGAACTCTGGTCTCTTCTTCCTTCAAAGAAATTTCAAATATACAGTCTGGTAACACCCAACTATGATACTTCACCCTTAAAACAAAGCTCTGTTAATGCAGCAGAGTACAGCGTTTGAGAATCTCACTGTTTGTTGGTGAAAGATAGGTATCCCTCCTCCTAATCAAGAGCATACCAGATCTTTAAAGCAGAAAACCTACCCATGGATGAAGGGTTATGTAACCATCCCTATAGAAAGTGGTGGATTTACTCAATCTCACTTTTGAATCATAGAATCACCAGGTTAGAAAAAACCCATTGGATCATCGAGTCCAACCATAAGTTGAACCATTGAGTTAGAAGAGTAAGCAACTAGTTGTACACACAATGCAAAATTAAACTAAGGTTTTGCCCCAATAGCTTTCTTTCCCTTCCATTAGCCCATGCTCTTAAAAGTATATAAAATTGATCTTACCTTGATATTCTATCCCTTGCCAGATTTCCCTCCACAAAAAGTTTTTCATACCTTATTCAGGGTACAATAAAAGCATATGATAGCATCTGAAAGTGAGGCAGAAATGGATCTGTTATGCTGCTTTATCAAATTAATGGCTAGCAGAAAGGTAATGAAGCCTGTCCAAAACCGGAGCCCATGCCTAAAAATGCTACCCCCTTGCAGTTCACTTTCACCATTGTCAAGTTCATAGCATTTAGTGTCTGCTTACTGAGCCTAAAAAGCTTGTTTACAATGGGATTGCTTTCATAAATGAGGTTTTGCGGATCCCCAACCTAGGCAGGGTTCTCATTAGCAATTCTATAATCCTACTGTGCTTTAAACAGCTGCACTTTCAGTATAAGATGAGTTGAACAGTCATTGTCATCATCTCTGCCAAGCCAAGCTCGTGTTTGTGGTCTCAGCTCAGACCCAAATATGTCAAACAACTTCCGTTTGTTCTACAAGACCATTCCACATCTACTGAGCACAGCAGATGCCTTTTATTACCTTTAAATTTACAAGGCAGGTTTTGAAAACTAGCAGAAGTGTAAAGAAGATGGTGTCTGAATCTGTTTATCACATTTACTCATAAAGGTCTGCAGTTCAAACTAATACCGTAAAACAACACAGCTGTGGAAAGGTTTCAGGATCCCCTGAGGAAACACCTTGTAGAAAAAGCTGCTAGAGTGAAAGTACTATCCCAACTACTCCCAATGATTGGGAAGCCAAGAGATCATCATCTTTAACTGGTTGTGACAGTCTCTAGCTTCATATGGAATCACAGAATCATAGAATAGTTTGGGTTGGAAGAGACTTTAAAGATCATCTAGTTCTGAACCCCCCTGCCATGGGCAGGGACACCTCACACTACATCAGGCTTCCAAAGCCCCATCCAACCTGGCCTTCCTCCAGGGATGGGGCAGCCACAACTTTACTGGGCAAGCTGGGGCAGCATCTCACCACTCACATGGTGAGGAAATAGGAAATTCCTCCTTATATCTAGTCTAAACCTGCCCCTCTCTAGTTTATATCCAGTCCCTTGTCCTATCACTACAAGGCTTTATGAATAGTCCCTTCCCAGCTTTCTTGTAGCCCTTTTCAGGTACTGGAAGTTCACTATAAGATCTCCTCACAGACTTCTCCAGGCTGAAGAAGCCAACCTCTCTCAGCCTGTCCTCATATGGGAGTTGCTCCAGCCCTTGGATCATCTTTGTGGACCCATTCCAACAGCTCCATCTCCTTCTTACATGGAGAATTCCAGAACTGGACAGAATACTCCAGATGAGACCTCACAAGAGAGGAGCAGAGGGGCAGGATCACCTCCCTTGCCCTGCTGGCCACGCTGCTTTTGATGCAGCCCAGGACACGGTTGGCCTTCTGGGCTGCAAACACACATTGACAGCTCACATCAAGCTTCTCAACCAGCACTCATCAAGTCCTTCTCTGCAGGGCAGCTCTCAAACACATCATCCCCCATCCAGTACTGAAATCAGGGATTGCCCCAACCCAGGTGTAGGACCTTGCACTTGGCCTTGTTGAACCCTCATGAGTTTTTCAGAGGCCCACTTGTCTATAGCCTGTCAAGGTCCCTCTGGATTACATTCTGCCCTTTTGTTTGTGTGCACCACTTACTCTTGGTACCATGAATTTTTCTCTGGGGAGCCTGTTCCAGTACTCCACCACCCTCTGTGTGAAGAGCCACTCCAAAAACCCAACCTAACCCTCCCTCCTGGTACATCTTCCTGCCATTGCTTCACATTCTGTCATTGGTCACCAGAGAGACGATATCAGCACCTGCTCCTCCTCCCCCTTTGAGGAAGCTGTAGGCCACAATGAGGTCTCCCCTCACTCTCCTCTTCTCCAAGCTGAACAGAGCAAGTGGCTTTAGCTGTTCCTCATATAGCTCCCCCTTTAAACCCTTCACTAACTTTGTGGCCTGCTCTGGACACTCTCGGGTAACTTTAGATTCTTTTTACACTGTGGCAACCAAAACTGCACCCAATACTCAATATACCATTCCTGGCTCTACATATAGTGTTGTGTACACAAAGGCTTTCCTTCAGAAGACTTCAG
The DNA here is from genome assembly GCA_033558105.1 of Coccyzus lansbergi. NCBI lineage: Eukaryota > Metazoa > Chordata > Aves > Cuculiformes > Coccyzidae > Coccyzus > Coccyzus lansbergi. The sequence continues at coordinate 475,012 of JAUMJK010000275.1, forward strand.
CCAGGTCTTTCAAACCTGTAGAGTCTCTCAGGCTTATTCATCATTTAGTGTTTGATAGGAACAGTTGGACTTGATCTGGTGGGTCTTTTCCAACCTGGTGATTCTATGATCTGCTTTCAGGTCTCATACAATTTGACGCACCCTGTTTTCATGAAACAGCAACATGGCTGTGTGTCCACCAGAATACCCCTTTCAAACAAATTATTTTCCTGCAAACCATCATCCTTAAACTCAGTCACACAACTGCTTTATGCATGTGCAAAGAAGTTCACAGGAAGTATCGCACCCACTCCCAGCACAGCTTGCTGCTTATCTTATTTCAACTGTTCTACACTGTGACAGTTTTGCTATCCTGCCACGTGCCATCATTCTTTTTGAAATATGCCAGCTGAGGGAAAGAGGTTAAACCTTTAAAATTAAGCAGTTTGTCAAAATTCAATACAACTTTTCTCCCTTCAGCAAGCATTATCTAAGGAGGCTTCGGTGCTCTGAATACTCAAAGGGTGCCCCCCAACCCCCCCTTACATCAAGGAACTGAGAGGAGGTGGACTCAAGGGCTGCAGAGAAGAGACCAGATAGAATAGTTTGGGTTGGAAGGGACCCTAAAGATCATTAAGCTGCAATAAGGTTGCCCAGGGTCATCTTCTCCAGGCTGAACAAGCCTAACTCTCTCAGCCTTCTCTCTTGTCTTCATACAAGAGGTACTCGAGGGCTTGATCAGCTTCACAGAACGGTTTGAATTGGAAGAGTGAGTTCAGAGGAGGTCCCTAACAGATCCATGCCCCTCCTGTGCCGAGGATTCCAGAACTGAAGGCAACACTCTAGGTGAAGTCTCATGAGAGCAGAGCAAAGGGGGAGAATTGGTCTCCCTCAATCTGCTACATAACCCAGGCTGAACAGGACTCTAGTATTTGCAACTAGAGCCAGAGATAAACCAACATTTCTTGAGAAGAACAAGAATGAATAGCCAGACTTATCCCTGGATTCAACATCTCACAGATTCCTCATCATCCACTATTACTGGAAGTTAGCCCCTTCAGCAGGGGTTGATATTTATTTTTTCCCCTTTCTGTGCACCTCTCCTTTTAGTCTTGCAAGAAGCTTTGAGGTCACCTCTCAAGTTTGGCTGAAGTTGGTTGTTAGAGGAAGGACACATGTGGCAACATTACATAAAATTTAGTTTACAACCTAGCTCCCTTGAGGGGGAGAAGCAGCTAAGAACATCTTATACGTAGTTATTAGCCTTCTTCAAATTTCCAATGCAGAGACTATAATAGATCTTGGAGTGACAAGATCTGGATGCAGACAGTGCTAGGGGCTCAATCAAGTTTGGTTCTTCAAGGACTGTTACAGCTCATGGCGCATCCAAGTCCAAGGGAAGATTTCTGAGGATGAAATACCTCATTCAGTCACAACAACAGCTTGCAAAGACTTTGACATTTATTTTTACTTTGGTTTGAAATAAAAGGCATCCCCAGGCTGAGCAAGCTGTCAGCTACAAGCCTCCAGCACACAAAGCAGTCATTTCATCTCCGCTGCACAGGGCATCACTGGCTGTTTGTTATTACAAACTTGCTCCTTAATTCCCCTTATGTTGGTGGGGGAAGATACCAGGGGGCTGATGGGGCCTGAACTAAAACCTCCTATTCATAGGAGACACGTTCCTACTTTTCAAAGGAAGAACAGCTAATTTGGAGGGAAGCTGTAACCACAAAAACACAGGAATCCAGAGATTAATAAACCGACAGCCTGTAGGATTAATCCAAGGGTCAATTTGCACCAGTAGACATACAAAAGATATCGACATACAAGCATTTTTGTGTAGATGCGGAGGCTTTGACTACTCTGATATCAGGCTCCAATCTGAGACCTTACTGCAAAGGGATATCATCTTCAACACCAGTAGACCCAGATATGTTAGTAGAGGGGGACCAGTACCTCCCATTGCTTCTACCTCAGAACCCACCTGCTGCATCCTACCCCATTCCCAGGGGAAGAGGGAAACCACAGCTGAACCCATCAGTGATGGACAAGAAAGATAAAGTTTGGGACTGGATACAGATCTGTTAGAGTAAGTCCAGAGGAGGCCATAAAGATGATCAGAGGGCTGGAGCACCTCTTGTATGAGGATGGACTGAAAGAGTTGGGATTGTTCAACCTAGAGGAGAGAAGGCTCCAGGGAGAACTTAGAATAGCCATAATGGGGCTTATGGGAAAGCTGGGGAGGGGCTTTTTATCAGGGAGTGCAGGGATAGGACAAGGGTGAAAGATTTTAAAGATGAATGAGGGGAGATTTAGATTAGGAAGAAATTTTCCTGAGAGGGTGGTGATGCCCTGTCCAGAGAAGTCAGAGCTGCCCCATTGCTGGAGGTATTCAAGTCCGTGTTGGATGGGATTTAGAGCAACCTGATCCAGTGGGAGGTGTCCCTGCCCATGGCAGGGTGGTTAGAGCTGGATGGGCTTCCAACACAAACAATTCTATGATTTGATTATGACTGTAACAGTGTTATGGACAAACACCGGGAGAAACTCCATGTACTAGTATCTCTGAAAACCCCAGCACTCACTTATTTTACCTTTGAATGGTGATTTTACAAAATGACTTAGCTATCTAGTTTGCAAATAACCAAGCCAATCCAGTCCTGAGGACAGCTTTAGCAGATATTCATCCTTGTCCAACTGTTCTGATCTACAGCCTGTTCCTCAGCAAGCAATAAACCAGCCATCCCAGACAGATTCATTTTGAGCCACCACTGAATATAAATCAATGCCTGAACCGCTCCCATCATGCTGGAGCTGGACCTGGAGAAAGAAGCGTACTAGTCTGACATCCTAACCAAAATAAGCACAGGGAAACTTAATAACCACGGGTTCAGATATCATGTTAGGACAATAACAAATATTTGCATAATGCTGTTGAAATCCTAATGAGACATCAAATAGACACTTATACTTGAAACAAGTGCCTGTCATGCCAAAGTTACCACTGGATTAGGAAACAAGGCAAGACCAAGGCAGAGTTGCCACATTAATGAGCCTGGCCACATACAAAGGAATCCAGGTCATCACCCAAGGAGCCCTGTGGTCTCATTGTCTGTGCAGGTGAAAGCTTTCACCTCAAGTCAACAAGGTAATTGCCTCGAGAAGCCAATTGTCTTAGTACTAAAGCACTATCTGATGCATAAAGTTTTACACCTTTCAATTATGACTAATCTGAGAGCTGGTACCAAGCTGCAACCTGTTTGCTGTAGAGTTAAACCTTTTTATCACCTTAATGCAAGACAAGCATGAGCCTGAGCATCAGTTCACCTCCCTCACAAGTAAGTGCGTCATCTCTCCTAAAGGAACACATCATTTGGTGATATGCCAATATTTAAAACAATTGAATGAATGCACCAATACCAGGGATGTGGGATGGTGGCTGTTATTCTTGAACTAACTTGGAGGATGCCATCAGCCATTTTCTTGATCTAGAAAGATGCAAACTAACAACTAAAGCTGTGGGTTTGCTCATCGTGGGTGAGAGGTATCTCAATGGGACATCTGCTTTTGACATGGACATGTGGAACCAGGTTGCAGTAGAAGCACACTTTGCTCCTGTCATAGGAATATTTAAGCCCTCGCTTGTCTGTTTTCATGCTATTTTGTGTTCTACCTTATTTAGAGCAGGAAGAACTTTGGAAGAGATAAACAACCAGTAAAGCTACATTCCCATTACTGCTGTAAGTCTCTTAACCACTGTCTTAAAGTGAACAGCTCTGACAGCCAGAGGTCAGAGTCAAGTTAAGGTGAAAAATCTGAAAACATCTCAACCCTCACTTGACAACATGCTACTTCTGACCCCAGGAAGTAGAGGGCTTCCCCCTTGCCCCTTCAGCCATGGCGCTCTCCCAGTTATCATGGCTATGGAAGCTCTACTATAACTTTCTGACAGTTCTTCCCCTTCACTCAGCACTGGTGGACCACACCAGAAGTGCTGCTTCTAGTCTCGGACTCTTCCACACAAGTGACAAATTAAAGTGAAACCAGCACATCAAAAACAGATCAAGCAGGGGATGGAACATAGAGTGTATGATGGAAGTGTGGGTCTGCATAGCTTGGGGGAATAGCTAAGGAGATATCTCACTGCTGCAGCTACCTGACATAAGGCAATAGAGAAGACAGACTTTGGAGCTGCACAAATGCTGCCTGCAAAAAAAAAAGAAGGAAATTCCAGCTCAATTAACTCAATTATATTGGATAGTTGGGGTGGGTTTTGCCTTTCTTAAGTCATTAAGCTCTGGATCAGAATCTCAGGGAGGTGAGAGAATGTCTCATCCTTGGAGGAGACAGACACTGACAAGAAACCACTGTAGAGACTCCAGTGGAGGCAGTGAAGATGATTGTAGGACTGGAGTATCTCTCAAGAGGAAAGGCTAAGAGATCTGGGTCTGTTTAGCCTGTAGAAGACTTAGAGGGGTTCTCATCAATGCTTATAAATATCTAAGGACCAGGGGTCAAGAGGATGAGGCCAAGCACTTCTCAGTGGTGCCCTGTAACAGGAGAAAGGGGAACAAGCATGAACTGAAGCACAAAGTTCCACCTGAATGAGAGGAAAAGCTCCTCCTCCTGTGTAGGTGATAGAGCTTTGGAACGCACTGCCCAGGGAGGGTGTGGAATCTCCTCCCTCTGGGATACTCAAACCTACCTGGATATGTTCCTGTGTGACCTGCTTGAGGTGAGCGGTTGGACTGAGTGATCTCCAGAAGTCCCTTCCAACCCCTAACATTCTGCAATTTTGGTCTTTTGAGTGATATGCTGGACTGGAGGCCTCCAGTCTCTTCCATTCTCATACTACAATTAAAATTTAATGTTTTACCAGTGCAAGTCTCCCAGTCTTTTGTTCAAGAAATCAAAGGCACTTTCTATTCACATGTAGTACAATCCCACTCCAGACTACTTGATCCAGCACAAATTGAGAATAATCGCATTGTAAAAAAAAAACCTGTCCATTTCTGCCATTCTTGCTACTGAAAGCACTGGTGAGTCATGTCACAAGGTGAGACCAAATAACAGTACATTTTCCTGAATTAAGCTTAAAAACAGGTCTGAAAGTTTACCTGGGGTGACCTCAAGACAGGTACTTTTATGCAGAACAGGGTTACAGGGATGCTGTCATTGTGGTTTTGTCTTTCAGGTGCAAAATGGCCAAGCAAAGACCTCACCCAATTTCTCCCCCAGTGTAAACACTGCCAAAAATGCTGTCTCAAAGTGGGTAGCTCTTGAGAAAAGCCTGAAATAAGAAAACATTATTAATGCATATACTTGCTCCTATAAGATCATTCCAGCACCTCAGCCGAGTCTTAGCACCAGAGGGGTCAACCAGTGAAACACCATTGGAGCAGAGGATTTTTTGTGTGCAGAGCCCCCGCCAGCCTTCATAACAGCTCTTCTGCTCCACAGAGCATGAACACCGTGTTGCTTGCACACACTAGCTGTCCCCTGGACAGTCTTAGCTATGGAGATATATGGACCACCACATTTCAGGCTGTTTAGATCCCACCAGGGCCACTAACTCATTCAACTCACAGCCCTACTAATGTGTTGCAGAGGGACCTGGTACCAACGCATTTTGAAAGGGGGATGAAGAGACCCGTAGCACAGCACCACATTAGCTTCATCAATCCAGACCAGCATAAACTGCCCTCAGGAGCTTGTAAACTCCATATTTCTTCTCCCACAACTTACCTTGGCATCCCACCTCCAGCCTTATACCAATAGCTGCTCCCACAGAGCAAGCTGTTATGCTACATGACTGAAAGTGAATAGATAAATACAGTCTCTATCAAAGCCCTGCCAAACACCACCTTCTGTTTTGTTTTACTCATATCCTCTTAACCTTTCTCTGAGGAGGACTAGAGACAGCTACAGCAGCACACACACACCTTTCCATATCAACTTCTGCCTCTGAGCATTCAGACTTGGAGGAAGTGGCATTTCTGACAGCTGCAGATAACAAGCTTTCCTTACAGAATTACAGCTTGTAAATCAAAAGAAACCCTGACTTGCCTACGGGAGATTACCATCAGAGAAACAATACCCAGTCCTGCAGGAGAGCAAAAAGAATATACAGTTTATTTGCAGAGGACATGGCAAAGTTGTGGGGTGGTTTTTGTTAGTTTTGTTGTGGGTTTTTTCCTCCTCCCTTCTCCAGGATTCAAATTCTCAATTTACTAGAGGCAAATCTCCAACAATACTGAAAAGAAGCTTTGAGGTGAGGAGAGCACCACCCAGCAAGAAAACACCGGTTTGAAACAGTGGATTTTGCCCCAAGTACCTCAAGCCAGGGTAGACCATGCAAACCAACTGGCTACACAGGAGTTGCTTCCCTAAAATGACTGAGAAGCATTTTAGTCACTTCCCTTGTTATATTGCGCCCAAGACAAGCAAAAAAATCATTTACTTTCCTACTGCCATCATGACCATGCTTTTTCCTTTCTCTGACCCAACTCAATTATTTTAATAAGTGAAAGAGATTCAAAATAGGTCCTCAGAACACCAATGCAAAACAGACAGGTTTTTCAAAGAAAGAGGTACACTCACATTAGTATTTTCCTTTCAACTGCCCTTTTATGACCCACTGCATTTCACAGAACCCACTGCCAAAAAGTTAAGCAGTTGGGGTTGTTCAGTCTGGAGAAGAGAAGGCTCCATGGAGACCTTAGAGTGACCTTCTAGTACCTGAAGGGGCTACAGGAAAGCTGGGGAGGAGCTCTTGATCAGGGAGTGCAGGGATAGGACAAGGGCAGACAGTTTAAGCTGAAAGAAGGGAGACAAAGATGAGATTTTAGGGAGAAATTATTTACTGTAATGGTAGTGAGGCCCTGGCCCAGAGAAGTTGTGGCTACCCCATTCCTGAAGGGGTTCAAGGCCAGGTTGGATGGAGCCTTGAGCAGCCTGATCCAGTGGAAGGTGTCCCTGCCCATAGCAGGGGGGTTGGAACTGGATCATCTTTAAGGTTCCTTTCCCCTCCAACCATTCTACAATTCTATGAAAACCAAAAAATTCAGTTGAGGTTTCAGCAGCCTTCTGAGGCAAGAGAAGAGCTGGCCCCTGAGGTTATGTATGGTCATAGTGGGAGTATTGCAGCCTTAAATCAAAGATCAAACAGCAACCCAACTGCAGGCTGCCAGGAAGGCAGACATGAAACAGAAAAGTGTTAACCAAGACTAGATGTGGCTTGGTTTGTGTCCTTGACCCACACTTTACTGGTCTCTTGGGCATAACATTTATAACACCACAGTTTGCAAATGGGATACCAGCAAGAGCAGCCTGCTAGAACTTGCTGTAGGGGTGCTGAAGCCTATCTATCAGATCTTATCACCCAAAAGTGTCAGCGGACAGGTGCTTCCCAGCTAGAAGCAGCATAAAGCACATCAGCTTTGTCCCTCTTCCAGGTGGTAAACAGACCAAGACATTTCTCCACTCACGCAAGCTAGTTCACAAAGAAAGAGCAGATTCTATCTGCACTGAGAGCAACAGCCATTCAAAAGCAGGCAAGTCCTCTTCAGGCTCCAGCTATCACACATCCCGACTCCTTCAGATTGTAGGTTGATGAGATGGGAGTTGTGAAACACGGTGTGTCTCTTGTCAACATGACCTCACTGCATGCAAATGGGGATCAGATCTTTTCAGACACACCATGGCTGCACATAACCACCCTGGCAAGGGATGGGATGCTGTCAGCACCTCCTGTCTCCAACCTTCCTCGTGTGCACTTCAGAGACAGGGAGCCATCTCCAACTGATTTGAGAGGCTGTAGAGCTGACAGTCTCTTCATCAGGCACAGGCAGGCATAGCACCCATCTCCTAACTCACTCCCATGGGACGTGGTTTAGCACAATGAGAAGCTTTCATTGTAAATTTTCAGTGGATGCACAGCTCCATGCCATCTATACGAGGGTTCACAAAACTGAGAGGGATCAGCACCAAGTGCCCTGGTAATTAAAAGTAACTTCTTCCATTACATTCATCACGCTAAACAGATTTTGGGTTTAGAACTTCCAGTTGAAAATGACAGGTATCACTATTTGCAACTGTGGCTAAGCTGTTTTGATTCACTAAGTCATCTTCCTCACTTCATGGGTTGTGTTAGCTGCACTTTTTAAGTGACATTTCACCTGATGGAGCAGAGCAAGAGTCTAGACATCTCCCATAGAGACCATAATGGTACCAGAGGGTACCCTTAGCAAGTGCAGATGACACAAAGCTGTGTGCAAGTGTCGATCTGCTGGAGGGTAGGGAGGCTCTGCAAAGGGACCTGAACAGGCTGGAGCACTGGGCAGTGTCCAATGGCATGAGGTTTAACACGGCCAAATGCCGGGTCCTGCACTTGGGGCACAACAACCCTACGCAGAGCTACAGACTGGAGAAGCCTGGCTGGAAAACTGGCAGGAGGAGAGGGACCTGGGGCTGTTGGTTGACAGCCGACTGAACCCAGCAGTGTGCCCAGGTGGCCAAGAAGGCCAATGGCATCCTGGCTTGGATCAGAAACGGTGTGACCAGCAGGTCCGGGGAGGTGATTCTCCCTCTGGACTCAGCACTGGTGAGGACGCTCCTTGAATCCTGTGTTCAGTTCTGGGCCCCTCAGCACAAGAAGGATGTTGAGGCTCTGGAGCAAGTGCAGGGAAGAGCAACGAGGCTGGTGAAGGGGTTGGAGAACAGACCCTATGAGGAGCGGCTGAGAGAGCTGGGGTAGTTTATCCTGGAGAAGAGGAGGCTGAGAGGAGACCTCATTACTCTCTACAACTACCTGAAAGGAGGTTGTAGAGAGGGGGGAGCTCGGCTCTTCTCCCGAGTGACAAGGGACAGGACAAGAGGGAATGGCCTCAAGCTCCGCCAGGGGAGATTTAGACTGGAGATTAGGAGGAGGTTTTTCACAGAAAGGGTCATTGGGCATTGGAATAGGCTGCCCAGGGAGGTGGTTGATTCACCTTCCCTGGAGGTGTTTAAGGCACGGGTGGATGAGGTCTTGAGGGACATGGTTTAGTGTTTGATAGGAATGGTTGGACTAGAAGATCCAATGGGTCCCTTCCAACCTGGTTGTTCTATGACTCTATGATTTGCCTCAACTAAAGGAAGGAAAGCACTGGAGAGGACAAGAAAAGACATGTAAGACTAAGTGTTACTTTTCCCTTCCTCTCTCCTTCAATCTAAGGAGCCAAGCAAACTCAAGAGAAAAATCAAAGCCCAATACCTGCTAAACACTTGCCAATACTTGCAGATCAGGAAGAGAGCAAAGTGAAGGTTAGAAACCATCATTTATATTTGCACCCACCTTTGGCCTAGGATTGCCTTGGCCAAAAGCAGGCAGATGCTGGCAGCATGAAGTTACAGCCAAAAATCAGACATATGCCAAAACAACCTGTGCCCAGTTTGACAATGCCAACTGCAGCTTCGGGAAGTCATGCAAACCAGAAATCTGCCTACCTTTTTTTTAAAAAAAAAATAAATAAAAGGCTTGATGTGTTCCACAATATTAAGATTCCAGCCACGATCAGCATGAATCAACAACAGCAGCAGTGCAAACAAAGCCAAAAAGCACATTTTTCAGCCTGTTCTGATTCAACAACAGCTCTCAGTTTACATAGCAATTATTCAAATTCATCTGTCATGATGAAAAGCCACAAGAAACAAGCTGGGTGCTCACTCTCCACATTAGGTGCTGACCAGCTTTCCCCATGAGCCTTCAACAACAGGATTTGAAGCTGAGCTGACTCCAAAATCCAATTTAATCAGAACAATTTCAGTTTGCTCTGTTACTGCTTAATCTGTGTGGCCCCATCGAGAGGAATATGCAAGTTTATTTTCTCTGTAAGTTGGGATTTTTTTTTTTTTACTAGATGAGTTTTGATATCTTGCTTAGCAGGGAACCAAAGATAAGCCATGTGCTATGTGAGAGATCTGATGTTTTTATAAAGCATCTTCCATAAGACAGCAAGGCAGGCGTCAAACAGGAAGCACTTATTGACTTTATACTCACTTCATAAAACATTTACACAGCTAAGAAGAGAAGCAGGAGCTCCCAATAGCCCAGCCTGAATTTCAGTTAAAACAAAGATGAGTTCGTACATTGTTCCAGGACATAAGTGATGTGAAACTGAGGAGCATCTGAGGAAACTGGGATTGCTTAGCCTGGAAAAGAGAAGGCTGAGGACACCTCATTGCTCTCTACAGCTCCCTCAAAGGAGGTTGTGGGGAGGCAGGTGCTGGTCTCTTCTCCCAAATAAGAAGAGATAGGATGAGAGGAAGTGGCCTTAAGTTGCACACCAGGGTTGGTTTAGATTGGACATTAGGAAAAATTTCTTTACCAAGAGTGGTGAAGCATTGGAAGAGGCTGCCCAGGGAAGTGGCTGAGTCGCCATCCCTGAACATGTTCAAAAACATAGATGTGCCGCTTTGTGACATGGTTAAATAGGCATGGTAGTGTTTGGCTGATGGTTGGACTGGATGAACTTAGAGGTCTTTTCAAACCTGAATAATTCTATGATTATGACACTGAGCAGTCTGAGTTTTGAAGTCACAGCAGGCTCATGTTAAAAACAAGACAAATAGAACTGCCCCAGTCAAGGCTTCTTACAACTTATCCATGAAATTGTAGTCACCTGCCATTATCTTTTTGATAACTTAAATCACCCTGGGAAAAGCCTGTGCCATTATCACATTTAAAGAGATGCATAAACATTATAAAATGAGCTCATGGAAGAAAAAGTTGTTCCTAGTGCAGGTGAAGTGAGTGGCAGCAAGGCAGACTTTTTGCAGCCTCTCAAACCTTGATCGCACCAACAACCTCTTGCCCCTGCACCATTTATAGGAGTTGGGCTGCCAGCAGAACCTTCAAATTCATGGCTTTGTGCTGGATAATAGTGATCAGCATTTATCAAAGGTATTTGCTCTACCGCCCGCAGCAGAGGTCCAGCATCCTGCAGCTCCACATCAGGAGCCATCAACTACACAAGCGCTGGGGAAGCAATACTTGAATTTTATGAAGAATGACATGCAGTTAAGAATCCACATTCAGATTCATCATTACACCAACTTCCTAGATCAAAGCAGGTTTGTGCAAATTCAATTTTAGCTCATATTTAATGGTTTGGGAAAGTCTGCACACATCACAGCTCACACAAGTTCAGGCTGGTGGGACAGACACACCACATCCAACAACACATTCAGGAACAGCAAGAGCTGTGGGTCACTCAGCTTTCAAATCTCTGATCCATCCGTCCAAAAAAAGTTGCTTTGGCATGTTAGGAGCCTTTTTCTTGCTGTGACAGAGCTGCCTCTTTACTTAGAATCATAGAATGGTTTGTGTTGGAAGGGACCTTAAAAGATCATCTAGTTCCAGCCCCCTTGTCATGGGCAGGGACACCTCCCACTAGATCAGGCTGCCCAAGACCCCTTCCAACCTGGCCTTGAACACCTCCAGGGTCTACTTGAGGCTTTTCAAAGGCTTTTTTGGGGAAACTAAAGCTTCTACCATACAACTAAACTAGGAAGGCAATCGGAACCAGCATTTTATAGTTTGGTCCTGGACTAGCACCACATTAAACTGGCACAACTTGCATTCACCAGTAGGATTTCACCAACCAAGATAATACAGTTTCACAGCCTTCCTTCAGCATCTCTGTATCACTGGTTCTAATTTCAGTCGCTCTGAGTAGGAAGATCACCCCTCCTTCTCTCTGCTTCATCTTTATATGGAGACAGCAGCCCTGTGCTACAAGCTAGGGAATTTTTCTCCATTACCAATGGTAATTATATTATTGTCTTTTAAAGACTATCATGGAAGACGTGGTCAGTTAATAGTTTTCTTATTAATTCGACAAAGAAGGCATTCCTTACTGGTATCAAGCTGAGCATCCCCTTTCAAATCTAGTGAGGAAGCGTGGAAATAGCCAAACCCAGTCAAAGGCATTTCCCAAGCAATATGACATTCTAGGAGATACTTTAAATCATAGAATCAAAGAATCACCACGATGTTCTTGCTTACCACACAAATCACATATCTACCTCCTTCTGAGGCTGCTGACAGATGCCACTTATCAGATCCCTCTTTGTATCAATTAAATTAAGCAACGAGCTTGATTCGATTAGCACAATGAAGCTAGCAATCAAGATGTTCTCACAGCAGGAGCAGGGGGTCCTGACCAGTCCTTCAGCTAATGGGCTTAGGCACACATCACGTTGCCGTCATAGGAGCAAGAGTACAACAGCATAAGCACCACTCACGGGAGGAAAGTTACCATCAGCAAAGATGCTTTGCACACACTGAGAAAGGATGTTTAAGATGGAATAACCGTAGGCTATTTTAAATTGGTCTTACAGGCACCACTCATAGCTACCATGTGTTCTTAATATACTCCTTGCCTAGTTGGACTCAGCCACAAGCCATAACACACCCCTGTCAAGATGCACTACGTTTTTAAAAACACATTCATTTCTTTATAACCCAGAGCAGATTTCTGCACTTTGTTCTATTCATTAGCTACAAATTGTTAAGGAAGAGTTCCTATAGTCAAATAGATTAAAAAAGCAATTCATGACATCTGGAGGTCTTGGTCTTAATTCCATTTGTGGGAATGGCTGATGTCATTTTTTTCTGGTTCTGGGAACATGCACCCATTAGTTTCAACTGCACAGACCTTTTAGGAAGAGCCACACAGAGATCAGAAAACTCCAGACATGAGAATGACTCAGCCCCTTGCCAGGGCTTAGGGGGAGATATGCTAAAGCCTCTGTTCAAGCTCCAGCAGACCTTTCAAGCTGCTCTGCCGTAGAATTTACACAGTAGATTCAATTCCCAGAAGGGCTACATCACCTTGTCTACACATCAGGCATGCGGCTGGAGGCTTCCACAAAGCTTCCTCACTGAGGAGCAGCACATGCAGCCCTAATACTACTGAGCCACTCCCTCCCGTCTCAGTAGCTTGGTGGGGGTCAAGATTCTGGTTGCCACAAGCTACAACACAGCGACTTTCCTTCTACAAAAGGATATCTTCCTCTTTAGGAATACTCCGCTTAAAATATTAAGAATAAAGAGGAAAGATAAAAAACCTGTGAACTCATTTCTCAGTGTGAAACAGTTACACAAGGCTTGTTTTTTTTCCCCAAAAAAAACACATCTACCTAAGATCTCACAAGAACATCATCCTCAATTTTCACACAGACAGGCCACCAATTTCCCAGACCAGAGGATATTATGTGTTTCTCACTGTTATCCCATAAGGTAAAATATCCTATCTCAGCCTCCTCCAAGCTGAAGTCAAGACACCACACATCAGTGCAAGGGGTAACACTGGAGATGTCAAGAAGGCAGAGTCAACTTGGCTCATCCTGTCCCCTTGGTCTCTCAAGGTTAACTTTGACTGTACAGTCAAGGATATTCCTTACTTTTCCTGCCACGAGCACTCAGCTGAGATAATTACATTTACCTACTTTCAACCCTGTGCTTTACTGGGAAAGCAAGTCTTGAACAGTCAGTTCTACATCAACACCAGTAAGTTATGGGACTGAAGAAGGGCTTGGCAAAGCAGCTCACACCATCTCCCTCTGGGCAAGGCTTCAGCCAAGTTCTGTATGCGAGCTTGTGAAGTAGAAGCTTTTGGCAGGTAACTCACTGCTGCCAAGGCACTGTCTAACTAAGGAGCTGTATTTTGGATTGGTCACAGGGATGACAGGTCAAATGCCCAATCCCATAACAAGACGGACAAGAGGTTTTGCAGCACATAGCCTTGATTCTCCTGGGAGAAAGCCTTCCCTGGGATTGCAATCCAGAAAGTAATTGAGAAGGCAGCTCCACTCCCCATCCGCTGTCAGCTGACAGGTTTTGCAGAAAGCCTCAGCCTTGGGGATTAGAGATTCCCACTTGACCAAAAATAATGATTACAGAAGCGTTTGGGCTAAGTCACCACTGGATATGGTGGAACCCAAATGCCTCTGAGACATCTACTCCCACCAAATACAGTTAAGACTAGTCATTGTGTTAAATAAGAGGAGATTTAGGGCATGGATTTTTGGGGCTGGGTGACAACGGGAAACCACAAAAACAGGAGTGGAACTTGGGGACAAAGCAGATGATGCACAGACCTCATCTTATTGAGAGGGTAAGGATTATTTTAAGGCCCAAGTTCTGGTCTTTAGAGCGAAAGCTTGCAGTAGACTAGAGCTATAGCTAAAGTCACTCACAAATACCAGACAACTGCGAAGTTAAGAGCTGAAAGCCACCCTTTGAATCAAGCCTTTTCCAGGAAAGGGAGCCCAGCTGGACACACTTAATTAGAAGATTCCCAACTACTACCTTCTGGAAAGGAGCTCCTTTGTCATCAGCCACTGACTTACAGAAGGAAAATGTCTCCTCTGATCCCCAGAGCCTCCTTTGTGATTCCCCCCTCCTCACGCTAGGTCTGCAGGGACAGCATGCAGCACCACAGGAGACATTCATCAGGAGGGAGCATCCATCAAAGGAGATAACAGGCCTTCAGCTTTTAAAGTATAGCTTCTAGTCACTGCAGGGCAGGGAGACAATTTAATATTCTGGGTCAGTTCCATATCTCGTAGCTGTTCAGCAAATTGGATTATTGCTTTGAAGATTAAACTGTGGGGAAGTTCAGTTTCACATTTCCTCCCAAGGCCATGCAGAGAGAAGTTTTTTGACTCTCGGGAGTTTCACAGAATCACTAGATCGGAAAATACCTTTTTGATCATCAAGGCCAGATTTTCTCCTCTGTAACCTCTCCCAAGCAAAAGCAAGGGCACAGGGAAAGTACAAGATCCCCTGGGAACAAGGGAAAGCCCTCTGGTTCACAGCAGTTATCCTCAAATCAAGCCCTAAGCAGCAAAAACAAGTATTATCTGGCTGGCTTGCAGAATATCTCCGAATTTCAGATCAAGAATGACATGCAGGTGGGTGCAGCAGATACCTGCCTTGCCTCCTATTTGATAAAACACACCTGAGCTTCTTCCAAACAGCAGCCCACCAGCTACATTACACAGGAGAGCACCCCACATCAGCAACCTCAGGGGCTGGAGATGTTCTTCTAGACTTCAGTTTGCATACCTGGGTAGGTTTTCCACAGAGCTCATCTCAGCTGCCTGCAGCCAAGGCCGAATGCCTTGATTGAAAATGCAGCCAAACATTCAACTCCCTGTCTCCTGCATACAAGTTCCCACCTGGTGACTACCCACATCCCTCATTTATTTTTCTCTTCAGGAGCAACCTAGTTTATAGAGAATTATTTATAAGAAGCAACGATCAAAGGAAAATAATTACTTCTAGAACTGCAGAAGTCATCCCCTCATTGCCCCACCACCACTTTCATAGAATCACCAGGTTAGAAGAGACCCATCGGATCATCGAGTCCAACCATTCCTATCAAACACTAACCCATGTCCCTCAGCACCTCATCCTCCTGTGCCTTAAACACCTCCATGGAAGGTGAATCAACCACCTCCCTGGACAGCCTGTTCCACTGCCCAATGACCCTTTCCATGAAAAACTTCCTCCTAATCTCCCGCTAAATCTCCCCTGGTGGAGCTTGAGGCCATTCCCTCTCATCCTGTCCCCTGTCCCTTGGGAGAAGAGCCCAGCTCCCTCCTCTCCACAACCTCCTTTCAGGGAGTTGTAGAGAGTAATGAGGTCTCCTCTCAGCCTCCTCTTCTCTAGGCTGAACACCCCCAACTCTCTCATCTGTTCCTCAGAAGACCTGTTCTCGAGCCCCTTCACCAGCTTTGTTGCTCTTCTCTGGACTCACTCCAGAGCCTCAACATCCTTCTTGTGCTGAGGGGCCCAGAACTGAACACAGGATTCAAGGAGCAGCCTCACCAGTGCTGAGTCCAGAGGGTGGCTTTTCAGCCAGAAGTAATAGACACAGCCAGAGGAGTATGTATGGCATTGGCTTTGTCCTCATCGTTTCTTCACCTCTCACACCACCCCAAGACAGCTATGCAGGAATGTTTAATGCAGCACTACACAGGCTGGGGCCTCATCTTTGCTGACAAAAGGCTCACAGAACCTTCCCACATGTGTTATTAGGCATCAGATGAAATGCCTCAGCACCATCCATGCCTAGTCACCTACTCATGCACTTAGCCTCTCCTGGGGAGGACAATCTCACTGCATTAGCTCAAATAGCTCATACATCACCGTGTCCACAAGCCCACATTATCACAGGAGGCACAAGGAGCTTGGCTGCTCCTCTGAACAACAGCAAGGCAATTTCTTCCCAGGAGCTCCTGTCAGTAGCTGCCTTTTCTCCTGAAGAGCACAGTTGGAAATGCTACTGCTTAAAGCAGAAGAGACAGAGCCTTTCAACACCTTGGCTTCCCCAGCCTTTTCCCTCTGCCAACATCTTTTTACTCCCAAAAAGTAAAAGCCAGTTGTGGGATATGTAACAGACAGCTTTTTAATAGCAACTTAATATTGGAAGAGCTTTCAAGTGAGAGCCACCTTTGTATTCAAGAGGGACAATTTATTCCTCACCTCTATCCCTTTCATTGGTGCACATCATCCCACAGCTTTGCTCATTGAACCTCTCTTTACAGTGAGGTCTCCACAGCCATTACCCTGAACATCACTTCTCTCAGCATGGGCACACTGAGAACAGATTTAAAGAGGAGCCAAATCCACTGAAATAATCCCCAAACCACACAACACCAAAGGTTAAACTATGAGAGGCCAAATGACTTTTAACCAAGCCCTTCAATAGCTCTCAACTTGACTTGCTTTACAAAACCCAGGCAGTCACTGTTCAACTTACATCGTCTCCTTTTTCTTCAAACAGCCACAAGAAGCCAAGAAAGCAGCAAAACATAAAAGTCATAACTTACCTTGGTGGTCAGAGAGACCATTTTCCTTATTCAAGGCCTCCTTTGACTCAGTTTTCATCTTCTCAGGGCATGGAGGGCACAGCCACTCCCTTTCCTCTCTTTCTGTTGGCTCCCAGAGAGGTTACCCCATTCACCCCAAGGCCTGAAGAAGCAGCTCCTCCCCACCACTGGAGAAAAAAGAGAGCAAACACCAGAGAGACCAGGTCCTTTAATGAGGGTGGGGAGGAAGACAACCTCCCCACCCACCCTCAGCTGTTTCCTATAAACTCATTTACACTTTGTGGTGGGGGAAGCTCCTCAGCTCACTGAGTTAAAGCCCAGGGGTCCAAGAGTCCCAGGGAGATAAACGTTTAAGGTGTCAGGCAATAGTTCTCCTCTAAGCAGGGAGATGAGTCAACAAGGAGTAGCTGAAGGTGTTCAGCTTTGTTAGTGCACTGATGGTGATTGTTTAACTGCTGTTTCTTGAAACCCGCTTGGGGATTGAAAACACACCAGGTTTTGGGGGGAGACAAAGAGGTGGGTGGAGGTTGTGCAGGTGATGCTGGGCAGCCTGATGAGAAAACATGATTCCTTTGCGAGCAGGAAAGGGCTCTTTTTCAAAGGTTCCTCCCACTGACATCCCCTAAGGATCTGAGAAACTTAAAGAAATCACAGTAAGTGGTAAGTAAGATGAAAGATCTCCAGGATAACTGGGGTTTGTGTCTGTAAGAGGTTTTAGAGACTATCTGGTGGGGATTACTTAGGATATGCTACTAAATTTTCTTTTGGGTCTTGCTTATTTTCCTGGGTTTTTTTCAGTGTTAATCCCAAGCTATGTTTTTTTATAAGTTGTAGCTAGGGTTTCTGCTACAGTCCCACACTCCTGATACTTCTCCAGAATAACTGCTTGGCCACTTATCAGAGAGCACTTTCTTTACACTTTGTCTCATAATACTGGGCTGCTGATAACTAAAATGGAAAATGTCAAAGAACCATATAAAATCAAATTTTTCAGTATCATTAAAGACTCCAAATCTCAGGTTGAGGCTTTAATGCCAGTTTCTGAGGAGAGAAATCAAAGTATACACCCAAGCACCTACTCATGTGACAGTGAATAACACTGTCATTATTTTGCATTATATGACCTAGGGCCGTGTCTCGGAGCCTTCATGTTACCAGCTGCAAATACTCATCACCAACCCCTTATATTTGGTCTGAAAAAACAGTCAAAAAACTTCATTGAAGTTTCAAAGTTATGAGCTCTGTACTTTATTCTGTCCCTTCACTTCAATCTAGTCAATTAGGAGTTTCTTCTATGATTCTATGAAGAATCATAGAATCTGTGATTCTATGATTCTTCTCTTAAGAGAAGAATGTTATTTACTATTCCTTTACATCTTCCATTCTCGTTGTCAAGCTGTTGGTCTTGCTTAAAGCCCCTCATTCAAATTCTGCTCTTGGAGGTGGCATGACATATCTTGGAGAGCAAACTGCATCTTGGAACTGGACAATCTTTAAGGTCCCTTCCAACACAAGCCATTCTATGATTCTATTCTATGATCCCACAGAGACTTGCAAAAAAATATCTGAAATGGAGCAATAATGTTATTGTCCTCCCCACCCACCCACTGCAGTCATCCTAGGAGTCTAGAGGGAGAAGTTCAGTTTGTGTTCCTGTTTTTGGCAGGTAACTTCACGTTGTGGCCACTTGCTGGAGGGCCTGATCCCTCTCTTGACAGGAAAGGTGCCCTCGCTCTACATCTCTACCACATGGCCTGGGAATGGGAAGATGATAACCTCCAACCCATTTGCTTTGCAAAATAACTCTTAATTAATGAAATGCAAGAATTCCACTGTGAAAACAGTTTCCACCCAGCATGGAAATTACCTCAGCTCTCAAACATGTTGTCCCTGACAGCTATGTTATACTATACATCACAGCTGGTGCCAGCATTTTGCAGCAGCGTGATTGAACACAAATCAGGGACCAGGTCACCCATCAAGAGGGATTTCCTCTGACAGGTCTCATTTACAAGCAGTAATTGGGATCTGTTGTGCAATTTTCAATAGTAACATTGGATAACTGAGATGTTCTTAGTGTGAATGATGGAGCATCGTTCATTCAAGAGCCTCTTCAATGAGGACAAATAGTATGTCCAGAAGGAAGAATGGCACCAATACACATCTCAGTAACTTAGCAACTCTTGTGTGAGCACCTGTATTCTTAGCACTGGCATCCTTTATCCCAATTTTTCACATAAAGCCAGATTGGAAACCAAATAGTGGTGCCAGTAACTGAACACGGATGTCTGTTTTCCTGGAAGTTGAGAGGTGAGGGGCCTTGAAGTCCATGTGGAGATGAGAATTGCTGAGGGAGGAGGGGTGTCTCATCTCTCAAGTTTCACAAGGTGTCTCATCTCTGCTCATTGGACTGTTTTGATGAAACTTTAAGGAAAAAAGTAGTTCTGGGGCTCTGTCAGTTTTAGTTAATATTGACCAGCAGAGTAAAATTTACACCAGGGAGATGGGGGTAGGAACAGCACACGTGTTCACACATGATGCTCCAATGTACCCCATTGCGTTAGAAAAATAGGATGATAATGTTTATTATTTTCTATTTTTGACTGTAATAATGCCACTGTTAACTGTTAGAGATGCCTAAAGACTACTGGTATTTGCTTCTGTAATGCAAGGGATCAACACCATTGCAGCACAGAAATGAGAGTGAGGTGGCACCTTCAGCAGCCACCCTTACAGACAGAGGTGAATTCCAGCTCTAGTCCAACCCTGCTTTCTGCGGGGACTTTGCATTCATGAAACGTGCACTGCTAAGGCCAATGTTGTCTTTGCAGTGATTTAATCTAAAAGAAAGATAGGTTTTATGTTCATTATTGTATGGGCTTGTAGTGATAGGATGAGGGCAATGGCTCTAAACTGGAGAGGGACAGATTTAGACTAGACATAAGGAGGAATTTTTTCACAATGATGCGACACTGGCTCAGGTTGCCCAGAGAAGCTGTGGATGGATGCCCCATCCCTGGAGGTGTTCAAGGCCAGGCTGGAAGGGGCTTTGAGCAGCCTGGTTGTGTGGGAGGTGTCCCTGCCCATGGAAGGGGGGTTGGAACTGGATGGGCTTTAATATCCCTTCCAACCCAAACTATTCTATGATCCAATATTCTTCTTTTCTTACTATGGAATGTCCAAGTGATTTGTCTTGTTCAGCTCAAATCTGTGTTCAGGGAAACAATGCACTGTTGGGGTTTTGTATTACCAAGGAAGCAGAGAAACAGGTAGATGATTTTTATGATTTTTGCTTCCTAGAAGCCAGTTTCCAAAGGAAATGAGGCGTATTTCATTAAACTGTGCATGGAGGGGAAGTCAGACAATCAAACTGTGAGGCAGTGCCTTGTGCTCAACATGCCACATTTTTGAGGTGAATTCTGAGAGCACACAGTCAAGATCTGAGGATGAGAACTGACAGGGACTCACTTTCTCTCCTCTGCAGCTGAGGACTTATGGGATGCAGCCTGAGGGTATGTAGCCAAAGTTGGCTGAAACCTGTGGGTTTCAAAAAGGTAACATTCCTTACAGACAAATAGGAGTGACCAAGATCCTCAGGAGCCTGAGCCTTTTATAGAGAAGAAGCCACACAGAGTGATACTACTGTCAATCATAGGAAAAGCTGCCACTAGCTCTCTTGTATTAGTTAGACCTGAAAACTTAGCCATAAGACACTAATGTGCATGATGAGGGCAGAAGTTAATCTTTCTGTTGTTCCCTGAACTCTTTATTTCCTTCTTCAGTTTCACCATTCTGCCCTGGAATGGACAAATTCAGGGAGCTTACTGAAGGATCGACACTCGAGCACTTAAGAGGAACTCACATTTACAATAACTGTATCACATAATAGCTACCCATGCATCCAGGGACATAGTCTCAAATGGCAGCAGCAGAAGACAAGTTAATAATAGTCATTGTTACGTGATTAAATTAGGTAGACAGGAATGATTTTGCAGGATTCGTAATGGTTTTAATGATATTATTTAGTTACCAAGAACAATATAACTTCTGTATTCATAAGTTCCTGGAAATCAAGGACATTAAACTGTAAAATATGTTTTGAAAGACAGAGTTGCGAGCTGTAACCTCTCTGGAAGTTATTTATATGACATATTTATTCCTACAGCTCTTGGATTGTCCTTATCCAGTAAGCAGGAGCAAGACTTGAATGGATACACTTGGTCTCTGCCTGGTATTTTGGGCTAGTTTGGGCTTTGAACCAGCAGCCAGACTTTATAGTGGGATTTTAGATCAGATCAAAGCCTGGAGAGCACTTGCATCCACCTTGCTGTTACTGCTTTAGAGGAAGCAGTATCATCAAAGCATGGTTTGATATTGGATGCAAGATATCTTTAACCTATGCAGCAGCTGACCAGCCCCACTTGGGTCTCTCCCAGTGTTAAGTGTGATCATGTGGGTCTTGGGATAACCTGCATGACATTTCACTTCGCAAATGTGTTGGCAAGATGAGATCAAGGCTAGAAGTGAGAAAGGAGCATGAGGGGGTTGGAGAACAGGCCTTATGAGGATCGGCTGAGAGAGCTGGGGGTGTTTAGCCTGGAGAAGAGGAGGCTGAGGGGAGACCTCATTACTCTCTACAGCTACCTGAAAGGAGGTTGTGGAGAGGAGGGAAATGGGCTCTTCTCCCAAGTGACAGGGGACACGACAAGAGGGAATGGCCTCAAGCTCCACCAGGGGAGGTTTAGGCTGGACATTTTGAAAAAAATTTTCACAGAAAGGGTCACTGGTCACTGGCAGAGGCTGCCCAGGGAGGTGGTTGAGTCACCTTCCCTGGAGGTGTTTAAGGGACGAGTGGATGAGGTCCTGAGGGACATGGTTTAGCGTTTGATAGGAATGGTTGGACTCCATGATCCAGTGGGTCTTTTCCAACCTGGTGATTCTATGATTAACAGAAATTTGATGTGTATTGGAGGACAAGAACTGGGATGTGCTGAGTACACTGCACCACATAAAACACTTCTTTCTCATGAATCATCAACAGAGACATTTTTCCTAGAAAGCATTTTCAGTTTTGGAGTGTGCATTCTCTATGAACCACATGAAACACACAGAAAATCTCCAGCAGTAACGACGCTGCTCTGTCACAGTGCTGGCATTTCTTAATGTCTTCATGCTGCTGGGAATTATTTCAAAGGGCAGTTTGCTGTGGAAATGCAAACTGAAATCCGGGTGGCCCACAACAACAACAAATGGACATTGAAGCATGTTAAAACAGACATGATTGTGATTTTCTCACAATTGGCTTTAGCTGGACTGCACCAGCACACACATAGTATGTTGGGTGCTCCACCAGTATGAGCCCAGTGGGATGAAATCTGAGAGAAGACAATTGGGTAGCAGAACAGAAAGTCTGGAAAAGCAACTTATCATGTTCCCCCAATAGAGATAAAGCAATTGGGTAGCAGAACAGAAAGTCTGGAAGAGCAACATATCATGTTTCATGAAGGGGCTGGAGAACAGGCCCTGTGAAGAGCGGCTGAGAGAGCTGGGGGTGTTTAGCCTAGAGAAGAGGAGGCTGAGAGGAGACCTCATTACTCTCTACAACTCCCTGAAAGGAGGTTGTAGAGAGGAGGGAGCTGGGCTCTTCTCCCAAGAGCCAGGGGACAGGACAAGAGGGAATGGCCTCAAGCTCCACCAGGGGAGATTAAGGCTAGACATTAGGAGGAAGTTTTTCACACAGAGGGTCATTGGGCATTGGAACAGGCTGCCCAGGGAGGTGGTTGATTCACCTTCCCTGGAGGTGTTTAAGGCACGGGTGGATGAGGTCCTGAGGGACGTGGTTTAGAGTTTAGTGTTTGATAGCAATGGTTGGACTCGATGATCCGATGGGTCCCTTCCAACCTGGTTGTTCTATGATTCTATGTTTCCCCATAGAAGAGATCAGCCTTTGTCCCTTTATAGGGCAACGAAGTCAACGTTGAGACCTAACATCACCAATGTTCTCAGCAGGCCAAATGACACCTGCTGAAAGACTAAGATTGCACAAGTGAGTTTTCTACAGTAGATATTGTAAGCAGCTGAATAATCACCCTTGGGAAAAAAAAAACAACAGCAGGAAGGAAGCAAAAGCTAGAAGGCTAAAGACTGGAAAGGAGCACAGGAGACTCTTGCCCTGACTTAGAAGTAAAGAAACAATCCTTCCATGTGGTTTGGAGAAACAGTGAATGACAGAGAAACATTTCTGACTCCCACATTCTTTCTTTCATCACCTTTTAGTAAGACTGTATTTTGACAACATTTGTGCCCATTAGGAGCCTGGTTCAGGTTGTCGGTGAAGACACCCAGCTTTCAGCTCTTTATGTATCATAGAATCATAGAATAACCAGGTTTGAAGAGACTCACCGAATCATCAAGTCCAACCATTCCTATCAATCACTAAACCATGTCCCTTAGCACCTTGTACACCATACCGTCTCCTAAGAGCAAAACCAACTTGCTTTTGTTCTATTAACCCAAATAGATGGTCTCATGGAGCAAGGCTGCTGCCTAAATCTGGACATCTTCTCACATCAGGCTTCACTGGCAAAAGGAAACAAGGTCATATAAGGCTGTATGTAGATTTGTCATCAACTTCTAATTAGAATAACTCTTTTCCTAATTTCATGATGGGATTTAAGCATATAATTCCAAAGCTGCTTACAATGGAGGAAATAAATCAAAGGGAGGAAGTTGCAATGCAAATGATCTTGACAACACTTGCAGATGTCTGTTATACTGGAGGTGTAACCTTCTCCTGATGTCATCTGCAGAAGCTCATGAAGCAAAGGATGAGTTCATATCTGTGGCATTTTGCAAATGAAAGGTGCCCAAAGACTGTTAGTTGGTTGTCAGTCAGGGTTACAACACCAAGTGTCTGGGGGAGAGGGGTCATTCTGTGTATTCTCACCAGACAAGAGGTTTATTTCTGAGAAAAAGAGATGTAGCTGCAGTCATCAGCTGCTAAGTCCTTGCTGTATTGTCCAAACTGAGCAGTTTCACCTGCTTTTCTTTTTGATTAAATACCATAACTTAACTTGTGTATTTTGATAGCTTCTTTTTTTATTTTTTCCAGTGAGTGTTAAGCCCCCAGTGTTGTCAGATAATATGCAATGAAAATGTAGAGAAGACACTATTGTTTACAAGGAGACAACAGCTAATAAGCGCTGGTAAGATCAGTCCTATTGCTAACTCTGAGTTCACTGGGGCTGTTTGAAATGTCAATACTGGAGGAAGCACAGAAAAGATGAGACTCTCATCCCAGAGAGGGTTCCCAGGGCAGATGTTTTGCAGTCAAAACCAGAAATGATGCCTGAACGTCACATGTATCTTGTCCCATCGTGCTTGCCCTGTGTTGGAGTGAACTGGGGACACAGCTGGAGCTGAACTTCCAACCTTAACTCTGCAGCCGCGACCTACGCATGCCTGATCCCTCTCTCATATTTATCTCAATGTTATCATGCATTGGGTTGATTAAGTGTTATTAAAAGAAACCACTTATCCCAAGGGAGAAAAAAAAAAAGAATCAGGATAAAGAATTTTTCAAGCTTATTTGGTTCTGCCATTGCAGACCCTGCTTGAGAAAAGCCTGAAGAGGCAGCTAGAAACCCTTCAGGTGTTGATGACAAAAACTCTTTTCTGATGTCCCTGAAAACAGTGATAACAAAAAATGTTGCATAAGATTTAGAAATCCAACACCACTTCGGTTTGATACTATATTAATCTTCCTGCAAATGATAATCCTATTCCATTTCTCTCCACTGTTTTCCTGTCCCTATTAAAGCTGTTAATATGATCTTCTTATCTCTCCTATTTATTTGTGAAATCACATTTATCAATCTGGTAAGCAGATAAAAGCAAATGTTGTCCTGGTGGGGATGAAAGAAAGCAGGGAACATGTCTTGCATGTGCTCCAGTGATATTCTAGCAGGTTAGCACAGGCAGGTCTATAATACCTCCTGACCTCCACAAGATCTTTTCATAGACTTTGGTGAGCTTCGGGTGAGCCTTTATCCTCAAGAGAATGAAGTATACAGTGGATCAAAGGAATGAAAGTGTTTCCTTAGGGCAAACCCCACAATTTTGTCTTTACTTTCCACGTTTGAGCAACGTAGCAGTAGAAAGAGGACCAAAAGCAGCTTAAGTTAAAGGGAAACTACCTTATTTGCAGTACATGGTGTCTCTTCAAATTGGGGCTTTCCTGTTGTTTGTAGGGCAGTACCACATCCCTTTTCTGGAATTCAAGAAGAGCCAAGGACAGGTGGTTGTTCAACACTAACCCACAAAAACATCATCTTATACCTCCCCAACCTTTCACAACCTACTTCATGACCTTCATGAGCTTGGTCAACTTTTGTAGAGGGCAAACTTCTCCCCTAGAGAGAGAGGGAGGAGAGTAATTTCTGTCATTATAGCTTGAGGTCACAGAGTCTGATATAGTTCCCACTCTGCTACGTCTAAAGCACAGCAGGAACCACACTGTGTCTAGGAAATAATATCTCCACTCCTAACTCTGAGGGCAGCTTAGATGGAAAATCACAAATGCCGTAATGAGTAACCACAGGGCTGAGGAAACCGCCCAGCAGAGGCAGGCTCCGCTGTTTGTTTAGTAGTCTGATCATAAGGGTGAATTTCATGCTGTTTCTGAAATTCTGTTCCCTGCTACTCAGAGCTTTGATTAACTGAGGTCTCAAGAAGATGTGCTTCACCAGCTGAAGAAGCTGATATCAGGCTTCCTTGCAGTCTCCTATGTTAAGGCATGCGTGCTAACGATGCTGTTTTGTGCTAATGGTCTTTGCAAGAGCTTTCTCACTCAGGGCACTCTGAAACATGGATATAGGCTGGGCCAGGAGTGAATTGAGAACAACTCTGTACAGAAACACTTTGGGGTATTGATGGATGAAAAGCTGGATCAGGGCTGGTGACGTGCACTTGCGGCCTTAGAAAGCCAATCGTATCCTCGGCTGCATCCAAAGCAACGTGGCCAGCAGGTTGAGGGAGGTGATTCTGCTCTGCTCTGGTGAGACCTCACCTGCAGTCCTGTGTCCAGGTCTGGGCTCCTCAGCACAGGGAAGACACCGATCTTTTGGAGCTGGGCTAGAAAAGCTGAAATGATCAGAGGGCTGGAGCACCTCTCCCATGAGGAAAGGCCGAGAAGGGTGGGATTGTTTAGAAGGCTGAGGTTGTTCACAGTGGAAGTTAAATTCTGCGAGGGCAGAGGAGTCTTCTCTCACTTCACTTCTCAAGTTCGAGGTTAAATGTGTTTCTGCAGGAGATGCTGCAGACAAGCTATCAGTCTCCTTACAGGGCTAATGGGGTGAAATGAAAAGGTCCATTCTATGCAGGAGTTCAGATCTCCTTAATTTAATAGTATTGCCCAACCTTGACAATCATGATTTTATTGATTTAAGGAAAGTAACAAAAAAACATGTAAGCAGCTTTCTTTTTTCCTGACACTGTCCCATAAATCAGTCCAGAGATTAATTTTCATTCATGAAAAATATCATCTCTAAGCAAAACAAAATATTTATTTCAAAAAGAAAATTGGGAATGAAGTGTAACCAGGAAAGGCAGGCTCAGACCCTCTACAATCAGCAGAAAAAACAGGGATTGTCCGAGTCTACTTAGTGGCCCATATCTGCTGAATGCCTAAAAATGCCAAAAGCACGAAGACGCCCTGTTTACTCATTTGAAGACGAAACCCTGTGGTCTCAGACTGTAAGGTTTTTCTCCCTTACACGAGTCATCCTACAACTCTATCAGTCCTTTCCAGTTGCAGAATCTCTCTGCAAGCTGTGGCTCCCTGAACTGCAGAACATCTTCCAATGCTGGTTGCAGGAGGACTGAGCACACAATGAAGGGGCTGGAGAACAAGGGTTCTGAGAAGCAGCTGAGAGAGCTGAGGTTGTTCAACCTGGAGAAAAGGAGGCTCAGAGAAAATCTCATTACTGTCTACAACTGCCTGAAAGGAGTTTGTAACTCTGGAGGTAGATGAGGTGCTTAGGGATATGATTTTGTAGTGGACAGCTATGGCTGGGCTTGATGATCTCAAAAGTTTTTTTCCAACCTAGTGATTCTATTATTATTATTCCTACTTTGTGTTTCCATACCACTTCTGCATAGCATGGTCACATCAGACTTCTGGTCATGAAACAGTAGTGGGAGCCTAGATTCATGAGTCCTAGCCCTCATTGCTCTCTGCAACTACCCAAAAGGAGGTTGGGGAGAGGAGGGAGCTGGGCTCTTCTCCCAAGTGACAGGGGACAGGACAAGAGGACATGGCCTCAAGCTCCACCATGGGAGGTTCAGGCTGGACATTAGAAAAATGTTTTTCATAGAAAGGGTCATTGGGCATTGGACCAGGTTGCCCAGGGAGGTGGTTGAGTTGCATTCCCTGGAGGTGTTTAAGGGATGAGTGGATGAGGTGCTGAGGGACATGGTTTAGTGATTGATCGGAATGTTTGAACTCGATGATCCAGTGGGTCTCTTCCAGCCTGGGGATTCTATGATTCAAAGCCCATGCCTATAGTCTGCTGCTCTCTGCCTGCAAACTTAGCCACATTCAAATGCATCCTCATTGCGTGACTATAAAAGAATCACCATTTTTCTGTGTTGCAGAATTCCTTTCTTTATCATTTATGACTTCCTCGCTTTTTAGGTCACCTGAAAGATTTTATCAGAGGCAGATGTATGTTTTCTTCAGGACGCTTATTCAAAAGTTAAATAGCATGGAAATACTTTCTGCCCAGCCTCAATGGAAACATAGCCATTACACTTATTACTGCATTTACAATTACCTTTGAGTCCTGTTAATTAGTTATTTCACAGGCTACTTAGTCTCTTCCGCACCATTATAACTCTAATTCAAACTACACCAGAACTAACTTGAAACACCACTTTGTGTAGCTTTTTGACAAAACCTATGAGGCCAAACCTGTAACAATTCTGTAAAACTTATCTTATTTTTAAAAGGTACCAAATTCACTTGACAGTATTACTACTTGGCCTTAATTTTGCTACTCTCCTTTAATTTCCTTCCTATATTAATTATCTTCCCTTAATTTATTGCGTCCTGTATGAGATTCCCTATTATTTTGCCTGGGACTAGTGCCAGCCTAAGAGACTTACACTTTCCTAGGATATCCCATTTACCTTCTGAAAAACATAGTTATAACATTAACCGGGCTCTCATCTTTCAGAACCACCCAAACCAAGTGCAAAATAACATCATTAATGTGCCAGAGACCTCTTCAGGCAGCTCTTTTAAAACTCCAGGGTGCAGTTATCTAGACCTAGCCGTGTCAAGAATTAATAGCTGCTGCCCAAACCCCCCTTAGGGGGTTACTGCTGGAATGGAAAGCATTTCACCATCTAAGCTGTGATTATATTATCTGGTTATTCCCAACTACAGAGCAGAAATATTTAGGGAACTTTTCTGCCTTCATCATTATCAACACTTTTTTTTTTTTTTCCATTTCAGTCTGGTAATGGCTCAATACCATTGTGAAAATTCCTTTTGCTTTTAATGTCATTTTAAACCACCCCATTGTCCTCAGCCCTGCTGGCCACAATCTCTCCTCTCACCTTTTCTCTCTGTGACCATGGAGCTTCCTCAGTTTACCCTGCGTATGCCAACCACAAGAACAACGAGCAACGTAGATAAGGAGCATCAGGCTCCCCCGCTCCATGACAGACGGGATGCTGATTTGCTCCCACACAGTCAGACTCTCTCTTTTACCTCCACACCCTGATGGGGCTGGCTGGGGTTCTCAGCCTCTGCACCAGCAGCGGTGCAAACATAGTGTCTTGCACAAGGACCAACAGTGCACAAAAGGCTGTACAGAAAGTCCCAGAGCAGCCTGATCCAGTGGGAGGTGTCCTTCCCCATAGCAGGAGAGTTGGAACTAGATGATCTTTAAGGTCCCTTCTGACCCAAAACTTTGATGCTATGATTTATGGTAAGAATGAAGCTGTTGAAGGGGCTGGAGAGTAAGTCTTATGAGGAATGGCTGAGAGAACCTGGAGAAGAGGAGGTTGAGAGGAGACCTCATTGCTCTCTCCAACTACCTGAAAGGAGGTTGTGGAGAGGAGGATGCTGGGCTCTTCTCCCAAGTGACAGAGGCCAGGACAAGAGGGAATGGCCTCAGGCTGCACCAGGGCAGGTTCAGACTCAACATCAGGAAAAAAATTTTCATGGAAAGGGTCATTGGTCACTGGCAGAGGTTGCCCAGGGAGGGGGTTGATTCCCCTTCCCTGGAGGTGTTTAAGGGATGGGTGGATGAGGTGCTGAGGGATATGGTTTAGTATTTGATAGGATTGGTTGGACTAGATGATCTGATGGGTCTTTTCTAACCTGGTGATTCTGTGTGATTCTGTGAATAATTATCCTCACTGTGGAGTGGAGAAAGCACGTCTGGGGAAAGCACATCCTTCTTCTAAGATCAGGAAAGTTTTCTCAAGCTCCAGAAGCAATTGGGCAGCTCAACAGGAGAAGGTCCCTTACACATTATTAAATACAAAGACATCATCTTTAGGTAAAGGAGTTACTTGCAAATCACTGGGGACAGGAGAGCAGTCTGTGGTGGCTCTACCTGGATGGACTCACTTCCCTAGACATCAACTATGGACAAGTGTCCAGCTGGAACATTGGCCTTGCTGAGTGCTTGCTCTGAGTTTATGGAGCTGATGTGTGCCTAGACCCAGTGTATCTGTCCAGAGTAAATAACCTCTACTGATTACTTTTTAACACTCCAGTTTGGCAAGTAATATATCAGAAAGAAATCCAAATACTGTACTGGAAAAAATTTGAATTGCTTTGCACTCAGTGTTCAGGGCTTGAGCAGGTACACTATGAGTAATTAAGGTAAGACCACAGATGTTAGGAGGGAGGGTTTGTTTGTTTCCAAGTAATATTTGATCAAGCCAGCAACTAAATTTGCTTCAAAGGCCTTGGAGGTATTTGAAGCAAAAGTCTTTTTTACCTTTGGACAGTGTTCTTAGATTAAAAGTGCTGTGAATAAACAGGATAGTTGCACTTAGTCCATCTCTTTCTTTTTAAAATAATGAAGTACTGAAAGTAACATGTGGAAAGCTCAATTCTTCCTTTATATTAGAACTCCTTAAAGCTCTCACTATATCATTGTAAGGGGAAAAGCACTATGGACTCGTTTCAAATCCCCTTTCATCTTAGGTTTTATGGTGGTTTCTTTCATAGCCTTTTAATGCTTAGGTAATGTGGGTAGAGTCGCCTTGCCTCTTGCACAACCCTTCAGCCCTCTAGTCTCCTTGCTGGCTTGCATTAGAGCAGTCAAAATCCTCCCCTCACAACACCTCTTACACAATGCTTTTACTAACATAAAGAAAAGTGATGCTAAATAAAAGGAAAACAAAACAGTGGCTGAAGACTGAGAGATCTGGAAAGGAATTATGCATTCATGGCCACAAATTGCACCAGGGGAGGTTTAGGTTGGACATCAGGAACAATATTTTTTTAACTGAAAGGTTGGTGAAGCATTGGAAGAGGCTACCCAGGAAAGTGGTGGAGTCACCATACCCGGAGGTCAGGATCATAGAATCATAGAACAACCAGGTTGGAAGAGACCCATCAGATCATCGAGTCCAACCATTCCTATCAAACACTAAACCATGTCCCTCAGGACCTCGTCTACCCGTGCCTTAAACACCTCCAGGGAATGTGACTCAATCCCCTCCCTGGGCAGCCTCTGACAGTGCCAAATGAACCTTTCTGTGAAAAATTTTTTCCTAATATCTAGCCTAAATCTCCCCTGGCGGAGCTTGAGGCCATTCCTTCTTGTCCTATCCTCTGTCACTTGGGAGAAGAGCCCAGCTCCCTCCTCTCTACAACCTCCTTTCAGGTAGTTGTAGAGAGTAATGAGGTCTCCTCTCAGCTTCCTCTTCTCCAGGATAAACAACCCCAGCTCACTCAGACGCTCCTCATAGTGCCTGTTCTCCAGCCCCTTCACCAGCCTCGTCGCTCTTCTCTGGACTTGCTCCAGAGCCTCAACATCCTTCTTGTGCTGAGGGGCCCACAACTGAACACAGGATTCAAGGAGCGGCCTCACCAGTGTCGAGTCCAGAGGGAGAATCACCTCCCCGTACCTGCTGGTCACACCGTTTCTGATCCAAACCAGGATGCCATTGGCCTTCTTGGCCACCTGGGCACACTGCTGGCTCATGTTCAGTCGCTGTCAACCAACACCCCCAGGTCCCTCTCCTCCAGGCAGTTTTCCAACCAGGCTTCTCCCAGTCTGTCGTTCTGCATAGGGTTGTTGTGCCCCAAGTGCAGGACCTGGCATTTGACCGTGTTAAACCTCATGCCATTGGACTCTGCCCAGTGGTCCAGCCTGTTCAGATCCCTTTGTAGAGCCTCCCTACCCTCCAGCAGATCGACACTTGCACACAGCTTTGTGTCATCTGCAAACTTGCTAAGGTGTTTGAAAATTATGTAGATGTGGCACTTCTGAACATGGTTTAGTAGCCACAGTGCTGTTGGGTTGATGGTGGGAAAGGATGATCTTAAAGGTCTTTTCCAACCTTAATGATTCTATGATTGGATGAAGCAGCTGACAAAATATTCCCCACAGCCCTATAGTTGACTGGCTAAAATGGAATTTGCGTTGGGTGAGAAAACAACCCTATGCCCTTGGAAAAAAAAAGGATAAGTGATGTTAAATTGATTTTCTTATCTATGTGGATGAATATAATGTATTTTTGAGTTTTTTATAAGAGATTCTACATTTTGCTTCACTTACTGCCCTTGCTATTACTAATCATAGAATCATTGAAGTTGTAAAAGGTCCCTAAGATCAAGTCCAACTGTCAGTCCAAACCCATCAGGCCTACTAAGCCATGTCCCAAAGTACCACAACTACACATTTTTTTCAGCACCTGCAAGGATGGAGACTCCAGCGCTGCCCTGGGCAGCCTGTTCCAGTGCTTCACCACTCTTTTGGTAAAGAAATATTCCTCATGTCCAATCTAAACCTCCGCTGGTGCAGCTAGAGGCCATTTCTTCTCATCCCATCACTTGTTACTTGGGAGAAGAGACCAACACCCACCTTGCTACAACCTCCTTTCAGGGAGCTGCAGAGATCAATAAGTGCTTCTCAGCTTTCTTTTTGTTATGGCTTCTCACAACTAGGACAGCTGTGAAATCAGACCTAAAACAAAAGTAAAATTGTGATAAAAAGAAATTTGAAGCCATTGCAAGTCAATTTATTTACAGAATCGCAGAATCACAGAACAACCAGGTTGGAAGGGACCCATCGGATCATCAAGTCCAACCATTCCTATCTAACACTAAACCAAGTCCCTCAAGACCTCATCCACCCATGTCTTAAACACCTCCAGGGAAGGTGACTCAACCACCTCCCTGGGCAGCCTGTTCCAATGCCCAATGACCCTCTGTGTGAAAAACCTCCTCCTAATCTCCAGCCTAAATCTCCCCTGGCAGAGCTTGAGGCCATTCCCTCTCGTCCTGTCCCCTGTCACTTGGGAGAAGAGGCCAGCTCCCTCCTCTCTACAACCTCCTTTCAGGTAGTTGTAGAGAGTAATGAGGTCTCCTCTCAGCCTCCTCTTCTCCAGGCTAAACAACCCCAGCTCTCTCAGCCGCTCCTCGTAGGGTCTGTTCTCCAGCCCCTTCACCAGCCTCGTCACTCTTCTCTGGACTTGCTCCAGAGCCTCAACATCCTTCTTGTGGTGAGGGGCCCAGAACTGGACACAATATTCAAGGAGCGGCCTCACCAGTGCTGAGTACAGAGGGAGAATCACCTCCCTGGACCTCCTGGTCACACCGTTTCTGATACAAGCCTTTGTTTCAGCTAATTCTTCATTTTCGTAGAAGTCTTCTTTAGGAAAAAGGAGAGGTTTTGGTAACATAAAATAGTTTTTCTTTCGCATTTGGAACTGGAAACCTTTCAGTTCCCATCAAAGCTACATAATGTAACTAGAAATGCGCACAGCTCCTATTTCTAATGCTAAACAACAAGCAAGGAGAAAGGAGGTGCATGATGCAAAATTAATAGGAAACATCGATCAGAGCACAAATATAATATAAATACTGAACACTGCAAAATTTTAATCTTTTGCTAAATAAGCAGAAGGGAAAATGTGGAAGGGGAGGGAAAGGCTTCAGCTTGCGTCTCTCTGAGCCTTTATAAGCTATTTCTACTGTAATTGAATAAGCGTAGCCCTAGCCCTGCACACAAGAGCAGCCACAGCAGCTCAGAGTTAAGGTCCAAGTAACCCTGTGTCCTGTCTTCTGGCAGTGGAGATAACAGCCAGTGCCTAAGGATGAGCATAAGAAAAGAGGCAGCATGTAGCAATACTTCCCCACAATAACCGGTCAGTCTGCAATTTACAGTGGAGAGAGGCTCAGCTGAAAGCTTAGAGACTTCCTGAGCCAAAAATGAGGTCTTTGTGTTTAAATCTTCAATGGCACTTTTTTCCTTTTATTAATTTGCCCAGTTGTTTCCCCTCCCCCCCAAAAAAAAGCTACAGGGCAAGTGATGGAGGTTGGGGCACCCTGCCAGGACCTCTTGCTGATGGACAGAAACCAACTGAAAAACAGATGGGAAAGTTTCTTGCTGGGAGGAGGTGAGTCAAGGAGAAAAATTCCACAAGCTGGAATGGTTATTGCTGCAAATCCTAGAGGGTTGTTTGGTGGAGAGTCAGCTGGATGTGTCCAGGCCAGCCAAGCAGCAAAGAGGAGAAGGAATGGAGAAGACGTCTCCTCAAAGGACATATCTTTCTTTGTCTGTGAAGCCAGACTGCAAAATAGATGGTCTGATAGGTAAGGGAGCAATTGTCTAATGGACCAGACTGATCTAATGACTCCTGCCCTCAGCATGTGGGGTTCTCTGCTGGTTCAACTAGACCCACACCTGGACTTTCATTTGCCAGGACAGCTCAACAAAAGCAAGAGGAAAGATTCAAGGGTTCCAAGACTGAGTGAAACCAGCACATCTGCTGAAGGTTGTGGAGAAATCCCCATCTGCTTTAACTCCCTGACCCAGAGGAGGACGCTTTGTGGGTCCAGGAGGACTATGGTGAAGGTGAGAAGTATCCTCCTGTGTTTATTCACCTGTGTCTCCTAAAAGGAGTGGTGACAAGATTGCAAGCAGGTAGGATATCTCAGGCAGATGGGTGCAGATTCAGCACTTGGTGAGCACAAATTCTATCTAAAACCCATTTCTAATGTGAAAACCAATACCAGATCGGGAGAAACCCAGGATACAGGGAAAGCTCTCCCTCCTTTGACCTTCCTACCAGATAAGCTCAAAAAGTAAAATAAAGCCACAGCTGTGTAGGTGTTTGCTCCTTCTTTAGCATGTAAAGATGCAAGAGACAGTGAGGCCGGAAAGACACAGCTTGGCAGTGAGCTGGTTGCTTAGAGCAATATGCAAAACCAGGAGACTTTACACACATGTGGCCACCAGCCCCAAGAGCAAACAAAATATACAGATAAAACCCAGTCTCAGAAAACAGAGAGCTGATGTGCTGGGAGGTATTTTCCATGGCAGCTTCTCCGTGATATGTCACTTGCCCGCTCACTGTAGAGGGACAGCTGGGCTTGAAATGAATGGAAAGGAAAGGAATGTTCAAACGCCTTTGAAGTCTTTGACTGCCACCCTATCTCCAGACCTTATTGTGGACTGGGCTCTGAGACCCAGTGTCAAGGCAAGCAACACTTAAACTACATCAATTATGCATTTAAATGTTGATCAAGGTCAAAAGAACCTCAGAAAACCGACTCTTTTTTCCCACCTTATTCCAGGAGGAATAAGATTCCTGGAGCTCATTCTACCTCAGTTGAAGAGAGGATTAGGTGGCAGCATAAATTCTTTGCCTACATTGAGACTCTAAATATTGGGGTTTCTGCCTGGTCCTCTCTGGATTTGAAACTCTCTGCATTTGTGGATGTTCTGGGAAAGTGAAAAGACATCTATTCACAATAGGATTGCTGGAGACAGCTGAGGGACTGTTTCGTGGCATGATGGAAGAGACTCCTTTGTGGATATCTGACTGGACTGTTTCTATTGAGTGATTATTTGATTGCTTCTGGGGTTTTGCTGAAATACTAGTTATATATTAAGACATTCTGACCCTCTTAGGAGCATGTTTTTAGCATCATTTGCATAGAAAGAAGCTGGGTACTTGGTTTGAGTAAAGGCAGAAATATGTGGCTGAAGGCGACTGTGTTAGGGTTGGGGAAGGGCTGGGATCAGAGATATCCAGTCATTCTTTTTAATAATTGAGTTTTGAAGCTACAACCCAGGGTGTTACAGTGGTGCTGTGTGTTGGGGATGTTTCTGAGGTCACGTTGAAAATGAATCCCAGACTTAGGGACAGGTAAGCAGAGCCATTCCCACAAGCAGGTGCTCTGCTCACATAGGTACTGACTGTGGTTTGCAGTTGGGGGTTTCTCTCATCCTACAGAGAGCTTCAAGCAGGCTGCTCAAAACAGTAAAACTAAAGTCTTGCTGCATCTGAAACTAGGGAATTTTCCTCCTTGCAGGAAAGAGAGGAGACCCAAGGGCTTGATTGTGCAGCTCCCTGTATCACCTGCTCCCTTTCCTTATCTTCCTTCACTATCTCCTTCCATCTCATCTCCAAACACACATGCACCATAACCTCCTTCCTTGCTGTGAGTCAGTCTTGTACTACCCCGTCCTCCACCTTGCTACTTGCTCAGCTATTCAATGAGTCTGTTAGGGCCAAACCCAAGCTCAACAGGGTCAGTCACCTCTCTGCAGCCTGAGGCCATCAACCCAGTGTCACCTTAGACTCAGTTCCCTTCTCTCAATCACCCACTCCAGCTCCGTCCCAATCTTACCCCTTCTGTTTCTCGCTAGTTTAGAAAGAAACAGACTCCTCTTTCTGTTCGACTCAGGAAGCAGTAAAAGGCCTTGCTGCAATCCTCATCTGTAACTCATGTGAACCGGTGGGTCTTTTCCAACCTGGTGATTCTATGATTCTATGATCTGCTAGATGTTGCCTCTTCTCGGCATTGGTGAGACTGCTCCTTGAATCCTGTGTTCAGTTCTGGGCCCCTCACCACAAGAAGGATGTTGAGGCTCTAGAGAAACTCCAGAGAAAAGCAACGAGGCTGGTGAAGGGGCTGGGGAACAAGAGGAGCGGCTGAGAGAGCTGGAGGTGTTTAGCCTGGAGAAGAGGAGGCTCAGAGGAAATCTTATCACTGTCTACAACTACCTGAAAGGAGGTTGTAGAGAGGAGGGATCTGGGCTCTTCTCCCAAGGGTCAGGGGACAGGACAAGAGGGAATGATCTCAGGCTCCACCAGTGGAGGTTTAGGCTGGACATTAGGAAAAAAAAAAATCACAGAAAGAGTCATTGGGCACTGGCACAGGCTGCCCAGGGAGGTGGTTGAGTCACCTTCCCTGGAGGTGTTTAAGGGACGGGTGGACGAGGTGCTGAGGGACATGGGTTAGTGTTTAATAGGGATGGTTGGACTCGATGATCTGATAGGTCTTTTCCAACCTGGTGATTCTATGATTCTATGGTTCTCTCATCTCAATGGCAACATCTTGCTCCTCTCCAGTTGGTGTTTCCAGGAATATCCTTTTGACTCAACCCTACTGCTCCCTGTTTATGGCCCTCCACGGACCTCCTAAGCTCACATTTCTTGCCTGGGGTGGAAAGAGCACTGCTGCCCATCCCAAGGTCAGCCAAGCTTCAAGCTGTCCAGATCTCTCCTGCCAAAGTTGGCAGATTTGGGCACCATCCCCTCACTTGACCATCTCTGTGCTCCTCATCAACACAACCCTTCTTTCCTCCCCCACCGCCACTAAGATCTAGCAAACAGACAAACAACCGATTTATGAAAGCGAAGAGGGAAAGCCAACAGCAGCTGCTTTAAATCTGCTGTAATGCTGGCAGCAGTTGCGTAAGGCAGAGGTTTTGTCGATGTCCCCACCCCATTCCTGAGAAATATTTAATTTATTTTAGTGTCCCTGTGCCCGCTGCCCATGCCCTCAGCACATTCGCGCTGCGAGAACCACCCGTCCCCATTTGCAGCACGCTGCCAGCGAGTGGCAGCATCAAAGACCGTCTCTGGATTCACTTCTCCCCCGACTCAATCCCACAAAAAAGAGGCAAGATTCAAAACAGCCTTCTCAACCCTAACCAGCCAAGTTCCTTGTCATGCCCGGGACATGCAGAGCTCAGTAAACAGATGGGTCTCACCATGCCCAGGGGACTGGTGGCTCTAGACCCCAACAGAGCAGCAAGTTTCAAATTAAATGACCCTTCGTCAAGCCGGACCAGTCCCCAGCAGCTCTCATCTGCTAGCAAGACGCGTTGCTGAGCCAGAGGCATGGTGGAGAACAAACCTGTCCCCCAGCTCTGGTTTACATTAAGTATTTCAGAAGAAATAAGCCCTAATTCGAAGGTCCTGCCTCAACCGCAAAGTCAGGTCTCACATCTCCAGCCCTGGCAGCTGAGATCCGTTGCCTCAAAGACAAACTTGCCTGTTGGCTTGTTCTCGGCCAGCGGGAGAGGGATTGAGATGCTCTTCCCAACGTGGCGCGTGGGCTTGGATGTGGAATCCCTCCACTGAGAGCAAGAAAGAGCTGGCCGTCTTGCAGGGGGAGAGGAATCAGATTTTCCTCCACTGTCCAACTTTACAGGTCATCTTTCTACTCAGGAACATTTTTCCAGTACAAAAATCCGTCACAATAAAAAATGGTAGTGGTATTTTAGAGCCCATCTGCTATTTCCGTTATGAAGGGCTGTTGTTGTGCATATAACTAAGTGTAAGTTCCCCTTAGGTCTGCAAGTCATCGAGGGAGAGGTGGGACCTGTATTCCAGAGATATCACTGCAGGGAGAATCCTGCAGTTGTATAGATGACGATAATATTGATAATAATAATATTAATAATAATAATAACCATTATTATTAATATTATTTAATGTCTATTATATATAATTATTATTATTATTATCATTTCCAGTACTTGAAGGGGCTACAAGAAAGCCAGGGAGGCACTTTCTACAAAGGCATTTCATAGAGTCATAGAACAACCAGGTTGGAAGGAACCCATAGGATCATCGAGTCCAACCATTTAGTGATAGGACTGGTGGGGAGGTGGCTATAAATTGCAGA
Organism: Coccyzus lansbergi; assembly: GCA_033558105.1. NCBI lineage: Eukaryota > Metazoa > Chordata > Aves > Cuculiformes > Coccyzidae > Coccyzus > Coccyzus lansbergi. Next base: position 513,053 of record JAUMJK010000275.1, read on the forward strand.
GGGGAAGATTTAGCCTGGAGGGTGGGGAGGCCCTGGCCCAGGTTTCCCAGGGAGGTCGTGGTTGCCCCTTCCCTGGAGGTGTTCAAGGTTGGATGAGGCTTTGAGCAACGTGATCCAGTGGGAGGTGTCCCTGCCCATGGCAGAGGGGTTGGAACTGGATGGGCTTTAAGGTCTCTTCCAACTCAAACTATTCTATGAGTATTATTATTACTATTATTATTATTTGTAATTTTGGGGGGCTGGAAGTTGTGATACCTGCAGGAATCCCAGAAGAAATCCAAGAAAGTGCTAAGATCCTAAAAAAATCTATTGATTAAAAGCAAAGAGACTCCCAAGAGTTCCTATGTTGCAAGCCCCATTACAACTTCGAGGTATTAATATCTCTCCCAGCATCTCAAATCTCTGCATAAACAAGTTGTCCACATCTCACCACTTTACCCTTCCCTGTGCTTTGCAAGAGAACTGGAAAGATGTTTGGTTTTTTTAATTCAGGATAAAGTTGGAAGCTTAGAACAGATGAGGAATATTGAATGAGAAAATCTGGTATAAGCAAAATGTACTGTTCCCATGAGGATGTTTTCCCAGGTCTCTGTCCCATATTCTTTGGGGACTTCAGTCCCACTGCAAGCAGTAAACACCTCAAAAAGGGATTAATGAAGTGCTCAGGACTGTGATGTTTAAATCTGTGGTAAGATTTATTTCCAAATGGGTTGTTCAAAGCTACAGAGGGGATGTGTAACCCTGCCAGGAAATAAATCCACATTCCCTGATCCCCAATAAGTTTTCTTAACCACAATATAATTCATCCTATCTCCTCATAGGGACATTTGGAGGTTTTAGTCTCAGCTTCCTAGGCAAGAGGGTTATTTGTTCTTCCAAAAATTTAAAATCACTATTAAAAAATTAATTCCGAGCTGGAACTTTGAAATCTCATTTTTTAATCTCATCAACTACTTGGATTTTTTTTTTAGATTACCTTAAATTCACAGCATCTTGCTTCGTCCAGTTATGACTCAAGTCAGTGCAGAAATCAAAATAAAATGAGATCTTGGAGCTCAACTGATGCTTCCCTCTGTCACTCCTCCCTCTTTCAAGGGGAAAAGCTGACAGAAAAGATTTTGCTTTCCTCCATGGCAAATGCAGTTGAACCTGACATGCCCCCATAAAAACACTCGGCTCCTCCAAAACTCCTCATGGAGCTCCAAGCCCTTCTGCTGAAGCACACATCAGATATCTTCTTTGGCTTTTCCCAGCCTTTATATCACTAATGAGAAAGATGGATTTTTCTCTGTCCACATTTCAAAAGGATAATGAGGAAGTTCAAATCATATAAGGAGCAGCTGATGGACCTGCGGTTACTCAGCCTGCAGAAGAGGAGGCTGAGGGGAGACCTCATCGCTCTCTACAACTCCCTGAAAGGAGGTTGTAGTGAGGTGTGTGCTGGTCTTTTCTCCCAGACAGCAAGTGATACGATGAGAGGAAGTGGCCTAAACTTGTACCAGGGGAGGTTTAGATTGGGTAGAGGTTAGAGATCAGGGAGGTGGTTGAGTCACCTTCCCTGGAGGTGTTTAAGGCACAGGTGGATGAGGTATTGAGGGACTTGGTTTAGTGTTAGATAGGATTTTTTGGACTAGAAGATCCGATGGGTCCCTTCCAACCTGGTTGTTCTGTGATTCTGTGATTCTATGATTCTGGGTATTACAAATAATTCCTTTGCTGGAAGAGTGGTGAAACATTTTAAGAGGCTGCCCAGGGAAGTGGTGGAGTCTCCATCCCTGGAGGTGTTCAAAATCACGTGGATGTCGTACTTCAGGACGTTATTGTTTATTAGACACGGTGGTGTTAGGATGATGTTTGGACTTGGTGATCTTTGAGGTCTTTTCCAACCTTAATGATTCCATGATTTCAGACTAGGAAACAGAGAAATTCTGTCCCCTGCTTGAGGAATTCACAGCTTATTGAGAGGAGAGAAACAAGAGGTGACGTGAAAGAAGGGCATAAAATGATGGATGGTTCTGAGACGGTAGGTGAGGAATCCCTTACTTTACAATTTTCATCATATCTAGAATAAAACCCAACTCGACTCACTGAACTCGGTTAAAAGGCAAGCAGAAGACCTCATCAATTTAAAATGTGTTATTACAATACTTAGTTAAGCTGTGGAACTCATCAGCAAGAGCAGCTATGCGAGTTCAGGCTTAGAAAGTCTGGGGGAAAAAAGAAAAAGAAGAAAAGGAATGGAAAGAAATTGGCATTTATCTGGCTATTGGAGCGTCTGCAGCTACATTAGATTGGTCTGAAAAGGCAATTCTCATGCTGCAAAGCACAAACAAGCTACCAACAGCCCATTAAGATGAAACTTCCCTTGTGGGAAAATTGCATAATTTATCAAGCGTAGCCTTCCTTACATCTTTCTTTGAAACAGATGGAAATGATTAATGTCAAAAGCAAGATCTGGAGTAAGGCTGACCGCTGGTTATGGCACACTCTGGCCATGTCTGTGTCACTGAGTAATTAAAGATCAGGACAGGGTTAAATCTTCCTCCTGCAATTTAAGGACTCTCCATCTGGGTACAGAAATTGCCTTGTCCAAAGGCTTATCCCTGGAAAACCAGACCTGCCCATGGAAGTAGATTGAAGGCAGTTTTATGAAGCATTTTAGAGCCAAAAAGGCAGAGCTAAGATGTACGCCTGGATTCCTAAAGTGAATGCTGAGGTTGCCTTGGTGACACAATGATGTGATGATCACAACTCAAGAGGATTTTAACCCAAGGAAGAAATCCGACAGCTGAAGAGAGGGGTTGCTCATAGAATCATAGAAAAACCAGGTTGGAAGGGACCCATCGGATCTTCTAGTCCAACCATTCCTATCAAACACTAAACCAAGTCCCTCAAGACCTCATCCACCAGTCCGTTAAACACCCCCAGGGAAGGTGAATCAACCACCTCCCTGGGCAGCCTATTCCAATGCACAATGACCCTCTGTGTGGAGAACTTCCTCCTAATCTCCAGCCTAAATCTCCCCTGGTGGAGCTTCAGGCCATTCCCTCTTGTCCTGTCCCCTGTCCCTTGGGAGAAGAGCCCAACTCCCTCCTCTCTACAACCTCCCTTCAGGTAGTTGTAGAGAGTAATGAGGTGACCATCTTTGCATTTCCCAGGCCATAACAGCCCGATAAATTCAATAAAAGAACCCAGAATGTACACCAACAAAGGTACCAGCCTCAATATCACTGGTAGGAGTCAGGAACCTTCATGGAAAACCATTTTAATGTCTCTCTACATCAATTACAAGCAATCTGGGACAACCCAGCTCTAGCTGTGTCCACAACTGGTACTTTTGAGGTTCTATAATGACACGTGAAGGTGTTTAAAAGACGGGTAGACAAGGCGCTCAGGGACATGGTTTAGTGGCAGATCAGAATGGTCGGACTCGATGATCCAAGAGGTCTTTTCCAACATGGTGATTCTATGAGTAATAAAACTAGGCAAAAGAAATTAAGAAGTTTAGGGTTTGTTTTCCATTTCCTGGAGAAAGTGTTTTACTTCTCACTGAAAGGTCTTCAGCTACACAAAAGGTTCTTTAATGTGTCATGGCCATAGAAACTCATCAAGCATCCTGAGGGCACCTGGCATGGGACAGGAGAAGACATGAGCCCTTGCAGTTCAATAGTGTACAAGATTCACGGAGGGACAGCTTTCCATGATATTTCCCAAATTTTTCAACTGAAATATATATTTTTATTTTAAAAAATGAAAAAATATTTCCCTGGGGAAAAAAATGTCATTGAACAGGGGAGGTTCAGGCTGAACATTAGGAAAAAAATTTTCACAGAAAGGGTCATTGGGCACTGGCAGATGCTGCCCAAGGAGGTGGTTGAGTCACCTTCCCTGGAGGTGTTTAAAGGACAGGTGGACGAGGTCCTGAGGGACATAGTTTAGTGTTTGATAGGAATGGTTGGACTCGATGATCCTGTGGGTCTTTTCCAATCTGGTGATTCTATGATTATAAGACACTACGCCCTCTTTTTGGCTGGTTTTTTTTTTGAACTGATGGACACATAGACTAAAGCTGCCTGCTGTAGGTCTTGATTCCAGTTGTCACAAACCTGCATCTCATGGAACTGATCTTTTTCTCACTTACATCTGAGTGAGAACATAGATCAGGAACAACACAGCAAGTTCACTGACAGAGTTGCAGTGGAGGTACGAATCCATACAAAACTGCAGTCCTTAACCATGAACCAGTGTAGTACGTAAGGGGAAAAAACATGGAGATGTACTCAGTTCTGGGACCACAATGACAAAAACAAATCAGTAAGCACCAAGATCCTTCCATAAGAAGCATAAAAGCACCCTAGGAGAGTTACAGGAGATTCTCCGATGACAAGTTGTCACCAGGAGCCACCTGTCTAAGATGTAAGTCCATGGAAAAGTGGACTGATGCTGGTTTAGTTTTATTCGAAGTTGCTGAAGTTTCAGCACTGAGCAAATGGACCCAAATGAGTCCTGTTTTCATATAAAATGTGCTGCAGGCTGGTGGAAACCAATGTATTGGATATCAAGGAGGTCCAAATTGCCAGAAGGCTTCTAGAGGGAATACTAGATTGGTGGAGGGTAGACCTAATGCTGGCAGTGAAAGGTGATGTTCCAGCTGTAATCTCTGACCCAGGAGCTCTGTTGACTGCTGCAGGCATGGAAGGTGCAGCAAGGGATGGGCAACTGTATGTGTCTTTCTTCCACTACTCATCTCCTCTTTGACTCCAAGGGAGAGAATACTAAGATGGATGTGCCTTGAGATGACCAAATTTTGACATCCTTCTTTTCCATGACTCCTTGTTTGGTACTTCCTAAGAATTTCCCAGGTTAGGGTCTATTTACTTTCTGTCCTTGTTGCAACCTCCTCTGGACACCAAGTCATTCCTTCCACCTCTCCCCAAAACATTGATCTAAAGCCAAATGTCATGATCCTGCTGAAACCCTTGGCCTCTTCTATTGCTTTTCAGTTTCCTAGAGTCAGCTCTGCTCCTTGAATGAGAAGACAAAGCCACGTGAAAGCCTGTGGTGGTGAAAGCCTGGAAGTCCACTTACACGTGATATATTGGACTCCTCGATAAGTAGAGAATCAGTCCAGGGTGTTTTCTCCTGCCCAGGACCCTGTGCTCAGAAATAACAAGTGCAGTTGACTGCGCTAATAACATTAGCATGGGGACCTACTGCAGCTAAATAGGACACTTAATTCCCTTTAATGCTGAACTAATTAGAGCATGGTGAACAACAAAAGAGGAAACACAGTCTTTGTATCTGTGTAAAACTATTCACGATCCGCTATACAGAATACAGGCCATCCCTTCCTTCCTCCAGATCAACGAGGGTGTATATTCATTGATGGGAACAGCCAGCAGCAATCCTCAAGATTTCATCTTTCATCTTTTGTTCAGGGGTAAATTTATCTACAAAGAAAAATCTGTAGATATTCATGAGTGCAGGCAAAGAGAGTCACATTAGTCAAAAAGCCTGAATTGCTAAATACAGAATGTGCACTGAGAGTGACCTAAATATCAGTGAAATTATCCTGTCTAATTTCAAACAAGAAAAAGCTCCCCAGAATTACTTTAATTAGCTTAAAAGGCTGTCAGCCACTTTCTCGAAGCAGAGTTAATGTTCTGTGTTATTCATTGTACACATAGCATCATATGGTAGGGAAACAAAATACTTGTCTACTCATCATTGTTAATATCACCATTATTTATTCTTATCCAGAGCTCCTTAGGAAATGCAGTTTGTGCTCCATGGTGTGCTCCATCTGTTTGCATCACAATGTGTTTCAAAGCCACTTGTCAATTCTAAGAAAGCGGAGAACTAGCACTGATTGAATTCCACTTTTGTCTTCTGGAAAAGTCTGGAACCTCTTGGCTTCTCAGCACCACAGTGGGTTAGATCTCAGCATCCCAAGCTGCATTCAGTGGAGGCAAGAATCTGTGGTCAAAGTTTGTGATGAACTACTCAGCATCGCTGAGGAAAACTACATCAGAGGCAGGAGCAGGGGCAGCATTTGAGCCTCCATCTGAATACTGCTAGGGTGGGAAATGTGATGGGAGTAATTCAGGGATGAGAAAAAAAAAACCATCGCAGGCTACTAAACACAAAGAGACCTAGGTTCAGTGAGACACTAAACAAATTGATAGAGGCTTGGAGAGTATCTGTGGAAGTATATCTACAGTCTTCCTATATTTTTACTATTGCCCACTGGCAGAGAATGGACAGGCTGAGGGAGTTGGACTTCTTCAACCAAGAGAACAGAAGGCTCTGGGGAGATCTTAGAGTAGGTTTCCATTACTGGAAGGAGCTCCAGGAAAGCTGGGGAAGAGCTCTTGGACAGACAGTGCAGGGATAGGATGAGGGAAGTTGTTTTAAACTGAAAGAGGGGAGGTTGAGAAGAGATCTTTGGAAGAAATGTTTTCCTGTGAGGGTGGGGAGGCCCTGGACCAGGTTGCCCAGAGAAGTCATGACTGCCCCATCCCTGGAGGTGTTGAAGGCCGGGTTGGATGGGGCTATGAGCAACCTGATGCAATGGGGTGGTGCCCCTGCCCACGGCAGAGGGATTGGAACTGGATGATCTTTTAGGTCCCAACCAACACAAACCATTATATAGTTCTATGATTCTAAGGTGACATTTTATCTCAGGATAAATGGCTCCTTTTATGTCCTTATTTTCAAACAGTTTCTTTTTCATGTTTTAATACCATTGCCCTAAGCTAGAGCTTGATCTCATCAGGATGCCCACCAATGTAGCAATGTGTCTGGGGTTAAATCCAGCAGCTCTTCCTTAGAGAAATCCCTCAAGGAGGTGGCAGGTGTTTCAGCAGCTCCTAACCTGTGGTCTTCAGCCACAATGATTGTAGTGGCAACTTTGGGCAAGCAGGAGGAACTTCTATATCCACCCACAAAATGTCATTTCTTGTTCAAGGGTCAACAGCTTGGTTAGAAGTCTCTTCATGTTTCAAGTTCTGGAAGGAACTTCTTTGCCATCTGGCTAAGGAAAGGATTGGAGAAATTCCTGAAGTGCATTTGATGAGGGAGAAGGAATGTCACAATGACCAACAGCAAAGTGGAAAAGGCTGGAAAAACAAGCCAGCTTCAAAGAGAAAAGAAGCCTTCGGTGCTCCAAAGATTTGGAGCATCCTTCCTCTCTTGGGTCTGTTTCCTGAAGTGCGGCGTGTTTATGAAGGCAGGGAAGTGGGCTTGGAGCACGAGGCAACAGAGAGCCCAAGGAGGTGCAGACTCTGCTTGAAACAGCAGAATTAAACTAGCCAGAGCCTCCCTCGTCATCACCAGAGCTACATTACAGCTGAGAGAACAAGAGAGACCCAGACCACAGTCTCCGCCAACTCGGACAGCCCAGCGGGACGCGGTGGGGGAACGAGGAGAACTTCATCTCGTTAATCACTCCCAACTGTGAGAGACAGGCTCAGGGCAGGCACCTTGCCAAGGCATTGACGGGTTTCCCAACATGATCCTTTTCTCCCCACTCTTTGTTCCCTGCTGCGTCCCTCCTGCCTGGGGTTCAGACACAACTATGCCCGAACTCAGACCTTGTGAACAAGGGCAGATTTTGACCCTCAGAAAAATCCACATCAGAGGCTATCCTGGTCAGAACTTTAGATGATGTGTCCTTCAAGCTTTCTGAAGATGCTCACTGGCAATTAAATCTGTTTCAGGCTGATGTTAGGTGTAGACAACCCAGTGAGTCCTGGAGGACCCCAGTCAGGGTGAAGAGATAGGAGCTTGGCACTAAGTTCATCTTGCAATGCGCAGATGGGGGATTGAGACCCCCATATCTCAATCCTGACATAAATAAGTAAAATACCAGGCTAGGATGCCCTGTCTGAGAGAGTGAGGGGCTCACATCTCTGCATGCATATCAGACTACTGTGTTCCTGCAGTACTTGAAGGACCAGAGTGCAATTAAATGGAAAATAATAAGCTTTTGTAGCTAAGGACAATGCTGTAATGCAGTGACTTTAAACACTGCATATCCCCGTCACCTGTTGAGTCCAAGAACTTGTTCAATTCCTCTCCCATTCCCTATATTTGGCTTGGGAAATGGAAGGGGAGCTGTGAAATGCAAGCGGGACCAGAGCCCAGCAGAGTTTCCCCATGCCCATAATAACCCTCAACATCAGAAGTAAACCTGATAAGGGCTCCTTTCAGCAAAATAAGAGTAATAAGTAAAAATCCACACATGCAAATCAAAACCCAATCACTCACCAAGACTGACATGTGTTTTCCCTCTCAGAGTCTGGCCCCCAAGCATCCCTTTGACTTCACAGGAATATCCAGCAAAGCTGGCACGGCAAATGGTCCTGGAGTATTTTGCCCCCCTTGTGAAACTGAGTTTGCCATAACTCAGGCACAATGTCTCTCCAGGGAGGGTTTCGGGGAACAACTCAATCCACTACCAATCCCCCTCATGCTTAGCTTTCTTTGCAATGTCTCCTTCTCCCTCCAGAATTAGGAAACATTCCAAATGGAAATGTAAGGAATGCAAATTGATGTCTTCTCTCCAACATGAATTATCTGACTCCTGCGGCTGTCTCTACGAGATCATTTGAGCTGAACTTGACTGTTGCAATAATTAATTTCCAATCAAGCAAATTTGCGTAAATCTCCCCTTTAGAAATCTGCCTTAAATCAAGGGTTTAGGCACCACATTCCAGCTTGGTTTCATTAAAAATAGATTGCTATTGAAAGCTGCCAGCACTGTAAATACAGGCACCACGCCACCCTGCAGGACGGCTTGGATACACACTTTCCACATAATGAAAACCTGCCCTAAAAGCCATCTCTGCAGTGAATGCCCCCTGTAACTGAGGGTTGCTGGTTTGTTATCAGCAGCCTGAGAGCCTGGTCTTGTTGACTTATCTAGTCTTGCAAGGACGGCTTTGAAGAAACCAGGATAAGTGGGACAAGAGCTGTGAGAGAAGAGGAGATCTTGAGAACCTTCTCAGAGGGGAGTTGTGTGGAGCCCACAAGCCAGAGAACTGTCTCTGCTTCTCTGAGAGAAGAGGAAGAGAAACACCTCTCTGGAGGACGTGAATGGTACCATGAAGGCCCAGACGATTATCAGCGTTGACAGAGGCTGAGAGAGGAGAGAGAGAATTGTAAAGCTACAACCCTCCAAAGCAGTGTGATTTGCAGAGTCAGGAGTCACAGATGCCCAGTATTTGGAGAAAGAGTATGGAAAAACATGCTCCAAGGAAATATTTCTAGCTTGCAGCAACCTCCGTCTCAGTAGGCTGCAGGTGGGGGTTGTCGTGTCCTTGGGAAGGGATGGTGGAAGCTTTCTCTTTCCTCCCCTTGACTTACCTTTCCTACACCAAATGCCTGGTTTTACCCCTATGGCCTTCACTTGGAAGAAATATTTTCTCAGAGGGGAAGGTGCCATTGACCACCTCTGGTGTCTATAAAAAATGTAGATGTTCACATCACATAAAATTGCTTTTTTAAAGGAAACATGGAATCATAGAATGGTTTGGGTTGGAAGGGACCTTAAATCTCATCCAGTTCCAACCCGCTGCAATGGGCAGGGGCAGGAGGAAGAAAATGAATGACCTGCAATTTCTATCTATGATCTGGCAGACCCTCTCCTGAAAAAGCTGAGCTTGCACAGTGTTACTGACTCTGAATGGTCTGTCTTCTTGCTAGTGTGTTCTCAAAGATCTCTTTCTTCCAGAACGTGTGCTCTTCAACAAACCACAACCATGCTGGGAAAAATCCTTGCCTGGAACCCAAACCACAGAGTTTGGTTCTGCTAAACCTTTGTTACTAGCCCTTTGTCAGGCATCTAGATGTGGGCTGCACTTCCATTTCATAGAATTATAGAATGGTTTGGACTGGAAGGGACCTAAAGTCCACCCAGTTCCAACCTCTCTGCAATAGGCAGGGGCACCTCTGACTGGATCAAGCTGCTCAAAGCCCCATCCAACCTGGCCTTGAACACCTCCAGGGACGAGGCAGCCACCACTTCTCTGGACAAGTTGTGCCAGGGCTTCACCACCCTCACAGGAAAATACTTCTTCCCAAGATGTCATCTCAGTCTCCCCTCTTTCAGCTTAAAGGGAATATTTCAGCTAAAAGAAAGATGTTGGTGCTGGGAAAGAGTGGGAAATTGTGGAGCCAGGGAAATGGACGTCTAGCAATCCCGATTTCCAGCTTCCTCAGCCACCAAAACCTCAGAGAGTAATGACAACTTGACAGTACAAGCCTGCCCAGTGGTTGATGCACAACATGTATTCTGGGCCTGTGAATGAATGAGAAATCTCCCAGTGAAACTGGTGCCTCAACATGCCGTTCCGAGACCTACCGCTGGTGTTTTGTCAAGGGTACAAATCTGTCATCTTTTATCAACAGCAGGATACAGGAGAGGAAATAGCTTGTTTTTCTTTTACTACTATTTTAAAAAAAAAAAATCATTCAACTGCTTCTGTTATAAGAAAGGGAGAAATAATGAATTGGATATGCTTGTTCTGCACCCCTTACTCGCCACCATCTCCCACCCTTCCTGGATCCCCAGAGGCAGGAGACATAAAGTCAACCACCTGCTGTGAGAGGCTGATTTCAGCAACAAGATAGGACACCGAATACATTCCAAATGCTTTTGGGCTGGTGCCTCTTCAGTGCCCCAAACTAAACATTCAGAGCAGTCTTATTAATAGAATTATAGAATCCCTAGGTTGGAAAAAACCTTTGAGATCATCAAGTCCAACCATACCTTTATACTATTAAATCATATCCCTAAGCACTTCATCTACCCGTCGTTTAAACACCTCCAGGGATGGGAACTCCACCACCCTCCTGGGCAACCTCTGGCAGCAGTGCCAGATAACCCTTTGTGTGAAGAAGTTTCTCCTAGTGTCCAACCTGAACCTGCCCTGGGGCAACTCGAGCCATTACCTCTCATCCTATCACCTATCACGTGAGCGAAGAGACCAGCACCCACCTCTCTACAACCTTCTTTCAGGTAGTTGTAGACAGAAGATTTTATGAAGAGTTCTTGTAATTCTTTGTTAATTCTCTTCAGCAAACAGGTGCATAATCCAGATCTACCACTTCAAGCTGCTGGTTGGCCAATCAGTAGCTTGGATAAAGACTAAGTACTTAGATCACTATCTTGGATGAAGGCTAAGCACATTTCTTCCAGCATGTTTATGGTCCCTAACTTAGTCCAGGATGCAGCCTGAGGATCTATCTGCTTCTGATCTTCTCCACAGCACAGAGGGCACTAGGATTAGACTTCAGTCCAGGTCATCTTTGAGTCCAGTGATGCTCCCTGATGTTTCCTTGCTCTGAGATGCAGACACTCCCTATAGCTCCATCTTTCTCTAGCTCCTCCATCCACAGACCACAACAGGGGCAGTGTCTACAAACTAAAACCAGTCCTAACCCCCTACAACACTGTGCAGATGGACCCCTCTTTTATTCTTCTATCACCATCTCACCTCCAGCTCTGATGGTGTTAACTGGTTCCAGATAGAGGAAAGCACGTCACCCCTTGATGTTGGTGAGGGGTTCCTCCTGTGCCTAACACCTTCTCATTCATCACAGCCTGAATTTGGGCAGGTGGAGAAGGCATCAGTTCAGACGAACTGAGTTTTAGTGGGACACTTGGAAGCCTTTAATCTGGTTTAGTGATTGATAGAAATGGTTGGAGTCGATGACCTGGTGGGTCTTTTCCAACCTGGTGATTCTATGAGTCTATGAATCTTTAAAGTTTATCACTAACAAATCTTTATCACTAACAAATGCTGCTCTCTTAAGAAACTTGGCAAAACTGCTCTTGGGAAACTGCAATGTCTCCTCAGTCTGTTATTACCATGGAAAACCCAGTGAGGAACAGTGTGAGATGAGGAGCCTATATGTAGCTTCCTTGCCCAAAACTGATAATACAAAAATAGTACCACTTGTCTAATGAGAAACAGTATAACGGTGGTAGAGCAGAGAACAGAATCCAGCTCCCCAAAGTTCTTGTTCAGCAAAGTCTGCCAGAGCTGTCTCTTTTCTCCACTGCAACTGAGGCATGAAACCTCTCCCTGGGGAAGAAGCCCGGGCAAGCATGGACTGACAGCACACCAGGCAAGGGCTAAGTTATGGAGCCATGAAGTTATGTTCTGCCCTGCCATGGAAAGGACAATTTATGCTCTCCAGACACCACAGCTTTTCTGCTCAGGCTGCCGAGAGAGGGGAATGGAGAAGAAATTGGGGAGAAAGCATCAGAAAAGAGAAGAGAGTCCTGGAGGAGTTTGTTTTCCCAGAGCTATTCACCACATTCAACACATCCCCTAAAGCAGCATTGCTCAAAAGAGCTATTTAAATCACTGCGCTGAGAGCCGGGACTTCTCCTCTGCCATGTGCTGCTCTAAACCCACTGTCAATACTTAATAAATAATGGAGATGCATACTGAAGGCATTCCTGCCATTAATCACCAGAGAACCCACATCCCCAGTAAGTGCATTGATAGCACATCTACAGTCCAATTTCTGCTTCAAGATACTTAAAAAAAAAATCAGACTATAAGGTTTCTTATTTTTCTGGCTGCTGCCTGATTGGCTGTGTTAGGGGTTGCTTAGAAGACCGCTGCAAAATTACTTTCATCAGCTACTGTTCAGTTGGTCTCAGAATCTATTTTCCAGACTCCAAAGCAAAATTACAGTCATTCAATATTAAACTATTTGCCAAGTGGCATTAAGTGGGGTGCTGCTGTATTATTTACCATGGCAACTCAGGATGCTAATTTATCTTTTTCCTAAATGTGGAAGAGCAGAGACACTTGGAAATACTCTGCCCTTAATGTGACAAAATGCATTTGTGCTGCACAAAGCATTTTACCTAACCAGAGAAACCTCCCTGTCACGCCAGGACAGGCAGAATTGGGGATAAGAAGGTGTTTATCTGCTGATTAGATGACACGTAATCGCCTGGAGGAGTCAGGCCACTTCATCCATCATCTTCCTTCTGGGACTAGGTGGAGAGGATGCCAGAAGGAATCAGAATTGTTTAACTTGGAAAAGACCTCTAAGATCCACAAGTCCAAACACAAACTTAATACTGCCAAGTCCCCCACTAAACCATGTTCCTAAGCACCAGATCTACATGTCTTTTAAATCCCTCCTGAGATGGTGACTCAGCCACTTCCCTGGGCAGCCTCTTCTAGTGCTTAACAACCATTTCAGTGAAGTGATATTTCCTAATATCCAATCTAAACCTCCCCCTGGAGCAAATTGAGGCCATTTCCTCTCATCATATCACTTGTTACTTGGGAGAAGAGACCAGCACCCACCTTGCTACAACCTCCTTTCAGGTAGTTGTAGAGATCGATGATGTCTCCCCTCAGCCTCCTTTTCTCCAGGCTAAACAACTGCATTTACCCCAGCTGCTTCCCGTAACCCCTGTGCTCCAGCCCCTTCCCCAGTTCTATTCCCCTTCTCCAGATGTGCTCCAGCACCTCAATGTCATCACTGTAGTGAAGGGCCCCAAACTGAACACAGGATTCAAGGTGCTACCTCACCAGTGCCAAGCAGAGGGGAACCATCCCTTCCCTACTCCTGGTGGCCACACCATGGCTGATACAAGCCAAGATGCCATTGGCCTTGTTGGCCACCTGAGCCACTGCTGGCTCATGTTCAGTCACAGTCGACTAGCACCCCCAGGTCCTTTTCCACCAGGCAGCTTTCCCCAGGCTTGGAGTGTTGCGTAGAGGTGGTGTGGCCCAAGTGCAGGACCCTAAGCCTTGTTGAACCTAACAAGGTTCTGGATATCTTCTGCCGAATAACATGAGTCACTTCTGCAGGGAATGTCTCCCTGGCTTTTGCTTCAAACTGGATCATTTTGAGTATTTCACAGTGTTTTCATACTTGTGATGTTTTTATGAATTCTTATCAGCTCAGGTATGTCTCAAAGAACATGCTCCAATGCCTACATTTCCTTTCATTTCATTTAGCTTTGCCATTTTTCAGATGAGTCAAGTGATGTGTTGCTTTCCATTACTACTGTCATCACTTGTGGTGCACAGGAGGACGTGGACATACAGAAATGCTGATGATCTTGCTGTATAAGGCAGTAATGTCCCTGTTCTATTGAGGTGACACAACGTGAAATGATTTCTACAAGTTTGCATAAGGGAACTTTGGAGGAGCCTCTGAGTCACAGCCTGGTGGGTAAATAACTCTGTAATGTCTAAGTATGATTTACCATCAGGCCATATCTTGTTTTGGACCTAAAAACTTCCCATTACTTCTTTATTCTAAGAAGTATTAGTATCATCAAGACAGTCTGTTCTGTGGGAAAGGAACACAGTTTGCAGCAATGGAGTGATAATAGCTGATTACTACCAGAGGTCTTGTCCACTCTAAATCTCTAGTGTGGTTTGTATGGTGTTCTCCTTCCTTTGGCCGTTGATGTCTGCAGATTAGGCTGACATGCTATTCTTAGCCTAGTTCAACATTTACTTTGGATTTGCCTTGTTTATTCAATGCATAGCGAGATATGTCCACAGCCCAGCAGTTCCTCTGACAAAGCCAGTGCCTGTTTCTCAGTCCTTCTTTCCTGGTTCAGCCCAACATCTTCTGCTGCTCTGTGGTCCAACTGTCTTGCAGCCTTCTGACCAGAAGCAAGACACATAGGAGATGTCAAATCGTATCAGCTTCATCAAATCTTGGACTTGCCCTTCAGCCAGTACCAACTCCAGATCCCTGACTGGAAAGCGGTCCCTTGCCCCTCCTACAAACTGGTGGAGTTCCTTGTGGTCATGAATACCCTGGAGTTATTATATACTCATGAAAATCATCGCCATTTGTCCATCAACACAAAACTTAATCTTCTAGGAGTTATTCAATTGTTTCCCTATTGCCCCTCACCCAGCATCCAGCATTAACACTTTATTCTTTCCCCAATGTCTTCAAAAATTTGAGGTGTGGTATAAAAAAAGAGCCTAGGTTTCAGTTGTTCTTGTGCACACACACGTGGGTTCTGGAGGGTAGTGAGGCACGGATTTGGGCAGCTAAGCACCAAACAATTCAGGAGACCACTGTCATTCTCCTGACTTTGGAAGAAGTCTTCAGGGAGAGGGAAGAACTAGGATTGGGGCAGTAGAAAAGCCTGCTGTGCCCAAGCAGAAAAAGCAACCCCAGCCTCAAGTGTGCAGGACTGTTCTCTCTAGCTCTGTAGGTGGAAAAGTCTGAAAGCAGCATGTTCACATGTTTCTGAAACATTCAACCCATCTCCACCCCCTACATTCTGGCTCACACTGGCCATGGAAAACAGACTATTGGTCAGCTCCCTCCGTTCCCCCCTCTCTCCTTTAACTTAGCTTCTCGCAACAAACAGCCCTGCCTATTCCTCATCACCTTTCCGACAGTCTCCACATTCATCTTTCATCCAGCTTCCTTTCTCTTCTTTAAGGGTCTTTGACTCAAATCCCTTCACCTTGCTCCCTTTTTGCTGTAACATCTGCCACTTAGATGCCATAGCCCTTCCCAAACCATTCTCCTCTCATCTTTTCTGCATCTTGACATTGCTCTTCTCACTTTCCCCTCTTCGCTTAACAAGCAGCGCTGCTTCTACTCCACTTTTCACCTTTTCACTCAAGGGCTTCTCCCCTCTCCCTTTGTAGCCACCTCTGTCAGAGTGCCTCTTGGTCACATCTGTGCTCATCAATCACATCTCTCCCCACATATAACTGAGCCCTTGACTCCTTTGGCATCTTCAGGCTTCACAATCATCGTCTCAAGTGGCTCTGGTGCACATTCTTAGCCATCTCCTCTGACATCGTTATTATGCCACTCATATTGCCTTAACACTGCCACCAGGATGCTTTTCTTTTCAGCAAATCTTTCTTTCTTAGAATCATAGAATCATAGAACAACCAGGTTGGAAGGGACCCATCGGATCCTCTAGTCCAACCATTCCTATCAAACACTAAACCAAGACCCTCAAGACCTCATCCACCTGTGCCTTAAACACCTCCAGGGAAGGTGAATCAACCACCTCCCTGGGCAGACTATTCCAATGCCCAATGACCCTTTCCGTGAAAAACTTCCTCCTAATCTCCAGCCTAAATCTCCCCCGGAGGAGCTTGAGGCCATTCCCTCTTGTCCTGTCCCCTGTCACTTGGGAGAAGAGCCCAGCTCCCTCCTCTCTACAACCTCCTTTCAGGTAGTTGTAGAGTAATGAGATCTCCTCTCAGCCTCCTCTTCTCCAGGCTAAACAACCCCAGCTCTCTCAGCCTCATTGGATTGATTAGATAGATTAGATTCTTCCTCATTAGATTGCTCTACTTCCAATATTTTTTTTTCACAAGTCACACCTGAGACCCACAATTCTTCACACCAGCCTGAACAGCAAACACCTTTGTGCTGTGCCTCCTCCGTGTTGTGCACCCACCTCCTCTGTGCTCTTTTTAGTCACAGCTGGAGCTGCCTTGTTGACAAGCAACACAAAGCCCTTTTACATCACTCCATGTGGTGGCCAGGAGGAACTTGCCGGAGAGAAAGGCAACAAAGTCCTTCTCTCTGGGATCTGCATCCACATGGCTCTCACAGCACTGCCAAGGGAGTGATCTGAATGGAGATGCCCCTCGCTGAATTACAACGGCACTACCAACCCCAGCCCACAATGTGTAATGTAGTATAAATGTAATCGTCTCTGCAGAATGAAAGGCATGTTGCCAGGCCCCACAGGGCTTGGCTCTGGACAATAAAGACATAATTATGGCTTCAGTGGGTTTGCTTGGCTTTTAGGGTTCCACCAGTGGTGAAATGTTGTTCCATCCTAACCTTAGGGAATAAGATGAGCTCATGAGCTGAAACTGCTCAGGCCACGCTTACCAGAGAGCCTGTTGAGATGGGAGAGCTGGTAGCACCAGTCCCTTTCCAGTGGGATGGAGGAAGGCAGTCTCTGATACATCTTGGCCTCTGGAGGAGCCAGCTCTGTCCTGGATTGTTTGTGAAGGTGAAGACTTCTGGCTGTGATTTCTGATTTTCCTCTACTCAGGAAAGTCAACATCTACTCTGGGCAGGAATAAAAAACTGAGAAAACTCATAGCTTACCAGTAGTGTCACTGCAAGTTATCATTTGTATCCTGTGTGCGTTCCCATGCACCCAGAGCATGGTCTGTGTTCCCATCAGAAAGTGTCTCCTTTAAGCAGCACGTCCATGCTCATGCTGGATTCAGCACCCAGTTCCCAAAAAGGATTCCCAAAATCCAGCACAGAAGGGAAGAAAATATGCTCAGGATGCACAGTGAGTCAATCTTCACCTCGCAGGTTAAGCGAAGACTTGCTGCTCAAAGTCAAACCCTGCTGATGAGTGTAGGATGAGGAAACTTTTCCCTTTGAAGGGACAGGTGAGAACTAGGATGTAGGAGAGCTGTCAGGAATGAGGCTGTCATGAATGAGGTGACTGTCCTCTTTGCAGCCACCACCCTGATCAGCAGCCCTTTCACCACCTCACGGTCATGGTGTTAAAAAAACACCTTCTAAACCTCATCCAAAACACATTCCTCCACAGTCCATACCCTCAGTGCTTGTGCAGATGCTCTGTTATCTACCATAACTCTTCTCCTTCCTTGTTGTTGACCCCAAACATACCAGGCTCTATAAAAACAAGGCATTAGGCAGGGCAAAATGTCGATTATCAAACTAAATAGGGTCAAGGCCGTTTCTCTGGCCCTGAAGACAAGTGGAGCATTATGGCTTGTGATCATAGTCTTCTGCTTTACTGCAAAATCCTAAAATTATAGAATCATACGGTTTTGTGCAATCTCATCCAGTGGAAGTTGTCCCTGTGTATGGCAGGTGGGTTGGAACTGGATGAGCTTTAAGATCCTTCCTGACCAAACCATTCTTCCTTGAGCGCGGAGAGGAAAAAGTAAAAGGAGGAAAAGGAAGGTGATGAATCTATCTAGATGAGGTTTCTGCAGCACCTTGTAAACTACCTAGTTGGGCCTGCTCAGCTTTCATTATCACTTCTTTGCTGGTAATTTATGATGAATTACTAATCTGCAGATCTACCAATGTTTCATTGAGTCTTAACCTTTTTTTCCCTGTTCCTCTTCTTGAGTTTTAAAAAGGGAGAAGGTACAAACAGATGTCTTGGAGAGCTGTGAATTATGCTTTATGTTTCTATCACAACCTAAGCTAAGTTTTACATTGTCTTAACACGCCATGGGATTCAGCTGAGCTTGACTTCACCATATCACTGACACATTCTGCTTTCTGCCCCTGCAACTGCTGTGACCTTCCTGCAGTGTCCTCTTGTTCTCCTTGTAGAAGACATTGGAATAAATAGCTGGATTGCATTGCCTGGTCCCTAAGGTATTGTGTGGAGATGGGATTTTTGAGTCCAGTTTCCTCTCCCATGTAAAGATCCTGAAAAGCAGAATTGTGGGACATGCTGCATGACAAAAGTCATGGGTTTGTGACCCAGTCCAGGCGACTGCAGTGTGTTTCTAGGCTCTACATTAATTTTCAACTCTGCCCTAGAAGACTGGTTTTGTTGTAAAGCATTTTTCTATGTGACACTCGGGGATTTTAAGAGACTACAATTAAACCCAGCTTTTACCAACAACGAACTATTTCCAACAGCACGTTCATATACTCCAGCAAACATTCTCCAGCTCCAGTCCTCCTCTCTGCCTGCTCAAATTTACTCTGAAAACAATGTATTTGTCATGGTAAACCATTCTGGGGCTTGTCTCTTTCCATGGATTTGGAAAAAAAACAAAAACCAAAACAACAAAATAACAGCATCAAACTCCCCAAACACAAAGTGGGCTGAATAGAACATTTCAAGACCATCAATCTAATGAGCACATTTCCTAAAAAGAAAACATGTTTTCTTCTTTTTCATAAACCCAAACTTCACGTCTAAACTACCTAGGTTGGTGAGGAAGAAACCATGGTAACTGCACATTTTAATTGGATGTTTGTTGGCTGGAGAGAATGGGAAAGATTGCATAATTGGTGCTTGGGAGTCTACATAAACATGACATGGTTTGGAGACCTGAAGGAGTCTGCTAAATGGGAATGTGATATAGCACATCTGGCAGTGGGGTGTCTCTCCTTTATGTAACACAACATCAGAGGGTGTCAGGAGCTTCGTATGGCTCCTGCGAAACAGCACAATGCATGATGAGTCAGCTGTCCCTCACCTCTCCATCAGTGACCTGAACCTGGGATCATACTGGAAAACAAAAAACAGTGGCTTCTCCCTGGCCCTCCCCTCTCCTCTGAGCCGTACTCACTTCCCAGCAGGGAGGAGTGGTGCAGCCCTAGCATTCAAAAATGCAGCTTTTAGGGAGTTGGATTCAATGATCTGGTGGATCTCTTCCAACCTGGTTATTCTACGATTCTATGATTCTGTGAGCTGTGCCCAACAGACCTTAGATTTCCCACCTTTGCAAGACGAATCAAATAGCCTTTGGCTGCCTTAACACTCTGTACTTGCTTCCTCTAAATTTCTTTCCCTCTGTTTCCTTCCTAGATTTCAGGTTTCATATCATGTTTCTTCAGATCTGGTCCCTGAATAAAGTCTCATTGCCTCCTTGGCTGAAGTACAGCATTTACCCATCACTGTAATACTAGTTCTGCAATTCTTCAGCTTTTTTATACCACCATTTCATTAGGAAAATATTTTTCATGGAAAGGGTCAAGGGAACAGACTGTCCAGGGAGGGGGTTGAGTCACCTTCCCTGGAGGGGTTTAAGGGTCGGGTGGACAAGGTGCTGAGGGACATGGTTCAGTCATGGGCAGGGGTGCCTGTCACTGGATCAGGTTGCTTAAAGACCTGTCCAACCTGGCCTTGAACACCTCCAGAGATGGGGCAGCCATGACTTCCCTGAGCAACATGTGCCAGGGCCTCACCACTCTCACAGCAAAACATTTCTTCCTAACATCTCATCTCAGTCTCACCACTTTCAGCTTAAAGCCATTCCTCCTCATCCTATCCCTGCACTTCCTGATAAAGAGCCCCTCTCCAGCTTTTCTTTAGGCTCCCTTTAAGTACTGCCATAAGGTCTCCATAGGGCCTTCACTTTTCTAGGATGAACAAGCCCAACTCAGTCTGTCCTCATATTCTGAGATTCAAATGTCTTCCATCCAAGCTGACCCTAGATATCCACGTAGATCTTCTCAAAGCTACAGTCTTTCATCTCCACCTTCACAACCTGACCTGCTGTTTGGGCTCTCAGAATCTTTAGTGTAACACTTAAGTTGGACAAATGCAACCTACTGTTACTGATAAACTCAGAGAAGGTAGAGAGGAGGCCTAAATGAAACAAGGGTTATATCAGTCCACAGGCATCACCAGAACATGAATGGAACTGATTAAGGGGAGCTGATCAAGATGAGCTACAGCCTACCCCAACCTTGACACAAGAATCAAATCCTTTCTTGTTCCAGGATATCTCGCAGGTGCTCAGCCACCCATTAACACACTTGTGACTCTCCCACAGCGCTTGCTGTACTCAAGGAGCCATTGGAAACCAGCTGGCGTGCTCGTATCCAAGACTTGCATGTTTGGGGAGTGAGCAAACCCTGCTAAGTGGAATCTGGCTGTGTTGTTTGTGTTGCTAAAGAGCAGCACATGGGCATGGATTCACTTGGCTCTGCCAGTTGGTGAGGAACGGCTGGAACCCAGCTGCATTTCAAAGCACGAGACATAAACAGTGATTTGCCAATGAGAGTAAAAGTAAATGCCTCTCAACGTATGCTATAAACAGTCTCGCACATTGTATCCGGAACCATAGAGCCATTAGCTTCACTATCTATACCCCAATAATGTGAACAAGGGAGAAATCACTGCCAAGTTGTTGTTGTCCACAGATGCCTTTGTACATCCTCCTCCTGTAAAGGCCACTCTTCTCTTCCTTGCCACTGGCAGAAATTACCTTTTCCTGCTTTCTCTGGTGCCTTGGGTTGGTTTATCCAGTGCAGTTAAAAACTTATTGCAAGGTCTTATTAGATATAAACTAAACTGAACCAAATAGAGATCCCAAATATGTGTTCCTAGAGGATCTGTCTGGAGGGGACAGTGGTGAAGCCTTCCACAGTGCAGCAGATTTTAACAGAAGTTCTAGCCTCGCAAGCATGGCCAGGTGCCTCCTGGCTTTCGTGGAGCACTTAGGCTGAAATCCCACACTGTAGCATTATTTATTCTGGCACTTGGCTGTACAGGACAGAAGGGCTTCTCAAGATTCATCAGTCTGTCCATGAGGGTGATAGCACAGGAGGGGATTTCACAATCAGGTGTTTGCTTCCACACCAAACCCACATGCTAGAACTGAGGATGACCCTGGGCTGAAGAGAGATGATGATTAAATCTTATTTCTGATAGCTTCCCTTTCACTGGCCTCTTCTCTTCAGCTGAACTCAAGATCTTCCCATCCAAGTCTGGAAGCATCGTCTCTGCTTCTCACCTTTGCTTCCTTGTCAACCTTTCTACCTCATTTCTTTGCTTATCCATGGCAAGTGGCACAGGCTTCAAGACAAGGTGGGAAGCAAGGAGGCCAAAGGCTTTTGACAAGGACAGATTTGTCTGCTGGGAGACCATGGGCATGGTGCACCTCAAGGGATCTTGCTGTCCATCTCCCATTCCCTCTTCAGCAGGCTCTCCATCAGAGCTGGTATGTTTCCAAGCCTGACAAAGAGCACAAGAAAGAAAAGTGGTTGATTCACCTTCCCTGGAGGTGTTTAAGACACGGGTGGATGAGGTATTGAGGGACTTGGTTTAGTGTTAGATAGGAATGGTTGGACTAGAAGATCCGATGGGTCCCTTCCAACCTGGTTGTTCTGATTCTGTGATTCTGTGATAAATGGTTGAGGATTTCCATCTGAGAAGAGGGAGACCTGCACAATTATTTCCCCTCACGGCAAGATGCAAGGTCCTCATTTACCTAGCTTAGAGGGCAAAGCATATGTCAGAGAAAAGCCATGTATTTCCCATGAGAGTAATGCACTTACTCCTTGCTGAAATCCCATGGGTTTTGCTTGTCTCAGTCCTCTTGTGGCTCCTTTGAAGTCCTGTTTAGCAACACAACATTAATGTTTCATCAGTCCTGAAACTATAGGACCTGCATTTTCATAGAAGTTGTAACTCCAAATGAAGCTAACACAACAGTTACACTCTCAGCTGACGCCCCAGGGAGATACGGGCTGCATCTGCACGGGATATAAAAAGTGGCCTTGAAAGCCCTTTGCATGATGGAGATACTTTCTGTCTACCTTACCTGGCCTGTCCTACAGGCCTGGAATGAAACAGCTGTGTGACCCTGGAAGCTCTTGAGATGCCTGTGGAAGATGCAGGGAAGGTTGACAGTGGGTACTGCATAGATGAGTGGCCTACTGAGATGTTCTTCACATCTGAGCCATATATCTCCACAAAATCATGTGGATGCTGTCCACTAATGTGGGCTCCTACCCAGACTAGACAAACAAACAGAAGAGAAATTAACTACAAATTAGGTGCAGAGACTATTTTCAGCTCAGGAAATATCTGAGGCAACATGTCTGGGGGATGGTAGGGGCTTGCTTGGACTCAGAAAGAACAGGCTTTCCTCTTCTACCTTTCTATAGGATCCCACTTTTGGTGGTGGTCAGACACAAGGTATGGGGTTAGGTGGATGCTCTATCTGAGCCAGTGCTGCTGCTCACACACTTCTGTGTTTCATCATAATGCCCCTGTCCAGATGGCTCAAATAAGATAAATGGAGCTACAGATCTGCTTGGGCTTTGCCTCTACAAAGGAATTCAGAGATTATAATGCAAGTGATGAATAGCGAGACAGAGAGAAGGCTTGGGACGGCATTTAGTCAGTAGCACAAGCACAGCCCTTGGGATTCTGGTACTGAGAGGCCTCAAAGACAAAAGGCAGTTGTTAAAAATGATCAGTCTTAGGCTGCTGGTCAAGAAGCAAAGCATTTGTCAACTCAGTGAAGGCAGGAGCAGGCTGGGGGCAGAGTACTCTGCCTGACTGATATTTTGCAATTAGGGCTGGGTGGGTGCAGGGAGAGCAGTAAAGTAAGGGGTTGATTTGGAAAATATTAGAGTTTGCTATTAGAATCCAGACCCAATGAGAACACAGTTCATTTGGAGGGTTACCTCTGTGCCCACTCCCCTACGTCATCCTATCCCCTGTCTCTGCTCTTCCAGCAGAGCCATAGTCCTGACTTCAAGCAGTGGGTTTTGGTCTCCAAATTGGGATAAGAAGCCTTTAAAAATGATAATGCATCTGAAAACTGCATTTTCAGATTTCACCTTCTTGAAGTGAGGATGACCAAGGCAGCCCTAGGTCAACAACCCGATCCCACTTTCTGACTTGAGCTGCCCTACCTTGCACATACAAATACTTGTCAGTTTTTGGTCATAGCATCATGTTGGACACTGGGAATTAATAGCTGAACCCCCACATTGAATGAGGACCAGAGAAAAATCTATTCACTTATTTCTCCATCTAAAGTATTCAAACCGCTGTAGCAGCCAGGTCTGCAGGACCTCACAGGAAAGGGATAACTTCAAATTCTACTTACTGGGACTTGTAATCATCTGCTCACAATTAAAAAAAAAGTAAATAGCATCACTTTGTTGCAAGGATTCAACCTGTATAATTACATCTCTGGTGCACACATAGAATCACAGAATCGCCAGGTTGGAAGAGCTCCATCGGATCATCGAGTCCAATCATTCCGATCAAACACTAAACCATGTCCCTCAGGACCTCGTCTACCCGTGCCTTAAACACCTCCAGGGAATGTGACTCAATCCCCTCCCTGGGCAGCCTCTGACAGTGCCAAATGAACCTTTCTGTGAAAAAATTTTTCCTAATATCTAGCCTAAATCTCCCTTGGCGGAGCTTGAGGCCATTCCTTCTTGTCCTGTCCTCTGTCACTTGGGAGAAGAGCCCAGCTCCCTCCTCTCTACAACCTCCTTTCAGGTAGTTATAGAGAGCAATGAGGTCTCCTCTCAGCCCCCTGGGTAGAGGCCATGGGGGCATCCTGCCTTGGATTTTCTTTTTATTCTTTAGAAATCATAGAATCATAGGCTGGTTTGGGTTGAAAGGGACATTAAAGATCATTCAGTTCCATGCCCCAGCCATGGGCAGGGATGCCTTCCACTGGATCAGGTTGCTCAGAGCCTAATCCAACCTGACCTTGAATGTTTCCAGGCATGAGACCTCCACTGCTTCTCTGGGCAATCTGTACCAGTGCCTCACTACTTTCATTGTAAAAAAATTCTTCCTTATATCCAATCTAAATCTCCCCTCTTTCAGCTTAAAGCCATTACCCCTTGTCCTACACCCGTAGAATCATAGAATCATAGAACAACCACGTTGGAAGAGACCCACCGGATCGTCAGGTCCAACCATTCCTATCAAACACTAAACCATGTCCCTCAGGACCTCGTCCACCCATGCCTTACACACCTCCAGGGAAGGTGAATCAACCACCTCCCTGGGCAGCCTGGTCCAGCGACCAATGACCCTTTGTGTGAAAAACTTCCTCCTAATGTCTAGCCTAAATCTCCCCTGGCAGAGCTTGAGGCCATTCCCTCTCGTCCTGTCCCCTGTCACTTGGGAGAAGAGCCCAGTTCCCTCCTCTCTACAACCTCCTTTCAGGTAGTTGTAGAGAGTAATGAGGTCTCCTCTCAGCCTCCTCTTCTCCAGGATAAACAACCCCAGCTCTCTCAGACGCTCCTCATAGGGCCTGTGTTCCCTAATAAAGAGCCCCTCCACTTTATGCCCCATTTAGGCACTGGAAGACTGCTCTAAGGTCTCCGCAGTGCCTTCTCTTCTCCAGGCTAGACAAGATCAACTGTCTCAGCCTGTCTTTATATGAGAGGCGCTCCAGCCCTGGGATCATCTTGGTGGCCTCCTCTGGACTCAAACGTTTTGTAAGGTCTCATAAAAGACGAGTATGGGGTAGAATTCACTCTCTTGGCCACACTTCTTTTGATGCAGCCCAGGATATGACCAGAAATATCCATTACTTAGTCATATCTGGGACCATCATCACTGCTCACCCCTGGTGGTGCCACACAGACCCCAGAGGCCACTTGCTCTGTGGCGCGGATGCTGCAGAAACCCTGTCCTCCACCTCCTGTTGACAGCAGGTGCCCAGGAGTGCACTAACACCCTGCCAACAGTAGCACAAATTCATCAGCAGTCATTTAATTAACTGATAACCAGCCAAATCCATTCCCTTATCTTGCAGCACACAAATGAGGCCAGTGAGGCAATTCTGCCTGGGAGTGGGTTTCGTTAATGCAAAGCTAAGAAGCCAGCCCCGGAAGGAAAGTATCCAAGGAAATAGGAGATAGCAGTTCTTAGTGGTGTTTGCATCCTTTCTACCTGGGGTGACAAAATACACCTTAGCTTGCATATGGAATGTTTTATAGTACAAGAAACTGGAGATCTAGCAAAGTTCCTCTGTCCTGAGGACCCTCACCAACATTTCAACATGGAGAAAATGCTAATTAAAGAAAATTCAGTGTACTAAGAAATTTAGCAAATCTTCCCTGAACTCATCTTGCCTTTATCATGCAGTTTCTGGTCCTATAAATTGGTTCACTCCCCAGTGAACAATTTAATTACATTTGACACATACACACTCAATATTTTCTTCTCTTTCTGGGGCTCTGATCCCTAATGGGAGAGTGTCAGTGGTCTCAGTGTAAGGGAAGAGTTACACTAGAAAGACAGAGGCAGCGTGTGGCCACGTAATGTTGAAATGCTGTGGGGATGCAGAAAAATTACAGTGCACATTTTCATAGAATCACCAGGTTGGAAGAGACCCACCAGATCACCAAGTCCAACCATTTCTATCAAACACTAAACCATGTCCCTCAGGACCTCGTCCACCTGTGCCTTAAACACTTACAGGGAAGGTGAACCAATCACCTCCCTGGGCAGCCTGGTCCAGCGACCAATGACCCTTTCCGTGAAAAACTTCCTCCTAATCTCTTGCCTAAATCTCCACTGGCAGAGCTTGAGACCATTCCCTCTTGTCCTGTCCCCTGTCACTTGGGAGAAGAGCCCAGCTCCCTCCTCTCTACAACCTCCTTTCAGGGAGTTGTAGAGAGCAATGAGGTCTCCTCTCAGCCTCCTCTTCTCCAGGATAAACACCCCCAGCTCTCTCAGCCGTTCCTCATTTTGTGTTATTCTGTTTTATAATAGGTGCCAATATGACCTGCAGGGTTTTTAACTCACTGGTCTGGGGGAGAAGAGATTGGATGAAAAATCTGAAGAATTTGGTGATAGAATTAAATCTCCTAATCCATAATATGGAAGTGATTCGTGTTAAAAAAAAAAATAACCAAAAAAAACCCAAAAACATAAAAAAAACCCCACTAAGGATACAGATTAGGACAGGCTGTAAGAGTTGAGATAGTTCAGCCTGGAATTAAAAAAAGGCTTTGGGGAGATCTTAGAGCAGTTTCCAGAACTGAAAAGGGCTTCTGGAAAGCTGGGGAGAGGCTCTTGATCAGAAAGTGCAGGGACAGGACAAGGGCCAATGTTTTTCAGGTGAAAGGGGGCTGGTTTAGACTGAATATTAAAAGAATTTTTTAGTATGAGCATGGTGAGGCCCTGGCACATGTTGCCAGGGAAGTCATGGATGTCCCATCCCTGGAGATGTTCAAGACCAGGTTGGGTGGGTCTCTGAGCAACCTGATCTGGTTAAAGATGTCCTGAAAACCTGATCTGGTACAAAGATATGGAGGAAATGGTTTTAAGCTGAAAGAGGAGAGATTTAAACTGGATATACAGAAGAAACGTTTTACAACGAGGGTGTTGAAGCACTGGCCCAGGTTGCCCAGAGAAGTTGTGGCTTCCCCATCCCTGGAAACATTCAGGGTCAGATTGGATGGGGCTTTGAGAAACCTGATCCAGTGGAAGGCAACTCATGGGAGGGGAGTTGGAACTGGGATGATATTTATGGTCCTTTCCAACCCAAACCATTCTATGATTCTATGATAAACCTGAATTCAGATAAAGACAGTGACACTGGATGGGTAAAGCAATGAAGTCCTCTGCCTGTAACCTCACAATATTCTGCTCCTGGGCTGTTTCGGTTCTACACTTTCTTTGTTGAGCTCTCAGCTAGGGCTAACTAGCCACAGAGTCAGCCCTGTGGGCTCATGCATACATTACAAGCTGCAGATGTGTTCTGCTGGCCACTTCCCAGCGTGTTCTGCCAATACGTAATGACTCGCTGGTCCTCGCACGGTTTGGAGTCTTTTTGGAGTTATTAAGTCATCTTTTAAATGCTCACATGCCAAGATATTTGCAAAGACACAGCCTGGAGCAGTTCTTCCCAATAGCTGCAGCTTTAGTGCTTACAATGCAGGGGATAGATTAATCTCTGACATCACATCAATAAAGCCAGCAAGCAACGCAGCGGGTCCAGACCTGGACCCTCAAAGACTTTTCTCTTGAAATTTCTCTGAAAAGATTAATTTCCTGTGGCTCATTGTCAGGTCTGCTGTGCAAAGCTGGGGTGGGAGTCTGCTGAGGAGGAAAGTGATTTCTGTATGGGGTTAAGACACTCACAAGATTAAGGATTACCGTGGTATTTCTTCCTTGCAGGCAGCTCATCAGACCTGCTCTCCTTCCTCAGAATGAGAAGTTTAAGGTGGCTACAGTGGATCTTGCATCTGCACCATGAAACCCAGGTAAGATGAACCGTACTTATGGTTCTTGTGCAATTGGTTGTTCCTCAAGACACGAATGTGTCTGCCACAGTCACTTTCCTCCTGTGCCTTTTCCCCTAATTCATTGCCATAAAATAGTGCTTTCCTAGAAAAATGACATATGAGAAGTTTTCTCTCCAAGAGCCTCACTGATTGATTTGCTGACATCATACCTGGCACCTTATTTATTCAATAATGCCCTGAAAAGGAGAATTTGGTTGGAATCTGTGAATATGAATAAAGACCAAGCTGAGGATTGTGTATAGACTTCCCCAGGTTTTGATGGCAGGGGAACCCATGGATAGGAATCAAATTTTTAATGGAGTTGAAAGGTGAGACATTTGGGCTTTTTTGGGGGGGAAAAAAAAGTGTTTTCAGTAATATTTTTTACTAAAGGAAGATCAGGGAGCAGATAGTTGCTGTAGGTACAGATATAAAACCTTTGCAGAGGGCAGAATTGGAAATTACAATAAAAGACCAAAAGCCTGAACCTGAGAGCTGAAAAGGGTGGAATTTAATAAAATATGAGAGTGTGTACTGAGGGGATCAAACAAAAAGGTTGACTAAAATTAAAAATTACAGTCTGCAAATAATGGAAAAGGAGAAAATGTAGACGTATTGGATATTTCTAACTTAAGTAGTTGAGGCATTTGTAGAAAATGGACATCCTAGGATGTACTGGGCAAGGTGTTTAAATACTAGTATGGAAACCTTAATGTTATTGCACCAGACACTCTAGGTCACAACTGGAGGATCCTGAATAGTTCTGATTATACTGATTAAGGCTGAACCCAAAAATGTAATGCTTGGAGGAAAGAGATGCTAGAGTAGGGACTTGGAGGAGCCTAAACACATCCTTCCTAGATCTCTCAGTGTCTGATATCCAGGTAACTGCTTCTAGAAGAGAAGAGAAGTGCACTCAGAGAGGCTGCAAAGCTCCAGCCAGATGCTCAATTGCAATGACCTAGAAATTTGACAAGCAGTGCAAAGGAGGGGATTCTCCCCCATCTATTCTGGTCTCATGAGACCTTACCTGAAGCTCTAGTTTCAGCTCAGAATCCCCAGCACAGGAAGGACATGGACCTGCTAAAGTGCATCCAGAGGAGGCCACAGAGATGATCCGAGGGCTGAAGAACCTCTGTTTTGAGGACAGGCTGAGAGAGTTGGGATTGTTCAGCCTGGAGAAGACTCCATGGAGACCTTAGAGCAGCTTCCAGTACTTAAAGGGGACTACAGGAAAGCTGGGAAGAGGCTCTTTTTTAGAAAGTGCAGGAATAGAATGCAGAGGAAAGGTTTGAAGCTGAAAGAGGGGAGATTTAAATGAGATATTAGGAAGAAATGTTTTCCTGTGAGGCTGGTGAAGCACTGGCACAGGTTGCCCAGAGCAGTTGTGTCTGCTCCATCCCTGGAGGTGTTCAAGGCCAGGTTGGATGGAGCCTTGAGCAGCCTGATCCAGTCAGAGGTGCCCCTGCCTATTGCAGAGAGGTTGGAACTGGGTGGGCTTTAAGGTTCCTTCCAGTCCAAACCATTCTGTGATTCTATGAAATGGAAGTGCAGCCCACACCTAAATGCCTGACAAAGGGCTAGTAACAAAGGTTTAGCAGAACCAAATTCTGTGGTTTGGGTTCCAGGCAAGGTTTTTTCCCAGCATGGTTGTGGTTTGTTGAAGAGCACACATTTTGGAAGAAAGAGATCTTTGAGAACATACTAGCAAGAAGACAGACCATTCAGAGTCAGTAACACTGTGCAAGCTGAGCTTTTTCAGGAGAGGGTCTGCCAGATCATCCCAGCTCATAGATAGAGACAGGAGATCATTCGTTTTCTTCCTCCTGTCATCAAAGACAGATGCCCAGATGGAAAACCCTGAGAAGAACTGGTCAAAGCTTAAATAATACATCTGAGTAGCAGTTCCCACAGGCAGAACCACAGCAGAGGACTCCACAGGAAAGGCAACAAGATAGCTCCCTAGGAGTGGCAGGGAAGAGAGATTACAGATATTTCCTCTGTTTGTTACTCGAACAATATAAAGAGACTTGGTTTCACTCCTAGAAGCAATGCACAACTGCCCTCTATTTATATGTGGTGTGCACCCCGCTGTCCTCTGGTCCCCGGCTGTCCCATGGGGACAACACTGGGCAGGGATGAAGATGACTGTAGTGGTTCCATGGTGATTTATGGTCATTGCTGATTCAGCAGAGAGGGAGACAGAGCCTTCTGGTGCTAACAGCTACCCCGCAGACGCCAGCACTGTGGGCTCAGCATCCTACAGCAAACCTGTCTGTGTCTATCAGACCTGCAGGAGCTGTAAAAACCCCACTCAAGGGAGGTAGGAAAACTCCTCACCTCCTACAGGGGAAAGCTCTTCAGCTAGCACCCCAGCTTGTCCCATAACTTCCAGCCAAGCCAAACACATCTGTGCTGCCACCTCCTATCTGTTTTCACCCAATCTGTGGTGCTAAAACCCCTCTGACCCCTGCTGCCCACACCCCCCTGCACACGGAGATAGAAACTATCACAGGAAGAAGTAGATCAGAAATCCCTAAAATCATTTTTGGCCAGAAAACCTCAACTTACCCCAGAAAAAGTACCTGGGAAAAAGTGTCCTGCTGAGTGGAAAGGTTGACAGGCTGTAGGAGCATTTCCCATCTATGCCAAATGTTCACCTTTCCTCTTTCCAACTCAGCTCACGACCATCTCTGATGACTGGGGCAGCCCCTGGACACCAAGGTTAAAATCCCACCTCCAGAGCAGAGTAAAAATCCAGGTCCACCTTAGCAAAAATTCACCTAACTTACTGTTTCAACACAGTTTCTGCTGTATTACCCTGTTTTACAGGTTTTCCACAGCTCTGTTCATATAAGAACAGTGGTCCTGCTTTTCTCCTTAGAGACTGCATTCAGGGACTGGAAATCAACTGGCCAGGAATACTTTAACCTGCAAGATGGGAGATTTAGTTTAGATGTTAGGAAGAAATTTCTTACTCTGAGAGTGGGGAGGCCCTGGCCCAGGTTGCCCAGAGAAGTGGTGGCTGCCCCATCCCTGGAGATGTACAAGGCCAGGATGGCTGGGGCTTTTATCACCCTGATCCAGTGGAAGGTCTCCCTGTCCATGGCAGGGGAGTTGAAACAGGATGGGCTTCAAGGTCCCTTCCAGCTCAAACCATTCCATGATTCTATGAATACCCTGAGAATCTCCATTCATTTGCTCATCCATAGGGAATGATGCATAAATTACCCTTGATTTAATCCCTGACTCTGTTTAAATTTGTACTGGGATATTTTCAAAGTAGGGTTTGTGCTTTCCAAGAGTCTAGAAAGCTCACGCTCCATAGTGGGAACTGCAGTGACTACAAGCCAGTAGTTAAACACTGATGAAGGTTTGGACCAAGTCACATCTGGCTCATTTCTTTGTCTTTAAAATGGGCAGTAAATAACATAAAGTTGTCCTATCCATCTCCTGGATGTCTGCAGAGAAGCTGCCTATATTCCATTGCAAACGAAGTTTGTCTCTTAGCTGCAGGTTTATCACAATTGCAGCTGCTCAGGAAACTGGAGTTTGAGCAAGACTGAAATTTTCTCTTGGAAATTAATCAATTTTCTAGTGAAAAAAAAAAAGAGAGAGAGAGAGAAGAAATAAAAAAAATGCACCTAATGGTCAGTTGGGAAAATGGCTTGGTGCTAACTTCAACTGGAATTTCTCCTGCCTGCCTCCTGGTTCAGCTCCATATTTTTCTGCTTTTATTTTTGCACAGCTATCAGTTTTCTGCAATATCGAAAGTGGCTTCTGCTCTAATGAAACATCTTATCTGCTCATCTGAGTTGCTGCTGGAAGGGAATTGTTTGACATTTCAGTGGGTATAAACTGGAGAGGAGCAGACTTAGATGAGATACAAGGAGGAATTTCTTTACCAGAGAGTGGGGAGGCCCTGGCACAGGTTACCCAGGGAAACTGTGGCTGCCCCGTCCCTGGAGGTGTTCAAGGCCACATTGGATGGGACCCTGGGCAGCCTGATCTAGTGGGAAGCATCCCTGCCCATGGCAGGTGGGGTGGAACTGGATGGGCTTCAGAGTCCCTTCCAACCCAAACCGTTCTATGATTCTATGATTTTGAATTATGTGGTAAAAGAAGCTGGTTCCCTCAATGCTGATTAGAGGAGCAGCTGGTTTATGGTTTGCTTCTTTTTTAATATTGTCATTTGTTGTTTTTTTTTTTTTAATATAACACAAAGAGTAAACTAAAAGAAAAATAGATTTAATGGATCAAGAGTGTCCCTGAAGAGAAGGACTTATGGGTGCTGCTGGATGAGAAGCTCAATATGAGTGGGCAATATGTACTCACAGACCAGAAAGCCAACCGTGTCCTGGGCTGCATCCAAAGTGGTAGGACCAGCAAAGCAAGGGAGGAGATTCTGTCTGTCTACTGTGCTCTGGTGTGACCACCCCTGGAGTCCTGTGCTCAATTCTGGGGTCCTCTACAGAGGAAAAACATGGATCTGTAGGAATGAGTCCAGAGGAGGCCACAAAGATGATCCAAGGGCTGGAGCACCTCCCATATGAGGACAGGCTGAGAGTTTTGGTTGTTCAGCCTGGAGAAGAGAAGGCTCTAGGGAGACCTTTGAGCTGCTTTTAATATTGAAAGTGGCTACAGGAAAGCTGGGGAGGGACTCTTGATCAGGGAGGGCAGGGATAGGATGAGGGTGGATGGTTTTGGGCTGAAAGCAGGGGGATTGAGATGAGATTTTAGGAAGAAATGCTTTCCTGTGAGAGTGGTGAGGCCCTGGCGTAGGCTGCCCAGAGAAGCTGTGGCTGCCCCATCCCTGGAGGTGTTGAAGGCCAGGTTGGATGAGGTTTTAAGCAACCTGATCCCATGGAAGGTGTCTGGGCACATGACAGGGGGGATTGGAACTGGATGATCTTTAAGATCCCTTCCAACTCAAATCTTTCTATGATTTTATGGAAAATAAAGAGACTGACCTCTCTTCAAGAAGCTCAACTCATGGATAGCTTGAGATAACTGAGAAAGAAGAGTCTGACTGTTATTTTTAGGATTCCTCTTTTCCTAAGAGTTGGTAATTCTGAATCATTGTTTTCCAGAGAATCGGACTTCCCAGCAAAAATGAATTTCAGGGGTTTGCCTGGTGGTAATTGTAATGCATAGACAGTGCTATTAATTTTCATGGCCTCTGGGGATTCTACAGATTACAATGGGGTTTAATGGGTCCGTGGAGATCCATGAAGAACAAGAGTTATGATCACAGTGCTTCTTGTTACACCAGCAACAATAATTAGTGCAATGAAAACAGTCCTGTTGTGCGTATATTGGATCTCCTACTGATGCCAGCTGGAATCAGTCTGTTGCCTTCGAGCACAAAGTACCCACATAGTCCTTCTAAAGGAGGCTAAATCCCTAGAAAAACTAACCAGCATCCACGGGTCCTCACAAACCCTGCATGACCCAAGAGGAAAAGAACAAGGCACTATAATAAATTAAACCTCATGTCAGTATGAACAGTTAAAACACCTCTCTGCTCAACTTGTTGACCATGAGTTCTCTGTCCCAGGTCTCCTGGACGCTGATGGGACCATGGGAGAACATTACTTTGGACACATCACAGTCCTGCTTCTCTGTCCCACAATGTCAGTAGTGCGTGTGCTGTCCTTGGTCACTAAACCAAGAGAGGAGCAAGCCTCTGGTTTCACAGCAAACAATAGAATCATAGAACAACCAGGTTGGAAGGGACCCATCGGATCTTCTAGTCCAACCATTCCTATCAAACACTAAACCAAGTCCCTCAAGACCTCATCCACCCGTGCCTTAAACACCTCCAGGGAAGGGGAATCAACCACCTCCCTGGGCAGCCTATTCCAAAGCCCAATGACCCTTTCTGTGAAAAACTTCCTCCTGAGATGAAGCCTGAGAGCTGCTGAGCAGAACTACCAAGTCACGGTCTTTGCTCTTCTCCTTTGCCCAGATATGGCATCAAGTTGAAAAAGGGTAGATTTAGATAAGCTATTGAATTTTTTTAGTATGAGGGTGGAGCGGCCCTGGCCCAGATTGCCCAGAGAAGTCATAGCTGCCCCATCCCTGGAGGTGTTCAGGCCCAGGTTGGATGGGGCTTTGAACAACCTGATCCAGTGGGAGGTGTCCCTGCCCATGGCAGGAGGTTGGAACTGGATGGGCTTTAAGGTCCCTTCCAACCCAAACTATTCAGTGATTTTATGATTCTACAATCAGTAAACCACTCACTGCTAAGAAATTACTCCCTTTCGTTGCTCTGTTCCCCAACAGGGTTTGACTCAGATAATGTTTATGTTGAGCATCCCTTACTACAGATTGTACCTTCACCTTATCACTGTACGACAGAGACAACACACTGCACTACCCACTCACTCCAGAAGGAAGTGAGTTTTTGAGACAAAAGAGCCAGTCCATTTGTGGTGATGTGGCACTTACACAGAAGCCAGCTTATCTTCTCCCTTCCTATGCCTCTCCAACAGATGGCATCCAAGGTCCCTTCTCTGCTATTTTGGGACCACCAAGCCACAAAGGAAATTGTCAGTCAACATCACAGTCAAGCAGAGCCAATGGCTGCTATGTTGAAGGCTCCTGAGGAAGGTTAATCTCTCCCCTTAACTCTTGCCCAAGGGCTGGCTACATGTCTCAGAGCTTCCTCCTGACTGGTGGTTGAGCTAGGAACTGGAAGCTGCCTATTTTCTCTTGCAAAGTCACCTCTGAGCCTAGTCAAGGCCTAAAATCCAAGCTTGCTTGTTTTCAAGGACAATCTTACATTAAAATATTGTTTATTTTCTCTCTCCGTTTGAATCTGTGAGGACAGTTCATCTGTTCTTTCCATGCACTCCATCCTTGCAAAGCAGGAGTGGTTGAGTCACCTTCCCTGGAGATGTTTAAGGGATGGGTGGACGAGGTGCTGAGGGGACATTGTTTATGATTCTATGTCTTAGCAGGCATGGTGGTGCTAGGTGACAGTTGGAGTCGATGATGTTAGAGGTTTCCTCCAACTTTAATGATTCTATCCTAAAGTTATGGACCAAACCTCCAAGTTTTTGAGGTCTGTTTACAAAACAAAGACAGAGAATCCCTCACATTCATGTTGACCTCACAGCAGGTTTTCAGACATAGTGTTGGGGTGTAACAGTCTGCAAAATAAAATTGCCTATACCAGCATCCTGTCAATAGAAGAGGCCCTGTGATGCCACCAGGTCCCAGACTACACTAGCAATGTTCACTGTATTGTGTCTTCTGGTTTTGCACTGGTTCTTGTCTCATTTTTATCCACTTTGGGTCATGTCTGAGTCAGAGCAGACAGGACAGGCTGTTACAAGAGTTGCTCTCTTAGAAATATTCCGCTGTTTTCTACTGATTGTCATAGATTCATAGAATCATAGAATCACTAGGTTGGAAAAGCCCCATCGGATCATCGAGTCCAACCATTCCTATCAAACACTAAACCATGCACCTCAGCATTCCGTCCACCTGTGCCTTAAACACCTCCAGGGAAGGTAACTCAAGGTAGCAAAGCATGGGAATCCACCAGAGACCATACACCCTGTAGTCATCCTCTGTGCTTCCCCATTACTCCAACCTCCTCTAAATAAAAGGTCACTTACATTTTTCCTTCACTTTGTCTGCAGCAGCCTGACAGCTTTGGCACAACCATACCAGGCCAGGTCAGTGATGTCAATTGAATATTTGTTCAAGCTTCAAAGATTTTAGTCTCAGATTGGTGCCAAAACGTGGGCATCCAGAGGGGATGGCTCTTTGCAGCATTATTAGGAGCTCATCAAACACATCGTTGTTGTTGTGAGATGCCAGTACCATGAGCTTAGAAAGCAGAATGTGG
The DNA here is from genome assembly GCA_033558105.1 of Coccyzus lansbergi. Lineage (NCBI taxonomy): Eukaryota > Metazoa > Chordata > Aves > Cuculiformes > Coccyzidae > Coccyzus > Coccyzus lansbergi. Next base: position 548,649 of record JAUMJK010000275.1, read on the forward strand.
CCAGTCTCTGCAGGATGTTTTGTGCCTGTGATCAAAAAAAAAACAGAGGAGTTGACTCATTTCTGGTTCAAGTATTCACCTGAAAGAAATAACAAAACAAAACCAAATAAAGAGAATTAAAAGAAAGGAAACTATGAGAGAAGGGAACTGTCAAAAGCCCTGTGTTCTTCCTCAGTCTGCAAAAAATAACCATTCATTAAGAGAAAGCACTTAGAAAGGGTCATCAAAGATAGTGATGCATAAGATGAGGCAATTTGGTGAGACACATCTGATTCATTTAGGAAACACCATGTCTCTATGATTTATCTTACAGCCCTAGATGAGAAAGCAGGAATCCCAATTTTCAATGTCTTTTGCCCCCCTTCCTAATCTCTTTTTTTCATGAATACTGTAAAAAAAAAAAAAGAAATACTTTTACATGCAGTGTTAGAGAGACCTCCAAATCAGAAAACATGCTGAAGTATCACTTGTTTTACTTTTATTTTGCCTGTGTTTTGAAGCTCAGGCTTTCAAACACCCCCTCAAAACACAGATCCTTCCCTAGCTAGGATTGCTGTGAACTCCGTAGACACGACTGCTCCAAAAGAGAGGTGAAGCATTGGAAGAGGCTGCCCAGGAAAGTGGTGTAGTCTCCATCCCTGAAGATGTTTAAAAAACCCATGTAGATGTGGTACTTCAGGACATTATTGTTTAGTAGACACAGTAGAGTTAGGCTGATGGTTGGACTGGATGAGTTTTTCCAGCTTTAACGATTCTATGACTTTATGAGCATGTTGTATAAACAGAACAGCCCTGACCTACAAAGAGTGCGCATTTTGCCCAGTGACTTATGAATCAAGTGGATGGATGGAAGGATGGGTGGATGGATGGATGATGAATGGTTGTCCCCTGTAGAAAACTGCAGGCTCTAATAAATTGCAGTGAGTTTAGCTACAAGAACAACCCAGTGTTGGTTTCTGAGTAGTTGAGTTGGACTCAGCTTCTACTGGATAGTCCCTTCCAACCCAAATCATTCTGTGATTCTTTGATTCGAGTTGATGGTCCCTCCCGGAAGACACATTATCATTATAACACAGCTCACTGCTGGTTTCAAAACCATCTGTGGATTTCCCTGCCTTCTCTGGGCATAGAATCTGCCAGGCTAGGAAGGCTTCTGGCTCGAAAAGCCAGTCCAGATCTACATGAGGTGTAGGTGCTTGTCTGGAGGATTTCAATATACTGCCTGTGCCTTATTTCCATGTATTCGTCCCTTCTTTCCAGGGAAATATACTGGAAAAGCTTCTCACTGCCAATATCTGAAGAGTGAGCAATTCTCTCCTGACTCTTAAATTCTGGATTCCTGCTGAGTTCTTTATAAAAAAATAACCAAACAAATAACCCCAAAACCAGCTCCTGGCTTTCGAGCCAAAAGACTCCCTGCGTCTGGAAGGCTTCGCAAGTAAAATAAAAGATTACAATGAAAATTACTTTCCTAACCACGCTCTGCATGAGAAGGCTGCAAAACTGCTGCCATGATCCATACGCCTTGGTCAGGAGCCCATGGACAGTCCCTCTCAGAGGCACCACATTGGATTATAGTCCTGCAAACCCCAAGTTGCTCATAGAGATGAAGCAAACAGCATAAGACCAACCTGGTTTAAAGGCAGATATTTTCCTATCCTTGCTCTGCAAGATTAGTAATACAATTGCTCAGAGAGGGGTATGGTCTGGGAGTTGCATCCCACCCAGCAGGGCAGTAAATCCTCCCATCATGCCCTGCAACCAAGATGAAGACAGCAGAACCATATCTGTCTTGGCTTGATCTGCAAACACCCACCTGCAGTTAGAACTGAATATAGAAATTAGCCCTTTCTGCCATAGACGGATAATTAGGATTAAATCAGTAGCCTCCTTAGTTGGTACGGGCAGTTTTTCTTATGTAGCTGGAGCCTGCACCCCTCCCACCAGGCATCTCAAAGCTGTGCCCACACACACAGCCCAACAGCTCATCAAGGCCCTTGTTTCTGCACTGAGGTACTACCCCAGCCTCTCATCAGGACTCATCTGATGCAAATTTGCTGTCATTGCTTATGTAAAATACCTCTCTGCAACAATATTTTTAGCTCCTTGCCTTGGTTGGGGCAACCCTTTCTGTATCGTGATTCTCTTTGCACTGTTTCCACCTGTAGAAGGAGGGAATAAACGATTTGCTTTTGTTATCTAAGGCCTCTATAGAATCATAGAATCACCAGGTTGGAAAAGACCCACTGGATCATCGAGTCCAACCATTCCTATCAAACACTAAACCATGCCCTTCAGCACCCCGTTCACCCGTCCCTTAAACACCTCTATGTTCCCTCCTCTCTCACCTCTGATAAACCCCATCTCCAGGCTCACCTGGTTCATCCTCTACTAACTGCTGAATCTCTAAATGAGCAATTTTGTGCTCTTTCTCTCTGTTTTCATGCAGAGAAAAAAGACCCAAACCAAATACAATCATAGCAACGCCTCATTCCTCCACATCAAACCCTCTCTGCAAGCTCACCTTTTCCTGCAACTCCTGCAAAACCCCTCTGCATCTGCTAGGTGGCCAATCATAGAATCACAGAATCATTAAGGTTCAAAAAGACCTCTCAAATCATCCAGTCCAACCATCAGCCCAACACCACAGTGTCTATTAAATCATGTCCCAAAGTGCCATGTCTAAACACTTTTCAAACCCCTCTAGGGATGGAGACTCCACCACTTCCCTGGGCAGCCTCTTCCAATGCTTCACCACTCTTTTGGCTAAGACTTTTTTCCTAATGACCAATCCAAACGTCCCCCGGTGCAACTTCAGGCTGTTTTCCCTCAACTTATCATTTGTTACTTGGGAAAAGAAGACCACCAACAATCCCCTTTCAGGTAGTTTCAAAAAGCAACTAGAGAACAACCAAAGCTGCCCAGCCATTGCAACTCATATTACTGTGTGCAGCTCTGGGCCACTCACCACAAGAAGGATGTTGAGGCTCTGGAGCGAGTCCAGAGAAGAGCAACAAAGCTGGTGAAGGGTCTGGAGAACAGGTCTTATGAGGAACGGCTGAGAGAGCTGGGGGTGTTTATCCTGGAGAAGAGGAGGCTGAGAGGAGACCTCATTACTCTCTACAACTCCCTGAAAGGAGGTTGTAGAGAGGAGGGAGCTGGCCTCTTCTCCCAAGTGACAGGGGACAGGACAAGAGGGAATGGCCTCAAGCTCCACCAGGGGAGATTTAGGCTGGAGATTAGGAGGAAGTTTTTCACGGAAAGGGTCATTGGGCATTGGAATAGGCTGCCCAGGGAGGTGGTTGATTCACCTTCCCTGAAGGTGTTTAAGGCACGGGTAGATGAGGTCCTGAGGAACATGGTTTAGTGTTTGATAGGAATGGTTGGACTTGATGATCCGATGGGTCTCTTCCAACCTGGTGATTCTATGATTCTATATTGGCTCACCATTTTTTGGTGAATCCCTTGATCTGTGTGGCATGGGGTCTTTCCTTCTATTTCAATAGCAAAAGCTTTAGACATCATCGAGTAAAAGAGGATAGTGACATATGTGTGACTGAAGTTCAACCTCACAGAATCACTGGATCATCAAGTCCAACCATTCCTATCAAACACTAAACCATGTCCCTCAGCAACTTGTGCGCCCGTCCCTTAAACACCTCCAGGGAAGGTGACTCAACCACCTCCCTGGGCAGCTACTGCCAGTGCCAAATCACCCTTTCTGTGAAAATTTTTTCCTAATGTCCAGCGTGAATTTCCCCTGGTGGAGCTCAAGGCCATTCCCTCTTGTCCTGTCCCCTGTCACTTGGGAGAAGAGGCCAGCACTCTCCTCTCCGTAACCTCCTTTCATGTAGTTATAGCGAACCTCACCTCAATTGTCTCATCAGTGAGACTGGATGAGCTGAATTGTGTTTCCATAGACAGTAGAAGGATGTGGTCGGCACCCAGATGAGAAGTCAGGAAAGCTGCAGAGGAGCTCTTGATCAGGGAGTGCAGGGATAGGATGAGGGGAATGGTTTTAAGCTGAAAGAGGGGAGATTTAAATGAGATATTAGGAAGAAATATTTTCATGTGTGGGTAGTGACCCACTGGAGTAGGTTGCCCAGAGAAGTTGTGGAGGCCCCATCCCCAGAATTGTTCAAGGCCAGGTTGGATGGGGCTTTGAGCAACCCGATCCTGTGGGAGATGTCTCTGCCCATGGCAAGGGGTGGAACTGGATGATCTTTAAGTCCTCTTCCAACACAAACCATTCCATGATTTCCCAGACTAAAGAAGTAGGAACCCATTGATAGTGGGCTCCGCCATGGCCAGCCTGCTCTCCACAGACCTACCAGGAGGCTTGAACTCATGCCTCAGCTCCAAAGCCTCATTAGCCAGGAGGGGTGTAGTGCCTTATCGAGCCTTTTGTAGTGTTTCAGTACATCTCTTGATTGGGTAGTCATGAGGGCATGGTTGCTAATTGCAAAATAGATCCATCAATGGCCATATGTAGCTGGAAACATCTTGGTGTTATGGCATCTGGTGCTTTCTCCCCAAAGACCCAGGACCTTCCTTTGCCAGCCTCCTGCTGCCAAAACTCACTCAACTGTGCAAATTTCATTTTGAAACCATTTTCTGTAAATTAGGAAGGTCTCGTTGCTGGGACCCAAATGACACGTTGTGCTCTCCAGCAGCTGGGTGTGGTGTCTGCTGTGTCCAAAACAGAGCCAGCCCTGCACCCAGAGTGGAGCAGGGAGAACCCACTGTGTTGGGAAGCTGTGATTTCCAAACCCCAGGTAAAGGGAGCGAGTCTGGGGATTAAGATCAAGGAGGGGGGAGAGTTTAAATTAAATGTTTCTCCTCTTCTCCTCTTTTCCAAAGTAATACTTTTCTCCTTTTTTCCCTCCCCACTTTCAGCCAAAACCTGGTAAAAATTCTTCCACAAATACATTTCTGTTCAGTTGGCAAATATTTTTCCTCCCTTATTATTTCCTGTCTGTTTGAAGAGGAAAGTTTGCAATGTTTGGAGACAGAGTTAAAAGGAAGAAGCAGAAACAAGGGATATGATGCCACTTAGTGGAACATGGGTAAATAATAATAAAGAACAATATTCCAACATCTGTGTTTGAAATTATTTGTCATCTCTACGAGACAACGTTCTTAATTATGATGTACCCTGAGGACTTCCTGGGCTACCAAGGTCAAGACAAGGGCTACAAAGCAGACCTTGTCAGGCTAAAAATTTCCATGCCTGGAGACACAGCCTGATGGTACAAGGAATTTTGCTGAATTTTGGGAAAATCAAGATTGTAGTAAGTTCAGGTTGGATGCAGACAGTTGCAAAGTAATTCTGAATTGCTCCATGAGCATCATACAGGACAGTAAGTCCTTGTGCTGTCCCTGCAGTGCTCATGAGCAGTGGCAGAGAGAGGACAACCCCACAAGTTCTCTGAATAATTTTGCTCTTGGCTTTCCCTGCCAGCTCCCCACTGGGGAAAAGCCAGGATGGTGAAATCCAGACCTTGTATTTGCTGTCCTCATGAAGTTCTACAAGACCAAGTGCAAACCCAAGCACAGATACAGAGACAGAGAATGGATTCAGAGCAGCCTTGAAGAGAAGGACTTGAGGGTGTTGGTGGATGTGAAACTCAAGATGAGCCGCAAAGTGCGCTCACAGTCCAGAAAGCCAAGCCATATCCAGGGTTCCATCCAAATAAGTGCAACCAGCAGAGTGAGGGAAGGGATTCTCCCCCTTTAATCCTTGTGAGACCTCACCCCTTGTGAGACCTCACCTGGACTCCTACATTCAGCTCTGATCTCTTCAATATAGGAAGGAGATGAATCTCTCAGACTGAATCCAGAGTAGGCCATGAAGATGCTTTTGTTCAACCTGCAGAAGAGGAAACTCCAGAGAGACCTTATAGCAGCCTTCCAGTACTTTAAGGGATCTACAGGAGAGCTGGATAGGGGCTCTTTATCAAGAAGTGCAGGGATAGGGTGAAGGGGGAGAGTTTTAAGCTGAAAGAAGGGAGACTGAGATGAGATATTAGGAAGAAATTTTTTGTCCTATGAGGGTGGTGAGGCCCTGGTGCAGGCTGTGTAGAGAAATCACGACAGCTGCATCCCTGGAGGTGTTCAAGGCCAGGTTGGATGGGACTTTGAGCAGCCTGATCCAGTGGGAGGTGTCCCTTCCCATAGCAGAGGGATTGGAACTGGATGAGCTTTAAGGTCCCTTCCATGCCAAACCATTCTATGATTTTTTGGTAATGCCCAGGAAAAAAAAAAAAAATACAAGTCAGGAGCAACCTTGTAGAACCTCCCAAAGGGACACACCACACTACCTCGCACAGGCAGCTGCCCTCCCCAGGCAGGAGGCATGGACACGAGCCAGGAGGACAAAGCCAGCCGCTGTTGCCCTGCCAAAGCCTGTCTGCTGATAAGAGAAAGCCTCTTATCTCTCCCCTATCCCTCCTGTAAATACACTCTAACCCCTATGCTCTGCAGAATTTCCTGGCCCGTAGAGGCTCTGGCCAGCGGCAGCAATGTTAGCATGTTCGCCAGCACTTTACAGTATTTTTAGGTCTCCTGACACCAGCAAGGTGCAAGAAAAATTAAAAAGATGTGCCTGGTTTGGCACATGTATAAAAGCTTCGGGGTTTTTCAGGAGCTGCCTGCCTTTTGCAAACGATGGGGAGCCATGGCCGTGCTGCGAGCAGGGTGAGTAGGAAGAGCCCCTGTTTTCAAAAGCTTTGCTAGCTCTGCCATTTTCCCCTCACATGAGCTGCTCTGGGTCTCTCCAGGGACACCTGACACTGCAGATCATCTCCCAAGGGTTTTTCACCCTTCTACATTTATTCCCTCAGCTCCATTTATGTCCTTGCCTATACCATAATAGGACAAGGCTCCGCATCCCCACATGGAGTGGCCGGGGTCCAGCATGGCTCTGCCTTGGCGGGCTCTTTAAAGTCCTCCCTATCTCCTGACCACCTCCACCTTCCTCGCCCCAAACATCCTGCACCCCAACAGCTCTTTTGTAAACTCGGTATTCCCCACAGCATTTCCTTTCCAACTTGTGCCAGGCTGGTTACCATGGAAGGGATGCTGCAAAAATGCCAGATGGTCTCTCTCTGCTTGTCTTGTGGAGGTTTTCTATTCGACCCATCATACCTCTAAGCCGCCGCTGTTCCAGCCTGGAGAGGCAATGCAGTTCCCACGCTCTCAATACTGAAACTGCACAGAGCTGCCAGGGATGCAGCCTGTGCTGCTGTGTTGCCTGGAGTCCTTTAAAATTGCATTTATCTGCTTAGAGCATAGTCAGGGCAGACCAAAATGCTTGCTTGGATGTGAGCTGAGAGCCTGCTGATAGCACAACCATCCATGGGAAAGTCAGGGATGCTTTCCCTGCTCAAACCACAGTAGGAACTAGCTCTTCTCCCACCTCTCCCTAAGCCCTCTGCAGTGGCAACTCCAGGCTGAAACATCCTCTCTGGAGCTGATGTTTCATGGATTAATGTGTTATCAGCTCAGAGACACCACGGGATGTGGAGAAGGGACTGGCTGCTCTGTGGGGCAAGTAGAAGTTACATCAAGATTAGTGATCTCAAAGACCCAACTTCTCCAACCATAGATTAAATTTCTGGGGGAGTATGAAAGCAGAAGTCCCCTGTTCTACTCTGACTAATGGCAAGCAGTGATTTAGGGATTTCTTTGTATTGGCTGGGTATGAAGCATCATTTTTAGGACGTGGGAAGAGGAAATTATTTAGCCTAATGTCAAAGTGGTGCTTTTGCTCTAATTTCTTTTGAAGCCTTAAACACAGAAGCAGCATGGAATTGAAATAAAACATGCAGTTAGAACCCAAGGAAAAAAGCTTAAATTAAATAATAAAACTGAGCAAGTGAGGATTTTCCCATTTTCAGTTACCTGGAGTGAACATGGTTTTTCCAGTAGCTCTGAGACTGTTCCTAAGAATTGAGGGTGCCTCTTCCACCCCAGTTCCAAGCTGCTTCTCTCCCAAATACCACACGGGAAGATAGCACAGACTCTCAGAAAGAGCAGCTGTAAAAAAAGTTGGCTTAGAGTCCACCATTCCCTCTGAAATAGAGTTCACTTTGCAGAACCAAGCCCTGCTGAGGCAAGAGGAGAAAGGCATCTGTTCCTGGCACTGCCTGGGGTTTATGTCTTTGAGTTATCATGCCCTGGTTCATGTCAAGTAACGACCATGAAGGGTTCAGAAGTGGCCTCTTGTTGCTCACTTAGAAAGTGGCAGGCAAAATCCCTCTTTGCCTATGTCAGCGGGTGTCTGCACCTGGGCATGGGAGAACAGCCCGGCAACGAGCCCCAGCTCACACACACAACGACAGCTTGAAGGTGCCAACAGCTCTGCATGACCAATTCATCTCCTCAGGCTAAGATGTAGTCTGGGAATAAAAAGAGAAAGCACAACCTCCTCAGTCTGGGCTAAGAACAACGGCATGAGGCTTAACAAGGGCAAATGCCGGGTCCTTGGGGCACAGCAACCCTGTGCAGCTACAGACTAGGAGAAGTCTGGCTGGAAAGTGCCTGGAGGAGAAGGACCTGGGGCTGTTGGTTGACAGCGACTGAACATGAGCCAGCAGTGTGCCCAGGTGGCCAAGAAGGCCAATGGTATCTTGGCTTAGAATAGAAATGGTGTGACCAGTAGGTCCAGGGAGGTTATTCTCCCTCTGTACTTGGCACTGGTGAGACCGTTCCTTGAATCTTGTGTTCAGTTCTGGGCCCCTCAGCACAAGAAGATGTTGAGGCTCTGGAGCGGGTCCAGAGAAGAGCAACAAAGCTGGTGAAGGGGCTGGAGAACCTTATGAGCAGCAGCTGAGAGAGCTGGGGATGTTTATTGTGGAGAAGAGGAGGCTGAGGGGAGACCTCATTGCTCTCTCCAACTACCTGAAAAGGAGGTTGTAGAGAGAAGGGAGCTGGTGTCTTCTCCCAAGTGACAGGGAACAGGACAAGAGGGAACGAGTGACAGGATGAGTAGATGAGGTGCTAAAGGGCATAGTTTAGTATTTGATAGGAATGGTTGGACTTGATGATCCGGTAGGTCTTTTCCAACCTGGTGATTCTATGATTCTATGAAATGGCCTCAAGTTGGCTGGGGGTGCCAGGGCTTAGATTAGATATCAGGGAAAATGTCTTTCCCAAAAGAGTGGTGAAGCATTGAAGAGGCTGCCCAGGGAAGTGGTAGAGTCACCTTCCCTGGAGGTGTCTAAAAAGCATATAACTGTGGCACTCAGGAACACTGTTTAGTAGACACTGTGGTGTTGTGTTAATGGTTGGACCGGATGATCTTCAAGATCTTTTCCAACCTTAACAACTCTATGACTCTATGTGCTAATAAGAAAAAACAAGCCTGGGGTGGTCTTGATCTCTAAACCCTTCTGGAAAAAGCTGTCCTACATCTGCAAGCCTTAATCCCGTGCAAGGAAGGAAAAAACAGGGTAGCAAAAAGAGGGATGAGTGACATCCTGTTTTCCTGGAAGAGCAAGGCCAATGCCTCAATGCAGCTGTTGAAAACCCAGTCTGCCTCCTCATGGGAGAGGCTGGCTGAATACAGGGAGTGACATTTCTGGGCTATGCCAAGTGGCTCACAGCAGGCTCTGCTGTTTGCATTGCACAAATAGTCATTTTATGATTAAAAACAACAACAGCAAACAGAAACTAAACCAAGATAAAACTAGCAAGCGCTGTGCAGATGTTTATGGTGTGCAAGAGCTGGCTCTGCCTACAGCTTTAACCCAAAAACCTCATCAATCCTGGACTGCATCTTTCTTTATACTTTTACACATAGTGTCTCCCGCAGCCTTCTCACTCAAGACTCCTTTATTTCAAGAATGAAGTAAGAATATAAAGAATGACACTTTTCTGCAGAACTTGAATGGCAGATGTAGATCTGAAGAAAACAGATATTGGGTGTGAGGTGGGAATCCTCCTGAAGGAAAGATTTCCTGGCAAGATACCTTTCTGGAGCACCGAAACATTTATTATGTTAATTCTTTGTTCTCCTTGATTCCTAGATCTGGAGACAAGGAGAAATGCTATGGGATTAGTCCTAGTTTCATGGAGGGAATCTGAGGTGCTCACACACTTCCTGCACACCCTTAAAGACTCTTCCAACACATATAACATGACTAGACGTTAGGAAGAAATTCTTCACCATGAGGGTGGGGAGGCTCTGGCACAGATTGCTCAGGGAAGTTGTGGATGCCCCATCCCTGAAGGAGTTCAGGCAGGTTAGATGCAGTCTTGATCAGCTTGCCCAGTGGCAGTTGTAACTGGATGATCTTTAGTGTCCCTTCTAATGCAAACCATTCCACAATTCTATGATAACTATTTCCTTGCCATTTTTTTTCCCAAAAGAAATAACCCTGATTTTTCCATTCTCTTCCAGTGCAGAGATGTAACTGCTGATACCCCACCAAGTATTTGCACTTGAAAACAAGTTGAGGGCTTCTCTGTGGCATTGTCATCCCACCTTCCTTACTGAAGTAGGAAAAAAATCACTACTTTTGTCTAAGCTCAGCTGACCAAATCCTGGTTTGCTGTAATTAACTATACAGACATGCAGGCTCTGAAGTAATAGGCCTGGAGTATATTTTTCTTTTGAAAAACCATCATCTGTCTTTCCATCTGCAGACCTCCGTGGTTTGTGGTTTCTTCACCCCCTTACCCACTGCACCGATGAAGACCAGCTACGACAGAGGAAAGTCAACCAAATCCCAGACTATCAAAGCAAAGGAGCTGATCCCCTCCCATAGCTCCAGGAATGGGAACCACCACGAAAAAAAACCCACCCAAAGCACATTGAGATGGGTTCATCCCAGGAACCATGAAGAAAATATGATGACATCCTGGGAAGAAAACATCTCGTCTGGCTGGGAAGAAGCTCAGATGTCAGATGTCTGTAATGGCAACTTTCCCCTGGGACACATTTCTGAAGAGATTGGCTGCAAGGCCTCAGAGAAACTCCCTCATCAAGTCACCAATACAAACAGGAACAAGAAGCAGGTGCTAAAGGAAGTCTCAGCAACACAAGAAGTGAGAGAGGAGCCCAAGACTTCTCCCTCCAAGGGGGTTTTTGCATTTTGGGCAGAAAAAGTTAACAGCAGCAGTGAAAGGACCTTCCAAAAGTTATTACAGAAATCGTCTGTGATTGTGGGCAGTAGTTCTCCTGCTCTCCTTCCCAAGGAAGGACTTAGCAGCTTGGAAGAGAAGCAGACTAAAAATCCCCAGAGAAAGACCAGGAGAGATCTCTTCTCTGACTCAAATGTTTTCAGCCATGTAGATACTCACGTCCTACATGTGAGCCAGCAGGTAGGTCCTGATGTCCTTCAATAGGACCACAGACGGTTCCATCATCTTCTCCAGATCCTATCAATCAACTTTTCACTGTATGCTCTGATGGTAGCGGTGAGGTCATGCCTTACAGAGAAACTAGGGGAACTCACAAGGTCCTGTGCTGTGAATTTGTCCTACCCATGGCCAATGAAGACAGGCTGACAGAGCTGGGGTTGTTCAGCCTGCAGAAGAGAAAGCTTCAGGGAGACCTTAGAGTAGCTTTCCAGTGCTTAAAGGGGCTCCAGGAAAGTTGGGGAGGGTCTCTCAATCAGGGAGGGCAGGGATAGGATAAGGGGAACAGTTTTAGGCTGAAAAAGGGGAGATGGAGACGAGATGTTAGGAAGAAATGTTTTCCTGTGGAGGTGGGGAGGCCCTGTCTCAGGTTGCCCAGAGTAGTCGTGGCTGCCCCATCCCTGGAAGTGTTCCAAGACCAGGTTGGATGGAGCTTTGAGCAGCCTGGTCCAGCGAAAAGCATCCCTGCCCATGGCAAGGGGATTAGAACTGTATGGGCTTTAACGTCCCTTCCAACCCCAACCATTCTATGATTCCATGATTCTACAAAAGCTGTGCTACCTCTGGAGATATGCTGTCTCTTTCCAGCCAGTGCCTCACCATTCTCATTGTGAAGAAATTCTTCCTTATGTCTAGTCTAAATCTACCCCTCTCTAATTTATACCCATTGCCCCTTGGCCTGTCACTCCAAGCCATTGTGAACAGCCCCTCTCCAGTTTTCTTGTAGCCTCCTTCAGGTACTGGAATGTTGCTATGAGGCTCCCTCAGAGCCTTCTCTTCTCCAGGCTGAAAAACCCCAACTCTCTCAGCTTTTCCTCATATGGGAGGTGCTCCAGACTTCTGATCATCTTTGACTGTGTTGACTGTGTTCATCAACCCCTTCATATCTGTGGCAACCAAAGTCCTGCTTTGTCTCAAGCTGGAGGCATTGGTTTTGTCCTCTCTTCAGGCTTTCTGCTGTTAGCCAATGCTCCCACATGCTGGATGCTCAGGAGCCCAGAAGGGGAGTGCTGAATTTTGTAATCCCTTCCTGTTACTTGAACTGTGTGCTGCCAGGGTAATCTCTCCCTCTGGGTCAAGACAGTTTGCCTAAGCAGCCAATTCTGAACCAACAGAGCACTTGCAGCTTACAGGTACCCTTGGTAGTGAGAGCAAAGAGGCACAAGGAATAATTGTACTCAGCTATTGTTGAAACCTGTAATTTGTACCTAGCCTGAGGCTAATCTCCCTTGGGAAGGAGGATGCTTGAGGATTTCAGAGTCTACCTAGTCTATTTAAAAGAGAATAGAGAGGGAGGGAGTTGGAAGATAGGAAAAAAAGGTTAATAAACAACCAAAAATACCTCCAAGGCAGTGGGGAGTCATGGGAACGACTTGTTTCTCTGTTTATTCAAAGTGTTAGCTGCACTAAAACCTGGTGCACTTCATCTTTTCCTCTTGGCTGTGAATTATTGCTGACAAGAGCAGCAGCAGAGCAGTTTACTGACCACCTACAGGTAGGGTAGGTAGTTCACCTCTTGGGACGGTGGTGCCATGGGGAGCCCCTTCTCTCCATACACAAAGTCCTGTTGCCAGTTCCCAGAGAGAAGGTGGTTAGTGGTAGACCCCCAGGCAGTGCAGATGCAAAGCTAAAGCTTTTTTTCTGGCTGGCAAACTGTTTGCATGCACCTTAACTATATGAGAAAGTTGTGGCAGGACCATTCCATGGGTGGTTTTGGAGAAAGCAGCTCCATCCATCAACTCCAAGTACTCTGGTGGAGCCAGCGGCTACTGCAACACAAGACGCTCTGAGCTGTTTCTCCTCGGTCCTCAGGAATGGTTGGGGCTGGGCTTACTTGGGAACATCGCAATTCTTGATCTAGGACCTACTTTTTACTATCACTAACTGAAACAGAGAGTAGCATGGGCTTGGGATGAGTTTTCACCAAGATGTGACAACAGGGAAGCTGGTAGATAGATATTTAATGGCTTTTTCCCTTGTGAATAATTCATGCTATACATTTGCCTAGAAGATGCACCTCACAACAACTCAGAACATAAATAAAAGGGGCTAGAAGGAGGACCGACATCTTAAAATAGGTGCTCTCCTGGCTGCGTTGTCAGTTTTAAACCTGCACGCCAAGGAAAATCTTCAGCCATTGCACAATGCAATACTTCCCACGAGCAACGAGAAAGATGTTTCCGTGTTGATTTAGTACTGGGCAGGTTGGATTTGATGATCTCAAAGGTCTTTCCCAACCTAGTGATTCTATGTTTCTATGATCTATGTGAAAGTATTTTGTAGATGGGACAGGAAAGTTATTGAGGAATGAAACAGCAAGGGCAGGAGTTTGGAGAAACAGGCTGGGCTAAATTTAACCCAGTGAAAGAAAAGCCTGCTGCTAAAAATGCTTGTGCTATCACAAAGGAGGGAAGAACTCAGAAATATGAATGTGTGAATGGGAGGAAAGGGGCCAAAGGGCTTTCTTTGAGGTCAGGTATGGATTAAAAAACTAGTTAGGTATGGATTAAAAAACCAGTTTAGTTCTGGGGCAAAAATCTTACTTCTATCCATTTTGTAGCATGGATTTGAGTGAGGTTTCACAATTTTAAGAAGAGCATCTGAGCCACAAGTCTGGTCCTCTTTGGAACAAATACACCGAGATTGATGGTTGCAGGGCTGGCAACCACAGATAAGTGGTGGCTGAGAAGCTCCACAGAAGCTGACAATGTGCACTTGCAGCACTTCCTCCTCCTCTGCTCTCATGAGATCCTACCTGGAGCCCTGCATTCAGCTCTGGAATTATAAGCGCAGGACGGACATGGAGCTGTGGGAGCGAGTACAGAGGAAGTCAGGAAGATGATCCTAGGGGTGGAGCTACTCCCACATAAGGACAGGCTGAGAAAGTTGGGGGTGCTCAACCTAAAGAAGAGGATTCAGGGAGACTTTAGAGCAGCTTTCAGTACTGAAAGTGGCTACAGGAAAGCTGGGGAGGGGCTCTTGATCAGGGAGTGCAGCAATAGGACAAGGGGAAATTGTTTTAGGCTGAAAGAGGGGAGATTGAGATGAGATCTTAGAAAGAAATTCTTTCCTGTGGAGGTGGTGAGGCACTGGCACAGTTGTCCAGGGAAGATGTGGCTGCCTCATCTCTGGAGGTGTTGAAGGTCAGGTTGGATGGGCCCTTGAGCAACCTGATAGAGTGGAAGGTGTCCCTACCCATGGCAGAGGGGTTGGAACTGAATGAGCATTGAGGTCTCTTCCAACTCAATGTATTCTATGATTCTACGTGCTGCAGAAAGTCCCACCTACAGGAGAGACCCACCTCTAGGACAAGACTTTCTGGGACACAGGATACATTAAATGGGACAAGAGATGGCACCAGAGCAATGACACTGTACATCCCAACCAGCTGCTCCAAAGGAATGTGAAATGCCACGTTCACTTCCTTCAGCTTGGAACTCTAGCCCTCAGGCTTTAAAAAAAAACATGCCTAGGAAAACAGGGAAAGCACTCTGGTCTACCACAAACAGTATTTTTGCTTTTTAAATTCTGAGGGAAAAACCCACAACTTTGGGATTTTTGTAATGTACATTTTCGTAGAATCACATAATAATAATAGAATAGAATCACCAGGTCAGAAAAGACCCACCAGATCATCAAGTCCAACCATTCCTATCAAACACTAAACCATGTCCCTCAGCACCTTGTGCACTTGTCCCTTAAACACCTCCAAGGAAGTTGACTCAACCCCCTGCTTGGGCAGCCTCTGCCAGTGCCCAATGACCCTTTCCATGAAACATTTTTTCCTAATGTCCAGCCTAAACCTCCCCTGGCGGAGCTTGAGGCCTTACCCTCTTGTCCTGTCCCCTGTCACTTGGGAGAAGAGGCTATTTTTCTCCTCTCCACAACCTTCTTTCAGATAGTTGTAGAGAGCAATGAGGTCTCCCCTCAGCCTCCTCTTCTCCAGGCTAAACAACCCCAGCTCTCTCAGCTGTTCCTCATAAGGCCTGTTCTCCAGTCCCTTCACCAGCTTCGTTGCTCTTCTCTGGACTCGCTCCAGAGCCTCAACATCCTTCTTGTGCTGAGGGGCCCAGAACCGCACACAGTATTCAAGGAGTGGCCTCACCAGTGCTGAGTACAGAGGGAGATTCACCTCCCTGGACCTGCTGGTCACTCCATTTCTGATCCAAGCCAGGATGCCATTGGCCTTCTTGGCCACCTGGGCACACTGCTGGCTCATGTTCAGTCGCTGTCAACCAACACCCCCAGGTCCCTCTCCTCCAGGCAGCTTTCTACACAGACCTCTCCTAGTCTGTAGCTCTGCATAGGGTTGTTGTGCCCCAAATGATGCAAATTCTTTCTATCAAGCCCACCACACAGAGCAGTCACTCACTGATGCATCAGTTACATCCATACTTCCTTTAACTCACCCATCCTCTCCATTGCAGCTGAAGTCCAGGCACGCTGGGTTGTCCGTCCATGCCATTATCCCCCTGATCACTGCCAGATCTCAAAGCAAACTGGAGATGGTGAGAGCCATATGGTTCTGGCTCTGCCACAACATCGGTAAGTCTGGTCTCACTGTTTTCCAGAGATGTGAAAAGCCCTTTCTTCAAATGCCATCTCCTGGATTTAGGCTCTCCATGCCCTGCACAAGAGAAAATTCACACTATTCATACCGAAATGTCCCCTACTTGACTTCCACCCGCCTATGGGTGGAACTGGTTTATACCATGGGACCTTCCATCCTGGATTTAGGCTCTCCATGCCCTGCAGAACAGAGACTCTACAGTATTCATATTGTAGTCCTGAACTGAATTGGCCCTCTCTTGACTTCAAGAAAGTGCCTGGGGTAAGAGCTGGTTCCCACCATGGGAGCCTCCATCCTGGAAATGACACCTGCTTCAGGCCAAACTACAATAGCACTTGGGTGGCCAGACCCCTAGAGACACCAGAAAAGCCCACCCACCTCCAGACAAACCAGATTTAATATATTTGAGGCTGTTTCCTCGATAATGTAAATTCGATGAGGCTTAGCCATGCCTGGCGGGAGTCATCTGGGGACACAATGCAGCTGTTTCACGCTACATCCACGCGTGCGAGACAATATGATTGTACCTCGCTTGAATGGCACAACAGTTGTTTATATGCTCTGGGAACCCAACTCCCTCAAGGCTTTGGGAATTCTTTGCTCATATGGGCAATTGTCAAACTCTTGAATAATGATGGGTAAAAGAGCAGCCATGGATTCCAGGGTGGGTAGGTGGAGAAATAGGGTTGGGCAGGAGAAGAAATGGGTATGTTTTGGTAATAATAAATCCTTACTTTGGCCTGAAATGTCATGGTATTCTCCTTTTCTTAGAATATGATGTGGATGGCTTCTTGGGATTGTCTCAGAAGATCCATGTGCCAGAGCAAGTCCTGCAAACAGGAAGAGCTGTGTGTTCCGGTTATGCCCATTTATGCCAGGAAATGTGCAGGTAAAATACTTCTTGAGCTTTCTTCTCCTGCCCCTTGAAGATATGAGGTGGGGACATACCTCTGGCATGGGGCTTGCTGTAGAACCGTCATCCGTATCCCAGGCACAGCAGCTGCTCCTGTCCTCCTCTGCTGGGATGGAGGGATAGATATGGCTTTGATAGATGAACCAGAAGCAGAAATACAATTGGGAGTAGCTGCAGGAAGGCAGAAGGCTGGATCAAAGCTGAATTTGGCCAGCATCTTGTGCAACTGGGGAACTGGTTTCAAGAAGCAGATTGTAATAACCATGCATGTTGGGCTGCTGTGAAAAAAAAAAACGAGCACAAAGCACTGTTTGGTCTGTATTTATCTCACCTTCTTGCTTTCCCTGGACAGGGAGGCGGGTTTGAGCTGTGTGAAGGTCCCAGGGTTTGGCCGGAGCCCCAGCTCCCGTGGAGGCCGTTGGTGCCAGCAACAGAAGAGCAGCCACATGTGGAATGCAGTGGAGCTGGAAGGACAGTGGTGCCTCCTGGATGCTTGCTGGGGTGCAGGGATCGTGGATGCAGAGAAGAGGGTGTTCATGCCCAGGTGAGACGACCCTTCCACTGCCATTGCCAGTGGCATTTTCCCCAAAACAGATAGACAAGATTAACCTGACTTTGGAGACAACCTGACTTTGGGATGGCCCAGAATGGCCATCCCAACCCTTCCAATGTAATCCTCAAAGTCTGAATTCAGCAGGCCTTGAGCCCTTATTTTCAGGTACACTCCCAGAGGTACTTGCAGAAGGTGCAGAGAGCTATTCTCCTCATCCTCAACTATGGCAGGTGCTCAGGGAACCCCATGCAAACATGGACCCTGTACACGTAAACATCTTCATTAAGTGCCCTGAGTGCCCCTGAGCTGGGACAGTAACTTTTCAGATGATAACTACCCTCCCCACCCCAAAATTGTTTTTAATCCTCAGTGAGTGCCACTTCTGAAGTAACAAATCCTTGTTTTCACAGCAACTTTGCTCTTATGTCATTCCATACATAATTACTTGAAATTTAACAGCCCATGCTAAGCAAGTAACAACTCTCAGGAAAGTTATTTGTACGATTTAATAACTTCCATTGACTGCATTATGGGATCGCATTTTTTTCTCTAATAATACATAATGAAATAATTGTGGAATTTCTAATAGGTAATTATCTTGCTGAGAACAGTTTAAAACACCAATGACCATGGGTTGTTTCTAGCTGAGCATGGGGGAAAGAGGAGGAGAATGAAACATCACCCAGAGCAGCAGAGATAGTGTCTTCTTCTGGGTCCAACAAGGTGGCCCCGAAACCTTCAGGTCCACAGGTGCAGAAAAGCTTCATAGGGTGACCCTAACACATGGCTGAGCACACATCTACAGGCAGATCTGTTCTGCAAACACCTAAGCAGGGGTGATATTTGGAAAGTCAGGTTAGGCACATTTAAATTGGAACAAGAAGGATCTTGGGTTTTAAATCATAGAATTGGTTGGTTGGAAAAGATCTTTGAGATCATCAAGTCCAACATAAATGTCTACTACTAAACCAGAGCCTTGAGCACCTCATCTATCCATCTTTTAAACATCTCCAGGGATGGGGACTCCACCACTTCCCTTGACAGCCTCTGCCAGGGCCTGAGAACACTTCCAACGAAGAATTTTTTCTAATATCCAATCTAAAACTCCCCTGGCACAATTTGAA
Source organism: Coccyzus lansbergi (assembly GCA_033558105.1). Taxonomy (NCBI): domain Eukaryota; kingdom Metazoa; phylum Chordata; class Aves; order Cuculiformes; family Coccyzidae; genus Coccyzus; species Coccyzus lansbergi. The sequence continues at coordinate 567,170 of JAUMJK010000275.1, forward strand.
GCCATTTCCTCTCATCCTATCACTTGTTACTTGGCAGAAGAGACCAACACCCACCTCACTACAACCTCCCTTCAGACAGTTGTAGACACTGATAAAGTCCCCTTCAGCTTCCTTTTCTCTAGGCTAAACAACATCGGTTCCATCAGCCAACTCTCATAACCCTTGTTCTCCAGCCCCTTCCCCCGCTCACACCTCAGTGTCCTTGGAGCGAGGGGCCCAAAACTGAACCCAGGATTTGAGGTGCAGCCTCACCAGAGCCGACTCCAGGGACACAATCCCTTCCCTGCTCCTGCTGTCCATGCTATTTCTGATACAGTCCAGGATGCTGTTGCCCTTCTTGGCCACCTGGGCCACTGCTGGTTCATGTTCAGCTGCTGCGAACCAACACCCCCAGGTCCTTCTCTGCCAGCCAGTTTCCAGCTGCTCTTCCCCAAGCCTGGAGCTGCACAGGGTTGTTGTGTCCCAAGCGCAGAACTTGGCACTTGGCCTTGTTGAACCTCATCCCATTGATCTCAGCCCATGGATCCAGCCTGTCCAGATCCTTCTGTAGAGCCTCCCTACCCTCAAGCAGATCAGCACTGCCACCCAGAACTATCACACCTAAATTCTTGGAAGAGCTTTAAACTAAGATCAGACGTCATATGGAAATAGAACCTGGAGTAACAGACCTTGGTCTAGGAATCAACACCAAGAAATTATCTTCTCTGCAGCTCATAGGGACCTAAACAGGCTGGACTGCTGGGCTGAGTCCAATGGCATGAGGTTTAACACGGCCAAATGGCAGGTCCTGCACTTGGGGCACAACAACCCTGTGCAGCTACAGACTGGGAGAAGTCTGTCTAGAAAGCTGCCAGGAGGAGAGGGACCTGGGGGTGTTGGTTAACAGCGACTGACCATGAGCCAGTAGTGTGCCCAGGTGGTCAAGAAGGCCAATGGCATCCTGGCTTGGATCAGAAATGATGTGACCAGCAGGTCCAGGGAGGTTCTTCTCCCTCTGTACTCAGCACTGGTGAGGCCTCTCCTTGAATCCTGTGTTCAGCTCTGGGCCCCTCACCATAGGAAGGATGTTGAGGCTCTGGAGTGAGTCCAGAGAAGAGCAACGAAGCTGGTGAAGGGGCTGGAGAGCAAGTCTTATGAGGAGCGTCTGAGAGAGCTGTGGTTGTTTAGCCTGGAGAAGAGGAGGCTGAGAGGAGACCTTATTGCTGTCCACAACTACCTGAAAGGAGGTTGTGGAGAGGAGGGAGCTGGGCTCTTCTTCCAAGTGACAGTGGACAGGACAAGAGGGAATGGCCTCGAGTTCCACCAGGGGAGATTTAGGCTGGACATTAGGAAAAAATATTTCATGGAAAGGGTCATTGGGCACAGGCAGAGGCTGCCCAGGGAGGTAGTTGATTCACCTTCCCTTACTGAAGCTGGTGCAGCTCAGATGGTGTGGACTAAGCTCCCTCAAGGCAGTGTATGATGATAACTTGGGATCCTAAGGGTTTTCTTGCTCCTTCCTTGATGCCTTCTCCTTTTGCCTTGCAGGTATGATGACTTTTTCTTCCTTACTGACCCTGAGCACTTCATTGAGACCCACTGGCCGGAGGACCCCCAGTGGCAGCTTCTTCAACCCCCCATCTCAAGGGAAGACTTTGAGCAGAGGGTTTTTAAAACTTCTGAGTTTTTCAGACTTCAGCTCTCCCTCCTTTCTCCAAACACTTCCCTCCTCAAAACAGGTAAATGCAAAGCAAGTGCTAAATCCTATATAAAGCTCACTCACTTTTAATAGATAAGTTATGGTTGAAGAAAAGACTTCTCATTCCAAAATGATCCATTTGTCTATTTTTAAGCACATGTTTAACATCTAGTAGAGCAGAGGCACATATTTAAGCAATTTCTGCAATCACAGCCATTGTGCGATACTGTGATTAGCAAACTGGGAATTAAAATTCATAAATTATAGTTAATTGAGCCAAATCACTTAAGCCCTTTTGTGTCTGCCTTTTCCCATCTAAATTCAGCAACAGTAGCAAAATAGCTTCAAGATACCTGAGACACAATCCTCATTGTATTCGTGAGTTGCAGAGGGAGACTCCCAGATAAAATGTGGCCTGAAACAGTCACGTCCTACTTTTTGAAAATGAAGGGAGGCGGCTGGACCTGGTTTTCCTCCGTTGTGGTTTTACGATGATTTTTTCGGGTTGGATGCAGAATGGTCTTCTTTTTTACCCAGATGCCCTATGTACATCCATTTCCATGGCTGGTCCAAGAGGATATGGAGTTTTCCCATGATTTGTTTTATCAAGACAGCAAGCTAGGAGATAAAGCCATCTTAGACTGAGGGGAGTTATCAGGCTTACAGAAAATGAATGTATGTCAGACAAATCACACTGTAAAACTTTGACTGAGAGAGGCTGCTGAAGGACTGAGCTTCTTTAGCCTGGAGGAGGCTTAGGAGTGGCCTCATTGCTCTCTATAACTACCTTTTCAGGTTGTATTGAGGTGGGTGCTGGCCTCTTCAACCAAGAAACAAGTGATATGAATAGAGGAAGTGGCCTGAAGTTGATCCAAGGGGAGATTTAGATTGGATATTAGGAAAAATTTCTGTACTGAAGCACTGAGAGAGGCTGCCCAGGGAAGTGGTGGAGTCTCCATCTCTGGAGGTGTTCAAAGAATGTGTAACCTTGGCACTTTGGGTTAGTAGGCAGGATGGTGTTGGTCTGATGTTTGGAGTTGATGATCTCAGAGACCTTTCCCAACTTTAACAATTCTGTGATTCCAGCTTATTATTTAACCCAGAAACCAAACTCCTCCAGTATTTCTGGGATGGTGGTGATCTTAGGGGTCGTTTCCAACCTTAATGATTCTATGATTCTACAAATCCCTTTCAAGTCTAGGCCACCAAGGAAGGTCTAAGGCATTAAAGCAAACACCACCACGTTCACGGTTTCGGTGGAAAAACAGGAGACCAATAGCCTAATCAGTCTCTTCATCTGTGCGTCAAAGTGATAAACTGCAAAACATTGACTCCTACCAAGTATCGTTAGTAGTGGTACAAAAGCTTAAATGGAAGAATGAGGAAAAATAGATGTATCATTAACGTCTCCTATCTCTCCTCATTTTTGATAGCCGAAAGACACAGGGATGGAGCCCAGAAGCAGCTCAGGGGTATGGGTCTTCACGGGCCACTAGCTGTCATGAGCCAAAACAGTCCTGGAGAAGAATGTTAGGGAAGCAAACCTGCCTATCATGATCCAGCTAAACTATTTCTTCACACCACCTTGATCTCCCATCCCTTAACCACGAAACTCACTCGATGACCCAGGTGACAGGCACAGTTTTCTTTTTCCTTCAAAACTGAGATGGAAGGAGAATTTTCTATTAGAGTGGGGAAAAAAATGCCAACATTTTTTTTCCAAAGTGAATTTCTCATGTTGTGGAGGGGAAAAAAAAAAATGTATTCCTGGACCTAACTTGAACAGTTTAACTACTGCAATTGCCCTCAACAGCCAGCCTCATGTCAGAATTGTGCTTGAAACACCAAACTGCAAACCCAGATGGTGAATCAAACCAGATGTCTGCTTTTGTCAATGCAAAATTATGCTTATATTGCTCTAGGTTGATGGATGTAAGCCATCACCTTACAGGGTACCCTTAAGCATCTAAGCCAATCCCAGTGCCAAACCTCTTGAGATTTTCAGTGCCAAATCTGTTTATTTTCCCTCTTTGACTTGTGTGGATCAGTTCTTGTCCTATTATATTTGAGCAACTCCTATCTGCTTAAAATGCTTAAAACTTTCAGCCAAGATTCCTTCCACAAATCACTATCTGATGGGAGCTCAAGGTGGGACACCTTGCATAGAGACCTGATTTTCAGGACATACCTGGCCCCCGTCTTTTGAAATCCCAGCCCTTTTAATTGGTAACATTGCCCAGGCTCATAGGGTTGGTAACCGCAGCGATGAAAAGCATTCAGTCCTATGGAATTAAGACTTCGTAAGATATTTTTTTTTTTTTGGTGTCATGCTGTAGATACAATAGGGAGGCTGGGAGAGGGGATGGGAAGCCTTTCGAACGAGACTTTGAGAAATTAGAAACATGCTTGCACTTTAATGGTGGGTTATTTCCTCCTGATAATTAATGCAACGTACATAGACCTCCTGCAGCACTGAGCATGTTGACATGGGAACACATCCCCAGCTTCACCTGGCCTCCCTCAAAACCGGGACTCTCCTGCGCATGGCTTGAATTAACCCAATAAAACAAACAAACTTTTTTTTTTTTTTTAAACGAAGCCATTAATTATCTCCTTGGGTCTCCTTCCCGAAGCAAAATGCATTGCTGGCTTCCCTATCTCATCATCACTGGCTCCACTGTATACAATGTTCTGTTCTTTTCTTTCTTCCTAAAGATCCTAATACGATGCAGCCGGCCAGGCCAGCAGCTTCGGAAACTAGCATAGAGCAAATTTAATAACAACCAAACCTGCAGTTAATAAAGTCTGTCATCAGTAATGTCTCCACTGAACACTTGCCAGGAGAGAATTGTTTGCACTTACTGTGTGAGCCAAGTCACAGCTTTAACAGGCAAGGCACAAATAAAACCCAGCCTTCCCATTCTTTTCACATCTCTGTTTCGACCTACCAACAAAAACTGTGGGGCAAACAAAGAAAAAAACCCCAGATTCAAACAGAAAGAAAAAAAAAATAAGAGCCGTCTCCCCATTATTCATTAGATTATGAAACGTGTTTCATAATCTAATAATTAGCAAGGGAAAATTTTTTCAGCATGAATCTGAAGCCTTTTGTCATTTCATGTTAGCACCCAAAACAAATGAACATTGTGCACAGCACGGGTGCTGATACCAACCGTGGGCTCCCGTGGTGCCATTGCTCCGTACTCCCCTCTGTCCAGCGAAAAAAAAAAAGTGGTGAGGATGGGACGATGCAGAGCAGCAGCACTCTCGATGTGAGACAAGCCATCCTTGGGCACTTAGGGACCCTGCTAGCAAAGACCAGGCTTGATTTCCACCAACTTTAGAATCATAGAATCTCCACCAGGTTGGAAAAGACCCACCGGATCATTGAGTCCAACCATTCCTATCAAATACTAACCCATGTCACTCAGCACCTCATCCACTCATCCCTTAAACACCTCCAGGGAAGGTGACCCAACCACCTCCCTGGGCAGCCTCTGCCAGTGCCCAATGACCCTTTCCATGAAAAATTTATTCCTAAGATTCAACCTGACCTTGAGGATGATGGATTTAAACCCACGTCTCAATAGGCCAGTGCCAAGCTCTGTGATGCACTCTGGGATCCGTCAAGGGCAAAAGAACTCGAAGTCTTGTTCTCTGTGGCCACTTTTCTCTGGCTTTCATCTGCACCTGGAGAAAAACAAGGTAAAAAAAATGCTGTAAACCAGCATTTTCTAACCAGGCTAACGTGTGGCTACACAAGATGACAGCTCACCACGTGGTGAAAGCAGCCTGCTGTCTGCTGGTTAGACAGTCCTGTTGTCTTCAGGACCAAAACTTCAGGGGTTCTGAAACTTTGCCCTGTTGTCATCACAAAATCAACCAACCTCCCATTCTCCCCAGGAGCAGATGGAAAGCCCTCACCTTGGTGCACCAAGAACTGCTCTCTTTTACGTGGTTATGGGCTTACAAACAGCAAGTCATGGCATATAGCACAACAATCCCATGCAGAGCTACAGACTGGGAGAAGCCTGGCTGGAGAACTGCCAGGAGGAGAGGGACCTGGGGGTGTTGGTCGACAGCCGACTGAACATGAGCCAGCAGTGTGCCCAGGTGGCCAAGAAGGCCAATGGCATCCTGGCTTGGATCAGAAACGGTGTGACCAGCAGGTCCAGGGAGGTGATTCTCCCTCTGTACTCAGCACTGGTGAGACCACACCTTGAATATTGTGTCCAGTTCTGGGCCCCTCAGCACAAGAAGGATGTTGAGGCTCTGGAGCAAGTCCAGAAAAGAGCAACGAGGCTGGTGAAGGGGCTGGAGAACAGACCCTATGAGGAGCGGCTGAGAGAGCTGGGGTTGTTTATCCTGGAGAAGAGGAGGCTGAGAGGAGACCTCATTACTCTCTACAACTACCTGAAAGGAGGTTGTAGAGAGGAGGGAGCTGGGCTCTTCTGCCAAGTGACAGGGGACAGGACAAGAGGGAATGGCCTCAAGCTCCACCAGGGGAGATTTAGGCTGGAGATTAGGAGGAGGTTTTTAACGGAAAGGGTCATTGGGCATTGGAATAGGCTGCCCAGGGAGGTGGTTGATTCACCTTCCCTGGAGGTGTTTAAGGCACAAGTGGATGAGGTATTGAGGGAATTGGTTTAGTGTTAAATAGGAATGGTTGGACTAGAAGATCCGATGGGTCCCTTCCAACCTGGTTGTTCTGTGATTCTGTTCTGTGATTCTGTGATAGTTGTGGGGGGGGATGTGAAACCAAGGCCATTGGCAGTCCCCTCCTCCACGGTGACCTCTCCTGGAGGTTAGAATCATAGAATGCTCTGTGTTGGAAGGAATCTTAACAATCACGCAGTTCTAACACTCCTGCCATGGGCAGAGACACCTCTCACTGGACCAGGTTGCTCAAAACACCATCCAACCTGAATTTCAACAACTCCAGGGATGGGGCAGCCATGACTTCCCCAGGCAACCTGTTTTTGAATAAAATTCATAGGGAAAGAGACTCAGCACTTATGCACCAACTGTGGTACCACCACCAGGTATCGATACTAACGAGCCTCTCTTCTGGATCTTCTACTCTCCCCTCCTCCCTGATTAGCTCACACTCCAAGCCAGAAGCTTGTGGATTTTTGTGAGTTTTACAAAAATTTAGAAAAAAAAAATTAATAATAATCATGGGAAAAAATTAAATTCATTCCTAAAACATGGCAGTAATGTGGGATCTCTCACCAGCCATTCTGGTATCTTTTGATCCTCCCAGCTGCTTTGTTGGCTTGACAGAACAACATAAGACCTGCAGCTTAGAAGAATGACTCCAGCTCAAGAAGCCCTGCAAGAATTACCCAGAATGGGACACAATTGGTTTGGGTGTTGCAGGGCCCAAAGAATAACATTTCATACCTGTTCCCTTTCATAGAATCATAGAATCATCAGGTTGGAAGAGACCCATCAGATCATCAAGTCTGACCATTCCCATTAATCACTAAACCTTGTCCCTCAGCACCTCGTCCACCCATCCCTTAAACACCTCCAGGGATGGTGACTCAACCACCTCCCTGGGCAGCCTCTGCTGGTGCCCAATGACCCTTTCCACGAATTTTTTTTCCTAATGTCCAACCTTAAACTCCCCTGGTGGAGCTTGAGGCCATTCCCTCTCGTCCTGTCCCCTGTCACTTGGGAGAAGAGGCTATTACTCTCCTCTCCACAACCTCCTTTCAGGTAGTTGTAGAGAGCAATGAGATCTCCCCTCAGCCTCCTCTTCTCCAGGCTAAAAAAAACCAGTTTGTCTCCAAACTTAGTGGTATCATCTTTTCTCTTTTAACAAGGGGACAAAAATGGTAAAAGGTGAAGAAGGATCTTGTTAAGGTCCTTCAGGGGGTAGATGCAGAAGGAGAAGGAGAGTCAGGTCTCTGTCTCCTGTGCAGGTGATTTGATTCAACACTGTTGTTAAAAGCATTTTGTTTGCCCTTCTACAGCCCATGGGGAGGTGTCAGTGACGCTGGGGAGCACCCACCCAACAGAGTTCACCTACCAGCTCTCCAAACTCCAGGGCACCACAAATGGAGAGGATGTAGGCACAGTTCATGGGATGATGGTGGTGTCTGAGAACAACGTGACGATCAAGGTGACTCCTCCAACCCAGGGCTTGTTTGACCTCATGATCTTCGCACGCCACACTGACTCTCAGGACCCTTACAACTGGGTGTGCTCCTATCAAATCCAGTGTCTGGAACCACACAACAGAGAGGAACTGCCTGAAAATCCATTTCATTTCTGGGGCCTTCACCAAAAAGTAAGAGATTTTGGCATCAAGGAGAGCAGTCACAAAGAGGAGCTGCTTATTGCTCCACAGGGAACTTTACTTTTGACTCTCCAGACATCCCGACCTTTGCTTGCCATGTATGAGCTGGTTAATAAAGATTTAGATGCTGCTCTGAGCGAGAAATGCCTGGCTGCTCAGGCTGAGGAGGAGAAACTGAGTTGCCACGTGCTCTGTCCTTTCCAGGGTTACTACCGGCTCTCCGTGTTTGTGAAAGATTTAGGAGGCAACACCTTCAGGAACGCAGCCAATTTCCTCATTCGTTGTTTGAAGCCTGTCAACCAGAATGAACTCTTCCCTTCCGGGCTGAGCATACACTGCGGGAGCGGGATCAGTTCCAGGGATCACGGCCTCTCTAACCCCAGCCACTCTTCCCCCATCATCACCACCAAGCTGGGAAAGTGCAACATCACCTTCCACACGACCCCTGATGTTGAGCTGACTGCCAGCTTGAGTAAAGACAAAGTCATCAACGCCAAGTACCCATTGGAGAGGTACATCCTGGTCACTCACCTGAGGACTAAAGTCAGCGTGTGCGTCGCGCTCCCCGAGTCAGGTGTCTACAAAATGGGGCTTTTTGGGAGAAGCAAGGACCACAAGGACTTTACTCATATTTGTGACTATGTTGTACGTTGCTTCTCCAATCCCAGTTGGCCTCCCTTCCCCAGGGTGTACAGCCTGTGGAGGAGAGGGTGCGTGTTGCTAGAGCCGCGCACAGGGCTGCTCCAAGACCAGAGTTGGGTTCGGTTCAGGGTTAAGGTGCCGAAAGCTTATCAAGTTGTCATCCTTGGGGAAGAGAGGACAGTGCTACAGCAGACTCCAAGCATGGTCTGGGAAGGGGACGTGTTCACTGGGGCTGCAGGGACGCAGGTCAAGCTGGCAGCCAATTTCAGCCAGCACTGTTCCTCCCTGGAGGTCATTCTGGCCTTTGAGGTGGGAGGTGGTTCACCTGCCTCCTTGGGCTGGTCGGGATAAGCCTTCTGCTAAGTCCTTTCAGAAGGACTGAAAAAGCCAAGGAAGGAAGCGAATGCTCTCAAGACTGGAGGATGTTGAGGAGACGCAGACAAAACTCCCAGAACTTTATGGCATGTCAGGGGGAGTCTGGGTGTTACCCGCAGAGCTTTTCTTCCCCTCAGGATACACAGATAGTTGCTGGGGCCTCCTATCCCACTTGGAGATGTTGCCGCCGTTTAAATCAGCACCAGCATATGGAACCTCCTAATATTTTGCTTCTGTCAGAGTAAACCATTGTTCAGCTACTCTACAGGAAGGATGTCTTGCTGCTTATTACCAGCTTGAATAATTGTTTGGAATGTTATATTTGACATTTATTCAAGAACTTGGAAACCCACATAGTTTCTTTCTCTTGAGAGGATAACAACAATGATAATAAAAGGAAAACAACACCAAAAAAAAAAAAAAAAAAAAAAAACCCAGCCCAAAAATAAAGTCCAAACTGAAGCCAACATCTTCAGCTGGTAGCAAGATTTTTCAAACGTAAATATAAACTAAAGCAAATAAGACCTTCCGGCAGAGGGACTGCACTTGGGCAGAGGAAAAGGAAGAAAAGAGATGCTGTATTTTGTCATCTCTGTCTTTAAAATACCTTTCAGGATTTTATTATTAGGATTATATGTAGGTATATGCTTAGAAGAGCACTGATGGCTTTAAACAAAGAGAGGTAGCAAGAAAGGAAGCAGCTTTGTAGCCAAAGTGTCTAATCCCTGAGCAGACAGCACAGAGAACTCTGCTCCTAAACTCTGACACATGCTGCAAGGCACCACAAGCACCTGCTTATGAAAACAAGCTCAATTTCCGTACCTAGGTGGAAGACCATGGGCTTGAAGATAAACGGTGAAAGTACTTCTCCACACCTGCACAGGACTGATGCTCAAAATGGGAATTCTGGTTGTGACCATGAAGAACTGTGGGTTATTTTGGGGTGCTGGGAGGGGAGCATGATCTGCTTTCTTCAGGTTCAGCAATTTAAATTTGACTTGTAGCAAAAGTTCAAGGAGATTGGAACCTTTTCTGGGCCTTTACAAATCAGTTAATGCCGCCAAAGCAACAGGACTCACATTTCACACCAAACTTGCTGGAACCACACTGATGTGTTGGAAATGTCCCCTGAAGATGAGGTGCAAGGAGTAGTTTGAATTAAGGGAAGAACTTGCAGTGGTAGACATGGGCTAAACTCTTGCCAGTGGTGCTAGAGAACGTTTGTAAGAAGAACGGATCACTGGATCTTCTCTTCTGACCTATGTTCTGGCTTCTCTGTATTGGGCTATCCATGTGGATGGATATGGGAAAGAGAAGCATAACGAAGCTCAGCTCCCTTGTGTGTCTTTCAGAACAACCACAGACAAAATATCCTGCACCCTGTGAAACTGAGCACACAACCCAGCCCCGAAAGTCAGAGTTTGAAAAGCTGCTGGCAGTAGGTTTTGTCCTCCAAACTTCCCCCACCAGCTGAATCCCTTTGCACGCACCTTCCACGACCAATGCTCTTCTGACTATATTGAGCAACAAGGATGTTGCTGTGAAACTCTTTGGACCTCCTTGGTGCTTCTCAACCTGCGCATTGTCCACAGGCAGCACCAATGGTGAAATGATATCTGCACACCCAGCAGGCTCCAAAGTCTGGGTTTGAGTGTGTTTTGTGGAAGCAATTTTGGTGAACAACACTGGTTGACAAGCGCAATGCCTCTCAGTCCCCACTGCCATCTTCTTCTCCACGTCCTTCTCCTTTTCACTCAGTTTTGCTGTTAACTCCTCTCAGCTGTGGTCCTCTGACCCTCTCAAGTCGCTCTAGGGATCTGTGCGTAGACACACATTGTTAGCCAAGACTGTCCCATCTCTACCCAAATTTAAGAAGGCGAGTCACGATCACATTCCTCCGGGGAAAATCCAACTTCAGGCTCGGTGATTAATTCCTCTTCATCCGTCATAATGAGGTCCAGATTAGAGTTACCACGAATTGGGGTCCAAACAACTTATGTCAGACTATAATTATCTGGAGGTGCTGAGAACTTTAATGATACTCCCACGGGGGATTTTGGACTTCAAGGGTCTGAAGTCAATCTACTCACATTTCCTCTCTCTGCACACTCGAGGATAGCATGCAACCTATTTTAAATGTCATTCTTATTTAGATTTACATATCTCAAAGCCTGAGCCCAGAGCTCTAGGAGCCTCCACAATAAACACGAGCACCAACTCTCCAAAAATAACAGCCCTGGAGCAAGCGTCACTCATGAAAAAACAATGATAAGTGAAAGAACTAACCTGTGTGTCTCTTTTCCTCCCACCCCCTCTGCCCAGAAGGATTAAATTAGGTAAAAATAGATTACAACACATACCTGCAGCTATAAACCACACCTAGTTCTGAGTAAACTTAGTTCAAAAAACCACTAGGAGGCCTCCGGGCATGCATCAAGGACCAAAAATTGAACAGGAGTTTGATGGGTTGAACCCAGATGGAGGCCTGGTGCCCATCAAAGCTGCTCTGTCACTCCCCTTCTTAGCTGGACAGAAGAGAGAAAATATAGCAAGTGGCTCATGGGTTGAGATAAGGACAGGGAGAGATCAATGAGCCATTACTGTCACAGGCAAAACAGACTCGACTGGGGACTTGAGTTGTCCAGAGAAGTCCTGGATGCCCCATACCAGGAGGTGTTCAAGGCAGGCTGGATGTGGCTTTAAGCAACCTGATCCAGCGGGAGGTGACCCTGCCCATGGCACAGGGATTGCACTGGATGGGCTTCAAGGTCCTTTCTAACCCAAACCGTTCTATGATTCTATGAAATTAGTTTAATTACCAATCTAATCAGGGTATAATAATGAGAAAAAAAACCCCAAAATCTTAAAGCACCTTCCTTTCCACCCACCCCTTCCTTTCTTCCTGGGCTTAACTTTACTCCCTATTTCCCTTCCTCCTTCACACCTGCAGGAGCACAGGGGGATGAGGAATGTGGGTTATGGTCAGTTCCTTACACGTTGTCTCTTCTGCTCCATCCTTTTAAGGGGGAGGACTCCTCATGTTCTTCCCCTGCTCCAGCATGGGGAGATAGTCTTCCATGAAGTTCTCCAGCACGAGGAGATGCCCATCTTCCCAAGGGTTGCAGCTTTTCATTAATTGCTCCACTGTGGGTTCCCTGTGGGGTCACAAACATTGCCAGAAAACCTGCTCTAGCATGAGCTCCTCTCTTCATGAGCCCACAAGTCCTGCCAAGAGTCTCCTCCAGCACGTGCTTCCCATGGAATTACAGCCTCCTTCATCCACATCCCCTTGCGATGGTGTGGGGTCCTCCGGGGGTGGGGGGGGGTGCAGGTGGATATCTGTTCCACCACAGATCTCCACATGTTGCAAGGGGGTATCTGCTCCCTCGTTAACCACAATGTACCACAGGAGGACAGCCTGCCTCACCATGGTCTTCACTACAGGCCACAGGAGAATTTCTGCTCTGGCACCTGGAAGACCTCTTCTCCCTCCTTCGTGACTGAAGGATTCTGTGAAGTTCCTTTTTCTCACATATTTGCACTCCTCTCTTTGGCTGGAGTTTTTTTTAACCTCTTAATTACGTCATCCCAGAGGTGCTACCATCACCACTGATGGGCTCAGACTTGGTCAGCGGCCGGTCCATCTTAGAGCCAGCTGGCATTGGCTGTATTGGACATGAGACAAGCTTCCAGAAGCTCCTCACAGCAGCCACCCCTGTAGCCCTCCTGTTATGAAACCCTCGCAACACAAACCAAGTATGAGAAGGTTGCACCAAGCTCTATGAGCTGTCTTGGTGGAGAGATTGTCTTACAACCAGAGTCAAAGCGGCTAAGACCAGGAAGGGCTGAACCAGAAACCTGCACTCTGAAAACGTGGGCCCTTCATAAGCACATTAAAACAGCAGTCACCAACTCAACTGAGCTTTTTTTTCCTCTATGGACCCATATATGATGTGCCCAGGCATTTTGGCTTTACACTTTTCCTTCTTTTATACCTGTGTTTACCTCCTTGTTAGTGTAAATTATGTTAATGCTTGTTTAGGATGAATTTATCCAATGAGGTTGTGCCATTGAGGTGTCCACGATATTGTGTTTTCTTCAGCTTCTTCTTCTGCTTCTTCACTTTAGTGTTATTAAAACCTTAGAAGCCCAACCTTTCCAGCCTGTACTTGGACTTCATTGAGTATAATGTTGTAATTTAGAGATGTGTGGGTAGCTGTCACACTGCAGCAAATGAACAGCAGGACAGTAGGATATCATAGAATCATAGAACAACCAGGTTGGAAGGGACCCATCGGATCATCGAGTCCAACCATTCCTTTCAAATACTAAACCATGTCCCTCAGCACCTTGTCCACCCGTCCCTCTAACACCTCCAGGGAAGGTGAATCAACCAGTCAGGCTGGAGGTCAGGCTAAGGCTGCTTACTGTAAGTCAACATGGAAATAAAAAGACATTTCTTCCACGCTCAGAGAACATTCTGGCTGTTTGTGCACACCTACAAGTCCACTACATGTCCACGCATGTCATGGACTAGCCAGGCTCAGCCCCAGCATGGATGTTGTGGCATCCTCTGCTGCTTTTACAGCTTAGTTATCAAGGGCAGGATCCAGCTGAGGTGTTAGGACTTTGAAAGACCAGACCAGATTAAATGCCTGCACCAAATCAAGTAAGACTTACAATGAGGATGAGAACAGCAAAAAAACTGCTGCTTTGGTCAATCACGTCAAAGAACATGCCAGGAGAAACAGTCCTTACATTACCAAAATATCTTCAAAACATGGAAAGATGAAAAAAAAATAGTCTGCTTCAAGTGAAAAGTAAAGTAGGTTTCAAATTTTTCCTCTTTGGCCACACAACTTGGATTGCGTGGCAAAGATGCAAGGAAAAAAATTGGGTGCAGGCAAGAACAGATGTAAGTAGTATATTTCTCAAAGTAGAGTTAAGCTCTTTAGAGAAGACATTAAGAAGAATTTCTTCACCATGAGAGTGGTGAGACACTGGCAGAGGTTGCCAAGAGAAGTCGTGGCTGCCCCATCCCAGGCTAGATGAGGCTTTGGACAACCTGATCTAGCCCATGGCAGGGGGGTGGACGACAATAGTTTGGGCTGGAAGGGACCTTAAAGCCCATCCAATTCCAGCCCCCTGCGACGGGCAAGGACACATCCCACAGGACCAGGCTGCCCCAGGCCCCATCCAACCTGGCCTTGAACACCTCCAAGGTGAGGAGTATGAGGAAAGTGCAGAAGTGACTTTGGAAGTCTCCCTTTTCACAGAAAAAGAGAGGAAAAGATGAGCAGGCATTTCTGCACATGGCAGGACACAGACATTTCAAAGCCAAAGGCTGGTGGGAAAGCCACAAAGGGCATTTCTATAACAGCAGCAAGAGATCATCTCCTGGGTAGGCCAAGCACTGGGCAAACACATCTCCCAAATCCCACATTATTAAGGGTTTAAGGCCACAAACTCATTTTACAAAGCTATCCGACCATGGACACCTCGTTAGCATTTTCATGACTGCAGTCAAAGCTTTTTCATCTCCAGGAGTTGCAAAAAAAACCCCCAAATCACCGCAGGAGTACGTTAGGCAAGAACAAAAGAGACAAGGAACAACTTCTCATTCTCTCAAAGAACCGACCTCTTCAGGAAAGATTCCCCAAGAGCACTGGAGTGATGAGAAAACCGTGACATCACCTTCACAGCTTGCTTTACCCAAGTCCTCCTTGCCCTGGCTCTGCTGGTTTCCATCACTGGGTACACTGCGTACTCAGTACAGAAGAAAAAGGCTTTTGCTATCAACCGTGCTGTTTACCACAAATGAAAGCATGGTAACCAAGGTTACTTGGGTTTGGCTCCCATGATTTTTTGTTCCCAGAAAAAGCAATACACTCTCCTTTTGGTGGTGCACTGACAGCAGTTTCTCGGATGAAACAGAGCTCCATTGTACTGAACCATGAGTGCAGGAAGATGTCCCCCCCCCCCTCGACAGTTCTTGCAGCCAAGAAATAAACAGGTAACCTGGGGTGAGATGCTCTGGAGGCTGCCAGCCTTGACACAGTGACTGTGGAGGCCACCAGTGCCTCCTGGGCAGTTAGCACCAGGACAAGGTAAACTGACCCAGCTCTCCCAGAGGCGCCGATGCAACATTTCCAGGAATGGTGTCACACTGCTGGGAAATTCCCTACTGGGGGGTGGGGGCTGATGCAACAGCTATCTCCATAGAATCATAGAATCACCAGGTTGGAAAAGACCTATCAGATCATCGAGTCCAACCATTCCTATCAAACACTAAACCATGTCCCTCAGCACCTCGTCCACCCATCCCTTGAACACCTCCAGGGAAAGTGAATCAACCACCTCCTTGGGCAGCCTCTGCCAGTGACCAATGACCTTTTCCATTAATTTTTTTTCCTTAATGTCCAGCCTGAACCTCCCCTGGAGGAGCTTGAGGCCATTCCCTCTTGTACCCTGTCACTACGAAGAAGAGCCCAGCTCCCTCCTCTCCACAACCTCCTTACAGGGAATTGTAGAGAGCAATGAGGTCTCCTCTCAGCCTCCTCTTCTTTAGGCTAAACACCCCCAGCTCTCTCAGCCGTTTCTCGTAAGGCCTGTTCTCCAGCCCTTTCACCAGCTTCACTGCTCTTCTCTGGAAGCGTAAAATCACTTTGATGGAAAAGGCCTTCAAGGTCATCAAATCCAACCCAAACCACATCAGGGTAGGATGAGAGGGAATGGCCTCAAGTTCTGCCAGGGGAGGTTTAGGCTGAACATTCAAAAAAAAAAAAAAAAAAAAAATCACAGAAAGGGTCATTGGGCACTGGAACAGGCTGCCCAGGGAAGTGGTTGCGTCACCTTCCCTCGAGGGGTTTAAGGGACGGGTGGACGAGGCACTGAGGGACATGGTTGAGTGTTTGATAGGAATGGTTGGACTTGATCCAATGGGTCTTTTCCAACCTGGTGATTCTACGATTTTCAGGTCATGTTATTGTCACAGTCCAAATTCCTGTGCAACAAATAAATTCAGGTTTTATTTCACTATCTCTTTGCTAAAAATGTCTTTAATCTGCTGTCTTTCTTTTTCTGCCTAAGCCTTTCCCAAAAGACAATCGGAATTGAAAACTGAGATGTCTGAAAAATTGCATCAAAACATCACTCAGATCCCTAAAATAGCTGCCACCAAAGACATAACAACAGAAGCCAGGAAACAGCTGTGCACTTTGTTTCCTCTCTCCTACCTTCTTTTTATCCTCACCTAGGAGAGTGGAGGAACCTCTGCTCCTGGCCTTGAACGCTCTGCGGCTCTGGGGAAGGGCTCCATGCAGGCATCTGCAGCCCCATGCTAGGATCATCCTGCATTTATCTCACTGATTCAAGGCTACACGTGCCTGAAAGGAGGTTGTAGGGAGGTGGAGGTTGGTCTCTTCTCCCAAGTGACAGCTAATGAGATGAGAGGAAATGGCCTCAAGTAGCACCAGGGCAGGTTCAGATTGGATATTAGGAAAAAATTCTGCACTCACACTGGGCCTTGGCAGATGCTGCCCAGGGAGGTGGTAGAGTCCCCATGCCTGGAGGTGTTAAAAAGCCAGGTAGATGAGATGCTCAGGGATGTGGTTTAGTAGTGGACAGGTGCAGTGGGACCTGATGATCTTAGAGGTTTTTACCAACCAAACATTTTTATGGCTCTATCCTCCTCCTTACATCATCTCTAGACTCAACTCAAAAGCAGGAAAGAAGGGGTTTGGTGCCCAGAGTCTTCTTTAGTTGAGCTTTTCCTTCCAAGCCAGAGAGGTGATTCACTCAACATCTTTTCCCCATTATTTTCCTGCTTTCCTCATACCAGAGCCAGCTCTACAACAGGCTAAGAGCATATTATTCCCAGCACGGCAGAAGCGATCAAAGTCCTCTCTGTGTGGCACAGCTGTCTGAACGTGTCCATGGAAAGAAGGATGAGGTTTCACGTGCAGCGCAGATGTAGGGAGGCAGAGGGGAAGAGATGAAGCCAGAGGATGACAGAGCCATGTGGGCTAAGGGTATCCTTCAGCAGTCCCAGTGCTACCAGATGAGCCAGGCAGACCTGGAAAAGAAGCTGGTGATGAAGCAAAGATGCAAACAACTCAGCATCGGGGCCGTAATTTGAATTTGCAACCATCGTTTCCCTAAAACCCAGCAGCTTTTCTTTCTGCACAGGGTTCACCAGCTCCCTTTTCTTTCACTGGGAACTAAAGAGGAAATCTGGCTGCATTTGATTCATAATTAATTGGAAGATTCTGACTTACAGACACAAAATCACAGAATCACAGAACAACCAGGTTGGAAGGGACCCATCGGATCTTCTAGTCCAACCATTCCTATCAAACACTAAACCAAGTCCCTCAGCACCTCATCTACCTGTGCCTTAAACACCTCCAGAGAAGGTGACTCAACCACCTCCCTGGGCAGCCTATTCCAATGCCCAATGACCCTCTGCGTGAAAAACCTCCTCCTAATCTCCAGCCTAAACGGTTGGACTCGATAATCCGATGGGTCGTTTCCATCCTGGTGATTCTATGATTCTATGAAAAGGGGGAAAAAAACAGTAAAAAAAAAAAAGCTAATTCAATTAAGTTAAAAATATTAATCTATGGTATGATGCCCTAGCTGACAGGTGGAGACCAACTTTCTGTGAGCTTAAGATAAGTATCAGTTAACTTTGTAAGAGCTGATGGACTCCAGGTTTCCTGCAACACATTGAAGAGACCCTAGAGCAGTTTCCAGAAAGAGGCTTCGGGAAAGCTGGGGAGGGGCTCTTGATCAGGGACTGCAGGGATAGGATGAGGGAAATGGTTTTAAGATGAAAGAGGGGAGATTTAGATGAGATTTTAGGAAGAAATCTTTTCCTATGGCGGTGATGAGGCTCTGGTCCAGGTTGCCCCCAGAAGTCATGACTGCCCCATCCCTGGAGGTGTTCAAGACCAGGTTGGATGGGGCTTTGAGCAGCCTGTTCTAGTAGGAGGCGTCCCTGTCCATGGCAGGGGGATTGGAACTGGGTGATCTTTAAGGTCCCTACCAATCCAAACCATTCTATGATTCCTCAGGCAAAGCTAAGAGCATCCTTCACATTTTCTGAGCTTCATCTTCAAACACAGCCAGTTCCAGCAATCCCAGTGTTTCATGGAAGGGGAATGTGGGGGAACAGTTAGGAATGAGGACATGGGTAGGGACATTATTGCATAGACAACTACACATCCAGAGCAAAAAAACCATGGAATTAAACAATTATAAAACCTTTCAAAAGTCAGATAAGAAAGAAAACTTTGATTTGCTCCTCACCATCCTCTAAGCACTATAAAAGTGCAGATCGCTAGCCTGGACAGCAGCAGGAAAGCTGCTGGGAGAAGACCCAGGCAGAAGAATGAGCCTCCAAACCAACACCTTTGCGAGTCAGTCTTCAAAGGCTGATTGCAAGAGCACCACATTGTGCTTGAAACATCAGATGAGCAGAACTACTGAAAGCAGAAAGGGGATGGGGGCACTGATGAGACCGCTTCTCAAATCCTGTGTTCATTTCTGGGCCTCTCACTACAAGAAGGATGTTGAGGCTCTGGAGCGAGTCCAGAGAAGTGCAACGAAGATGGTGAAGGGGCTGGAGAACAGGCTTTATGAGGAACAGCTGAGAAAGCTGGGGGTGCTTTTCCTGGAGAAGAGGAGGCTGAGGGGAGACCTCATTGCTCTCTACAATTACCTGAAAGGAGGTTGTAGAGAGGAGGGAGCTGAGCTCTTCTCCCAAGTGCCAGGGGACAGGACGAGAGGGAATGGCCTCAAGACCCACCAGTGGAGGTTCAGGCTGGACATTAGGAAAAGATTTTTCACAGAAAGGGTCATTGGTCACTGGCAGAGGTTGCCCAGGGAGGGGGTTGAGTCACCTTCCCTGGAGGTGTTTAAGGCACAGGTAGATGAGGTCTTGAGGGACATGGTTTAGTGTTTGATAGGAATGGTTTGACTCGATGATCCGATGGGTCTTTTCCAACCTGGTGATTCTGTGATTCTACCTCTGTGGCAAGGAAAAGACACTTGGTCACAGTAGACTTGCTGCAGACAGTCAGAAATGTTTGCTTAAAACAAAGAGCTTGACCCAGAGCAGGAGGAAGATGCCTTCCTGGCCCACTCCAGTGACTGTTTGCCCTGCAGGAGCCTTTGCCAAAGGAATCCTCTCTGCTGCTTCTTGCACACATTAAGCTTTGATTGAAAATGATGGTTATTTTCCTGCCCTCACCGGTTGCCAAGAAATCTGCAGGTGGGTGAACTCAGTGCTGTCTGCGAGCCAGCTGAAGCAGAAGCTCTCCGAGAAGTGAGCTGCTCCGTGCGTCCCAGAGGGACCTTTGATTTCGGGACAGAATTTAGTGTATTCTGGATGATACTGTTGCGTCCTTCCTCTGTTAACATATCCCACAGCCTCTGGTCATGGGGTGTCATCTAGGTCTGTAAGGAGGGAAACTTGCAGTTTGAGTCTGGTTGAAGCAGGAAGAAAGAAAACCCATGGCTCTAGCCACATGAAAAGTTGTTCACCCTGATTCCTAAAGCTATAATCCCTTCCTAGATATTGGGCCTTCAACTTTCCTGGTTTCCCTTCAATGAGCTCTGTCCCTCACTGCTTCTTTGCAGGTCCAGGGGTGTTATTCTCCCTCTGTATTCAGCACTGGTGAGGCTGCTCCTTGAATACTGTGTTCAGTTCTGGGCTCCTCACCACGAGAAGGATGTTGAGGCTCTGGAGTGAGTCCACAGAAGAGCCATGAAACCGGTGAAGGGGCTGGAGAACAGGCCATATGAGGAATGGCTGAGAGAGCTGGGGGTGTTTATCCTGGAGAAGTGGAGGCTGAGAGGAGACCTCATTACTCTCTACAACTCCCTGAGAGGAGGTTGTAGAGAGGAGGGAGCTGGCCTCTTCTCCCAAGGGACAGGGGACAGGACGAGAGGGAATGGCCTCAAGCTCCACCAGAGGAGATTTAGGCTGGAGATTAGGAGGAAGTTTTTCACACAGAGAGTGATTGGGTTGGAATAGGCTGCCCAGGGAGGTGGTTGATTGACCTTCCCTGGAGGTGTTTAAGGCACAGGTAGATGAGGTGCTGAGGGACATGGCTTAGTGTTTGATAGGAATGGTTGGACTCCATGATCTGATGGGTCTCTTCCAACCTGGTTGTTCTATGATTCTACGATTTGGAACATCATGTCCACCCCAACAAGACACCAAAGGCAGGATCTCACCAGGTTCCTGCTACTCACCTCAAGGTCTTCTAGCAGTGAATCCCAACACCTTTCCCTCCTACACCCAGCAAAGCAGCCCCACTGGGTTTTTCCTGCCAAAGGACTAAAGGCAGAGACTTTCCTGGCTTGGATACGTTCATCTTGGCTTGACTTTATGTTAAAATCATTGCAAAGGGCTGGGTAGATGCAGTTATGCAGACAGTCATGTCCATGGATTCATCCTTAAAGGCCCCTTACATGCCAAACCATGTAAGACCATGAAAACACTGGTCCCCCTTATCTAATGTTGCTCTAATGAGTCTTAGAAATTAGCCATACCTGACCCACCACAGCCAATCCTCCCCTCTTCTCTCCAGGGATGCTGCTGTCATCTTTTGTTCACTCTTGGCAGAGCGGCACCAACCACGTTCTCACATCTGGAGCACATTTCCACTTCATTACTGAGGCAAACAATAGTTTGCTTGTTCATGCTGAAGTCGAAAGCAGGAGCTGGTGCTTCTCAGGGTCCCCAGCGAGGACATCAAAACCTGACAGACAGCCCCATCACCAGGGGCTTTGAGGGATCACAACACCCTTTCCCAGCCTACATGGGTGATGGTGCCTCAGGGTGGATCTAGAGAGGTTTTCCAAGCAGTGGCACAAAATATTTGTGGTAAGTTCACGGGAGCCCAAGAGCTCTGCTGCTGCATGTAGTGCAGATTCACAGTCAAACCACTTGACTGTACCAAGATCCCCTCCTACTCCTCCTCTTAAGGTCCCCATTCAGTTCTATCACTCAAGACACCAAGAAAAGCCTTTTAGGAGTAGGAAGAAGTGAAGACTCCATGCAGGAGGAGAAAACTCCACAGTTGGATGTCCCAAAGAGCAGAGTGACCTTTTCTTGGGGCAATGGAAGTAAACAAGATAACTTTTCATGGGTCTTCCCATCCTTCTCTTCACCCATCCTCTCCCTCAACACTGCTGCTTTAAGCCCTTTTAGTGATCACTTAGCTTGGGAGATCACAGAATCACAGAACAACCAGGTTGGAAGGGACCCATCGGATCTTCTAGTCCAACCATTCCTATCTAACACTAAACCAAGTCCCTCAAGACCTCATCCACCCATGTCTTAAACACCTCCAGGGAAGGTGACTCAACCACCTCCCTGGGCAGCCCACTCCAATGCCCAATGACCCTCTGCGTGAAAAACCTCCTCCTAATCTCCAGCCTAAATCTCCCCTGGTGGAGCTTGAGGCCATTCCCTCTCGTCCTGTCCCCTGTCACCTGGGAGAAGAGACCAGCTCCCTCCTCTCCACAACCACCTTTCAGGTACTTGTAGAGAGTAATGAGGTCTCCTCTCAGCCTCCTCTTCTCCAGGCTAAACACCCCCAGCTCTCTCAG
Organism: Coccyzus lansbergi; assembly: GCA_033558105.1. NCBI lineage: Eukaryota > Metazoa > Chordata > Aves > Cuculiformes > Coccyzidae > Coccyzus > Coccyzus lansbergi. The sequence continues at coordinate 588,790 of JAUMJK010000275.1, forward strand.
CCGCTCCTCATAGGGTCTGTTCTCCAGCCCCTTCACCAGCCTCGTTGCTCTTCTCTGGACTTGCTCCAGAGCCTCAACATCCTTCTTGTGCTGAGGGGCCTCTCAGATGAGTCTGAGAGGACTCAAAAGCCATTGTAATGCCCACTGCTGCCTTAAAGGTGGGTAAGACAACAGCGAAAACACACGGACAGTGGGAAGGAACACACCACACATCTTGATGTGCCCATCTTATTCTCCCACATTCCCCACAGCATCCTGTGCCAGGACTGGTGCTGGTTTCTTCCTTTGCTTTGACCTCTCTGTGAGCCACAGTGTTCTCAGGCAAGTTTATTATTAGAGCTTGCACCCACCTATCCAAACCAAACAAACAGCCGCTAGGCAAAGGGACACCCTTCCCAAAGCAAGCCAGACCTAAACTGTTTGTGTTTCATGGGCTTTGCAGCACTGATTATAACCTGTAGCACAGACTGAGAAAACAGAGTAGTTTCTCTCTCCTATTTTAGTGAGGGGAATTTACAGATTTTACTTATTTCTCTAGTCTTGCAGTCAGAGAGAGAAGGAAGCTGTCGAACTTTGCTATTTGCTCTCATGACCACATTCCACTGCCAGGGAGCAAGCAGGTCCTTGGCCAGGGGGGGAAACCTGGTCTTTTAGCAGATTTATTTTAGGGGAGAAGGTGTAATTCAAGGAGTTTTTTTCACCTGGAAGAAACAAAGCTGCAGGGAATCACGTAATGATTTGGTTTCAAGGTCGTCCAAGTTCAACCTGCAACGCAACCAGATCAGACTGCTCAGAGCCCTGTCCAAGGTGACATTGGATGTTTCCAGGGATGGGGATCTACCACCTCTCTGGGCAACCCGTTCCAGTGTTTCATCACCCTCATCATCAAACACTTCTTCCTTAAAGAAAGGGAGTGGCTTGTAGTTTTAAAAATCTCGATTAACACCTTCTGAGCTCTTGGCCAAACTGAACTAGGTCAGAAGAAAGAGCTGAGGGCTTACATAGCTAAGCCATTTCTGCAGAGAAAACAGACCTGAGCCGTACTCACCGCTGTTGTGTCGCCAAACAGCATAAAGCCAGAGCCAACCACCCTTCCATCCCTGTTCCAGGGTGGACTCGCAGCTGAGATGCATGGGAAGATGCTTTTGTATGAGCAGGATGGCTGTTGCCTCCTCTTTCTGCTGTACTCAGGACAAATTAACTACAGGAACAGCGAGCAATATCTTCATTTTCTTCCTAAAAATCAAAGTAGAAGTCATTTGCTTTCTCCGAGGCAACTTCTAAAAGCATCTGTAGTCACTAGTGCCCATGAAGATGTGGTAGGTAGATGTTTGTCATCCTGGTGGTCCATTCAAGACGGAATATGTGGAGCAGGGACAGGTCACCTCTGGACAGTGCAAGGCATATAAGAGGCACCATAAGTTGTAATTCTACCTTTGTGCTCTTCCTTGTGCCAACAAAGGGATGTGTCTGATGGTACAGGATGAACTTCAGCCCTTGTCTCAAGAGGTTCCACAGGGAAACACAACAAAATTCTCTATCATTGCACAGGAAACTCATCTTTCAACAGTGTTCAGCATCAAACCTGCCTCTGGGACCTTCCGCATCTGCATCTGCCTTCAATATGTGCAGACATCTATTCTAACCTTGAGGGAAGTGCTTCCTCCTGCTTTCCCTGCAACATAGTGAAGCCTGCAAACAGCCTCAGAGCATCAGGAGGGCAGAGATCCCCAACCCAGTGACACAGCCAGGAGGATGACTAAAGCCTCCACATCCTACACTGGGCTTTAGGAAAGAGGACACTGATGTAGAGGGTGGGCGTATGCGCTGAATCCCCAGCAGAAGGATATAGAACTGTTAGAATGGGTCCAGGGGAACCTACAAAGATGAGCCAAGGGCTGGAGCACCCCTGCTGAGAGGACAGGCTTGATAGAGTTGGGGTTGACCAGCCTAGGGAAGAGAAAGCTCCAGGGAAAACTTAGCGCAGCTTCCAGTACCTGGATGGGCTACAAGAAACCTGGGCAGAGAATTTTCACAAGGACCTGTAGTGACAGGACAAGGCGGAACAGCTTTAAAATTGGAAAGGGAAAGATTTAGATTCTATCTTAGGAAGAAATTCATTATGAGGATGGTGAGGCAATGGCCCAGGTTGCCCAGGGAAGCTGTGGCTGCCCCATCCCTGGAGGGGTTCAAGGCCGGGTTGGAAGGGGCTTGGAGCAACCTGCTCCAGTGGGAGGTGTCCCTGCCCATGGCAGGAGGCTTTAACTGGATGGGCTTTAATGACCTTTCCAACGCAAACCATTCTATGATTCTATGACACAGGGCTCGAACCTGCTGTCCTTTCTGTGCTCGTACAGTCCAAGCTTCAGCAGCAGAAGATTGAGCTCATCCTGCAAATCTGCAGCCCTTTAACTTTGGAGACAACCTGGAGAGACCCATCCAGCTTCTGATTTGATGCATGCAAGACACCTTAGGTTTTCTGTACCTCTCTGCAGAAGATCCTACAAGTCATCCTTATCTTAAGTCCCCTCTATCCTCCCCTCTCTGCATCTTCTCAGTTATTCGGGGCTTCACAAAGCATAGGAACAAGGGAAGACCCTGGACAAAACCAGCTCTTACGCTGACAAGATAAAGAGTTAAAGCAGGCAAAGCAAAAGCTATGGATGAAAACCAGTTATGTAATAAATCAGATATTAGAAGGCAGGAAGGTGTGCTATATAGAGGAATCAAAGTCCGGAACAGGATGTATATAAAGCAAATATTTGAACTAACTTTGATAACACAGAAAAATAGAAGATTTTTGGTGGGGTTAACCAAAGGCTCCATTTTAACTATTATAAATTTCCTGTTTCACTCGTGTCGGGCGGTTTTACAGTGATCTATACAATGCATTGTGTGCCTAATGATTTCCTAGCCATGAATGGGTCACCCAGATTTTACTTTCCATGAGGGGTTTTTTTTTGGTCTCTTCTGGAGTAATAAAGCTATTGAAATCCTTCAGGCCTTGCCCATTGGGTGTTTTCTTTCCTACCAAGACATCAAATCACCCTGAAGGTTTATTTTAAGCAAATTCAATAGTAGGGATCACACGAGCACCTTGTTGAAAGTGTACAATGGGAGCCGAACCCAGGGCTATTCAATTAACAAGTGCTCCATTTTTCTGCAATTCCTGTTGTGAATTCATTACTTTAATTAGGGTAGCAATTTATGAAGCTAACGAGGCATCGTTTGTCTGCGGACACGTAGGCAAAGAAATTCCACATCAATTCACATTGAAAGGCAGAGGACCTCACGAAGAGCTAAGCAAGGCTAGAAACCTCTACGGATACCACCTGACTGCCACCAAAAAAATAGAGATAATCGAGAGCAAGGAACAGGACTAAAAGCCCCTGACCCAAGGGATGTGATTGGATTTATATAGGAAAACATAACTCATCTCTCTTCAAAAATGAAACTCAAATAGCAGACAGTCCCAGTACAGAGTCATAGAATCGTTACAGTTGGAAAATACCTCTGAGAGCACCAAGTCCTGTCATCAACTCGCCACCACCAGTACCTATTAAACCATGTCCCGAAGCTCCACATCTACACATGTTTTGTACACTTCCAAGGATGGAGACTCCACCATTTCCCTGGGCAGCCTCTTCCAATGTTTCACCACCTTGTCAGTAAAGATTTTTTTCCTAACAAACAATCTAAACCACCCCTGGCACAACTTGAGGCCATTTCCTCTCAACCTGCCACTTGCTACTTGGAAGAAGAGACCAGCATCCACCCCCTCACAAGCTCCTTTCAGAGAGCAATGAGGTCTCCCCTTAGCCTCCTGTTCTCCAGGTGAAACAACCCCAATTCCTTCAGCCACACTCAGAACGCCTGTGCTCCAGACCTTTTACCAGTTTCTATAAATTCCCCCATCACAAACAGCTCTTCCCTGGTCAGAGAGCTTTTCTCTTTCCACTCAAGCTGTTACACACAGAGCTATCGGGATGTTCTCCTCCCAGCTAGAGCTCCAAAGAACGACATGCACTGAGCTGACACACTCCAATTTCTGTAAAACCATCTCCTTGCAAAGAACGTCTCTCAAAATCCTAGTAAGTTCATGACTTTGTTATTTTCACAGAGTCACAGAACAACCAGGTTGGAAGGGACCCATCGGGTCTTCTAGTCCAATAATAATCAACCACAAAATGATCTCAGGTTAAATCTTTAAAAATCCAAAGTGAATAGAAGAGACAGGAACCAGGGCACAAAAGCAGAACAGAGCGAAACCCTCACTTGAAAGATAATCCAGGCAGTGATAAAGAAAGTTGATTTTCTTTTGTTGACTTTCAGCATCTTAGCTGCATTCAAACAGGAAAATCAAATGGGAAGACACGAACAGAAGCCTCGAGCCAAGGTTCCCCTGCTCAAGCACACACCAAAGGGATGGTGGAAGCCCTCCTAATTTCTCAGCCAGCATCAAGTTGGTTGGACTCGCTGTGGGTCTTTTCCAACCTAGTGATTCTGTGAAGCTGTAGCCCAAAGACTTGTATCAAGGACATGTGCCCCTCACATTAGAAGTGGACAGGACCCAAATGTTCTTGGCAAAGCTGAGACGTCAAAGGTTAAAGCTCCTTCAGTTCCACCCTCCCTGCCATGGGACACCTACTAGGAGATGCTTTCCAAAACCAGCTGCACAGCCAAAGGGAATTCCTGGGTTTCAGCCACAAGTCCATGATTCTGAAGCTGCGTTTCCTCCTGTGAGTACCTGAAGTAAGCAACCAAGCTGGATTTAAGACATCGTTTTTACATAAACACTTCATTAAAATCAATCGAGCCAAAACCTTCCTACAAAGCAAATGCAAAAGTGTTGTCAAACCGAGACAGAAATCGTTTGCCATTTGGGTTAATCTGACTGAAGCAGAAAAAGGAGGGTAAGGTAGGATTGCCCTCTCAATGGCAGCAGCCTGATCTTACATCAGCAGCAGTTGATCTTGAAACCGCATGCTCATCTCTATGAGTACAACGAGTAGGATGTAGCTCCTGCATCGGTGTATATGTTAATTATCAGCTTGTGACTCCATCCAGTCACTGAAAGACAGAGGCAGCATGTATGAAGCTGATTAATATCCTTGATCCTACAACACATCAGCATCCTGATCCAGTGGAAGGTGTCCTTGCCCCTTGGGTCAGAACCGGATGAGCTTTAAGGTTCCTTCCAACCCAAACCATTCCACGATTCTATACAGTTATAAACCCTGCCCAAGAAGAAGCTGAAGCAAGAAGTTTTAAACTTAAAAAAACAGCTTCAAAAGAAACCCTTAAAGCCTTACATCTTTACATTTTAGTTGAATACAAGCCAGTCGCTAACAAATTTTAAAAGAAAACAGCTCAGCACTTAAAAATTCAAGTTTAGGAAATAGTGAGTTTATTAAAGATGTCAAAGACTGACAGCAGATGGATATTGTTTATTGGTTCTTTCCATCGCATCTGAGTTACAGGTGTATAAGTCACACAAACTGCAGGTATAAACATGTAAAACAATACAAAAATAAATGGAAAGGTAATTTTATCTTTACTGGATCAAGTTGTGTAATAAATACGATAGGCAAAAAGCTTCAATCACACCACTCAGTTTTAACTGAAGTTACAGTAGTGTTTGTAAAGACAAAGGTTTTAAAGTTGCAAACATTAAAGCATTGAGAACTAGTATAAAAGTGAATTTTGGCACATTGTAAAGTGAGAATTGTTACTTTAGGATCTGACCGTTACGGAAAAAATGAAGTAATTTCTTACCACCTTTCTGAGGTACATTTTAAACAATCTAAAATTAGATCAACGATGCGGTTCTAACGACTCACAGTTAACAATTCACTCTACTAGTCACAATTTTTTCCCTTTTATGAATACCAAAGTATTCCAGAGCTTAAACCTGTGCAAATTCAGTACAGTTTCAATTAAAAAATAACAACAATAATAAAACACTTATTAGGGAACTTCTCTGTGCAACTTAAACCTTCCCTGCAATCGGCTTTGTTAATTGCAAAGTGTAAAATGGGACTAAAAATACCAAATTGCACAGCTTAATATAAAATACTCCGAGATTGCAGCTCAGTTCAAGTTGCAAACGTTCCCCTCCTAAGTTGATCACATTTTTTTCTCCCTATAACTTCAGTAACTTCTGATCTACACTCATTCTCGGTGAGGAAAAAAAAAAAAAAACCACACCACCACGAGCTGCTAACAAGAAGGTCAGCAAAGCACGTAAACCCCTTGAGGACTCTCAGCACTTCTTCCAGATCTCAGAAATGCCTGGACACAAAGTTACTGCGACCAATTTTCTCAAGAGAGTAAAAGAGAAAGGAACAGCGTAATGGCACTTTTTCTGTATCCAAACATTTGTGGTTTAGAAACGGTGTTTTTTCTTCTTCTTGGTTTTGTTTTTTTTTTTTTTTTTTAGTTTTACAGTAGCTAAAAAACGTTCACAAAACTCAATTCTCACCTCAACTTCAAGCGAGCGAGGATACCAGATCACGCTCTGGTTGGGGTTCAATACAGTACAAACATCTCTGAGCAGAGTACAAAAATTATGCTCTTTTAAATAAAAAAAAGTGCTGCTGACTGGTAGGAGGACCTCCCAAATAATCAGCAACTGCTACAAAACATCAGCAGCATCAGGCATTTAACTCATTTTAGTCCTCAAAGAGTTTTCTTTTAAACAGTTTAACCATTTGTGCTAATATTCTTCACTAGGTTAATTTTAAGTCCTTTCACCAAAACTGTTTTTCCTTTAATAAAAAAAAGTCAGGCTGCAAGCAACGCAACCCGTGATGTCCATTTATTTTTACACTTCGTTAATAAATGGCATCATCTGCAAGGCACTACAACGTACAAAGGATAATATCATCACAGTTTCACTATTTCGGGGTTTTTTTCTGTTTTAAAAGTCACAGTTCAAAACTAGAAAAAATTGAGGTAATCAAATCCTTTCAATACCAAAATATATTAATTGAAATAGTACCAGTATGGTGAAAGGTCTTTATAATACACAGCTATGACCATATAGCATGCAGTACAGTATATAATACACTAGGCCTTCGTTTCAAGCTCTTCTGCCTCAGTTTTTAATGAACAGCTCAATTTGCACAGTATTGGGCCAATTTTGAATACTTATTTCCTTTATGTTCACGGGGCATCTCACCTGTAATTACAACTCCTCAGGTGAATTAGCTCCATTGACACTGATTTTTGGAGCGCTGCCCAAATTGGAGTTCTTAAAAAAAGAGTTCAGCAGAGCAAAAAGAAGCTACAGTATCTTCATCTATCGTTCAGTCAATTGCACTTGAATCTACTCTGTTACCAACCTGGTTGAGAGACAGCGTGGACTATGCACCCGCTGACCCCAACCCCTGGTGTTTTTCTTCTGACGTTACGTAGTCATACGGCTACTCTAGAAATATGGCTTTGCAGATTAGACGTACTGAAAAGAAACACACTGGGTTTACACTAAGTTCGTTGGCTAAAAACTCTAAATTTGCCAAGACCTCTCTAATAACCCTTCATATTGCAGCGTTACAACCAGAACGTTGCCCTCTAAGAATCCTGGTCTGATAAATAGTTTCACGCAACCAATTCTACTTAGTTTGTAAACCCTTGCTAGCCCCCATATCCACTGCTAACTACCTTTATTCTACCAGGCACTACAGTATATTAAGACTAAAGTATAGCCATGCATAGATAAACCCACGAGCCTTATTACCATAATGCTCTATACCTGTGATAAGGGTTTCCCCGAAAGCCTAAAACCACAACCTAACGCTGGCTTTTCTTGTACTCTAACAGGATACAAGCAGTTTATAAAGTCTCGTGGTGTGCAAAACAAAAACTCTTAAATTCAGACAGCCTTATTTTTTTAAATCTAGTAGGAAAGCTAGGAACGAAACCTTATCAACACCTATATCCCAATCTGCAGCACCTGGAATTCCAGCCCTGCACTGGACAAACGCCACAGCGCAGGCATCGTGCCAGCTAGTAGCAATGTGGACTGAAAATCTACCTAAAAGGTGTTTCAGTGCTTGACAGGCTTAATGAAATTTCAGCTGTTTTGTTTTCCAAAGGTAAAAATCCATATTGCTTAAATAAGGCATAAAACTGTCTTGCCTTAGTTCGATGGCAGGAGTCAAATCTCATTTTCCTGCCACAGAAAGATACTGCGCAGACACACAACTATCTTGAACATACCGTAAGAAATTATTCATTCTGCTCCTTGCCGCATCAAAAATAAAAGCTGTGGTTGATTGAGCAGTTCCTAAGGCAAAGGAACATGAAAATAAAAATCTCCTTCTGGACTGTTTGCATTTGACTAAATCCTGAACACATAGCGCGCTACTGTAATCTGCTTATTCAAATAAGCATCGATAATTACCGTTAAGTAGTTGCCAAGGTACCTTATAGTCCTTCAACCAGTGATGAACTAAAATTGTGCTGAAGAACAAGTCACCAGAACTCCTGTTATGACATCATTTAGGAACTGTAAAAGTTTTGTGGCAAATATTATGGTGTGAAAGTGCTTCACAGACAGATTCTTTCATATTCAAGCATATATTTTGATGGGTTTTTTCCTTTGGAAAGAAATCATTCTCATGAAAAGGAATTCTTTATCAAAAGAATCTCCCTGTTCTCTTGCTTTGCTTAGATTTTAGCATTGAAATAAGAATCCTTCAGAGATAATCTTTTAAGCAATAGCAAGTTGCAGGTTACAGCCGTTCACATCACATTTTCTAGAACACCAATAACAAACCTGGGAAGAAAGCAAGAGATCTCCATTTCTCTCATTTCACCCTGAAATGTATAAACATCTCTTTAGAAAAGTCAACAGTTTGACTGCAGGTTCAAAGCGTGCAGAGGTTCTGAGACATGCTGTCCCCTCTGGAAAAAAGCAGTTACCTAATTGTTCCCCCATTTCTTGCTTTAGGAACACCCTAACAGCTGTGGAATTAGGTACTCATCCAAGTTTTGTAAATGTTCCCCCATTTCTCGCTTTGGGAACTCCCCAACAACTGTGGGATTAGGTACTCTTCTGACTTTTTCAACTGTTCCCCCGTTTCTCGCTTTGGGAACAGCTGTGGGATTAGGTACTTGGAGTTTATCAAATGTTCCCCCATTTCTCGCTTTGGGAACACCCCAACAGCTGTAGGATTAGGTAGTCTTACAAGTTTTTCAATTGTTCCCCCATTTCTCGCTTTGGGAACACTCCAACAACTGTGGGATTAGGTACTCTTCTGAGTTTTTCAACTGTTCCCCCATTTCTCACTTTAGGAACATCCCAACAGCTGTAGGATTAGGTAGTCTTGCAAGTTTTTCAATTGTTCCCCCGTTTCTCGCTTTGGGAACACTCCAACAACTGTGGGATTAGGTACTCTTCTGAGTTTTTCAACTGTTCCCCCATTTCTCGCTTTGGGAACAGCTATGGGATTAGGTACTCAGACTTTTTCAATTGTTCCCCCATTTCTCGCTTTAGGAACACCTCGACAGCTGTAGGATTAGGTACTCATCCGAGTTTTTCAACTGTTCCCCCATTTCTCGCTTTAGGAACATCCCAACAGCTCTAGGTTTAGGTACTCATCTGAGTTTATCACATGTTCCCCCATTTCTCGCTTTAGGAACATCCCCCAATCCCACAGACAGAAGAAAACCATTGCTTATCAATGCTCCTGCGCAACAAGTTTCAAGGGACACTCAGTGATTAAAGTGGTTTGATCATCTGCACGACAGACCAATTCCATGATTACATTTGGACATACTAGGAAATGCAGTTTTGGGGTTTTTTTCTTCTTCTTCTTCTTCTTCTTCTTTTAAACAAGTTTCCACTACTAGCCAGAGATTCCAGGTGACACTTTTTACAGTCTGGAATTAAGGTGAAGTGGAAGCAAACCTGACAATACAAACAGCTAAGCAGTTACCGTATTAAAATGCCAACCTTACAGGAATGAATTCTTAGTTTTAAAAGAAGTGCTGAAAACTAACATTTCATTTTCTAGTTAACCAGCAAGGACAAGAGCATTTTTGGTTACTGACAATAGGTGGTTCAGGAACACACTGAACGCACAGGCTTATGTCTTCTGCTCAAAGAGATCATGATATTCTTGTTCTTCTAGTTCTCTGTTGTACTTCTCTATTTCCCTGTTGGCTTCTTCCAAGTAATCATTCATGAACTGGTCCATCACTGATTTTGAAAAGTTAAGGAAAAATATTTGTGAAAACAGAAAAGAACATAGGGGTTTGGAGGGTGCGCCAGCTCAGGGACACTTACAGAAAGCAGTTATTGAACGCGTGACCTGTCGGGTTTCCCACAGTCACACCTCACCACAACCACTAAGAGCTTACCCTGGTTTAAAAGTTTTCCCATAGGCTACAGAAAAAACCTGCTTGTTCCTATTCCAAAACAGAATTGTGAAACTCGGGTGCATTTTTGTCAAGTTTGTCAAGTTAAAGTGAGAAGTAAAGTAGGAATGTAAGACCAAAATTGAAATTTCGGTAATAACGCAAAGACAGAAGGAATAGTTATGTATGGAAACAAGAAAAAAAGAACAGGAATATGCTGGAATATTAGTATTATTCTGGCATTTCTCACCAAAGATGAAAATATGATCAGTATTAAATTAAAAAATAAAAATAATTTCTGGAAAGGATCACAGATGGCCTTACTTCAGCCACAGTTCACATTCCATAACCAATACCAAACCCCGATGGCAAGGACAGCGCATTTACAGATGCATACGTGCCACAACTTGGTAAGTAAATCATACTGCTCGCTAAGCTGGAGTCGTTTTTAAAGTAAGGTTTTACTTGCTTAAGTGAGTTCAAAAACTAATTACAAAAGCCACACCTCCACACCTAATCTGCACATTCCGTTCATGTTACTCCAAAGAATCGTAGAATCACCAGGTTGGAAGAGACCCACTGGATCATCGAGTCCAACCATTCCCACCAATCTCTAAACCATCGCATCTACTCCACTGCATCCAATAATGTTGTTCTCATACCAAGGCACGAAATGAGGACAATCAGTTAACAGCAGCTTTACTGCAAGGATATGTGGTAGGAAAAAAAAGGATATTGTTGTAAAGCCTAAGACAACTGTGATTGTTTTGACTCCAGTGTGTGCACGCACACAATATTACACTGATTTGGAAGTTCTATCAGTCGCAATCAGGCATTGAGCAGTATCAC